>CM035420.1:18272403-18877403 GCA_020310875.1 Ceratopteris richardii
CTCTCTCTCTCTCTCTCTCTCTCACACACACACACCACCGATGCTAGTGGATGCCCTCTTCCAGCTGGTGACCTTTATTCTCAGAGTCAGAGAGCTCCCCACCAGCAGACTTACCAGGCTTGCATTTGAGAGCTCTAGACATTTGGCAGAGACGGGGCATGAGAGAGTATGGTATGCACAGACTTACCGATGGTTAGCATACCATGGCATGAGCATTACGGATCTCCCCCCTTTTCAGTATGACCTCTCTTCCCCCCACATTACCCTCTTGTTCGGAAAGGAATAGGATCATCCGTCAGGACCTACTACAGATACACGTCAGAGAGACATGGATAGCACCACGGGAGCCTCTTCCCACAAAGAGGCAACACTACAGAGAGCACTTCCTGACTGTGACAGCGGATGGTTTCATTCAGAGACCACGATACATGGATACATATATGGCACCGGCTGAGAGAGTGGCCATTGGGCAGCTCAGAGTATCATCACACCAGCTCGAGATTGAGGTTGGGCGAGCCACACATAGCCCGAGGGATGAGAGATTATGCAGGGTATGTAGAAAGGAGGTGGAGGACGAGGAGCACTAAACATGTAGATGCCAGGCATATGAGGACATCAGAGACCGCTACCCACAGCTCTTCAGGGGGCCTCCCCTCCCTATGCATATCATGTTTGTATCTCACCCATTGAGCATATAGAGTGCATACCCATAGCACCCCACACCCTTGATGCCAGTTACTATCCACTCCTTTTATACCCGTTTGCGATACTCACACTTTATTTTCCTTTTGGGATCACAGTGGATTGGATCATACTGATGTACATGTTTTGTCTCATACGCCGATTTTGGCCTCTAATAGACGTTAAAAAGTCTCTCTCTCTCTCTCTCTCTCTCTCTCTCTCTCTCTCTCTCTCTCTCTCTCTCTCTCTCTCTCTCTCTCTCTCTCTCGCAGAGCTTTTGAGGCTTCTATACAGATATCAGAGTCAAGATATGAGAGAGCTCGGTACACTCATGTTAGAGTCTAGTTTGAAAGTCATGGACTTGATATGGACATATTGCCGCCTTTTCAATATGACCCAGACTCACCTCACATCCACCTCTCTCGTCATGAGAGGAATGTTGTGCTCAGACAGGATCTCTGGCAGCTCTACATTATTCAGACATGGCACACACCACACATGGGATCGAGACTATCTCACTACCGAGACCAGTTCTTAGACATACTAGCAGTCGGTTTCATTTAGCGACCACACCACATGGATACTTACATGTCTCATAGCTCGAGGGTAGCGATTGGCCAGTTGAGAGTCTCATCACACTGACTAGAGATTGAGACGGGCAGAGCCGCACACATTCCTAGTGGAGCGGATATGCAAGGTATGCGGAGTAGAGATTGAGGATGAGGAGCACTTTGTATGATGGCATCAGAGGCAGATACGAGACTCTGTTTACAAGGCAGCCCACCCTCCAAGAGATCATGGACTCTGGAGACCTCCGACAGCTCGGCGATTCTTACTAGAGATACAGAGTCACAGAGATTCCCTACTCGAGCCTACTGTAGTAGCCCATCCAGGAGGGAGACAAAGTAAGCTCACTGACTTCTTTATTCCACTACGTGCTGCAGCCCTTCCCCCCTCAGCTCACACACCGAGAGGGGTGACCGTTCAACAGGCCCATACTTCTTGAGCTAGGAGACGACCACGTGCTATAGGATATCGGGCCCCGAGACTTCACCAACACCAGGTTGAGACCTAGGCTCGTGACCATCGCGCCATGGAGGAGAGATTATCCCAGATGATGGATGATCCTGCTGCAGCCATCAGGGTGGCCCTGACTCCACCTCCACCTATGTATCACAGCTTACACACACCCACTAGCATAGGATGGAGTTAGTTAGTCGTTTCAAATGCATTCTCATGCTTGTTGTACTGCCCTTTTGCATATAGACTATCATAGATATCGCACTCTACACCCCCCCACTTTGATGGGTATCTCCACATGCATACTACGAAGATCTATATCAGCTTTACCAGTTTTTTTTCAGCACTTTTATCTTTTCTGATTGACAAAAGATACACCCATGTACATCGATTTGTATCATAGGCCGAGTTCGGTCTCCTAATGGACGTAAAAACACTTTGTCTCTCTCTCTCTTTCTCTCTCTCTCTCTCTCTCTCTCTCTCTCTCTCTCTCTCTCTCTCTCTCTCTCTCTCTCTCTCTCTCTCTCTCTCTCTCTCTCTCTCTCTCTCTCTCTCTCTCTCTCTCTCTCTCTCTCTCTCTCTCTC
This sequence comes from Ceratopteris richardii, assembly GCA_020310875.1. Taxonomy (NCBI): domain Eukaryota; kingdom Viridiplantae; phylum Streptophyta; class Polypodiopsida; order Polypodiales; family Pteridaceae; genus Ceratopteris; species Ceratopteris richardii. Next base: position 18,274,690 of record CM035420.1, read on the forward strand.
TCTCTCTCTCGCCTCTGACGGGAGCTGCTGACGCCTCTGACGCGATCTGCACCTCTCTCTGATGCGAGCTGCTGACGCCTCTGACGCGATCTGCACCTCTCTCTGACGCCTGTCTGACGCGAGCTGACACGCCTGTCTTACGCGAGCTGACGCACCTCTCTGACGCGAGCTGCTGACGCACCTGTCTGACGCGAGCTGATGGACTGCAAGGGCACAAAGTGCTGTACTGACGTGTGCTGTACTCTCTGAGGTGAAGGACTGATGCAAGCGCAGATCTGACCGAACGAACCCTAATCACAGTTCTGCCCTAACCCTAATCACAGTGCTGTACTCTCTCTCTCTCTCTCATGGCTTCCCCTTCGTCGAAAGTTACATTTACGAGAACTAATAAGCGGTTGAAGCATATTGAGAGAGAGATGAAGGAATGGAGAGCGGAAGCGGTGAAAGAAAAAGCGGCCCTGCTCAAGTCCTGGAATGAAGAACGAGAAGAGATGCGAGGTGAAATTGATAGACTCAAAGGGAAAGTCTCAACCCTTGAACAACAGTTGATGGAAGTGGCGGCATCTCGTGTTCTCGAAGAAGGTGAAATTCAGCCTTCGGTGATCGAGGAGCTGAAAGATATAAAAGAACAGGTACGGACCATCAAGGAAGATGAGGAGAAGAAGTCATGGGCTGCAGTCATATCCGAAACGCAAAAAGAAAGTACAAGAGGCCGAAAAATGGATTGAAGTGGCTAAGAAAGGGAAAAGTAAGGAAGCTCCTTGTACACCTACTCTTATCAACATGACCCTCGAAGAGGAACAAAGAAGGCGGACAAGGGCACTACATGTGAGAGTAACCGGCCTCGAGGACATAAATGATGTGGAAAAGGAGGTCAAAACTCTCACATCCATGATGGGGATGGAGAAGCCTTTGCATACAAAGGCATGGAGAGTAGGCAAGAAAAGCAAGGGCCTTGGAGAATCTTCAAAGGAGAGAGCTCTTATATTGCGCTTTCCTTCATTGGAAGAGAAGAAGGAATTCTTGAGGAAGAGACCAATTCTCAAGAAGACAGGTGTTTTCCTTGGCGATGACTTCACTCTCTCACAGCTTGCGCATATGAGAGAGGTAATGCCAGAGATTAGAGCAGCACGAGAGAAGGGAAAGCTAGCCTTCTACAGAGATGGTCGGGTGGTGATTCTCGAGCGACGCACTACATGACGGTGCGAGACGTATGGGACCACATTGAAGATGGCTACTTGGAACTGTAATGGATCTATGAGGTTGGACATTGGTGCATTTGAGGATAGCCCCTGGACAGTCGATGCCGCATGCGGTGGGATATAGATGGGAGACAGCCCACAGGCTAAAGGCAAGATCGGGACATGGGACTAGAGGGTCAGGAGGAGTAGCAGTGCTATTCAGAGAGGAGTTGCAGCCACGACTACATATCGTACGGAGAGATGAGGATGCTCGATATATGTGGGTGAGGCTGAGAGCTGACCAGGTCGATTTTTATACATTGCCATATGTTACTTCCCTCCCAGTACGTCTCTATATGCTGCACCCAGTGGGCAATCACCTTTCTCTCTTCTAGATGATGATATTTGGGAGTTCTCTAGAGATGGTGATATCATTCTCCTAGGGGACTTCAATGCCCGAACGGGCAACTCACAGACAGTCTTCTACGACACTTCAGATGAGATGCTTAGAGAGATGGATGTGGGTGAGTTGGGGCTCGACAGATGCTCGTATGATAGAGAGCAGACAGAGTATGGGAGATATCTCATTGAGATGATGACTACGCATGGGTTAGCCATACTTAATGGCCTACATCGATTTCTTGGGGCAGCTGGTTTCACTTGCTTTCCACATAGACATGGAGCCAGTACAGTGGACTATATCATGACACGGCCGAGCTTCATGACTATATCATGACACGGCCGAGCTTCATCCCCTGCATTCAGGATTTCACAGTGGGAGCTAGACCAGTGGGTGTAGCAGTGGATCATGCTCTTTTGACACTATCAGTCTCTTTTCAGTACAGTACAGCCCAGACATCAGTAGGCAGGTCACATACCCGTTACACATTTACACCAGAGACTGATTCCGCTTATACAAAGGAGATCTGGGACCGTCTACGCACAGTTGGTCCAGGTCTCTCACTGGAGGAGTGCACCACTCTACTGATGGAGACATTGCATAGTGCCACATCAGTGGCATATCCACACACCCGGCCGGTTCGGAGGCGACAGTCTGGGAGCATGCCCCAGAATAGATGGTATGACCAGGAATGCAAAGAGATGAGAGCCAAGCTTCAGAGGGATCTTCTGCTGGGAGTTATCACTTATAGACAGTCTCAGATTGCTTTCCGTCGCCTTGTGAGACGGAAGAAGCGGGCTTACCTGGCTCAGTTGGAGCGAGATGTATATCAGATGTTCTTGAGCAGGGACTCAAGAGAGGCATGGCGACTTTTTCATGAGCACTCCACTCCCCTAGCGATTACTTCACCTGATGTATGGGGTCAGTATGCGACATCGCTATATATGGTTCCTGGATAGGAACCCCTTCCGGGCCCTGTAGAGCCGTGCCCAGCCACGAGCAGTTTCTTTAAAGCTCGAATGGTACAGAGGGCCATTGACAGGATGAGGACCGGGAGGGCATATGACCATGACGGTCTAGTGGCGGAGCATTTTATTCATGCTAGGGATATGTTGATGGAGGTTCTTGCAGTGTTGTTCAATCGTGCCATGTGTGAAGGGTTACCTGAGACTTGGAGATTGTCTACTATTGTGCCTATCTTCAAGGCAGGGGATCCTATAGAGCCGGGAAACTACCGCACTATTATGGTTGGACACACATTGGTATGGTTGTATGCATCCGTTCTTGAGCAGCACTTGAGTGATTGGGCAGAGGGTGAGGGTATGCGGGCAAAGGGTCAAGCAGGTTTCAGGAGGGGTCTCTCCACTCTTGATCATATTCTGACACTTAGAGCCATCATTGAAGAGGGAAGGTCACACGAGAAGCGGATTTATTGTAGATTTGTGGACTTTCGCAAAGCATTTGACATGGTGCCGAGAGCTCGATTGATGCGCAGACTACAGGAGATGGGGGTACCCATAGAGTTGATGTGGGGGATTATGGCTTTGTACATATCAGTGGTGGGACGAGTTTGCACCGCAGAAGGGGTATCTGATTTAGTTCACTCTACTATTGGAGTGAAACAGGGCTGCCCACTGTCTCCTACTCTATTTGGTATGTATGTTGATGAGGTGTTTGATAACATTGACAGACACTGTGATAGAGGGGCCGAGTTGGCAGGGACGTGGATCCCATTGTTGTTATATGTTGATGATATTGTTTTGATATCTGAGGGTATAATACGACAATTGGAGGGTATAATACGACAATTGGATGCTCTACACAGCTTTGCAAAGGATAGTGGTTTGTCTGTAAACCTTGGTAAAACCAAGGTTATGGTGTTTAACACCACCCCGCAATGGATCAGGAGATCAACACCGATTTTCACATATGGGCAGGAGGTTGTGGAGTATACAGATGCATACACATATCTGGGGGTAGTATTCACTGGACCGAGATTTTCCTTGAGGAGAACAGCAGAGACTAGACTGACTAGAGCATCTGCAGCTTTGAGAGGATTGGAGAGGATCTGCTCGCAAGTTCAGTTTCAGGAACCCAGGACAAAGTTATGGCTCTTTGATACTTTGGTTGCCTCTACTATGCTATATGGGGTACAGGTTTGGGGACCTTCTATAGGCCAAGATGGGTGGAAAGTCATGGAGAGGCCCTTGGTATCTATGATCTCTAGGCTGATTAGAGCCAAGGCCTCCGTACCACACGATATCATTCGAGCGGAGCTAGCTGCCCTCCCTATTGAGATTGAGGCACTCACTAGAGTAGTCTCCTTTGTACACAGCTTGTGGGACACTACCAGAGATAGATATACGAGGTTGGCCCTCGAGTCATCCAGACAGCAGCTAGCCCTGCAGGGGGATACATCATGCTGGTTTGCAAAGATGACATCATGGTTTCAGACACATGGTTTTACCATGGACACGCTGCCTCCTTTCCAGTACTCTTTACAGACACCCCGGATGTACCTGACACGGGTGGAGATTACCAGACTCATTCGTCAGGATCTGATCCAGCTGGACACCAGGAGGACATGGATTGAGCCTACACAGAAGTTGGGTACGAAGATGGCTTTCTATAGAGAGCATCTTCTACACCTCACAACGGATGGGTTTGTGACTCGACCTAGCTATATGGATACACACCTTTCCCATGCCTTGTGTTGTGCCATTGGCCAGTTGCGCACATCCTCACATCAGCTTGAGATTGAGACTGGCAGATTCAGAGGGGTACGAGCAGATAGCAGGATATGCCGTCTATGTCACCTAGAGCCAGAGATAGAGCTACATTACATATGTCATTGCACGGTATACCAAGGTGGAACAATACGTTAGGTTCGGTACGTATGGTTCGCATACGGTTCGAGATCCGAATGGAATCCTGAGGTACGGTACGTTCGATACGTTGTTCGATATATATATATATATATATATATACATACATACATACATACATACATACATACATACATACATACATACATACATACATACATACATACATACATACATACATACATACATACATACATACATACATACATACATACATACATACATACATACATACATACATACATACATACATACATACATACATACATACATACATACATACATACATACATACATACATACATACATACATACATACATACATACATACATACATACATACATACATACATACATACATACATACATACATACATACATACATATATATATATATATATATATATATATATATATATATATATATATATAACTTTCTAGTTACTAACTTAGTACTTAGTATTGGCATATTACAAACTGACACCAAGAATGCAAAGTCCACATAGGAAATAAATTGAAACAGACAGTACCTTTGATAGTCTCTCTCTCTCTTTCTCTCTCTCTAAGCAGCTAGCTAATGGTCAATCAATTCAAAGTTGGAGAAGTTTCACAAGAAGGACTTGCTGAGTGCTTAAATCAAGGACATTTGTGCAATGTGCAATTTAACCATTGAACAAGTACCGTATGGTACCGTACGAACCGTACGTACCGTACGTCCAGAGAGGGGTTCCAAACGTGTTTTGATCCTACCCTGCGGTATACTATGAGATATGGGGCCGTTTTCATTGTCTATTCAGAGAGGGTTTTGGTCCTCTATCTAGAGTCATGAGTTTTGAGGATCAGAGATGTCTTGGACTATATCTATTAGAGGTACACAGACATAGAGACACTCTACTGAGGAGAGCTGGAGGGAGACAGTCCCAGAGACAGATTACGGATTTCTTTACACCAGACACTGGGCAGCTACAGGAGCAGTCAGTAGAGCATCTAGTACAGAGCTCTGTCCACACTCATTCAGCGACTACTTGCACTCTCATAAACCGAACAGTGGAGCTAGGGAGATCTAGACGACCGAGAGTGAGAGGTGCTACACAGTATCGACCGAGACTACAGCGGAGGATTCGAGCTTTCAGACGCCCACAGTGCATATGAGGATAGATCTCCAGCCTTGTATATCAGCACATCCCTCCTATGTATCAGCCCTTTGTTGTATTAGTCTTGGTGTTAGCCTTTTCCCAGCTATTTTACATCTTTCATTTTCAATACCACTTCCTTTGGTACTCAGATTTTGTATCAGATTCACCAGTTTTGTAACTTTTGGTCTCATAGGTCATTTTGGCCTCCTGAAGACGTAAATATATCATTTCATTTTCATTTCTCTCTCTCTCTCTCTCTCTCTCTCTCTCTCTCTCTCTCTCTCTCTCTCTCTCTCTCTCTCTCTCTCTCTCTCTCTCTCTCTCTCTCTCTCTCTCTCTCTCTCTCTCTCTCTCTCTCTCTCTCTCTCTCTCTCTCTCTCTCTCTCTCTCTCTCGTTTCATCACATCAACTAGAGATTGAGGTTGGCAAGCACACACCCCCAGAGAGGATAGGATCTGTCGGATGTGGGACAGAGATAGAGGATGAGGAGCATTTTGTATGTAGATGCAAGGCATATGATGATATCAAGAGCAGATACGAAGCTTTATTCACAAGACAGCCTACCCTTCGTGAGATCATGGCCTCTAGAGATCAGTGTCAATTAGGGTGATTCTTACTAGAGGTACACAGCCACAAAAATGCCCTACTCCAGCCCACCACAGCGGCTCCGACCGGTGGCAGACAGATAGAGTTCACTGACTTGTTCATCCCACGGCTTACATCAGCGCCCGCCACCTCTTGTCATGCAGAGAGGGGTGAACTCTACAGCAGGCTGAGAACTCTCATGCTTGGAGACGACTCCACATCATTGGCTATCAGACACAGAAATTTCATGGACACCAAATTGCGGATATCCAGGCTCGTCACCGTCGAGCCACTGAGGAGAGGCAGGCCCAGATGATGGCCGATCCCCTTGCGGTCATCCGGGCAGCGTTGATGCCACCTCCACCTATGTACCATATACTACACCCACACATGGGCAATGGGTGGATATGATCAGTCACTTAGATGCATTCTAAGGGTGGATATGATCAGTCACTTGAATGCATTCTCATATCTGTATCACCTCTTGCATGTAGGCTACCACAGGGATAGCCCTCCATTTATCTCCCCTCTCTCATGATTTCTCCATACACTCACATTATGGAGACTCAGGTTTTTCCTTGTATAAGCATCAGAATCTATTTTCAGCACACTTTATCTTTTCGATTGATTGGAAACATAACCTACCTACATTGATTCTGTCTCTTAGGTCAAGTTCTGCCTTCTAATAGACATTAAAGATCTCTCTCTCTCTCTCTCTCTCTCTCTCTCTCTCTCTCTCTCTCTCTCTCTCTCTCTCTCTCTCTCTCTCTCTCTCTCTCTCTCTCTCTCTCTCTCTCTCTCTCTCTCTCTCTCTCTCTCTCTCTCTCTCTCTCTCTCTCTCTCTCTCTCTCTCTCTCTCTCTCTCTCTCTCTCTCTCTCTCTCTCTCTCTCTCTCTCTCTCTCTCTCCCCCCCCCCCCTACTCACCTCACATCCACCTCTCTTGTCGTGAGAGGAATGTTGTGCTCAGGCAGGATCTTTGGAAGCTCTACATTAATTAGACATGGCACACCACACATGGGATCGAGACTATCGCACTACCGAGACCGGTTCTTAAACATACTAGCGGACGGTTTCATCCAGCGACCAAGCTACATGGATACCTACATGCCTCATAGTTGGAGGGTAGCGATTGGCCAGTTGAGAGTCTCATCACACCGACTAGAGATCGAGATGGGCAGAGCCGCAGACATTCCTAGAGAGGAGCAAATATGCAGGATATGTAGAGTAGAGATGGAGGATGAGGAGCACTTTGTATGCAGATGTAGCGCATATGATGACATCAGAGGCAGATACGAGACTCTATTTATAGGGCAGCCCACCCTCCGAGAGATCATGGACTCTAGAGACCAACGACACCTTGGGGGATTCTTACTAGAGATACAGAGTCACAGAGATTCTCTACTCCAACCTACTGTAGCAACCCATCCAGGAGGGAGACAAAATCAGCTCACTGACTTCTTTATTCCACGATGTGCTGGAGCCCTTCCCCCCTAAGCTCACACACTGAGAGGGGTGACTCTTCAATAGGATCAGACTTCTCGAGCTAGGAGAAGACCCCGTGCAATAGGATATCAGGCCCAGAGACTTCACAGACACCAAATTGCAAAGATCCAGGCTAGTCACCATCGGGCCATGGAGGAAAGACGATCCCAAATGATGGTTGACCCGCTGTAGCCATCAGGGTGGCCCTGACTCCACCTCCACCTATGTATCACATCTTACACCCGCCCACTAGCATAGGATGGAGCTAGTTACTCATTTCAGATGCATTCTCATGCTTGTTGTACTACCCTTGAATCGTTATCAATTCGTAACCGTCCGTGAACACCTATATAAGGAGGACTTGGCCACTCATATCCTCATTCTTGCAAATACCCACCTTGGGAGCTAAGGATTCGCGATGTCCAAGTACTTTCCAAGTTCCAGTTCTAATTTTAGTCTTGTTCCTTGACCTAATCTTGTCTCATCTAATATCGTGGACATCCTGTCTTGTCCTCTTGTAATCTCATAATGCGAGATCCCGTCGAGTTCTTTCTTGTTCGTCCATCTCCCTCAAGGAAGTTCTTGTAATCCAAATATATTGTTGCATACTTACTATCCTAGCTTGTGGGATATCTTGTATCCTGTCTAGTTCAGTTATCCATACTTACCAGTCCCAAGTTGTGGGACTTCTTGTATCACTTGCATATTCTTGAATTATTTTCCCTACGTGGGTGATCTTGTAACCAAAAGTATAATTCCGAAATCTTTTCTAGTATAGTTAGAAAGGACAATCTAGTGTTCCCATGAAGTATCCTTATATGCATGCAATCAACAATGAGGTTTCCATGAGCAAGGCTCAGCATGGAACACAACACAACTCTTAAAGAAATAGAGATGTGTAGGCTACCTGATTCATAGAAGCCTTCCAGCTTAGCATCGATTGTTATTGCACACATTGTCTTTACCCGATCATCCCCCCTAAGCCAAACTTGTTCCTTGAATTTCCTTCGATTATTCGTATGAATTGTATATCGCCAAGGTCCAAGTTGTAATGCTAAAACTTGCATTGTTGAAGTTTAACACTTGGATGAAGTGTCTTCAAGTCATCTCTCCTTCATTACTGTATCAAGGCATGCAACCACTAAAACTTTAAGGTGATAGAGACCTAGGTTCTAGTAGCCAACTTAAGTAAGACTCATTTCTTGACATCTACTTTGTTCATGAGTAGAGCTTACCACTTCAATAGAGGCACATTTTTGCTCATCAACACAATCTCGTCTGCAAATTTATCCTTTTACCCCATCATTACTCTCATTCCCCGATACTTTATCGTCAATTTGTCTTCAGCACCTCCAAATGATAGAATTGTTGTCCAACGAGTGTATGTCGGCTACACTTCCCACTTGCGATACTATGTCACACATTGTACAATACTTGTCATAACTTTTTGAAAATGTGAGAACCTAGAATCCACATGATTGGTGCAAATGTGATTTCAAGAATATGAGTTCTACCTTCAAAACGTAGCAATAAGAGTCATTGAGCCAATCCAAAGTCGGGGGCTTTGATTCGTGACTACATAACATGTAGTCCCTCAAGGATTCATAGTTCCCTTATTTTGTATTATGGCACATTCTATATTTGATTCAATCATCTCCTAGTGTAGGATGAGGAGTGCTATAACTCCATCAATGATAATAATTAAGATTTAATCAAGCAAGCGAACATAGTAGGCTAATTATCTATCCATTCTTATGTTTGAATTTATTGTCTCTAGAATACAAGTGTTGGAAAAGAAAAGCAATTTAAGTTTTACATACTTATCTCCAAGTGTGGGAATTGCAATGCTCTAAACTCCATCAACAATAATGAATGAGATTTAAGCAAGCAAGCAAGCATGATGTCCTAATCATCTACTCATTCTTATGTTTGAAAGTACTTGTCCCACACGATACAAGTGTTGGCAAACTGAAAGACTTTGAGATCGCAAGGTTTGCATTCAAAATAATGAGTATTTTATACGAAACGACCTTTGCATTCCAAAGTAAATGAAAGGTCCATAGAACAAGTGGAAGGTCATTGACACTTTTGAGGGTTATGAGACAACCATAAGGAAGCGATTTGATTTCATTCTTTGGTTGAGTGTCTCTCGGATCCAAAATCATTGATGGCTCAACCGGTTTTCCCAAACTCCCAATACTTATATATAACAATGGCCATTACCATTCTCAAATAAATTGTGGGCTCCATATTCTACGTAGATATCGAGTGACCCTCTAAAACTTCACAAGGCCCTTGTTTGCTTCTCTTAGACTATGGAGAATTGTGACATGAAAAGTCATAAAAGAGTCACGAGGTGCCCTGACACATGAACGAATATTCGCCAGTGCAAAAACGGTAACTTGAGCACATGATGGTAGAAATCGATGGGAAGGAAGGGAATGAAATTGACCATTTCCCGAACAGTAGAAATGAAGAAAGTCCTCCTAGGAATGGAAGGAAAGCAAAAAGCTGCATGTACTTTACTTCTGGGGATAAAAAGTCAAGACTTACTTCTGGGGAATTTACTCGAGTTGCGCAGACAAGCCGAATAGGGAGCCTCACCGACAGGTGTCAACCAAAGGTCGTGCACTCCAGCCTAGAAAGTGAGACAGCGAGGCCCGCGAGCCAGAACTCTGAGCAATGTATCTACATAGGGAACGGCAACAGAAAAGTAAAAGGACCATCGCTTACCGTTGATTGTCGGTTCGATGATGTGGTCATGTGGGTGGAGGTGACGGAAGAGGAGTTCGTGGAAGCAAGCGTGGCGTTTTTGAGGGAAGTGGCAGAGTTGAGCTGAGGCCCTTTCACGTGTGAACTGCTAACCTCCCTTTTGGGTTCCGTCTGGGCGTCGCCAAAGTGCTCGTCGAGAAGAGCCATTCGCTGATGCTTGCCTGGCAGCAGAAATTCATGTCGGAGCACCATCTGCGCGGCAATGACTCGCCATTATTTGTATCAGCCCCGACTCGTATTATTCAAAAAAGTATGTAAAAAAAAAAATTATATATATATATATATGTGTGTGTATGTATGCGTGTGTGTTTTTTTGCTTTTTTTATCTAAATTAAAGTAGCATTCTATTAGTCATATTGTGAATATGACATAAACCTTGATGAACCATTCATTTCCATTTGGCATAACAGGGTTGGTTCTATCATACTTTACAGAATGTAAAATAAGAGACGTAAACGCTCTCAACCTGGAGCTTGTGAAAGTCAGAACACCTATAGCTTTCAGAAAAACAATCAGAGACGTGAGCGTCCTCAACCCTGGAGCCTAACTTGACGGCTAGCGCTAAGGAACAAACATTTTTACATCACAGCAGACTATTTCATTCGGGAATCAGATTCAGAAATGGTGGCTTGAGCTTTTGCCGAAGTGGAATTAGCAACAAACAGAAACGACAAATATGGCAGCCAAAATCAGCCGCCGAAAGAATGCTGGGGGCAAAAACTAAGTAGATGATGGACTGCAGCATGGTTATAGACAGTATATTATTGATGAAAGATAGGAAAAGGGCCTCGCAACCGACCATTGCACCAGGAAGCCCTCCATCGACGACAGCGCTGGTGCTTCCCCCAAGATGAATCAGCATCAACGACAAAGCAGCGATGCCCAACATCGTCAGAATGCAAAAGGCCACCTGCCTTAGGACCTTCAAGCGGACGACCCCCTTGCCACCGCTCGCTTGCGAGTACGGCAGTGTCGAGGAAGTCCTCACGCTTATATGCAGCAACGTCGGTTTGCGGGGGCTGTGTGAGGGAGCAGGCGACTCGTTCTTTGCGTCAACGGCATCCAGCCTAAGACAGGGATGTTCTACATGATGAGCAAAGTCGCCTCTCAGGTTATCGGAGATGTCGGCAGCGTTGACGTGCGGCTGGCTGCCACGACCGCAATCTTCCTCATAGTCGCACCATGAGGTGATAATGCGGGAGTCAAGACTGACTTGCTTCTCCGAGCTGACATTCATGGCGCGCTTGGCGGCTGTAGGGACGCGGCGCGTGATCTGCTGCTGGCTATTCTGGTGGTGATGATCATTGACGACCCACTTCAACACGCAGCTTGCGTCTAGCCGTGCAGAGGCAGCTTCCACGGCGTCGTCACCCCTGTCGCCCATGGCGGCTCTGCCCTCGGATGCTTGATCCGAGAGAAGTCCGAATCTCCTGATGTTGCGCGGGCAGAATATCCTTCAGCAGTGCGAAGCAAAATAAAGATGAAGAAATAGTAGAAGAAGGTCGATGGACATCAGCTCCCCAAGAAGGGTTTCCCGACTATTTTCCTGAGCAGCCTGTGTGCTCCCAATCCGGAATGCAGAGCAGCTATTGCGGCCCGCGGGTGTAAAACAGCAGCGTTTCTTGCCACAACACGTGAGCGGATTCGATTTTGTCTGCGTGACAGATGATCTTGGGCAATTAAACCTGATGAGGGAGTTATGGATTGGCAGGTATCGCTCAGCATGCATAAATGCCAAGCTTAAGCGCCTAGGAGAAAGAAGCGAGGCGCACAGAAGGGAGGAGTTTCGTGCAGCCGTGTGTATGTTTGCGCTGGGATCATTGAGGAACCTGAAAGGGAGGAATATGCGCACAGGACGAATCTGTGCAAGTATCTAGGCGTTGCGGACTACAGAGCAAAGAAGAAGGCAAACGTTCACACGTCTGCATGCTTGAGGAGAAGGGAGGAGGAGGAGCCAAGAGCTTGCGGGTCGCGAGAATGCGAGCGCGCCGAAGGGTGGGGTGATGACTGACGACTTCTGCATTTGCGTGTGTGTGCGGAAGTGTTGAGCTGCAACGTGCCATAGGAGTTCCCATCACGTGTGCACAAGAAAATCTGCGACATTCATTTCTGCAAAGCACCTGTGTATCTTTACAGATTCGAAATTTTCTTTGTCTACTGATTTGCCATTTCTTTATGATTTCTTTTCACATTTGGTGGATCCCCACATTTTTACTACTTCTTGCCTTTGCCATGCCTGCCCTCCATCAAGAAGCGTATGTTTTACATGTGATTAAAGAAATCGTTAAAAGGATATTCTCCTCTTAAATGAGTATTCACAAAGCAAAAACCTTATGACGTTTTTACTCTATCGTTAAAAGGATATTCTCCTCTTAAATGAGTATTCACAAAGCAAAAACCTTATGACGTTTTTACTCTCTCAATGCTGATTCACACATTCCATGGAGAAAGCAGCTTCGCTCACAAATGGTTAGCCTGATAAGCAAATTGTCCACGTGGCCAAAATTTTGATTGGAAATCTTGTTCGAACCCACCTTGAGTCGATGCCGAAGAATCCTTTTGAAATCAATGAGTGTGGTAGAATGGTTAGGTATCTATGTACCATGTACATTGAAACCTAATCACACTAGTGCCAAAGTAGTTGTTTCATTTTGATCCCATTCTTTTGTCAAATCCCAAGGACAGCTGAAATTTTACTCATTCTCCAATTTTCCGTACCACACACTCTAGGTGAAGGAAAATCGGACACCTTTGTATTAACCTCTACCTTATGCCCACATGGATGAGTCAAAGTTACTTACTAATCTAGCTATGTGATTTCACTTGCACGTATCAATAGACCAACATGTTCCTCTCTATTTTTTTATGGCTTTTGGATTATAGTATTCGTTCCTCTCATGGATATGTAATCGTATCAATGTCTTGCTTTTGCTTTTGAGGATCACTTGTAAAGTAATGATGTCTATGGATATGTAATTGTATCAATGTCTTGCTTTTGCTTTTGAGGATCGTTTGTAAAGCAATGATGTCTATGAGAAGGAACTTTAAAGAACATTGTCAATTGCTAATTCGTTCGTTTGCCCAGTACATAAGATAAGCATCTCCCTCTTCTTCCCAAACGATTATGCGTTTTTCTATATTTTCTTGAATAGATATTCTGCAGATAAACATTTACTTTACAATATTAGACTTTGCAAGTGCAAAGGAGCTTTGGAAGAAGTTATGCAATACATATGAAAAAGAGATGACATCAAATAAAGTGTATCTAATGAGAACATTATATGACCTTCACATGGACACAGATAGTGTTGTTGCTCATCTAAATGATTTTGATGCTATATTCTCCCAGTTACAGGCTCAGAAAATGGATATGGATAATGAAATGAAAGCAGTTTTCTTGTTATGCACCTTGCCATCATCATGGGATATGTTTTGCACAGCTATTAGCAATAGTGCACCTAGTGGTAAAATAGTCTATGATGACATATGTGGAGCACTCTTGATTGAGGAGATTCGTAGAAAATCTATGGTTGGCACTCAGAGTGGAGATGCATATAATGTTCGTGATTCTTACCAAGGAAAGAATTAGCAATGTGGAAGGAGCAAGAATAAGGAAAAAAATGGTCAAGGGAATAAGAGTAGAAGTAGATCAAGGAAGAGGGATATCAAATTCCATTATTGTTATAAGAAAGGACACATGAAGAAAGATTATTATGCATTAAAGAATGCTAAAGGTAAAGGACAGAATGTTGATGGGCATGTTAAGTAGCTACCTGCACCATCTACTTCGACTGTGAAGATTGAAGAAATTAATGCTATTTTTTATGATGCTGATGTGTTGACACTTGATAGCACTATGCCAACTGAGGCTCTTATTGCTGATTCTCATCTTAGCCACTCAACACATTATTCTTGAGAAGGTTCATACTCAAGATAATGCTACAGATGCTTTGACTAAACCTCTACCACAGGATAGCTTTCGACACTGTTGTCACTTAATCGGAATTACTTGATTCATGATCTTACACAGTCACTTGTATACTGTGTAACATGCCCATCAGGTGGAAGGTAGAGCTTGTATACTTACACTCAGTTATTCTTTATCATTCTTCATTTTTCTCCCATAGTTACTTTGGTCATATTGGCCTTTAGTGGGAGATTGTTATTGTTAGTGTCCATGTGAAAGGCCAAATGGCCACCGAACACTTTTGTATATGTTATTTAATATAACATATAGTGGTCTGGTCAGCCATAGACTGTAAGTTCGATTCCATTTGTAACACCTAAGAAGTCTTGTGTTCGTGCTCCCTGTGTACTATGTTATTCTGCATATTATGCAGCCTTTGTGCAGAGTATCATGTGCAGTGCTAGGAGCTCAATTTTCTACTCTGAGAATATTGTCATGGAGCTCTCTAGAAGGAGAGCGCACTGTGATGCATCCCCATCGAATTACTTCATGGAGGTGACAAAATTTCTAACATCCTCAAGGCTGAAATGTTGCAATACTGTTTCAATCTGTTTATCTTGACACGAAGCAATGTTACCATCAACTTGCATAAATTGAATGTCCAAATAATGATGGAGATGCATCAAGTTTGACATTTCAAAATAGGAATGTTAATTAGCCATAAAACAAAAAGTATGCATCTCTTAGGACCAATGTGCAACAAATCATATATATATATATATACAACAACGATAAGAAGTAAATCATTTTCACACCTCACATACAAGGTTTTGTTAGTTGCACTGTTCTGAAAGCCATGTGTTAATAAGTAAGCTAGAATTGACAAAGGGGGTCTAAGCTTTCCAACCTCAATTCACTTTTGCTTCTCTCTTGTGCATCCAAGTGTGTGGTGATTCCTTTCATGCATATTTCACTCAAGCACAATGATGAGTATCAATGTGAGGAGATCCACCTCATAATTGTCAATCCAAAGAGATATGAAGGTGGTATGGGGACCATGAGCAAGTGAGAGTACAAGTGTGTGAGTCTGAAGCACACCAATATGCACACATACACACGATAAGACAAAGAGATGGAGCAATGGAACCTTTGATTAGCCAAAAAAAGTTTATAACATGCTTAAGTTACTTCGATTCCCAAGAATCCAACCTAAACAATGAGCTCTCTAGCTCCTTTTATAGTTTTTTACTAGCTTTGGGTTTGTTCAGATCTAGTGTCTGACCTAGTTAAATATTAAGTTCTTAAGCTATATTAGAGGCTCAAACAAGCTCTAAAACTTATGAAAATTGGTATGTACATAGACTTGGAACTCCTCAAGCTTGAGGACTCCTCAACTTGGACAAAATGGAGTTGGAATTATCAAAAATGGGATTTATAAAGTGGTGGAGTGATGAAAATCACTATTGATAATAGTTTGATTTTAAAAAAGAATTAATTGGCTTTATTCACTAGATCTACATTGACTTCCTTGTCCATTGGCTCTTGTTTGTCCTTCCTTCAACCCTAACTCTCTTTAACTTGACTACCTCATGCTTCCTTGTCTTATCAAACCTCCTAGTCCGACTTGGCTACTGCCTCTCCCTCTCTCTTGTCTGTCATCCGTGACAAACCTTTGTTGTAAGTGGCATGAGATGTAATATTGTAGCACATTTGTAGCTAGTTCATGCTCTTTGAGTCGGAGACCTCGTGCTAAATCGGTCATTACCTAGAACATCCAAATGTGGCATATGTAATTGTTCGGCATGGAGGACTTGATCTACCGCCAAGAGATGTAGAAGATGTGTCATTCTAGGAATGAATATTTTGGAGCGGTATTCCTAGAACCTAGTTGAGAACATTTCGTCAAAGATCTGCTTGTAATAAGCATGCATATACTTGATTCTAGCATGCCAGGCATAAATAGTGTTAATAAAAGGAGTTTGGCTCATATCATAAACCAAGTCGAGGTTTTCTTCATTGAAGCCCACAGCTGAGATGTATACAGCCTTCACATTTCTGAATGTTTTGAACACCATCATCATGAGTTCGAAGATCTTCATACACATTTTTGCAACTATGTCAAGTACATTCTTGAATCGCGGTGTCCAATGGTGTATCGTTGAGATCATGAAGGCAACAGTCAATCTCCCTTTTTGCGGAGTAAAGTAAGGGTAATTTATTCAATTGGAGCAAACTTTAGTAGTCTTTACCTTGATTGCAAACTTGGGCCATGATCATCTACGTGGTATGCGACAATAGCAGGGATTGTACTTTATGTATAAAGGTGCATTGGGCCATGTGCACATCATTTATGGGTATGTTTCTAGTAATCTTGCATGCCAGTTTGGTTGAAAGCTGGGAGGTCCTTTGGCTCAAACTGAGTTGCAAAGTGGGTTCCTCTCCAATCACCTGTTTGATCTCTACATTGTATTTAGAAAGGAGTACAAAGTAGGGTGCGTACTATAGCTCAAACATAGTGGTGAGTCATCGATGGGACAAGTTCTGGAAATACTCTGACTTTAGTACCATTTCTTCGAGATTTGACAATGATTGAATTTATAAGCGCACCCAATCATCATGTGTTCTGCCTATTTCCTCTATGTGCTTGAGCCCTCGAGGTACTTCAGTCTCGAATGTGTCATGAACTTCTTCTGTGAGATGACCCCCTGATACTAGTTGTGTCTCATAGGTGTCTTCAAATGTCTCCTCTATTGGAATCTCAACTAGCTCTTTAGGTTTTGGTTCTACATGTGGTGAGGGGAGTCGTGTATACTACACTAACTTTACTTGTAATTCCTCTACTTTATTTTGAAGATTCTAAACTTCTTTAGTGTCTGGTGGAAGGGGAATAGCTTCAGGTACCTGTGTACTTGTGGTGGCCAATTGCCTCTTGAGTCACTCGCATTCTTCTTCCATCTTCACATATGACTCTAGGAAGTGTGCATGTTCTTCTAGTAAGATTCTGATGTTGTCAGAGGGAACAACTTGAAATTTGGTAGGAAAAATAGTCACTCGAGGGGGTCTTCCATAGCTTCCTCCAAATTGTCTTGGTTTTGCTCCTGGAGTTGTTTGTTCTCCTCCATACTTGTTGACATGTGTCTTCTTAAAAGGCTCATATTGTGCTATAACTTGGCATTCATGTTCATATGCTTGTGCAGCATGGTCTCCAAATTCTTGACTACTTCAGCACCCACACCTTGCAATCTTGAATTGAGTTCTTGATGTACCTGCTAGAGTGTAGCATACTCAACTTGTATTCTGCGGTTGTCTTCTTCTAGTGCTATCACTCTGTCATGTAAGTGTCAAACATTGATCCACAAGGATCATGAGATTGGTCCATAGGGATCATTCTATGTGTGTGAGGGACAAGGGCCAGCCATAGCCAAGGTCCCAGGGTTATCCTAAGGTATTCGATAGTAATGGGAATGAGTTGCATGATGTACACATGATGGCATTAGACCATTCCAGATCATTGCTACTTTTAGAATACAAGAGGGTATATATGGATGGGAGGAGAGTTATACACATCATTCAAGTATTTCTCATAATTGGTATGAGAGCCTAGGAAGTAGACTTGGGCAAAGTGGATAGAAGGAGCACGCATCACTTTCACAAATGAGCCCAACAAACATTAGAGTGTATCTCCCAATCCATAGGTCGGATGTAGACGTGTGAGATACTATTGGAAAGCTCTCTATAGAAACTTTCCAAAGTAGATTGAGGCTCCAAGATACCTAGCATAAGTGAAAACCAGGTTCGAGATACTGAGGTTGAGAACAAGGTGCTCGAGAGACCAAGGTTGAGAACAAGAAGCTTCAAGAGACCATGCAAGGGTGAGGACATCAGTTCAAGGGGAGATCAAGGATTGATAATTGAGGACAATGATCTCTAGAAGGAGAAGAGAGTGTTGGAATCAAGAAATGATAGGAAAGAAATGGTTGAACCATACCCTAAGAGGGAAGATTAGGAAGTAATCCTCAACCATGGCTTTTGGGGCAAGTGGTTAGCCCATCATACTCCTAGCTAGTAGCTCATGAGTTCAAATCCGACAATTGATCGAAACATGCTAGTCTCTCTATCTCAAAATACAATCTGTTCTCATAGGATTGGATTTGAATAGGTAAATCATGCACATCTTCCTCTTTCTTGGAACCACGGACGTGTTCTAAGATATCATGGAGTGCACTCTCTAGATTGGTAATCCTATCACTCATTGTCTGAATGGAATCTATGGGCTGCTCCTCCATGAGTGTATCTCTCCTAGTGGGTGACAATGGTCCTAGCAACACCTATGAAGAACTTGCTTCAAGGCAAAGTTCCATTTGCATGGAAGCAAGAGCGGAAAGAGAGTTTTGACACTCTGAAACAAGTTGTTTTAGAGGTTCCTATACTCAAAGTGGTAGATCCAAAGAAACCCTTTTAGTTACAGACAAATGCTAGTGGCATAGCCATAGGGGCAGTTTTGAGCCAAGATGGTAGGCCAATCGCTTTTGAAAGCAAGAAATTGAGTAGTGCATAGCGTAATTGTCCAATGCATGAATAGGAGTTGAATGCAATGGTGCATGCACTTAAAGTCTAGAGACACTATCTTTATGGTGCAGACTTTAAGGTATACATAGATCACCATATACTCAAGTACTTTTGTAGTTAGCCAGCTCTTCGAGGCAGACAGGCTCGTTAGGCTGAGCTCATGCAGGAGTTTCACATGGAAATCCTGTATAAAAGAGGCAAAGAGAATATAGTAGTTGATGCACTATCACAGATAATGTATCAAATGAGCTTTATAGTTCTAGAAAGCTCATTGCTTAAAGACATAAAGGAAGCACAGGTGGAAGATCCACATTTGTTACAGATTACTAGAGCCATCAGTGATGACTCCATCATAGGAGACAGGGTAGTTTTAGCTGTTTCTTCACCTAGCAGAGCAAACAAGTCCAGTTCATATTCCAATTTCCCTCAGGAGAATGGAATAATCAAATGGAAAGGAAAGGTTTGCATACCAGATTCTCAAGATTTTGAGAAGAAAATTCATGCAGGATAACCATGATGTGCCTTGCCCAGGACATCCTGGTGTTGACAAAACAATACAACTTGTTAGACGAACATTTTGATGGCCTGGATTATCCAAAGATGTCCACACTTATGTTCAACAATGCTTTAAGTGTTAAGTCAACAAAGCAGAAAGGCTGAAGACACCAGGTCTTTTGCATCCTTTGCATATTCCATATCATATCTGGGACAATGTATCCATGGACTTCATAGTCGACTTACCGTGGACCCAAAGGAAGGGGGATACTATCCTAGTTTTGGTAGATAGATTGAGCAAGATGGATCATTTCATACCCACACAAGAGACGATAGGAGCTCCATGGGTAGCAGAGTTGTTTATCCAGCATGTGTTCAAATTTCATGGGTTACTGACATCCATAGTTTCATATAGGGATGCCAGATTCACAAGACACTTCTGGAAGTTTATATTTGACAAACTGAAAGTTTCATAAAAGATGAGTAGTGGTGATCATCCACAGATAGATGGTCAGACCAAGAGGGTCAACCAGATTCTAGAGGACATGTTGAGGGCATATGTGTTTGAGAGGCAGACATATTGGGATAATTACTTGCCACTAGTAGAGTTTGCTTATAACAATAGGCCTCACAAGGTGACAGTGTGAAGAGAGATGATGGATGCAATCCAAAGATGAGTAGGTGCTGGTACAACCAGCTTCACACCAGCCAAGTGAGACTTCAGAGTTGATTAGTAGACCCTTTAAGCCCCTAAATCCACCAAAATATCAGCCAAGTACTTTGGAACATGTATCCCAAAAGTTTAAGTCAAGACAGACTAGTTGCGAAATGACTAGCTCCCAAAACTTGCTATTTTTGGACATACACCTGCTGGAAAAAATGAACAGTGCTCTCAACCTGGTAGGAATTAGAAAAATTCCTTTTGGGCATAGCAAATAGACGTAAGCTTCCCAATCCAAGTTAAAACACTTCAAATGATGGACTGAGCACTGAGAACAAGATTTATCAATTTCTGGAACATGCCCACCATTCTCGGGGCTCTGCAAAGATAGACCAGTGAGCCGTAAAATGCAGATATCTCCAAAACTATAAATTCACTGACCTTGAAAATTGATATGCAGAAACTAAACAGTAAGAGCTATCTAGCGCACATTAAATCACTGAAAAAGGATCAGTAGAACTCGAGATATGACCTTCTGAAGGCACTACTCTGAGTGAGTATAGCAGAGAACAAAACAGAGAAGTAGATGATGATAAATGTATAGATTCATATATGATTACAACCACATTGGCAATGAATCTTTGCACAATGGGAGTAGAATGATAGAGCTATGGATTAAGCTCTTCAATCTCTACAAAATGACATCAAGTGGTCACGTACAAGGCTTGCTAATCGCCTCTTCCTTCTTGCTCCTTTTATAGCTATTCTTGGAGGGAGTTTTGAATTCGAATTCGAATGGCTCCACATGAAAGTGATCCTTAAGTTAGGAGATATTCCCTCAGCTCAAAAAGTCATGGGTTTTGGTAGTTAGATCCACGAAATTGCTTTTACATCATGCATGAGGTAAGCCATCCTTTTCCTTTTTCTTTTTTCAATTACAAGAGATAAAAATGAACTCTTTTACAAGAGGTGTTCACATGACTACTCATGTGACTTACAAATGAGGATGATATCAAATATATCAAGCATGTAGGCTTGGGTAAAATGCACCAACAGCTCCCCCTCAAGCCTAACATGCTTGGCCTTCAAATAAGTCTTCAATTGTCCTTGATTTCATGCAAGCCAATCATCAACTTGAATCTACTAAATTTTGTACCATCAAGAGCTTTAGTCAACATGTTGGCACATTGCATATCTGTAGAGACATAGGATAGTTGAATATCCTTGCTCATTAGCTTCTCCCTTACGTAATGGTAGTCGACTTCAATATGCTTGGTTCTAGCATGGTATACGGGATTAGCTGCAAGATGTAGTGAGCTTGTGTTGTCACCAAAAATGTGAGGTGTTGAAGAATGAAGTCCAAGATCTGTGTACAAAGACTTTAACCACATGATTTCTTGAGTTGCATTAGCCAAACCTCTATATTCGGCTTCGGTAGAAGATAATGCCACGGTTGGTTGCTTCTTCGATGACCAATAAATAATTTTTGAACCTTTAGCTCAATATCTGAAGTA
The DNA here is from genome assembly GCA_020310875.1 of Ceratopteris richardii. Classification (NCBI taxonomy): domain Eukaryota; kingdom Viridiplantae; phylum Streptophyta; class Polypodiopsida; order Polypodiales; family Pteridaceae; genus Ceratopteris; species Ceratopteris richardii. The sequence continues at coordinate 18,296,278 of CM035420.1, forward strand.
TATGAATAGAACAAACCTTCATTCATGGTCCCCTTTAGGTACTTGAGGACTCTCTTGACCGCTTCCATATGTGGTCTTCTCGGCTTATGCATAAACTGACTCAATATGCTAACACTATAGCATATATCCACCCTTGTGAGTGTTGCATAGTTCAAACTTCCAACCAAGCTTTGATAGCTTGTGATGTCTTCAATTGGCTCTCCTTCATAAGCACTAAGCTTATGATTTTGCTCCATAGGTGTACCTTCACACTTGGTATTTTCCATCTTGAACTTGACGAGCATGTCATGGACATACTTCCTTTGTGTGATGTATATACCTGAATCTGTGTAGATCAACTCCAATCCAAGAAAATAAGTGAGTGGTCCGAGGTCACTTATTTTGAAATCCTCCTTCATTTGACTCTTTACTTGTTTGATTCCTTCAAGATCATTGCCTGTGATAATAATATCATCAACATACACACATAAATAGATCACTTCAGATCCATTCCTCTTTATGAACAAAGAGGTGTCTGGCTTGCTAGCTTTGAATCCTTGGTCATGCAAATAAGTCACCAATCTGAAATTCCAAGCTCTTGGAGCTTGCTTCAATCCATACAAAGCTTTCTTTAGTTTGCATACATAGTTAGGATGATGTGCATCCTCATATCCAGGAGGTTGTGCCATATACACTTCCTCAGAAATCCATCCATTCAAGAAAGCATTCTTTACATCAAGTTGATAAAGATTCCAATTTCTAGATGCAGAAAGACTAATGAGAACCCTAATTGTAGGCATTTTTGCAACAGGAGAGAAAGTCTCCTCATAATCAATACCATGGGTTTGAGCAAACCCTTTAGCAACTAACCTTGCTTTGTGTCTATTTATACTTCCATTTGGATTCCTCTTGATTTTGTATATCCATCGAGATCTGATTATCTTCATAGATGGCTTGTTAGGTACAAGCTCCCAAGTGTCATTCTCCTTCAAGGCTTCCATTTCTTCATCCATTGCATCTCTCCAAGCTTTCTTGCTTTGTGCTTCTTCAAATGTGGTAGGTTCTTCATTGGTTGAATCCTTTGCAATGTAGATTGAGTGCTTGGTGACCAAAGAAGTATCATAACCAAACCTCTCTGGTTTCTTCTTCTCCCTTGAAGACCTTCTAAGTGGTTGATGTGAGCTCTCGGGTCCATATGTAGCATCCTGCATCTTTGCTTTTCCTTTGTTCTTCCATAGCTTTAGTCTTTCCAAGTCTTCTAGGTCAATCTCCGAATCACTTTCTTCAATCTGCTTTGGCTCCTTTGGTTGAAGTGATGGAAAATCTTCATCCAAGTCATAAGGCAGCTTCACTTTCCTGTCATCATCAAACCATGATTTGTTTTCATCAAGAATTACATCTCTACTCACAGAAAATCCTTTATTGGTTGGATTGTACAATCTATATCCTTTTTGGTTTTGATCATAACCAATGAATACACACTTCTCTGCCTTGGGATCCAATTTCCCTCTTACTTGAGAAGGAATGTGAGCATAGGCTAAGCATCCAAAGATTTTGCAATGCTCTAGACTAGGTCTTCTTCCATTCCACACTTCATATGGAGTGGTTCCATCTAGTGACTTAGATGGAAGTCTATTTATGAGATATGTGGCTGTAGACACAGCCTCTGCCCATAGGTAGTTTGGCAATCCCTTTTCGTTGAGCATGGACCTTGCTGCTTCGACAATAGCTCTGTTCCTCCTCTCTGCTAGACCATTGAGTTCGGGTGTATACCTTGTAGTGACTTCCCTTTTAATGCCTCTTTCATGCAAGAAGGCATCAAATTCAGAAGAGAAGTATTCTCCTCCACCATCTGATCTAAGTCGTTTCAAAGTCCTACCTGTTTGGTTTTCAACAAGAGCAATATACTTCTTAAAGCAATTAAACACTTCATCCTTGTGCTTCATGAAAAACAGAATGGTCCACCTGCTACAATCATCTATGAAAGACACATAATATCTTGAGCCTGATATAGATGGCTCCTTACTTGGACCCCACACATCCGTGTGCACTAGATCCAAAGGACTTTGATACATATATCCTTTCTTATTGAAAGGTTGTCTATGAGCCTTGCCGAGTTGACAAGCTTCACACTTATAAATCATGTGTTGCCTTGTGATATTAGGCAAACCAAGTACACTTTGGTCCCTGCAAATCTGTTTGAGTGTCCCCTCACCAATGTGAGCAAGCCTTTTGTGCCATATCTCCAACTCTGTTAGAGTTTGAGATCCATAGCTAAACAAGGCTATGTTCTTTGTATCTTCCACTTCAAAAGTGAAAAGCCTTCCTGTCTTTTCTCCTTTGGCAATCCTTCGAAAGCCTTGCCTTGGGTCTTCAACATATGCTCCAAATCGATTGAATCTAACCTGCAATCCTTTTTCAACAATCTGTCCAACACTTATTAAATTTTTGGTAATTGTAGGGACATACAAGACTTTTCTTAAGAGGTTCATATTCCCATCTGATGTCTTCACATTACCTATCTTCTCCACTGAGTGCTTTGTGTCATCTCCTGTCTTCACTTCATGCTTGTTATGAGGATCTTCCAAATCAGAAAGTAAAGCCACATTTCCTACTACATGGTTCGAGCATCCCGAATCAATGTAAAATATGTGATCATCATCCTTACCCTTCTTCGCTGATAGATTCATAATCAATAATGAATCTTCTTGACTTTGGTCCTCTGCATAGTTATTGTAATCTCTTCTTCCTCTATGTCCACTTTGATAGTTGTTGTTGTTGTTGTAATTGTTGTTGTAGTAGTTGTTATTGTTGTAGCCTCCATTGTATCTACCTCTATTTGATCCATAGACACCTCTATTGAATCCTCTTCCTCTTGAGTTCCTCGGGTTCCTGAAACATTCTTCAGTAGTATGGTTAGATAAGCCACATATGTTGCAAGGTTGAGATGATTGGAATCTCCCCCTGCCTTGCTTTCCACCTCTGCCTCTTCCTCTACCTGCAAAGTTTGCTTGGAAAGAGCTTCCTTCATCTTCATTCTTCCTATTCTTTGACTTGTCCTTGACCTTAGCTTTATCAGAATATAAGGCAGAAGTTTGATTACCTCTTGAGGACTCACCACCTTTGCTAATCTTTGCTTCATGATTGAAGAGTTGGCCCATGAGTGTGTTGAGGTCGGGTACATGCATATCCATGTATAAATCCATGGCTGTTGTGAATGAATCCCACTTGTCGTCTGCTTTGATTCCATTCATGATTTGTCTTATGATTTGCTCCTCTTCAATTACCTCTCCAATGCTTCCAAGTTGGTCGGAAATCTCCTTCATCTTTGTGACATAATCAGTCACATTTTGCTTCAGGCTTTTCTTCATTGTTGTGAACTCCATCCACAATTGGTTCTTCCTTGCTCGAGTGTTGGAAGAGAAGAAAGAAGCAAGTGCATTCTAGGTCTCTCTTGATGTCTTGCATCCCTTGACATGAGGTAAAAGAAAATCAAAGATTGAGTTTAGAATATAGGACCTTGCAAGTGCATCCTTCGAACACCAATTCGAAAGTCCTTCCACTTCTTCATGTGATGGTTGCCCTTTGTTCCTCATGGTTGGCATTGCTTCATCCCGGATATGAATCCATATAGATTCCTCCCTTGAAGGTAAGCCTCCATCCTTAGAGACCATGCCGGGTAGTTGTTTCGATCCAATTTGTCAATTGTTGATGGAAATCCATCTCCCATGTTGCTTGACTATGCTCTGATACCACTGTGAAGAGAGATGGTGGATGCAATCCAAAGATGAGTAGGTGCTGCTACAACTAGCTTCACACCAGCCAACTGAGACTTCAGAGTTGATTAGTAGACCCTTTAATCTTCCTAAATCCACCAAAATATCAGCCAAGTACTTTGGAACATGTATCCCAAAAGTTTAAGTCAAGACAGACTAGTTGCGAAATGACTAGCTCCCAAAACTTGCTATTTTTGGACATACACGTGCTGGAAAAAATGAACAGTGCTCTCAACCTGGTAGAAATTAGAAACATTCCTTTTGGGCATAGCAAATAGACTTAGCAAGCTTCCCAATCCAAGTTAAAACACTTCAAATGATGGACTGAGCACTGAGAACAAGATTTATCAATTTCTGGAACATGCCCACCATTCTCGGGGCTCTGCAGAGATAGACGAGTGAGCAGTAAAATGCATATATCTCCAAAACTATAAATGCAATGACCTTGAAAATTGATATGCAAAAACTAGACAGTAAGAGCTATCCAACGCACATTAAAGCACTGAAAAAGGATCAGTAGAACTCGAGATATGACCTTCTGAAGGTACTGCTCTGAGTGAGTATAGCAGAGAACAAAACAGAGAAGTAGATGATGATAAATGTATAGATTCATATATGATTACAACCACATTGGCAATGAATCTTTGCACAATGGGAGTAGAATGATAGAGCTATGGAGTAAGCTCTTCAATCTCTACAAAATGACATGAAGTGGTCACGTACAAGGCTTGCTAATCGTCTCTTCCTTCTTGCTCCTTTTATAGCTATTCTTGGAAGGAGTTTTGAATTCGAATTCGAATGGCTCCACCTAAAATTGATCCCCAAAGTTAGGAGATATTCCCTCAGCTCAAAAAGTCATGGGTTTTGGTAGTTAGAGCCACGAAATTGTTTTTACATCATGCATGAGGTAAGCCATCCTTTTCCTTTTTCTTTTTTCAATTACAAGAGATAAAAATGAACTCTTTTACAAGAGGTGTTCACATGACTACTCATGTGACTTACAAATGAGGATGATATCAAATATATCAAGCATGTAGGCTTGGGTAAAATGCACCAACAGACAGGAATGTCTCCTTTTGAGAGGAACTATGGCATGAATCCTAATGCTCCCAGTACCATAGGAATGCCAAAGAACTGTCCTAGTGCTTCAGAGTTCTTAGCAAGCCTCCAAGAAAATCTTGAAATAGCTAAAGCCAAGATGAAGCAAGCAGTTGATAGGGCAAAAGAGTATGCTGACATAAAGAGATCTCCTAGATCCTTTGAGGAAGTATACAGAGTCTTTCTTCAGGTACCAACTAGATCTACTTCGCTCTCCATAGGGAAGTGTAGTAAGCTTTCACCAAGGTTTTGTGGACCTTGGAAGATAGTTAAAAAGCTAAGTGATGTTGCATACTGATTAGAGCTTCCTCCAGATTGCAGAGCATCCAATGTCAATAAACTTTGGAAGTATATTGCTAGGGAGGATAATCTAATAGAGGGTATTGTTTCTTTGGAGGAAAGTGATAGCACAAATCATTCTCCAGACAAGATATTAGATCGAAGACAAAAACGGTTGAGGGACTGTGACATCCAAGAGTATCTAGTAGCTTGGAGAGGATTACTACTTATTGACTCTACTTGGGAATCAGAAGCTCTGGTTCATAAGTACTTTCCCTCATTGATGATTGAGGACAATGATCTTTAGAAGGGGGAGAGAGTGTCAGACATTGATCCACAAGGATCATGACATTTGTCCATAGGGATCATTCTATGTGTGTGAGGGACAAGGGCCAGCCATAGCCAAGGTCCCAAGCTTGGGGGATATCCTAAGGTATTTGGTAGTAATGGGAATGAGTGTTGCATGATGTACATATTGATATATTTAGGTAGTGATGATGGAGAGTGTTAATCTCCAAAAGAACAAGCTACTCTTGAAGTTAGAACACCTCTATATCAAGAGTAACTCAAAACCTTCACCAATTTGGAGGATCAATACTCAATTTCCAAAATCTTGAACAAACTGTGAAGAAGGTGACTACACAGAAAGTTTGCTGCACATAAATCACTCATTGACTTATCCAATGTGTAAAGTTTTTTATAAAGCTTTGCACAAGGTGTCACCTATAGTTTGCGCACCTCCTCCAAGTTAAATCATTCCAAAAGACTCAGTAGATCTTGAGAAATTATCTTAACAAGTCACCTATGTCTAAAACTATAGTTATTTACAGTCGACTTTGATACCTACAACTAAGGCTTGGTTCTCTCAAACTAGAACCCGTTTATGCAAATGATTTTAGCCATAGATGGTTTACCTTCCAAGTTAGATTTTGAGTCCTCATTTGTGCAAAACTTTACACTGTGCACTGAGAACTGATCATTTCTTTGATCACCAAGATTGCGCCTGTTTTAGAAGACACTCAACATTTCTTCACATATGAATGTTCCTACTCATAATTCTCATAGCATATTTACAATTAGCCTCTCAAAATTTAGCCATAGACTCATTAACTATGGAATTAGACACCTACAAAAGTATTCTTGAAATGATCAAGCACAGAAGGAGAACGCTCAGAAAAATCGGGTGCAACTTTTCTTCATTACTGAAAAGTTTTACATCTGGATGAGAGAGCTATGTTTCTCACTTTACAAGTTTCTATGACTTCTAATTCTCTTCAATTCTTGTTCTCTCACACTCTCTAATATTTGCCCCAACATTTTTCCTTGTATATATAGGCAAATATGTACAAGTTCTTCACCATACAAAAGTATAAGTGAACTAACTCTAAATTAATGTACATATGAATACATATCTTCATTCTCTGAACATGTACTTCCTTCATGCTTTATATCTTGATCTTTTCTTCAGTCCTTGACTTCAAACCCTCATCAAAACTTCAATTGTTGATTCCCTTGCACCAACAGCTCCCCCTCAATCATCAATTGAGGTTTTCTCTATCTTCTTTATGCCTGCCATGTCTTTGAATCTCTATAGCTTTGGTCCATCCAAGCTTTTAGTTAGCATATCAGCTATCTGATCTTTTGTTGAAGTATGTATGACTTCAATCTCTTTATCCATCACCTTCTCTCTTAGAAAATGATACTAAATTTCAATGTGTTTAGTCCTGGCATGAAAAACAGGATTAGCAGCTAAATACAATGAACTCATGTTATCTCCATGAATAGTGGGTGTACTCTGAATGATGCCAAAACTCTTCATAAGAGTCTTAAGCCATATTACTTCCTTTGCAGCTTCAACCATACCTTTGTACTCAGCCTCTGTGGATGATAAAGCAACTGTGTGTTGCTTCTTTGAACACCATGAAATTAACTTATCTCCCACATAACACAAGTATCCATATGTTGATCTCCTATGATCAGGATTACCTGCCCAATCTGTATCACTATAAATCTTGATGTTTGTATCTGATGTAAAACCATAATACAAACCTTCTTTGAGTGTACCCTTAATGTACCTCAACACTCTTTGTCCTGCAACCCAATGTTCTTTCCTAGGAAAATGCATGAATTGAGACAATACTCCAACTGCATATGACAAATCAGGCCTAGTTAATGTAGCATAGATCAGACTACCAACCAAACTTTGATATAGCTTCATGTCCTTGAACTCTTCTCCTCCATATCTGCTCAATTTGTGATTCACCTCCATTGGAGTAGGTGCTACCCTGCAATCATTCATCTTAAACTTGATCAACAAGTTTTTCAAATACCTTTCTTGAGTTACATACACTCCATGTTGAGTGTATGAGATCTCCATTCCCAAGAAATATGACAATTCTCCCAAGTCACTAATCTTGAACTCTTTCTCCATTTGCTTCTTTAGGCTTTGAATGCCTTTCTTATCTGTACCTGTAAGAATTATATCATCAACATATATGCACATGTAAATGAACCCATCATCACTTGCTTTAACAAGCAAGCTACTATTTGCTTTAAATACTTGAAAACCAAGTTCTTTCAAGAACTTCACAAGTCTATAATTCCATGCCCTTGGGGCCTGCTTCAAACCATACAAAGCTCTCTTGAGCTTACATACATGATCTGGATACCTTTCATTTCCGAATCCTTGTGGTTTCTCCATGAAAACGTCATCTGAAATGTAACCATTTAAAAAAGCATTCTTCACATCTAATTGACATAATTTCCAACCTTTACATGCAGCAATGGCTATGAGTGTCCTGATGGTTGTCATTTTTACCACTGGACTATAAGTCTCATCATAATCTATACCATATGTCTGAGAAAATCCTTTCACAACAAGTCTAGCTTTATACCTAGACACACTTCCATCTTCAAATCTCTTTGTCTTGTAGATCCATTTGCATCCAATGATCTTCTGACTATTTTGTTTAGGAACCAAATCCCATGTTTCATTTTCCATCAATGCATCATACTCTTCCTGCATAGCTTTCTCCCAATTTTCCTTACCTTTTTCCTCTTCATATGTAGAAGGATCTTCATCTGCCTTTATCATATAAACATAATCTTTGGTAGCCAAAAAAGAAGTGTCATAGCTATAGCTTGTAGGTTGCCATTTATGTCTTGATGACCTTCTGAGTTCTCGACTTCTTGAGGTTTCTGGTTCATCACATTCTGGATCAAACCTTGGCACTTCTTCAACTTCAACCTGTACTTCATTATTTTCTTCTTCATCAAATATTTGAACCTTTGATTTACCTTTCTTTTGAGTCATAACTTCTTCATCACCTGCATAGATATTGATTGTCCCTACATACCAAGTACCTTGCTCATCAAATGTAACATCCTTTGATACAAGGAATTGTTTTGTGGATGGAATCCACAACCTATATCCCATCTGCTTATCATCATATCCAATGAACACATACTTTTCAACTTTAGGTTCTAATTTGTGTCTTAATTGAGATGGCACATATGCATATGCCAAACATACAAATACTTTGCAATGATCTAGAGTAGGTCTCTTACGCCACCATGCCTCATATGGTGTCATACCCTGCAAAGCTTTACATGGTAATCTATTAACCAAGTATGTAGCTGTATTTACAGCCTCAGCCCACAAATAATTTGGGCAATTTTTCTCCTTCATCATGGATCTTGCAAACTCAACAAGAGTTCTATTCCTCCTTTCTGCTACACCATTTTGTTGAGGAGAGTACCTACAAGTAACTTCTCTTTTTATACCTGCATTCCACAAGTAATCACTGAACTCATTAGAGAAATACTCTCCCCCTCCATCTGACCTTAGTCTCTTCAAATTTTGACCTGTAATTCTCTCTGCATACACATGATAATGTTTGAATGTATTGAATACTTCTGACTTATCTTTGATCACATAGATAGTGATCCATCTGGTAGCATCATCAACATAAATCACATAATACCTTGAACCATTGATATTGAAATCCTTTGATGGTCCCCACACATCTGTGTGTACCACCTCAAGCTTCTCTGAATACATAAAACCATGCTTGGAATAAGATTGCTTATGAGCCTTACCTAGTTGACATGCCTCACATCTATATGTCATATGTTGACCTGCAACATTAGGCAATCCAAGCACTGAACCATTGTTAACCATATCTTTAATACCTCTTTCATTGAAATGTCCAAGCCTTTTGTGCCAAAGATCTAACTCAGAGATCTTATGTCCTCCATAAGTGAACAAGGCATGACCAACATTACCTTGAATCTTCAATGTGAATAATCTTCCTTCTTTCTTCCCTGAAACAATTTGTTTATACCCATTGCTAGGGTCTTCCACAAAAACTCCTTCATTAGTGAATCTAACTTCATAACCTTTTTCAACAATTTATCCTACACTTATCAGATTCTTTGGAATTGTAGGAACATACAAAACCTTACTCAAGAGAGTACTTCCATCTTTGGCCTTCACTGATCCAATTGACTTCACATTGTGCTTTGTATTGTCACCTGTTTGAACTACATGATTAGTTACCTTATTCTCCAAATCAATCATCAAAGCTATGTTGCCACTCAGGTGATTGCTACACCCTGAGTCAATGTAGAAGACTCTTTGATCTTCACTTTGCCTTTCACAAGTTGCATTCATTATCAATGTCGAATCCTCCTTCTGATGTGAAGCATAATTGTAGTAGGTATTGTTGTATTGTTGGCTTTGGAATCCTCTACCTACATTTCTTCCAAAGTAGCCTCTACTACCTCTACCTCTGAAATTACCTCTTTGATTTCTACCACCTCTTCCTCTTGAATTAAAGTTCTAATTATATCCACCATTATTCTGAGTATTATGCCAACAATCATGAGCTAAGTGATTTGTCTTACCACAAATCTAGCAAGCTTTGACTCCATCTTTATTACTTCTGCCTCTTCCTCTACCTTTGCCACCTCCTCTTCCTCTTAGGAAGTTAGACTGGCTAGTTGTACCTTCATCTTCATTTGCTTGTTGCTTCCCTTTGCTATTCTTCTTCTTATCCTTTGAATACATTGCTTGACCTGCACTTTTATCACTTTCACCTTTGACATCCTGCTCAAAACAACTGATTTAAATCAGGAGTAAAATGATCTAGTGATAATTCAGTAGACAAAATGAATGGCTTCCATTTGTCATCACGTCTCAAACCTGTGAGGATTTTCCTTAACAATTTATCCTCCTCAATATCTTCATCAACTGCTCCTAATGCATCTGCAATGTCTTTCATCCTTGTTACATAATCTGAGATGGATTGAGAAGCCTTCTTCTTGAATGTGGTAAACTTTGCCCACAAGGATGCCTTCCTTGACTTTGTGGTGTTTTGGAAATGCTCTTCCAAAGCATTCCATATATCACTTGCACTTTCAAGACCTCTAATGTGAGGTAGCAAGTAGTCATTAACTCCCATGTAGATAATGTTCCTGGCTTGAGCATCTCTCTTCATCCAAGTCTTCAAGTCTGATAATTCCTCCCTAGTTGGAACACTAGGATCTCTGAACTGAGGCTTTTCTTCTTCACGTGTGATATAACCTATCAAGTCTTTGCTCATAAGATCAGCTTTCATCCTCATTGACCATGATGGATAGTTCTCTCTATCCAGTTTCTCTATATGAAGAGAATCTCCCATCCTTTCTTCACCTGTGTATTAAATCCTTCAAGCTTTATAAGAAATAAGATTACCTTTACTTCGAATGACACTCCTTTTGTCTTCCTTGATATCTTTTGACCTCCTTCTCAAGCTTTGCCTTCAAACTTTCACCTTTTGGATCTTCAAATGTTGAATTCTTTATGACTGCAGCAGTCGGGTCCTCCTTTCTTCAATTTGATGCTTCCTGCTCTGATACCACTGATGGAGAGTGTTAATCTCCAAAAGAACAAGTTAATCTTGAAGTTAGAACACCTCTATATCAAGAGTAACTCAAAAACTTCACCGATTTGGAGGATCAATACTCAATTTCCAAAATCTTGAACAAACTGTGAAGAAGGTGACTACACAAAAAGTCTGTTGCACATAACTCACTCATTGACTTATCAAATGTGTAAAGTTTTTTATAAAACTTTGCACAAGGTGTCTTCTATAGTTTGCACACCTCATCCACATTAAATCATTCCAAATGACTCAGTAGATCTTGAGAAATGATCTTAACAAGTCACCTATGTCTAAAACTGTAGTTATTTACAGTCGACTTTGACACCTGCAACGTCTGAGGCTTGGTTCTCTCAAATTAGAACCCGTTTATGCAAATGCTTTTAGCCATAGATGGCTTACCTTCCAACTTAGATTTTGACTCCTCATTTGTGCAAAACTTTACACTGTGCACTGAGAACTGATCATTTCTTTGATCATCGAGATTGCGCCTGTTGTAGAAGACACTCAACATTTCTTCACATATGAATGTTCCTACTCATAATTCTCATAGTCTGTTTACAATTAGGATCTCAAACTTTAACCATAGACTCATTAACTATGGAATTATACACCTACAAAAGGATTTTTGAAATGATCAAGCACAGAAGGAGAACACTAAGAAAAATCGGGTGCAACTTTTCTTCATTACTGAAAAGTTTTACATCTAGATGAGAGAGCTATATTTCTCACTTTGCAAGTGTCTATGACTTCTAATTCTCTTCAATTCTTGTTCTCTCACACTCTCTCATATTTGCCCCGACATTTTTCCTTGTATATATAGGAAAATATGTACAAGTTCTTCACCATACAAAAGTGTAAGTGAACTAACTCTAAATTAATGTACATATGAATACATATCTTCATTCTTTGAACATGTACTTCCTTCATGCTTCATATCTTGATCTTTTCTTCAATCCTTGACTTCAAACCCTCATCAAAACTTCAATTGTTGATTGCCTTGCACCAACAAGTGATGCGTGTGAACACACTAGGACCGTTGGGGCACTTTTTTCCCTCTTTAGGAGGTTTTTTCCCCCCCGGATTGTATATACACCTATAGCCCTAATGGGTTACTTATCTTTGTACATTCTAGTTGTAATACATTCAGTATTGTGTGTTGTGCTCCAAGCTTCTTCTTCTTCTTCCTTGTGTTGTTCATGCGCTTCCACAAATGTCTAACTCCAACAATTGGTATCAGAGTAGGTCGCAGCTTCATCTAGGGCATCATCAACACCCTTTCGATCATAGTCTCAGAATCACACAAAATTTGGTGAGCATACTCAAGTTGATTAGGAGATCAAAACAGCTTTGCTTTGTGGTGCTAAAATCACGATCTGAGCTTGTTTCCACCTCCGAATGCACTATCGTAGTGCTTGTGCAAGCTAATTTTCTTTTTGTGCCAAAGATATATATAGGATTTGGTTCGCCAGTATAAGCATCTCAAAGTCTACTACATGTGTAGCAGAACTCGTTTGGTTAGTTTTGTTCAACTTTTTCGGGCATAGTCATATTTTTTGCATCAGGGTATTTTAGTCAATGGCCATGGTTGAAAGCAGTGATGTATTTCGCATGTTGGCTCTTGAGGATAAGTTGGATGGTAGGAATTACCCATTCTAAGCTTATAAGATGTATCATGTATTGGTCACAAAAGGACTATGGAATATTGTGTAGGGTGTTGAAAGACGTCCTGTTACACCTACGAATACAACTACTACAAATAGATGTACTAAAGTTGGTGTAGTTGGCATCGAAGATGGTGATCTTCTGCAAATTCTTGTTCGTGTTGTGGTTTCTGCTGCACGTACTACATAGCAAATTTGTTGGGATGGTAGAGTTGCTCAGGCACATGCATTGATAGCCTTGTCTGTCAAACATGCTATTATCCCTCACATTCGCTCTTGCAGAACAGCTAAGGATGCTTGGGATAAACTTACCACATTGTACCAAGCTAGGAATCGAAAACAATTGGAGAGTGATCACATGAATATAGGTGATTCTATGGACAATTTTCTGACAAAGATCAAGGATTTAAAGGAACAATTGATTTTTGCTGATGAAGTCCTTCCTGACAGTTCACTTATGCAGACTATTCTGAATGGCCTTCCTAACTCAAATGAGAGTTCTGCTTCTACTCTTTGTTCAATGATAAAAGGCAATCCAAATGCCTTAACATTTGAAGAGTTAGTGTCTATTCTATTGTAGGAAGATCAGTCCAGGTAGAACATGTCTATTATGCATGTTGCAGATCAAGCTTTCGTGGCTGGTTAGAAGGGGAAAGGAAAATGGAGCTCTTCTACTAGTAAGCAAAAATCTGCTAATTTTGCAAAATCAAAGAAGGAAGACAAAGATGAGAAGAAATAAAAAAACATAGAAATTGTTTTGCAAATATTGTAAAGAAAATGATTATGTCATTAAGAGCTGTCCAAAACTGGTTCCTAAAGAGGCAAAGAAGAAAGAGGCAGGAATGGTTGTCGTAGAGGCCTCTTCACCAAAAATAGAGTCTGCTAATCTTCTGCAGGATGAAGAATAGGTGTTTGCTACTATTCATTGTTTTGACCCATCTTCTCATGAGCAATCATGTCTGCAGTAGACTCAGATGTTTGGTACTTTAATAGTGGGGCAACCAAACATATTACCTCGCAACGTAGTTCCTTCTCTTCACTCGAGCCTGCCCCTATAGGGAATATTGTTACATGCACCAACAACTCCTCTTATCTTGTTATGGGAGTTCGTAAGATCATTTTGACTAGTACTGATGGTAGTTCTTTTACATTGTGAGATGCTTTATTTGTGCCAGGGATCAAGAAGAATCTGTTATCAGTTTGGGCCTTAGCGAAGATTGGTTTAGTTGTGAAATTTGTTGATGATAGATGTACAGTTCATGATTTTTCAATTGGCGATGTGATTATTGCTTCTTGCATTTTATTTCGTGGGTTGTATAAGCCCATAGATTATGAAAAATCTGTGAATGATTCAGCATGTGCAGTACATGATTCTCACGCTATGTCAAATGCAAAGCTTTGACATGCATACTTTGGTCATCTGAATTTCGCTAGTTTGCTACACCTGCAAAAATCTGAAATGGTGTCCTCTTTGCCCAAACTTGAGGCACCTAGTAAACATGTTTGTGAAGGTTGTATTTTGGGCAAAATGGAGCATTCATCCTTCCCAAAAGATGGTTCAATTTGGGCTACTTAGAAATTGCAGCTTGTACATAGTGATGTATGTGGTCCTATGCGTTGCTCTAGCACAATGGTAAGCACCATGTTAAGAAGCTCCACCTCCTTAGTGTCAATATGTAGAAGAGATAGGAGTGATATGAAGATTGTGAATGCAAGATCTAGTGAGAGTGATGGTGAGAAGCATGAAGATGCACACACATATGCACACAAGAAAGAGACAAGCAAGACACAATGGAAGGTTGAAAGTAGACTCTATTGCTCAATAACACTATTACAAGCTCAAAATAGCTATAGGATCTTCTCAACTCATACAAGCTAACCTCAAAAATGAGCTCTGTAGCTATTTTTATAGATTCTAGACTAGTTTTGACTAGTTTGACATCTAGTGACCGACATAGTTAAAAAATAGGTTCTCGGTGCTATTTGGAGGTCTAAACAAGATCAAAAAATACTCACAATTGGTATGCTTGTTCTATCTAAGCTCCTCAAGCTTGAGGACTCCTTGGCTTGCACAAAATGGAGCTACTAATTACAAACTTGGGTCTTTCTATGATACATATGTTATAAAAGTGATGAAAATCACTGTTTGGTGTTTTGAGAAAGTAATATCAATTATGTTTTAGTGGAAAAATTGTCTGCATGACTCCACATGACTCTTTGTAATCCTCCTTTACATGCTTCCTCTATGTCTATGCCTTTGGCTACTATCAAAACACCCTCCCTCTCGCATCTATCATCCCTGACAGATCCTTGTTGCGGGGTCTACGTGATGTAGTTTAGTAAGAGTTCATGTGCGAGGGTGCGCTCTGCAATGTGAATTCCTTATGCAAGATCAATTTCTAGTTTTTCCCAATCAATGGCTTGAGGTTCATCGGGAGGTGGAAGCAGGTAGTGCATAGAATACTGTTATTTTCTAAACCTAAGGGAAATTGTCGTTATGTACTTATGTTTTGCCAAAACCTCTTGAAATTGTGCAACTTGTATTGCTTGTAAGACGCAATTGTGTTGTTAATTGAGAAACTCTCCCTTGCACCCACTATCTCATGCCCCTTCACTTACACTTCCTCTCTTTCTCCTCTCTTTTCTTTCCTTCCCGATATCAATTGCTTGCTCCCATAAATCCTGTTAGACCCAAGTTTGATCGAGAGTACATAGGTGAAGACGTATGGAAATGTCGGTGGTTGAGCTCAAACAATAGTGGTCCTTGCGCTATAGATGGATGATGAATAGCGTGAAACTACAATTAAGATTCATAACCATATTCATATGGATAGACATAAACTTTTACATTACATCCTCATAGCTTCGTAATCGTATTCACTTTTCTTAAGCCCACACATGGAGTACAAAAAACATGTGTTCATCCACACCAAGATTGTGCAGCCCATCACGTAATTTGCTTCCAATGAATAAGGCTCAAGAAGAGCGTCTCAAACCACCCTTTCATTTAAACATCGAATTTATATCTAGTCTCTTCTTTCAATCGCCTTCTCAACTGCCCACTTGAAGGTCCAACAGTGACTCACACCCTCTCAACAAGTTTCACCTAATCTTAATCATTTCACATTTTATACACATCAACCTGCTACAAAGAAAATTATCACAACTAGTTGTGCATATTACATTTCTGTTAATTGCTTTAATTAAGAGCCTTCTCATAACCCATTCCGTTCGTACCTCTATTGGTGAAGTTTTCGTGATTCTTCTTCAAGCAAGTGGTTGTGAAAGAAAATAGCCATCAGAATGCTAGTAAGAACGATTAGAGAGTAAGCAGGTACCCGGACTGTTTTTGCTATCAAATATGCAAGTACACCGTTTATGGTAATCAAGGTATCACTTTTGGTCGCTCTAAGATTCTCATTAAAAACACATAGATGCAGTAGCAAACATCTTCCTTCTCTCTTGCTCTTAACATAGATGCAGCACATATGCGTTCAATGGATACTGATTGATCTTCAGGCTCTTCTGCCTCAAATCCTTCAGAAATACTCTTGAGGATTACTTCGAATGTTCAGGCACTGATGCAGGGATTGCATTATCTTTAACTATGATTCGAATGATAAGAAAAGTTAGGCTGAACAACAACCTTCCATTTTCAAGCAAGCAGTTTTTTGAGCCTAAAGGATTCTGCGTGGATATTATCCCTCCCCTCTTTCCTCTTCAGTGCAACTACATTAGAATGCAACCATAAAACCGTGATAGCTATTTCTTCTGCAAAAGTCACTCCACCCCATTCCTCACTTTATGCGGAGAACATCACATTAAAATGTAAAATTTTAGAACATATCCTTCGGCACCCTTGTCAAGGCAGATTTAATCCAGCGTTGCATTCTCATATATCATGTGTAACAGAGCAGCGACACACTCGAGTATTTCACTCATAATAATAAATCTCAAAGAGTCACAAAGGAAAAGTGTGTATGCAGAAAAGGAGTCTACCCACCATGAGTTCTCTTCTTCCGGCCAGATTTAGCACGCTCGCTCTCTGCACCTTCCATGTGTCGATAGCTCCTTGAGGCCTGTCCTCTCTCTCTCCTCATGTGTCTTGTAGTCCCCCTTGCCGTGGTTTGCTTTACTTCGAGTGAAGCTTCAAAGATGCCTCCCTCATTCCACAGGGGATCTTCCTTTGCCCATCCTTAGCTCCAGCAGCCCACAACCATGCCGTATCTCTCTCTGACTTTGATACTCCAGGTCTCTTCTTCGCGAACTCTTAACCTCCCTGTCGACAGCCGTTGGTCCTGTACAGCTCCCTCCCTACTGCTGCCTTCGACACTTGACAGCGGCCAAAAACTCTCCGAAGATCTCCCCTCTTCGTATGGAAAACCCCGAAAACAGTGGTTGAAGAGAAATCTCCTAAAACTGGCAGAGCCGCAAAAAAATTTTCCTTCCTTCCCTTTGGTGCTACTCCATGCCCGACAACCTTTCCCTCTCTCTGTCCTCCAAAACGAAGCTCCCCTTCCTCCCCGGATGCGAACTCAAGAGCACACAGTGGCTAAAAATGAAGCAGGCCAGAGAGACTTTACCCCCCCCCCCTTTTTTGTTTCTTCAGTCAGAACAGTGACAAAAATCGAACCGTTTTTTCGAGTAGTCCCAGACGAACCGAAAAAAAAACGGAGAAGAAAAAACAAACTGCCCTTTTGTGGGGTTGCCCTTGCAGATAAGGATGGACATGCCCCCCCCTTGCTACATGATTTTTTCCTTCTCCGTATCTTGCAATTTGACATGAGGAGAGCTAGGCTCTAAAAAACTCCCTGAAATGAAGGCACACCCTCATCGTGAGTTCCCCCCAAGCATGTGTTACTGAAGGAACACATCCCCCTCCTTTCTAATACTTTTGAGAGTCACAATGATGGCTATCGCACACCAATGGATATCAAGTACATCACGTATAATCACCAATTAGGTGAAAATAATTTCTTAGCTTATATTCAAAGAGATCTGCACAATGAAGTTCAGAGGCACCAGACTCTCTCCTATGCCATCACTTTTTGGGCTTCTCCAAGGGTTGTTGACGAGGTAACCAATCCAATTACATGTCATTCGTGGGATGCAAGTGCAACAACATCCTACCCTTATCCACAACCAGGAACAAGGGCATTCCATGACTTTTCCTTTCGATCAACCTGTCAAGAAATATGGCCCATGCAATATCTAGCGGGCCACATTTGTCCTACATGTTGACTAAAGCAATATCTATGACAACATCCGGTTGCAATTTCTCTGAACAGTGTATGTGTGTAACCACTCTCCTTCAGTTAAAGCCCCTAAATTAGCACATACTGTTAACATATTAGTCAATGCCACGGAGTTGCGGTCATCCATTACATCAATCAAGTTCCTGCACTCTTCAAGTCCCCACATGTATGATACATGCTTATAAGTGAGCTCCCCACAACAACATCCACTCTACCATCTACAACAGGCACATGTGTATGCAACTGCTTGCTCTTAGCTGAATCCAAAACAGAAGCTGCTGCATGTCATGTCTATCAATGCATTTCCAACAGCAGTATCAAGTTTCCAATCCATTCTGATCATGATGTCGTCATGTAGTTGCAAATACCTCCCTTCAAACATTTGATCACTTTTCAAGTACCTGAAATCAAACATATTTTCTTGCCAAATAGAAGCACATTAGTGCATAAAAACCAACCATTTCTTGAGCTAACATACTCCCCTCTTCTTATTTGCGAAGTCATCCTCGACGAGCCACTCTCGCTGCAATATAATCAAAACAGCCATGAAAATGTCAGTGTACAACTAGTTTGCATACCTTTCCATCGAGCCATTACTCCAACGAAACCTGCACTCATTGAAGCTATTAGTGCTCAAAAAATCACTCATGAATACATACAAATCATTCACTTCAAAATGATCCAAGAACATGCACATATATGCAACTCCATGTTCCCACATGCATCAAATTGCTCATGCATTCCATTATGAAAATAGTCTCAACCAAAATAACACATGCATACCTTTCCATGTTTTACACATGCAACTATCATTGCGGAAAACACAAAAGAAAATACCGAAATAAACAACGACAACGGAAATGAATCCAACAGGAGATGCAACATACCCAAAATGCATACCCCATTATTGCACCTACTATTCGCTATGTACAATTATTCCATGACTAGACACTCCTGAAGAATCCCCATCTTCGTCCTACAAAAGTCATCGAGACCCGAGTACAAGTCAAGATCTACATAAAAACCTTGGAGTGTCCCACACTCTGGAAAACCCTCGGATAAAGCACACAAGTTATAAAGCAAACCGTTGCATTACCTCGCTAAAGGTCTCATCTATAAGTACATATACAGTATCCGTGCCTTTGAGAATGTTGATTCAGAGTGAGCTGATCTGTCACAAGCCACCATACCAATCACACAAGCAAATAACGTTCCCTTCCAGGCGATGGTCGCCTTCTCCTCTCTCTCTCTCCCCCTCAGGAGTGGGGAATAATTTCATATGTAAATTTTATTTATATTCACACGTTGGCCTATGTTGACATTGGATGCGATTTGTGGGCCTGACCACCTGGCCAGGTTGATTCCACCCATCTACCAATGCAATGCAGCGCACAACACACGAACACATAACGATAGACAAGTAACATATATCAGCTAGCCCATAACGAAGTTGGATGCGGCTCGTGGTCGTGACTACCCAGCCACGATGGCTCCACCTACCTACCAACCCGTTATGGCATGTAGCTAAGACACAAACATGTACATCCCAAGCCTATGGCGAAACTAGCTGCGGCTCGTGGTCCTAACCACCCAGCCATGATAAATCCACCCACCTACTAGCCCACCATAGCGTGTTGGTACGATCACAACAACACAATGTTTTTTTTTTCTTTTCTTTTCTTTTTTTTTCATAGTTAATTAATTCGCCCCAGTCTTGAGAATTAGGGAGAGGAAGAAAGGGATTTTCCCCACTTTTCTCACACAGACATGCAACATACACACTCCAGCCTTTGACAGATCAACCACCTCTTCACTCCATTCTCTCAATTACAGACACTACATATGTATTCATCAATTTGACTTTTCACTAGGTAACTACAACCGGCTATGCCTTGGTCCCTTATATACCTATCTTTAGATGATCTAGAATGTGGGTCTCCTGGATGTCTCATATAGCCTCACCTCGTACTCGCATCCCAACGACTTCCCTAGGGCGAGTCCGGCTCAACTTCAGGAGCTCCGTCATCGCTTCCTATCGTTAACAGATCTGCCCAAGCCCAATAGATATCATTTACCTCGTTAGGCAATTCCATCGTGCTGTCATAGTAGAAGTACCGATCCTTGGCATATCCAGCCCAACTAAGTAGATACGCTTCGAATTTGGGAAATGGAAAGTCAATGTCCATACCTTGATTCCAAAAGCGTACAAGCCAGTGTGCCTCCTCCACGTCATAGTTTGTCCGCAAGCTCTCAACCGATATCTCCATGCTTTCTAACGCTTGATCTGAAAAATATACGAGAAGGTCAAACAGAGCGCTCTGGTATACTTGATCAGCCATTGGTCGCCTAGTCCTCAGTGATCCGGCAGAGTAACGCACTCGGTTTACCAGTTTCTGCAATTCCTGCAAACAGAAGGTAAATTGAATGAAAAAGTAGAGAAAGGCCTTCTCGCTTCGTTCTCGTATCCAACCAAAGATCTCTCGTAAGAACATCCAAATCACCCAAAAAAGTGTCATCATCCAACAGCTCACTCGAAGTCCTTTCCATGCACATTCACTTATCGATCCTTGTACGTTCTGCTCGCTATCCTGACATCTAATCCAATCAAACCCCCTTCGAATAACTCTGGCATGCTCGGCATGAGCCAATCCTAACTCCTTTAGGCCGTTGCCATTCTTACACGTCTTTTTTGCATGAAACACTTTACTCATTGTACTCTTTTTTGGTGCATTTCCTAATGCATGTTCTTTCTCCAATCCTTGATGTCTGAAAATCCTCTCTTCACCACCATCTTGGTTCTCCTTATCTCTTCCTTTCAAGAGGTTCTCCTTTCTATCAACTAATTCCTTACTAGAACTGTCGTGGTCCACACACCACTTTTCTCTCCCGGATCTCCCTTTGCCCTCGTGCTCTCCCTTGCATGTACCCTTGCTGATGGCGTCATGTACTCTCCTGGTGCTAGAGGATAGCTGACTGTCTTGGTTCCTTGTCGACTTTTGATGATATCCTCGATCACGAGTTCCAAAAGAGCATTTTCTATTTTTCGAAGAGTTTTCCCTCCTTGCATGAGGATCCACCACCTGGCTCATTTTCTTCTCCTTCTCCATCGGGTCGATGTGCATTGTATAGCACTCAGCATCGCCTGTACTTGCCAACCATCCTAGCAGTTCCTGATCGGAATCGTCGTTATAGAGCAATGGATTTTGATATTCTCCCATCTTCGTGTCTTGATTCTTGGAGAGCTTCAAGTTGAACCCGTCTTGAAGCAGATTCTTGTAGGTGTCCGTTTTCAAAGAAAACCTAGCTCGTGCCATCTCTTGCCTTACTTTCTCCTTTTCTTTCTTTTCCATCTCATCGACTATTATTGTCTTCTTCTTGTCGATCGAGTTTGGGGATACTTGGATTTGAATCCGATCAGACTTTGGCCCTATAGAAATAAAACCTGTGCGCCAGTCATGCACACAATTGGCTTGCATAAGCCATGGCCGTCCAAGTAAGATCGAGAAGGTGGCCTCTGAGCTCCTTGGTCTTACTATCAGATAATAAACTTTAAATTCTAGACTGCCCACAACTGTGCTTACATTCTTCAAAAGACCTGCAGGCTTTACTTGCATTTGATCTGCCATCCTCAAGGACATTGGAGTTTCTTCCATGTGGTTTAGGCCCAAAGCTTTCATCATGTACTCAGTCATTAAGTTGACTGCCACTCCACTATCTAACTGAGCCCCAGGGACTGCATATCCTTTAATCTCGACTGTCACAGCTGGAGCATTCGAATCAATTTGCGTCGTAATACTTTGAATCATACCTTGGACCTCTTTATCTTGTCTCTTTTTATCTCGAGCTTTCCTCGGCTTCTTAATATATTCATTGTAGAATTGTTTCCTATATGCAGGTGAACATTTCAGCAATGTGCCAATGTCCAGCGTGACTTCCGTGTCAGCGAGCAGCTTTACGATGTCCACTTCCTCCAAACTTTGTCTTTCCTTCCTACACTTTGGAGCCCTTAATCTTTCAGGGAATGGTGCTATGCCGGGCACAAACTCCTTGGTCACTGGTGGAAGGATCTCGATCTCTTCCCCATCCTCAAACTCTTGCTGTTCAGCAAATCCTCCAACTTGGTTCTCTACCTCTCCATGTTCGGGGATTTTCTCCTGGCTATCTTTTTCCCTTTCACCTTCTAGATGTTTCTTTAAATACTCTTAAGTTCTTGTGACTACTGCCACAATTGGCTCTTTATGTGGTTTCTTGGCTTGGTAAGCATCCACGAAGTGCATCGACGAGCTAGAGCCTTCTTGAGGGTTCGGTGTCTTGAACACTACTCCGATCGTAGGAACGTGCTCTTGAGCTCTCGTTGTGGAATGCATCTGAGTATCAATATAATTTGAGGACCCTACTAGTCCCTTATCCTTGCCAGTGGAAGCTCTTCGTTTTGGACAATCTTCATCAAAGTGGCCCTCTCCACTACATTACCTACATAGTGGGGTATAATCAATTGGTTTCTTTTCGTTTGGACATCTAGATTGAGTATGGCCAAAGCCATGGCACATCCAACACTGGATTGGACCGTCTCTTCTTTGATCGCATGCGGCCCTCTTGGGTAGTCTCCTCCCTGACCCTGAGCACCATATCCATAAGTCGGTCTGTTTTCCAAATGAGATGTAGGTGGGACACTTTGAGCGGGCAATCCCGTGTAGGATCTTTCTCTTGTATCTCCCGATTTCATGGTCCTCTCCTCATAGGCTCTCTTGTTGTAACATCGGTCTTCCGTGTGATTTGTCCTTCCACAAAAAGTGCAACGCATTCCAGGTGGTGATCTATCTGTGAATACTCTCGAGACTGTAGGGCATTCTGAAGCCAAATGGCCGTAACTATGGCACTTTCCACACCATGTATTTGATCGAAACACTTGATTCGGGTTTGTAGTTACCTCTGGTTTTACTGTGTATGTTTCCTGGGTCATTGTGGCAGCTTTTATAGCTTGTGTGACCAACTCCAATATTCGTTCTTCAGTTAGCGCAGGCTTTACCTCGCCTGGCGTGCTAGTGGCAGCTACAAAAGCTGGGGTCATCAATGCGGGACTTACTTGGCCAGGATCTTTCATCGGTATGTTTCCTTGGCCTCCCATTGGCTCGTATAAGAGCTCCATCTTCCTCTGTTGACATAATTGTACTTCCTCCCAAAGCCTTGCTTGTTCCTTAGCATCTATTAAAGTTGCAGGTCTTGTCAGGCTGATATGCTGCTGTGCCGTAGGATCTCTCAATCCCGCAATGAATCTTCTTTTCAATGTCTCATCGTTCGGGGCATTCGCGCCCATTTTTCTTACCAAGGTTTCCATTCTCTAAATGTAGTTATCGATGCTTTCATTGACTCCTTGTCGCAAATAATCCATCTGTTGGGCCAATCTATCTTGGAAGCCTTGTCGTTGAAACTTTGCCAAGAAGGTTTCCTTTAGCATCTGATAAGTTCCATGCTCTTGTGGTGTCAAATTCCCATACTAGTTGGCTGCCTCATCTCAGAGAATAGCCAAAAAAATTCTTAATCTTTGACCCTGGTCAACTACCTCATTGGCCTCACAAGTAACCTCAAACAACTGGATAAAACTATCTGGATCCTCGTCCCAAGCACCTGAGAACTTGGTAAAGTCCCCCAAATGAACCGAAATCCGCTGAGCCATTTCAAACAGAGGTGTGATGTCAATATCACTTCGATCCCACAAATTTAGTGCACGTGTCCTCAGGATCCCTCCTTCAAACTTTCGCACTTGATTCGCGACTCTCCTACAGGAGTACACGTGTTTGGCAGATTTCTTCGAGCTAGTCGAGGTAGACTCACCTTGCAATTCCCACCTCTTCCTTTCTCTTTCAAGGGCTCTTCTCTGAGCGCGTTCCTCTCTTTGCGTTTGTGTTGCTCCTGAGGATGAGCTCCCCTCGCTCATGTACTAGATCTTGGGTCTGCAAGCTCGACCAACATGTGGTGCTAGGCGAACCTATGGCACTCTCTTATAGAGACGTGCCAAGCTTTTCCCGGGAGACGCACCAAAATGCTATTTTCTAAACCCAAGGGATATTGTCGTTATGTACTTATGTTTCGCCAAAACCTCTTGAAATTGTGCAACTTGTATTGCTTGGAAGACGCAATTGTGTTGTTAATTGAGAAACTCTCCCTTGCACCCACTATCTCATGCCCCTTCACTTAGACTTCCTCTCTTTCTCCTCTCTTTTCTTTCCTTCCCGATATCAATTGCTTGCTCCCATAAATCCTGTTAGACCCAAGTTTGATCGAGAGTACATAGGTGAAGATGTATGGAAATGGATTTCGGTGGTTGAGCTCAAACAATAAAGGTCCTTGCGCTATAGATGGATGATGAATAGCGTGAAACTACAATTAAGATTCATAACCATATTCATATGGATAGACATAAACTTTTACATTACATCCTCATAGCTTCGTAATCGTATTCACTTTTCTTAAGCCCACACATGGAGTACAAAAAACATGTGTTCATCCACACCAAGATTGTGCAGCCCATCACGTAATTTGCTTCCAATGAATAAGGCTCAAGAAGAGCATCTCAAACCACCCTTTCATTTAAACATCGAATTTATATCTAGTCTCTTCTTTCAATCGCCTTCTCAACTGCCCACTTGAAGGTCCAACAGTGACTCACACCCTCTCAACAAGTTTCACCTAATCTTAATCATTTCACATTTATACACATCAACCTGCTACAAAGAAAATTATCACAACTAGTTGTGCATATTACATTTCTGTTAATTGCTTTAATTAAGAGCCTTCTCATAACCCATTCCGTTCGTACCTCTATTGGTGAAGTTTTCGTGATTCTTCTTCAAGCAAGTGGTTGTGAAAGAAAATAGCCATCAGAATGCTAGTAAGAACGATTAGAGAGTAAGCAGGTACCCGGACTGTTTTTGCTATCAAATATGCAAGTACACCGTTTATGGTAATCAAGGTATCACTTTTGGTCGCTCTAAGATTCTCATTAAAAATACATAGATGCAGTAGCAAACATCTTCCTTCTCTCTTGCTCTTAACATAGATGCAGCACATATGCGTTCAGTGGATACTGATTGATCTTCAGGCTCTTCCACCTCAAATCCTTCAGAAATACTCTTGAGGATTACTTCGAATGTTCAGGCACTGATGCAAGGATTGCATTATCTTTAACTATGATTCGAATGATAAGAAAAGTTAGGCTGAATTGCAACCTTCCATTTTCAAGCAAGCAGTTCTTCGAGCCTAAAGGATTCTGCGTGGATATTATCCCTCCCCTCTTTCCTCTTCAGTGCAACTACATTAGAATGCAACCATAAAACCGTGCCGTGCTAGCTATTTCTTCTCCAAAAGTCACTCCACCCCATTCCTCACTTTATGCGCAGAACATCACATTAAAATGTAAAATTTTAGAACATATCCTTCGGCACCCTTGTCAAGGCAGATTTAATCCAGCGTTGCATTCTCATATATCATGTGTAACAGAGCAGCGACACACTCGAGTATTTCACTCATAATAATAAATCTCAAAGAGTCACAAAGGAAAAGTGTGTATGCAGAAAAGGAGTCTACCCACCAGGAGTTCTCTTCTTCCGGCCAGATTTAGCACGCTCGCTCTCTGCACCTCCCATGTGTCGATAGCTCCTTGAGGCCTGTCCTCTCTCTCTCTCTCCTCATGTGTCTTGTAGTCCCCCTTGCCGCGGTTTGCTTTACTTCGAGTGAAGCTTCAAAGATGCCTCCCTCATTCCACGGGGGATCTTCCTTTGCCCATCCTCAGCTCCAGCAGCCCACAACCATGCCAGATCTCTCTCTGACTTTGATACTCCAGGTCTCTTCTTCGCGAACTCTTAACCTCCCTGTCGACAGCCGTTGGTTCTGTACAACTCCCTCCCTACTGCTGCCTTCGACACTTGACAGCGGCCAAAAACTCTCCGAAGATCTCCGCTCTTCGTATGGAAAACTCCGAAAACAGTGGTCGAAGAGAAATCTCCTAAAACTGGCAGAGCCGCAAAAAAAATTTCCTTCCTTCCCTTTGGTGCTACTCCATGCCCGACAACCTTTCCCTCTCTCTGTCCTCCAAAACGAAGCTCCCCTTCCTCCCCGGATGCGAACTCAAGAGCACACAGTGGCTAAAAACGAAGCAGGCCAGAGAGACTTTCCCCCCCTTTTTCTGTTTCTTCAGTCAGAACAGTGACAAAAATCGAACTGTTTTTTCGAGTTGTCCCAGAAGAACCAAAAAAAAAAAACCGAGAAGAAAAAACAAACTGCCCTTTTGTGGGGTTGCCCTTGCAGATAAGGACGGACATGCCCCCCCCTTGCTACACAATTTTTTCCTTCTCCGTATCTTGCAATTTGACATGAGGAGAGCTAGGCTCTAAAAAACTCCCTGAAATGAAGGCACACCCTCATCGCGAGTTCCCCCCAAGCATGTGTTACTGAAGGAACACTTCCCCCTCCTTTTTGATACTTTTGAGAGTCACAATGATGGCTATCGCACACCAATGGATATCAGGTACATCACGTATAATCACCAATTAGGTGAAAATAATTTCTCAGCTTATATTCAAAGAGATCTGCACAATGAAGTTCAGAGGCACCAGACTCTCTCCTATGCCACCACTTTTTGGGCTTCTCCAAGGGATGTTGACGAGGTAACCAATCGAATTACATGTCATTCGTGGGATGCAAGTGCAACAACATCCTACCCTTATCCACAACCAGGAACAAGGGCATTCCATGACTTTTCCTTTCGATCAACCTGTCAAGAAATATGGCCCATGCAATATCTAGCGGGGCACATTTGTCCTACATGTTGACTAAAGCAATATCTATGACAACATCCGGTTGCAATTTCTCTGAACAGTGTATGTGTGTAACCACTCTCCTTCAGTTAAAGCCCCTAAATTAGCACATACTATTGACATATTAGTCAATGCCACGGAGTTGCGCTCATCCATCACATCAATCAAGTTCCTGCATTCTTCAAGTCCCCACATGTATGATACATGCTTATAAGTGAGCTCCCCACAACAACATCCACTCTACCATCTACAACAAGCACATGTGTATGCAACTGCTTGCTCTTAGCTAAATCCAAAACAGAAGCTGCTGCATGTCATGTCTATCAATGCATTTCCAACAGCAGTATCAAGTTTCCAATCCATTCTGATCATGATGTCTTCATGTAGTTGCAAATACCTCCCTTCAAACATTTGATCACTTTTCAAGTACCTGAAATCAAACATATTTTCCTGCCAAATAGAAGCACATTAGTGCATAAAAACCAGCCATTTCTTGAGCTAACAAATACACAAGTTGTTTGCAAGCAAATAATTGGAGTAGAGAGTAGACCTGCTGATAAAAACTTCAGAGTGGTACTCCCAGAAGCTCGTCGTGAACATCTGTTCAAAGGTCATCTTATAAGATGTGGGTAAGTACTTTATATGTAAATGCAAAGCATAACACACCCGGAGCGATGGCGTAGTGCTCATATCATATGTCAAGTCTTGGTTGCCATGGTCAAAGCCCGGGGTATTGACATGTGGTGCTTTGACGTGACGAAAGATCTTAAATATGGTCTGCATCATATCAAATATCTTGACATTCATGTGTGCTACAACATTGTCCATGCGGTGTATCGGGGGAGCCAGTGGCAAATTGTGGCCGTCATATATTCAACTATAGGGGGCCCGTGGGGTGGAGTGAAGTAAGGATAATTGAGCCAGTCTTGGCACTACTTATTATTTTCAACCTTGATGGCAAATGCCTTCCAGGAGTGGTGTCATGGCATATGACCCCAACATGGATTGTACTTTAAGTGCCATGGTGCCTTGACCCATGTGTGCATCATCTTCCGATATTCTTGCAGTAGCTCCTTGCACCAATTCAGTTGAAAAATTTTACCTTGTGTTGCATCCAGTGGTAGGTCATCGGGCTCAAACTAAGTTGCATGGGTTGGTTTCTTTCCTGTCTCTTTTTCAATTGCCAAGTGATATTCTGCCATCAACATGAAGTATGGTTTATATTGAAGCTCATGGCTGGAGATGTAGCTATGTGGGGCCAGGTGATTTAAATAGGGTGATTGTAATATTCGTTCCTCGATCATGGCCATGGCATGTAGCTATGCTTCGACACATGCGGAGTGGGTTTTACCAAGTTCTTCCATTGACAAGCCATGCGGGTGTAGGAAGTTCAAAAGTGTCTTGGCCCTCTGCCGTGACACGTCCGCCTGGTATTGGTTGTGGTTCATAGGCCTCTTTGTATGTTTCCTCCACCGGTATAGAAACACTTTCTTCTTCAGTCGGAATTTCTGGTGGGGAATCTGGCTTGGGAGGCTCGATGTGAGCCACAATCTGTGCTTGAAGATCAAGTACCTGTGCCCGTAAGATACTGAGTTCATCAAGAATCTCTGGGGGGTGACTTCAAGAACTAGTTGTGGTTGTTGAGTAGGTGTCAGTAACAGTAGAAGTTTATGATCGTTCTGGAGCTTTTGATATTCTTCATTGATTTCATCGTTATCATCTAGTAGTCATGCATGATCTTCTAACAAGATTTGCATGGATTCGGAGGATTCGGCTTTAAATCTACTGGGACTGAGGGGTTCATTAGGTCTGTCCAAAGCTACTTCTAGATGCTTGCGATTATGTTCCTAGAGTCTCTAATTCTCCTCTCTAGAAGTTGTGAGATGGCATCTTAAGAGTCCCATATTGTGTGTGAGGATGGAATTTTGTATTTTCTGAGCCCGTAAAAGATTCTCGTTATCCGTGAGTGCTTCTTTAGTCTTTTGTTCGCTTTTTAGCTCGAGGGAGTGGTATGCTTCTCATGACTCCTGATGTCGCACATTGAGGGAAGCATTTTTTATGGTTGAAGAATTCAACTACGCCTGCAACTGTGTAGTGGTGTGCTGCAATGCTTGGTAGCTACTCCCGAGAGATGCAAATTCATCTCTAACTTGGGTCATACAAGAAAACATTTGTTGGAATGCAGTGTCGATCGTGGGTGACAATATCAATTGTGCAGTGGGTGAAGATGATGTGAGTGTGGGTGTTGATGCAGTGGGAAGGGGAAAGGGGGATGGGAAGGTGGATGCAGTGGTGACTGTGGAGAAGTGTGATATGCCTAGGTGTGGTGGGGAAATAGATGAGGTGAGTTGTGCTGTGGTGGGTGGTGAAATGTCCATGTCATTGGATGTGGTATCGAGTGCAGCGACAGTGAATAGTGGTGTAATGGTGGGTGCATGAGGGGGTGTGAACACGGTATTTACAAAGGTGGACGAATAAATTATAGATTGAGTTGCATGGAGTGCTTGGTGGAGAGGGAAGGATAAAGGGGATATAGTTGGGCGGGGAGGTGACACGAGTGAGAAGGTCATTGGGGGTGAAACTAGGAACATAGGCCTTGGAGGGATGGGAAATGAAGAAAAGGATGAAGTGAGGAATGAATTGGTTGGAATGGTGGTAACTATAGGGGGAAGGTTAGGTGGAAGGGTTGCAAGTAGAGTTTGGGATGTGGGGGCGACTGTGGCCTCTATTGTAGTACTCACGAGGAATGTGGATAGAGGAGGAGAGGTGGGATGCACTAGGGAAACTGGATGGAGGGGGTGAAATGGGTTTAGGTGATGGGATGGGGATTTCGACCATGATTGGAGACATTATAGTTGAAGGGTGAGGCAGGGAGTTGATCACGATGGTCCCTTCTTCTGGCTGGGTTTCGGTTGTGTTTCAGGGATGAATCGAGCTTCTTTTGCTTGATGTGAAGATTGTGCATCGGTGGGTACGTGGACGTACTGACCTGGTGTAGCTCAGTGACGAGTAGCACCTCCTTTAATGTCAATCCGGGAAGACGTGAGGATGGTATGAAGACCCCGAGCAAGTGAAGGCACAAGTGCGTGAGTGAGAAGCACATTAACATGCGCACACATACACACACACGTGCACACACGGTAAGACAAAGGGTGAGAAGCAATGGAGTTCTTAGATTACTTTCAAAAAGCTCTTACAAGTTCAAATCAATTACAAACTAACCTAAAAAATGAGCTCTCTAGCTCTATTTATAGTTTTTGACTAGGTTTTGGCCTTGTCCAGACCTAGTGTCCGACCTAGTTAAAAATTAGGTTCTCTACCCTATTTGGAGGTTCAAACGGAGTCTAAAAAATGTGAAAACTGATAGGTAGGTACTTCTAAAGCTCCTCAACCTCAAGGACTCCTTGGCTTGCACAAAATGGAGCTAAAAAAATATGAAATGGTATTTACAATGGTTTTTAGTGATGAAAATCACTATTTTTGTAGGGATTTCTTCTAACATTTTGACATACATTACCTGGAGCTCCCTACTCGCTCCTTCTTCTTGTGTGCCCAACTCTTTGATGCCTGAAAAATTTAAATGGCCTACTTGCCAGATCTTCTTTGACTACTGTGTCTGCCTGTGCTTTCTCTTTGTTCCGACTCCCTTCGTAGGCTTCCTTGTCTTGCAACTCCTTCAGTTCCTTGACTACTGCCAACTCCCCCCCCTCTCTCGCGTCTGTCGTCTCTGACAGACCCTTGTCTAGCAGTGCATTGGACATAATATTGGACGACATCGGCAGCGAGGTGGTGTTCTTCTAATTGTAGCCCCCGTGCTAGATCTGTTAACAATGCATCCCAATTCACTGGTCCTGGTACGTCCGGATGTGGCACCCGCAGTTGTTCTGAATGGATGGTTCTCTCCACAGCAAATAAGTGGAGGAGATGTGAGGGCCTGGGTACAAATATTTCTGAGTGATACTCCCAGAATCCTATTACGAACATCTCCTCGAATGTCTGTTTAAAGCAAGCTGGGAGATACTTTATTCTGGCGTGCCAAGCATATAGTACCTCTATTGATGGGGTGGTGCTCATATCGTATACCAGATCTTGGTTTCCTGTAAGAAATCCGACACCTAAGAAGTGGGGGTCTTTAATATTCTTGAATGTCCTGAATATGATTAGCATTAGTTCAAAGATTTTCATGCACATTTGGGCCATCACATCGGGGGTATTCCGTAGTCGAGTGCTCCAGTGACGGATGGTAGAAATCATGTAATTCACAGTGGGAGGTCCTTGAGGAGGTGCTAGATAAACATAGTTTAACCACTTTGCGCAACCTTTGATGTTCTTGACAGCAATTGTAAACTCTGGCCAGGTGCGCCTGAGGAAGACTGGAACATAACAAGGATTGTATTTAATAAAAAGTGGCATGTTAGTCCAAGTACGAACCATCTCTGGGTAGGTCTCAAGAAGACGGATCCTCTAGGTGGGTTGATGAATAGATCCTTTCTTAGCACTTTCTGGGATATCATCGGGCCCAAATTGTGTGGCGAAAGTTGGAGGTTTGCCACATCTGCATTGAATCTCTGCGTTATAATCTGCAAGGAGTACACAATATGGCACATATTGATCGTCGTTGGTGCCGATCTATGATGAGACATGATGCGGAAATATTCTGACTTTATGATTGTGTCTTCTAACTTTGCCATTGATTGGATTTGAATTGCCACTCGATCTTCATGGGTTGTTGCTATTTTCTCTAGTGTTTGGAGCCATTCAGGTACTTCAACTTCTAAGGTGTCCATTCCTTCTGAGGTTTGTGCACCACCTGGCATCGGCATAGGAACATATGGTTCCTCATACGTTTCATCCACCTCAATGGGTACTAATTCCTCAGGCTCTGTTTCTACAACTGGAGAGGGCTTCCTTTCATATTCCAGTAACTTTTTATGTAGCTCTGCCACCTGCTCTGTCAATGCCTTTACTTCCTCGGAAGTCGAGGTCGTTTCTATGACTTTGGGTTGAGCCTCCTGTTCCCTGAGCTGGCTACGTAGTTCATCCCGTTCCCTTTCCAAATCATCATGTGCTTCTAATAAATCCGTATAGCTTTCCAAGATTGTTTTCATCGTTTCTGAGGGAACTGCTTTGAATTGTTCTGGGTCGATTTCATGGGGAGAGCCTTCCATGGCAGCTTCCAGGTTTTCTTCGTTTTGTTTCTGCAAACGTTTGTTTTCTTCCAGGGCTGTAGCCATGTGTTTTCGGAGTAGAGTTAAATTTCACCGGACTCTCAGGTTATCTGTTTGGTAAACCTCCAGTAAGGCTTCGAGTTGTTTGACGCCTAACTCTTGTGATGGTTGGGGTGTCTCCAGAAGGGTTTGATGAGCTTGCTCGAGAGTGGTGTAGCGTTGGTTGAGGTCTGCATTTTCTTCTTCTATACTTGTAAGCCATCTTTGTAGTTGTTGATGATTAGTTGTCAGCTGATGATGACGGTCTTCTAAAGCCTGGTACTCACTCTGAAGTTGATACACGCATTGATGTAATGCTATGAATATACTATTTACATTAAACGATGCAGGGAAAGATGAAGATGCAGGGGGGATGGGGAAGGGGAAGGGAGTTGTGAATGCTGTGGAGTCAAGTGGTGAGGTAGGTGGTGAGAGTGGTTCCTCCTAATGTTCTTCTGTTTGTGTGTGGCCTCCTGGTTCTGATACATTGATGTGTATTTGTTTGCCCGATCGCATGGGACGGGCAGGCACTCGCTTCTGAAATCGATTAATATAAGTCATGGCTGCATGAACAGCCTCATCTAAGCCCACTGTGTCAGCGTGTAGGTTCATTGATTCGATGAACATATCATCCACTCCTTCCTCATCTAGCATTTGGCTCATGATAATCTTTCCTGTTTCGAGCGACAGTTTGTGTTGCTCTTGAACCCGCTTCATGGTTTCGTATAATCTTTTGATTTGGGTTGAGTATGCCGGGGCACTTGCTAGTTCTGAAAGTTCTTCATATTCTTGATCATACTCTTCGTGTGCCTCTTGTTCCTCTGTCTCTTCTTCATCGTCTTCTACTTCTACTACTCTCGGTTGGGTCGGGGCTGAAGTGGTAGTCGTGGGTTGTTGTCCTTGGGTCTGTGTTAACCATATAAGTGGTTGTTTTTTTTTTTGCACTAACAAGCCTCCTTTTGCATAGTGTGTGATGGATTCAAGTGTTTTTCGACGGGGTTTTACCGATCATTGGTATTGTTTTCGGTCTCGTCTGCAGCTATTTCATCTTTATTTACTGGCAGTGGTGGCGCAACGGAAGGGCTAGCTTTGGGGTCCCATCTGAGCACTCTGAAAGCCAGGGTTCATGCATATAGTATATGTGACAGTCCAGAATATTTTTATGATTATACTCAAGGCCTACTTGATGGGTTGAATGCAAATATTGCCTCGCATGACATAGTTAACATAATTGATGCAAAGGGTATTGGCTATGCAATGAGTACAAATGAAGAGCTCAAGTTTATAAAGGAGATAGCAGAGGCAACTGGAATCGTTCTGGATCCAGTGTACAATGGAAAGGCATTATTTGGCTTAATGAGGGATTTTTCTGTCTCAATTTTTATCATCAAAAAGGGGAACAAAACGATGCTCGAACGACAAAACTTCACGGGAAACAGGGGCCTCTGGATCGCGATGATAAGGTAGGACCGCTGGAGGAGGGAAGAAAAAGAAAGAAAGGGCATGCTGCAGGGAGGGAAGAACGCCTGCTCCTCACGGCCATGGGAGCTAACATGAGGAAAACAAGAATGCAATAAAGAGTTCTCTTCCCGTTTCAATGTTGGAGGCCAAGTTCTTTCCTCGAAAGCTTGACAAGATGGGTTCCAGAACTAACCTGTAAAGGACTCAAGGTTTCATGGATTCTAGAGGATATGCATATTACTGCGCTGAATGTGAATCTTAACATCTCATCAAGGAAGATAATTTTATGGACAGAGAGAGGATGGAACGTGTTGTTCACTAGTAGCATGAGAGTTTTTCACGTCAAACTCAGAAGTCCTCTGTATCTATTGAGAAAGGCTTGAGGACGGCAAGCAATATGGGCCCAAGAGAATTCCGTAGTAGCCGTACTACAAAGTTGAACGGTTCTTTTCAACCATAATGTGAATGCAAGTACTACAGGTTTGATCAAATGATGTATTGCTGAAAAGAAGAGCATAGCAAAACAATAGAATTCTGCACTTTGATTTGGCATGCAACTGGACGTAGGCAGATTGAGGCAACTGAGGCTGTAGATCGTATACCAGACATATCTGCAATGAGGGAGTCCTCTTCAATTTTTGGGGTTGTGGCTTCTCGTCTTTGGAGGACAGATATCGAAAGGGGGGTGAATGTATCTTTCCTCCTTCTCTTGGAGGTCTAAAAAACACCAACAGGGAGCAGTAGAAGTTGGGGGACAGTTTCGTCTTCAGTTTTTTTCGTGGCTGAGGAGTCCAGGCGAGGAAGAGCAGCATAGTGAGCTTTTCTGATTGGCGGATATTTCATGCATGAGATTATTGCGTATTCTCATGTCTCCAGATTAGAGTCTGAATTTGCATCAGTCTATTGCAGCAATTTCAAGGTAATGTGATTTATTTGGACAAAACCGTTGTCATCAATAGGCCAGAGATGGGCATTGCGATATGGAGGATCTAGGAGAAATCTTATGTAACATGAGTAATGTAGGTGTAAGCCAGTGCATTGACTGGTGGATATGTGTGTTAGAAATATTCAAATATGGCATGAAAATTCGACTTTCTTGCGAGTCAATTCAATGAAGGCCACATCTTGCAAAGAAATTTCGAGGTGTTAATATGTATAGATGAGTTGTACTATCTGGAGTGGGTGTGAGAAAATATTGGAAGGTAAATGGTATAGTGGATAAAGGGATCTGGGGTGGAACACGGAGCACCATGTTCTATGGTGCCTCACTAACATTTTTTTTATATGAATGTGGCGAGGAAATTTCTGCATATGAGTTTGTGAGGAATTGAGTGTCATCGATGGAATGCAGACAGGGCAATCTTACGCTCCAGAGCTTCAGAGCTCCAACGTTTAGGAAACACAGCTTGCATGATGAGACCCAAAGAAATGGTGGAATAACACGTCTGTGATAATTCCTCTTTTTGCACTCTAGTAAGGAACTCCTATTGTTTTAAGGAGGACATGCAAACGGAGAAATCATGATCTGTATGTTACCTTGGAGTACCTAAACAGACGCCCAATTTTGTAAGCAATATCTCCAACTCCGCAGCTCGAGAGGTAAAGTATACACGGGTACTGTTCACATTGAACTTCGGTAGGATAGCCACACAGTGTGAGAATGTTCGTTGAAATCGATATAATGGCATCGATTCACAATCCACGTTTTTGCCTCTGAACATGTTCCGGCATCATTTGCTTTCCATGGAAAGATAAAAGAATATCTATCGTTCGTTCATGCTTCATGATTATCAGACACAAATTATATACGTGAAAGGCTCTTGGGTGTACATTTCATAGGTCTTCCCATTTCGTGCACGCTTCATGTTTGTCTGACATAGGTCATATTGCTAGGGGTGATGACGTCATGGAGTCGATGGGTTTCTCGTACAACAGAGATAGTATATCCTTATTTGCCCAGTAGTAGATGCTTGCTAATATTTCCGATTCGTTCTTGCTAAATGGTGGTCAAGCGCAGGCTAGTAGCTTAAAACTTTCAAATGCATGTTTTTAAGGTATTCCCGGTGTATGTTTCATGGTTATATTGTAAAAGGAGGCGATCAAGTAAGAGTAAGGAAGTAGGAACGGAAGAGCAGGTCTAAGAAGGTGAGAGATGGACGTAAGAAAGAGAGCAAGAGGGAGAGAGAGCTTCCAAGATCCAATCTCGGGAATGGCTATGGGGTTGTATAGGCATTCGGGTCTTTTGTGTTTTTCCCTCTATGGTTACATTTGAATATGAGTTTGAGCTGAGTGGAGTGCAAATAGGCCAGTTTCAAGTAATCTTAGGCACACCGTAAGTGTATTTCCGCATCTATTCCTTGGGCCAAGAGATCTTATCATTTTGGTGCGTTTGTCGGGAATTGGCTTAGCACATCTCATAGAGAGTGCTACGAGTTCGCTTGGTGCCCCAATCGTGTGGCACAACCAAGTCGATCCCAAATCTGCTTTGATCTTCATTAAAGAAATGGCCCAACAAAAGCCAGCATGTGGTTTGGAGAATGCCAACATGAGGCAACCGAATTTTGGACAAAATAGGAGATGGATAGATTCTCGTCCGACCATGAGACATCATGTGAACCGAGGGTGGCGATTTGGCCCGATATCAAATTATGTGAGATGCTGGTGTTGCGAGCAGATTGGGCATATAGCCAAATATTGCCCTCGTGTATGCACCCGGTTGGATTTTGTCCCCACATGTGCCGACTGTGGGAAAAAGAGACTATGCGAGCGCGTGTGTGGCTCAAAAGAGGTGATTGATCTAAAGGTCGCAACGAATGAACCAGATAGGTGTTTATCCTCCTTGTATGTGGAAGTTGACAAGGGTGGAGTTACTTCCTTGACAGAAACCGCAAGAGCAAGTGGAAGCAAGGACACTGGATCTCATGATCGAGACTTGATAGAACTTGTGGAGAGCTTGGAATGTCAAGTCAATTGGTTGCATGTGGAGCGAGATAACGAGAGGATCAAAATAGCGAAATTAGAGGAAAATCAAGAGAAAATGGCCGAGGTCCTAGGAACTTGGGAAAAGCAAGTACGAATGTTGAAAAATGAAAACAAGGAGTGGAAAAGAGTAAACAAAAGCTGGAGGCAAGATCTAGTGAAGCCCGAGAGTGAAAACGTGGTCTTGGACTTGAGATCCGGCTTGATGGTAGCCGACTGCTTTGGAGTTGCGATCGAAGAAGAGCTCTCAAGAGATGAGGATGACCTAATGAGGAGAGTCGAAGGAATGGAGCATGAAATCGAGAAGGTACAAAGCATAATCCGTCGATACAGTGATCAAGCGGGTAAGGCATGTGATGAGTTCCACCTGGATTTAGAAAGAATGAAAAGTGCCCAAGCGGAGAGTGATGAGAAAATGAGACGTGTAGAAAAAGAGAATGCAAAGCTGAGTAGCAAGCTCGATAGGTAGATGAATCGGAAAGATGACGAGACGCGAGGACAGGTGGAGGATCCGAGAGCAAGGAAAATGGAGGAAGAGCTGAAAGCGGTGTTGGATAGGTTGGATGCGTTCGGAACAGAGTTAGAAAGGACGAAGAATGAATTGTCGAAGAAGGTATATGACCTGGATGAAGAAAATATGAGTAGGATTTGGGAGGAAAGATCGATTAGAGAGGAAGTCGAGAAGTTGACCGTTCGAGTTGAGAAGAGGGAGGATATTCCCCTCGGATCTGCAAAAAGGGTGAGAGAGGATAAAGAGATGGAGCAAATATGGAATCGGTTTCGAGGCATCGATTGTGACCTGTTC
Source organism: Ceratopteris richardii (assembly GCA_020310875.1). Lineage (NCBI taxonomy): Eukaryota > Viridiplantae > Streptophyta > Polypodiopsida > Polypodiales > Pteridaceae > Ceratopteris > Ceratopteris richardii. Next base: position 18,333,518 of record CM035420.1, read on the forward strand.
CAATATCAGAGTGATATTGAGAACAACAAACAAGGATTAAGGGACTTAGCGGCGACGCTTGAGGCACTAAGAGGTATAACGGCTAATGGTAGTTCTCAAGGTCATCTATCAGGTCAGGTGGAATCTCTGCGAGGCAGAGGTTGGAGATGAAAAAATAGACGAGGCAATGGATGTTGGTGAAGATGGCTTGAGTTTGATTAGGGTTTGCTTTGCGGATTGCGAGTCAAAGATGTGAGGACGGGTGGACCAAGTGTGTTGTACACTTAGGAACTAAAGTGACACTTTTTGAGGTTTCAGGTCGACAAGGTGGTTAGTATGTGCGGATTTTGCGAGGACGGGTTGACCATGGCATTAGTGGCTGGATTTTGGCTTGAGTAGCAGCAGAGAGGAGATATGTCTCATTGGGATGTCCACGGGGGGATATATGTGTGTGTGTCGTGATTGGGATGGTTGGGAAAAGATCCTTTCTTTTGTCTCCTAATTCTCGAGATGCGGGAATGAAAAGAGGATAAAAAATATATGTTTGTGTATGTGTGAGTGTGGCTACGCGCCTATGTGGGCCGATAGGTGGGTGGACCCACTTTGGCCGGGTGGTCAAAGCCACGAACCGACGTCGGTTTCGCATAGGACTAGCTGTCTGTGTGTCGCGCGCTACGTTGGGTTGGTAGATGGGTGGAACAAACTTGATCGGATGGTCGAGTCCACGAGTCGCATCCAGCTTCGGCGTAGGCCGGCAAGTGTGAGTAAATATGAAAAAAAAATGATGAAAAAAAAAAGTGAAAAAATTGAATGAGAAGAATTCCTCGCTCGAGGGGGGACATAAGAGAGGTGAGAGAGCATGATGCTCGGATGGGAATATGTGTATGTGTTTGTGGGGATTTGGGTTATGTGTGGGCTCCCGATGAAACATGTCAAATTGAAGCTTAAGCTCGGCTAGGGTTTTGGTTGCGATGTGTCTATGGAAAGCTTGGACTTGAGGAATCCAATCGTGCTAGTTGCATTGTTTGTCTGCAAACCTTCCGGAAGTGTTCAGTTTGGCTCTTAGGTGGTGCAATGACTTGTGAAGTTCGGAATCGCGTCGACGATGAGTGGTCCTGTCGAGGCGAGCTCGTGTTAGGCTCGAGTGGTCTTTGCCGTGTGTCCATCAATTTAGGAGAGGTGGTGGTGACCTAGCAATAGAGTCAATGACAAGAAAAGCGGGTAGTGGAAACCCTAGGTAGAAAGGGAATGAAAAATCGGCGAGAGAACCCAGCTAGAAACGAAAAATGGAAGTGGGGAATGGTTTTGATTATGTATGGTGTGTGTGGAGAGTGTGTTGAGTATGCATGTGGAACAAAGATTTGTGACGTGTTGAATGAGTAGTCGAGAAGAGTGACGAGAGCGAATGTGGACATGTCTTCTGTTTGCATGTATGTATGTTGTGTGTGACGAGAATGCATGTGTGACACGGATCATGATGTGTGTGCTGAGTATATATGTGTGATGTGTATGAAGGATATAATTGTCTTTTCATTTTGATTGTACATATTGTGATTTGATGAAGAAAGGTTCTAATGTTTTAATGAAGTTTGCAGACAGGTGGACATGTCAATGAAGATGCGAGAAGATGGACAAAGATGGTGAGTGAAATGATTGGATTTTGGTACTGAAAAATGATTGTATGAGTATGATTTCAGGTGCTACATTGAGGAAGAAGAGTATGGTCATGTAAGGTAAAGATTTGTATTTGATTGAGTGATGATCACATGTTGGATAACTTGAGTACAGGTAGCATATCGCTCGTCGAGGACGACTTCGCAATTAAGAAGAGGGGAGTATGTTAACCATATAAGTGGTTGTTTTTTTTTTTTGCACTAACAAGCCTCCTTTTGCATAGTGTGTGATGGATTCAGGTGTTTTTCGACGGGGTTTTACCGATCATTGGTATTGTTTTCGGTCTCGTCTGCGGCTATTTCATCTTTATTTACTGGCAGTGGTGGCGCAACGGCAGGGCTAGCTTTGGGGTCCCATCTGAGCACTCTGAAAGCCAGGGTTCATGCATACAGTATATGTGACAGTCCAGAATATTTTTATGATTATACTCAAGGCCTACTTGATGGGTTGAATGCAAATATTGCCTCGCATGACATAGTTAACATAATTGATGCAAAGGGTATTGGCTATGCAATGAGTACAAATGAAGAGCTCAAGTTTATAAAGGAGATAGCAGAGGCAACTGGAATCGTTCTGGATCCAGTGTACAGTGGAAAGGCATTATTTGGCTTAATGAGGGATTTTTCTGTCTCAGTTTTTATCATCAAAAAGGGGAACAAAACGGTGCTCGAACGACAAAACTTCACGAGAAACAGGGGCCTCTGGATCGCGATGATAAGGTAGGACCGCTGGAGGAGGGAAGAAAAAGAAAGAAAGGGCATGCTGCAGGGAGGGAAGAACGCCTGCTCCTCACGGCCATGGGAGCTAACATGAGGAAAACAAGAATGCAATAAAGAGTTCTCTTCCCGTTTCAATGTTGGAGGCCAAGTTCTTTCCTCGAAAGCTTGACAAGATGGGTTCCAGAACTAACCTGTAAAGGACTCAAGGTTTCATGGATTCTAGAGGATATGCATATTACTGCGCTGAATGTGAATCTTAACATCTCATCAAGGAAGATAATTTTATGGACAGAGAGAGGATGGAACGTGTTGTTCACTAGTAGCATGAGAGTTTTTCACGTCAAACTCAGAAGTCCTCTGTATCTATTGAGAAAGGCTTGAGGACGGCAAGCAATATGGGCCCAAGAGAATTCCGTAGTAGCCGTACTACAAAGTTGAACGGTTCTTTTCAACCATAATGTGAATGCAAGTACTACAAGTTTGATCAAATGATGTATTGCTGAAAAGAAGAGCATAGCGAAACAATAGAATTCTGCACTTTGATTTGGCATGCAACTGGACGTAGGCAGATTGAGGCAACTGAGGCTGTAGATCGTATACCAGACATATCTGCAGTGAGGGAGTCCTCTTCAATTTTTGGGGTTGTGGCTTCTCGTCTTTGGAGGACAGATATCGAAAGGGGGGTGAATGTATCTTTCCTCCTTCTCTTGGAGGTCTAAAAAACACCAACAGGGAGCAGTAGAAGTTGGGGGACAGTTTCGTCTTCAGTTTTTTTCGTGGCTGAGGAGTCCAGGCGAGGAAGAGCAGCATAGTGAGCTTTTCTGATTGGTGGATATTTCATGCATGAGATTATTGCGTATTCTCATGTCTCCAGATTAGAGTCTGAATTTGCATCAGTCTACTGCAGCAATTTCAAGGTAATGTGATTTATTTGGACAAAACCGTTGTCATCAATAGGGCAGAGATGGGCATTGCGATATGGAGGATCTAGGAGAAATCTTATGTAACATGAGTAATGTAGGTGTGAGGAATTGAGTGTCATCGATGGAATGAAGACAGGGCAATCTTACGCTCCAGAGCTTCAGAGCTCCAACGTTTAGGAAACACAACTTGCATGATGAGACCCAAAGAAATGGTGGAATAACACGTCTGTGATAATTCCTCTTTTTGCACTCTAGTAAGGAACTCCTATTGTTTTAAGGAGGACATGCAAACGGAGAAATCATGATCTGTATGTTACCTTGGAGTACCTAAACAGACGCCCAATTTTGTAAGCAATATCTCCAACTACGCAGCTCGAGAGGTAAAGTATACACGGGTACTGTTCAGATTGAACTTCGGTAGGATAGCCACACAGTGTGAGAATGTTCGTTGAAATCGATATAATGGCATCGATTCACAATCCACGTTTTTGCCTCTGAACATGTTCCGGCATCATTTGCTTTCCATTGAAAGATAAAAGAATATCTATCGTTCGTTCATGCTTCATGATTATCAGACACAAATTATATATGTGAAAGGCTCTTGGGTGTACATTTCATAGGTCTTCCCATTTCGTGCACGCTTCATGTTTGTCTGACATAGGTCATATTGCTAGGGGTGATGACGTCATGGAGTCGATGGGTTTCTCGTACAACAGAGATAGTATATCCTTATTTGCCCAGTAGTAGATGCTTGCTAATATTTCCGATTCGTTCTTGCTAAATGGTGGTCAAGCGCAGGCTAGTAGCTTAAAACTTTCAAATGCATGTTTTTAAGGTATTCCCGGTGTATGTTTCATTGTTATATTGTAAAAGGAGGCGATCAAGTAAGAGTAAGGAAGTAGGAACGGAAGAGCAGGTCTAAGAAGGTGGTGAGAGATGGACGTAAGAAAGAGAGCAAGAGGGAGAGAGAGCTTCCAAGATCCAATCTCGGGAATGGCTATGGGGTTGTATAGGCATTCGGGTCTTTTGTGTTTTTCCCTCTATGGTTACATTTGAATATGAGTTTGAGCTGAGTGGAGTGCAAATAGGCCAGTTTCAAGTAATCTTAGGCACACCATAAGTGTATTTCCGCATCTATTCCTTGGGCCAAGAGATCTTATCATTTTGGTGCGTTTGCCGGGAATTGGCTTAGCACATCTCATAGAGAGTGCTACAAGTTCGCTTGGTGCCCCAATCGTGTGGCACAACCAAGTAGATCCCAAATCTGCTTTGATCTTCATTAAAGAAATGGCCCAACAAAAGCCAGCATGTGGTTTGGAGAATGCCAACATGAGGCAACCGAATTTTGGACAAAATAGGAGATGGATAGATTCTCGTTCGACCATGAGACATCATGTGAACCGAGGGTGGCGATTTGGCCCGATATCAAATTATGTGAGATGCTGGTGTTGCGAGCAGATTGGGCATATAGCCAAATATTGCCCTCGTGTATGCACCCCGTTGGATTTTGTCCCCACATGTGCGGACTGTGGGAAAAAGAGACTATGCGAGCGCATGTGTGGCTCAAAAGAGGTGATTGACCTAAAGGTCGCAACGAATGAACCAGATAGGTGTTTATCCTCCTTGTATGTGGAAGTTGACAAGGGTGGAGTTACTTCCTTGACAGAAACCGCAAGAGCAAGTGGAAGCAAGGACACTGGATCTCATGATCGAGACTTGATAGAACTTGTGGAGAGCTTGGAATGTCAAGTCAATTGGTTGCATGTGGAGCGAGATAATGAGAGGATCAAAATAGCGAAATTAGAGGAAAATCAAGAGAAAATGGCCGAGGTCCTAGGAACTTGGGAAAAGCAAGTACGAATGTTGAAAAATGAAAACAAGGAGTGGAAAAGAGTAAACAAAAGATGGAGGCAAGATCTAGTGAAGCCCGAGAGTGAAAACGTGGTCTTGGACTTGAGATCCGGCTTGATGGTAGCCGACTGCTTTGGAGTTGCGATCGAAGAAGAGCTCTCAAGAGATGAGGATGACCTAATGAGGAGAGTCGAAGGAATGGAGCATGAAATCGAGAAGGTACAAAGCATAATCCGTCGGTACAGTGATCAAGCGGGTAAGGCATGTGACGAGTTCCACCTGGAGTTAGAAAGAATGAAAAGTGCCCAAGCGGAGAGTGATGAGAAAATGAGACGTGTAGAAAAAGAGAATGCAAAGCTGAGTAGCAAGCTCGGTAGGTGGATGAATCGGAAAGATGACGAGACGCGAGGACAGGTGGAGGATCCGAGAGCGAGGAAAATGGAGGAAGAGCTGAAAGCGGTGTTGGATAGGTTGGATGCGTTCGGAACAGAGTTAGAAAGGACAAAGAATGAATTGTCGAAGAAGGTATATGACCTGGATGAAGAAAATATGAGTAGGATTTGGGAGGAAAGATCGATTAGAGAGGAAGTCGAGAAGTTGACCGTTCGAGTTGAGAAGAGGGAGGATATTCCCCTCGGATCTGCAAAAAGGGTGAGAGAGGATAAAGAGATGGAGCAAATATGGAATCGGTTTCGAGGCATCGATTGTGACCTGTTCCAATATCAGAGTGATATTGAGCACAACAAACAAGGATTAAGGGACTTAGCGGCGAGGCTTGAGGCACTAAGAGGTATAACGGCTAATGGTAGTTTTCAAGGTCATCTATCAGGTCAGGTGGAATCTCTGCGAGGCAGAGGTTGGAGATGAAAAAATAGACGAGGCAATGGATGTTGGTGAAGATGGCTTGAGTTTGATTAGGGTTTGCTTTGCGGATTGCGAGTCAAAGATGTGAGGATGGGTGGACCAAGTGTGTTGTACACTTAGGAACTAAAGTGACACTAGATCGCGATGATAAGGTAGGACCGCTGGAGGAGGGAAGAAAAAGAAAGAAAGGGCATGCTGCAGGGAGGGAAGAACGCTTGCTCCTCACGGCCATGGGAGCTAACATGAGGAAAACAAGAATGCAATAAAGAGTTCTCTTCCCGTTTCAATGTTGGAGGCCAAGTTCTTTCCTCGAAAGCTTGACAAGATGGGTTCCAGAACTAACCTGTAAAGGACTCAAGGTTTCATGGATTCTAGAGGATATGCATATTACTGCGCTGAATGTGAATCTTAACATCTCATCAAGGAAGATAATTTTATGGACAGAGAGAGGATGGAACGTGTTGTTCACTAGTAGCATGAGAGTTTTTCACGTCAAACTCAGAAGTCCTCTGTATCTATTGAGAAAGGCTTGAGGACGGCAAGCAATATGGGCCCAAGAGAATTCCGTAGTAGCCGTACTACAAAGTTGAACGGTTCTTTTCAACCATAATGTGAATGCAAGTACTACAGGTTTGATCAAATGATGTATTGCTGAAAAGAAGAGCATAGCGAAACAATAGAATTCTGCACTTTGATTTGGCATGCAACTGGACGTAGGCAGATTGAGGCAACTGAGGCTGAGATCGTATACCAGACATATCTGCAGTGAGGGAGTCCTCTTCAATTTTTGGGGTTGTCGCTTCTCGTCTTTGGAGGACAGATATCGAAAGGGGGGTGAATGGATCTTTCCTCCTTTTCTTGGAGGTGTAAAAAACACCAACAGGGAGCAGTAGAAGTTGGGGGACAGTTTCGTCTTCAGTTTTTTTCGTGGCTGAGGAGTCCAGGCGAGGAAGAGCAGCATAGTGAGCTTTTCTGATTGGCGGATATTTCATGCATGAGATTATTGCGTATTCTCATGTCTCCAGATTAGAGTCTGAATTTGCATCAGTCTACTGCAGCAATTTCAAGGTAATGTGATTTATTTGGACAAAACCGTTGTCATCAATAGGGCAGAGATGGGCATTGCGATATGGAGGATCTGGGAGAAATCTTATGTAACATGAGTAATGTAGGTGTAAGCCAGTGCATTGACTGGTGGATATGTCTGTTAGAAATATTCAAATATGGCATGAAAATTCGACTTTCTTGCGAGTCAATTCAATGAAGGCCACATCTTGCAAAGAAATTTCGAGGTGTTAATATGTATAGATGAGTTGTACTATCTGGAGTGGGTGTGAGAAAATATTGGAAGGTAAATGGTATAGTGGATAAAGGGATCTGGGGTGGAACACGGAGCACCATGTTCTATGGTGCCTCACTAACATTTTTTTTATATGAATGTGGCGAGGAAATTTTTGCATATGAGTTTGTGAGGAATTGAGTGTCATCGATGGAATGCAGACAGGGCAATCTTACGCTCCAGAGCTTCAGAGCTCCAACGTTTAGGAAACACAGCTTGCATGATGAGACCGAAAGAAATGGTGGAATAACACGTCTGTGATAATTCCTCTTTTTGCACTCTAGTAAGGAACTCCTATTGTTTTAAGGAGGACATGCAAACGGAGAAATCATGATCTGTATGTTACCTTGGAGTACCTAAATAGACGCCCAATTTTGTAAGCAATATCTCCAACTCCGCAGCTCGAGAGGTAAAGTATACACGGGTACTGTTCAGATTGAACTTCGGTAGGATAGCCACACAGTGTGAGAATGTTCGTTGAAATCGATATAATGGCATCGATTCACAATCCACGTTTTTGCCTCTGAACATGTTCCGGCATCATTTGCTTTCCATGGAAAGATAAAAGAATATCTATCGTTCGTTCAGGCTTCATGATTATCAGACACAAATTATATACGTGAAAGGCTCTTGGGTGTACATTTCATAGGTCTTCCCATTTCGTGCACGCTTCATGTTTGTCTGACATAGGTCATATTGCTAGGGGCGATGACGTCATGGAGTCGATGGGTTTCTCGTACAACAGAGATAGTATATCCTTATTTGCCCAGTAGTAGATGCTTGCTAATATTTCCGATTCGTTCTTGCTAAATGGTGGTCAAGTGCAGGCTAGTAGCTTAAAACTTTCAAATGCATGTTTTTAAGGTATTCCCGGTGTATGTTTCATGGTTATATTGTAAAAGGAGGCGATCAAGTAAGAGTAAGGAAGTAGGAACGGAAGAGCAGGTCTAAGAAGGTGAGAGATGGACGTAAGAAAGAGAGCAAGAGGGAGAGAGAGCTTCCAAGATCCAATCTCGGGAATGGCTATGGGGTTGTATAGGCATTCGGGTCTTTTGTGTTTTTCCCTCTATGGTTACATTTGAATATGAGTTTGAGCTGAGTGGAGTGCAAATAGGCCAGTTTCAAGTAATCTTAGGCACACCGTAAGTGTATTTCCGCATCTATTCCTTGGGCCAAGAGATCTTATCATTTTGGTGCGTTTGCCGGGAATTGGCTTAGCACATCTCATAGAGAGTGCTACGAGTTCGCTTGGTGCCCCAATCGTGTGGCACAACCAAGTAGATCCCAAATCTGCTTTGATCTTCATTAAAGAAATGGCCCAACAAAAGCCAGCATGTGGTTTGGAGAATGCCAACATGAGGCAACCGAATTTTGGACAAAATAGGAGATGGATAGATTCTCGTCCGACCATGAGACATCATGTGAACCGAGGGTGGCGATTTGGCCCGATATCAAATTATGTGAGATGCTGGTGTTGCGAGCAGATTGGGCATATAGCCAAATATTGCCCTCGTGTATGCACCCCGTTGGATTTTGTCCCCACATGTGCGGATTGTGGGAAAAAGAGACTATGCGAGCGCGTGTGTGGCTCAAAGGAGGTGATTGACCTAAAGGTCGCAACGAATGAACCAGATAGGTGTTTATCCTCCTTGTATGTGGAAGTTGACAAGGGTGGAGTTACTTCCTTGACAGAAACCGCAAGAGCAAGTGGAAGCAAGGACACTGGATCTCATGATCGAGACTTGATAGAACTTGTGGAGAGCTTGGAATGTCAAGTCAATTGGTTGCATGTGGAGCGAGATAACGAGAGGATCAAAATAGCGAAATTAGAGGAAAATCAAGAGAAAATGGCCGAGGTCCTAGGAACTTGGGAAAAGCAAGTACGAATGTTGAAAAATGAAAACAAGGAGTGGAAAAGAGTAAACAAAAGCTGGAGGCAAGATCTAGTGAAGCCCGAGAGTGAAAACGTGGTCTTGGACTTGAGATCCGGCTTGATGGTAGCCGACTGCTTTGGAGTTGCGATCGAAGAAGAGCTCTCAAGAGATGAGGATGACCTAATGAGGAGAGTCGAAGGAATGGAGCATGAAATCGAGAAGGTACAAAGCATAATCCGTCGATACAGTGATCAAGCGGGTAAGGCATGTGACGAGTTCCACCTGGAGTTAGAAAGAATGAAAAGTGCCCAAGCGGAGAGTGATGAGAAAATGAGACGTGTAGAAAAAGAGAATGCAAAGCTGAGTAGCAAGCTCGGTAGGTGGATGAATCGGAAAGATGACGAGACGCGAGGACAGGTGGAGGATCCGAGAGCAAGGAAAATGGAGGAAGAGCTGAAAGCGGTGTTGGATAGGTTGGATGCGTTCGGAACAGAGTTAGAAAGGACGAAGAATGAATTGTCGAAGAAGGTATATGACCTAGATGAAGAAAATATGAGTAGGATTTGGGAGGAAAGATCGATTAGAGAGGAAGTCGAGAAGTTGACCGTTCGAGTTGAGAAGAGGGAGGATATTCCCCTCGGATCTGCAAAAAGGGTGAGAGAGGATAAAGAGATGGAGCAAATATGGAATCGGTTTCGAGGCATCGATTGTGACATGTTCCAATATCAGAGTGATATTGAGCACAACAAACAAGGATTAAGGGACTTAGCGGCGAGGCTTGAGGCACTAAGAGGTATAACGGCTAATGGTAGTTTTCAAGTTCATCTATCAGGTCAGGTGGAATCTCTCGAGGCAGAGGTTGGAGATGAAAAAATAGACGAGGCAATGGATGTTGGTGAAGATGGCTTGAGTTTGATTAGGGTTTGCTTTGCGGATTGCGAGTCAAAGATGTGAGGACGGGTGGACCAAGTGTGTTGTACACTTAGGAACTAAAGTGACACTTTTTGAGATTTCAGGTCGACAAGGTGGTTAGTATGTGCGGGTTTTGCGAGGACGGGTTGACCATGGCATTAGTGGCTGGATTTTGGCTTGAGTAGCAGCAGAGAGGAGATATGTCTCATTGGGATGTCCACGGGGGGATATATGTGTGTGTGTCGTGATTGGGATGGTTGGGAAAAGATCCTTTCTTTTGTCTCCTAATTCTCGAGATGCGGGAATGAAAAGAAAATAAAAAATATATGTTTGTGTATGTGTGAGTGTGGCTACGCGCCTATGTGGGCCGATAGGTGGGTGGACCCACTTTGGCCGGGTGGTCAAAGCCACGAACCGACGTCGGTTTCGCATAGGGCTAGCTGTCTGTGTGTCGCGCGCTACGTTGGGTTGGTAGATGGGTGGAACAAACTTGATCGGATGGTCGAGTCCACGAGTCGCATCCAGCTTCGGCGTAGGCCGGCAAGTGTGAGTAAATATGAAAAAAAAATGATGAAAAAAAAAAAAGTGAAAAAATTGAATGAGAAGAATTCCTCGCTCGAGGGGGGACATAAGAGAGGTGAGAGAGCATGATGCTCGGATGGGAATATGTGTATGTGTTTGTGGGGATTTGGGTTATGTGTGGGCTCCCGATGAAACATGTCAAATTGAAGCTTAAGCTCGGCTAGGGTTTTGGTTGCGATGTGTCTATGGAAAGCTTGGACTTGAGGAATCCAATCGTGCTAGTTGCATTGTTTGTCTGCAAACCTTCCGGAAGTGTTCAGTTTGGCTCTTAGGTGGTGCAATGACTTGTGAAGTTCGGAATCGCGTCGACGATGAGTGGTCCTGTCGAGGCGAGCTCGTGTTAGGCTTGAGTGGTCTTTGCGGTGTGTCCATCAATTTAGGAGAGGTGGTGGTGACCTAGCAATAGAGTCAATGACAAGAAAAGCGGGTAGTGGAAACCCTAGGTAGAAAGGGAATGAAAAATCGGCGAGAGAACCCAGCTAGAAACGAAAAATGGAAGTGGGGAATGGTTTTGATTATGTATGGTGTGTGTGGAGAGTGTGTTGAGTATGCATGTGGAACAAAGATTTGTGACGTGTTGAATGAGTAGTCGAGAAGAGTGACGAGAGCGAATGTGGACATGTCTTCTGTTTGCATGTATGTATGTTGTGTGTGACGAGAATGCATGTGTGACACGGATCATGATGTGTGTGCTGAGTATATATGTGTGATGTGTATGAAGGATATAATTGTCTTTTCATTTTGATTGTACATATTGTGATTTGATGAAGAAAGGTTCTAATGTTTTAATGAAGTTTGCAGACAGGTGGACATGTCAATGAAGATGCGAGAAGATGGACAAAGATGGTGAGTGAAATGATTGGATTTATGTACTGACAAATGATTGTATGAGTATGATTTCAGGTGCTACATTGAGGAAGAAGAGTATGGTCATGTAAGGTAAAGATTTGTATTTGATTGAGTGATGATCACATGTTGGATAACTTGAGTACAGGTAGCATATCGCTCGTCGAGGACGACTTCGCAATTAAGAAGAGGGGAGTATGTTAACCATATAAGTGGTTGTTTTTTTTTTTGCACTAACAAGCCTCCTTTTGCATAGTGTGTGATGGATTCAGGTGTTTTTCGACGGGGTTTTACCGATCATTGGTATTGTTTTCGGTCTCGTCTGCGGCTATTTCATCTTTATTTACTGGCAGTGGTGGCGCAACGGCAGGGCTAGCTTTGGGGTCCCATCTAAGCACTCTGAAAGCCAGGGTTCATGCATATAGTATATGTGACAGTCCATAATATTTTTATGATTATACTCAAGGCCTACTTGATGGGTTGAATGCAAATATTGCCTCGCATGACATAGTTAACATAATTGATGCAAAGGGTATTGGCTATGCAATGAGTACAAATGAAGAGCTCAAGTTTATAAAGGAGATAGCAGAGGCAACTGGAATCGTTTTGGATCCAGTGTACAGTGGAAAGGCATTATTTGGCTTAATGAGGGATTTTTTTGTCTCAGTTTTTATCATCAAAAAGGGGAACAAAACGATGCTCGAACGACAAAACTTCACGGGAAACAGGGGCCTCTGGATCGCGATGATAAGGTAGGACCGTTGGAGGAGGGAAGAAAAAGAAAGAAAGGGCATGCTGCAGGGAGGGAAGAACGCCTGCTCCTCATGGCCATGGGAGCTAACATGAGGAAAACAAGAATGCAATAAAGAGTTCTCTTCCCGTTTCAATGTTGGAGGCCAAGTTCTTTCCTCGAAAGCTTGACAAGATGGGTTCCAGAACTAACCTGTAAAGGACTCAAGGTTTCATGGATTCTAGAGGATATGCATATTACTGCGCTGAATGTGAATCTTAACATCTCATCAAGGAAGATAATTTTATGGACAGAGAGAGGATGGAACGTGTTGTTCACTAGTAGCATGAGAGTTTTTCACGTCAAACTCAGAAGTCCTCTGTATCTATTGAGAAAGGCTTGAGGACGGCAAGCAATATGGGCCCAAGAGAATTCCGTAGTAGCCGTACTACAAAGTTGAACGGTTCTTTTCAACCATAATGTGAATGCAAGTACTACAAGTTTGATCAAATGATGTATTGCTGAAAAGAAGAGCATAGCGAAACAATAGAATTCTGCACTTTGATTTGGCATGCAACTGGACGTAGGCAGATTGAGGCAACTGAGGCTGAGATCGTATACCAGACATATCTGCAGTGAGGGAGTCCTCTTCAATTTTTGGGGTTGTCGCTTCTCGTCTTTGGAGGACAGATATCAAAAGGGGGGTGAATGTATCTTTCCTCCTTCTCTTGGAGGTCTAAAAAACACCAACAGGGAGCAGTAGAAGTTGGGGGACAGTTTCGTCTTCAGTTTTTTTCGTGGCTGAGGAGTCCAGGCGAGGAAGAGCAGCATAGTGAGCTTTTCTGATTGGCGGATATTTCATGCATGAGATTATTGCGTATTCTCATGTCTCCAGATTAGAGTCTGAATTTGCATCAGTCTACTGCAGCAATTTCAAGGTAATGTGATTTATTTGGACAACACCATTGTCATCAATAGGGCAGAGATGGGCATTGCAATATGGAGGATCTGGGAGAAATCTTATGTAACATGAGTAATGTAGGTGTAAGCCAGTGCATTGACTGGTGGATATGTCTGTTAGAAATATTCAAATATGGCATGAAAATTCGACTTTCTTGCGAGTCAATTCAATGAAGGCCACATCTTGCAAAGAAATTTCGAGGTGTTAATATGTATAGATGAGTTGTACTATCTGGAGTGGGTGTGAGAAAATATTGGAAGGTAAATGGTATAGTGGATAAAGGGATCTGGGGTGGAACACGGAGCACCATGTTCTATGGTGCCTCACTAACATTTTTTTTATATGAATGTGGCGAGGAAATTTCTGCATATGAGTTTGTGAGGAATTGAGTGTCATCGATGGAATGCAGACAGGGCAATCTTACGCTCCAGAGCTTCAGAGCTCCAACGTTTAGGAAACACAGCTTGCATGATGAGACCCAAAGAAATGGTGGAATAACACGTCTGTGATAATTCCTCTTTTTGCACTCTAGTAAGGAACTCCTATTGTTTTAAGGAGGACATGCAAACGGAGAAATCATGATCTGTATGTTACCTTGGAGTACCTAAACAGACGCCCAATTTTGTAAGCAATATCTCCAACTCCGCAGCTCGAGAGGTAAAGTATACACGGGTACTGTTCAGATTGAACTTCGGTAGGATAGCCACACAGTGTGAGAATGTTCGTTGAAATCGATATAATGGCATCGATTCACAATCCACGTTTTTGCCTCTGAACATGTTCCGGCATCATTTGCTTTCCATGGAAAGATAAAAGAATATCTATCGTTCGTTCATGCTTCATGATTATCAGACACAAATTATATACGTGAAAGGCTCTTGGGTGTACATTTCATAGGTCTTCCCATTTCGTGCACGCTTCATGTTTGTCTGACATAGGTCATATTGCTAGGGGCGATGACGTCATGGAGTCGATGGGTTTCTCGTACAACAGAGATAGTATATCCTTATTTGCCCAGTAGTAGATGCTTGCTAATATTTCTGATTCGTTCTTGCTAAATGGTGGTCAAGCACAGGCTAGTAGCTTAAAACTTTCAAATGCATGTTTTTAAGGTATTCCCGGTGTATGTTTCATGGTTATATTGTAAAAGGAGGCGATCAAGTAAGAGTAAGGAAGTAGGAACGGAAGAGCAGGTCTAAGAAGGTGAGAGATGGACGTAAGAAAGAGAGCAAGAGGGAGAGAGAGCTTCCAAGATCCAATCTCGGGAATGGCTATGGGGTTGTATAGGCATTCGGGTCTTTTGTGTTTTTCCCTCTATGGTTACATTTGAATATGAGTTTGAGCTGAGTGGAGTGCAAATAGGCCAGTTTCAAGTAATCTTAGGCACACCGTAAGTGTATTTCCGCATCTATTCCTTGGGCCAAGAGATCTTATCAGTCTGCTCTGCTTCTGTCTCCAGGTTAGATTCATTGATCAATCGGGCAATTTCTTCATCTGTTAGATCAGCAAGGGTGTAACCTTGAGGGAACTCCAAGTCTGCTGGAATAGGAGGAAACACCAGGTTGGGTCCTTCTGCACTTGGTCTGGGTAGGCGAATGGTGAATGGTCGGACACGCCTCATTTGTGGAGGAGTCACCTCGGGTGTGGTAGTGGCTCCCCTTGGTTGAGCGCATGGTAATTGAACTCCCCCTCTCATCTTCTTCGATGGAGGACCCGCTGTTGATAGTCGTCTTTGGAACTCTTGAGCCCTGGACCATACTAGTGCTCTTTGGATGGGCACATCGTACGCTAAGCACCTGTAAATTATTCTTGTGAGAGCACAACATCCATGAAGTACATTTTTCTGCTTCTTATTCCACTGTTGATGGGCTAGGTGTATTTGATCGATGACCTAGTGCGGTATGTTGATGGTGAGATTCTCTGTCTCCGCCAAGTACAAACTGAACCATATCTTTTTTGGTGGCATCGTGAATCGTTCTTGTGCGGGAAAAGCAAAATGTTGCATAATAGTTCGTAAGTGTAGAGCAATGGTAGGTGTCATTGCGACCATGTCCTTCAGTTTGTTGAGATCCTTATGCTTCATCCTGCCTGGAACCATTAGTTCTTTCTCAGTGGGAATATGCATTCCTTGCATGTTCAATGCTGCTCGTACCAAATTGAGGGTCAGTTTGAATCTCTTGAGTTCGTGGCCTGGCAATAGTGAGGGTAGCACAAAAGTACTATCGCCTCCCTTGGCCCTGCTAGGAGTGATGGTACTGATAAAGTAGGAGCAGCGAAGAAAATCTGGCTTAGGCAAATGTGCTCTGAAGTAGCTATCCAATCCCGCTTTGGTCCAGATCGATTGCATTACTTCTGCATTCTGATAGTTTTCAAATTCATGAGTGAAAAAATGATAACGTCCCCATTTGCCATTGAATTCAATTTCTACCTCCCAGAAATAGGTGCCATCACCCAATGGCCCTGCGACATCACTAAACCAATGAGCGTGTTTCCCCACTTGAGAAGTGTGTCCCTGAGGAGGGTCCTGAATAGGGAGAACATGCACCGCTTGAAGTTCGTGAGGCCTTTCGGTGAGTGGTGGTTCCAGGAGGAGAGTTTCGATGTCCACAATCTGTGCGCTAGACCCTGCCTGGGAACTGGTGCCTCCTGCTTCTGCCATTGTTATTGCTTGCTGTTTCTGTGAGAATATAGATCATGCGTTAATATTGTAATGGACAAGATAGAACACTTTTTGTCCCCGTTACAACATTAGCATGAGGTGAGAAATGGGTTAGTGGGTCAGTAAGTGCTCGATGATTGTGTGTGTAGTTAATGAATGGATAGTCCTAGGAGCTAGATGAAAAGATGCAGTGTATGAGTGATGTAGTTAGCAAGTGGAGATGAATTTACAAATGGGGGTCGGGGGGTTTATTACAAGTCTTAGGTTGCCAAACACAATGGATGGCTTTCGGTTTTGGTTTTGTGGAGACTCTGGAGGGTTTTATGAGTAATTCTGCTTGGGGATGATGCGTTTTTGGGACCCATTTACAAGTGAGTCTGTGCGTGCTTTTGGGTGACTGTGTGTTCGTGCGTATTAAACAAGAGTGGGTAACGGCTCCTTGAGTGAGTGAACCCTGTCGTGTATGATGTGATTCGTGCGGGACTAGTTGAGCCCGCAAGCAAGCCTTAGGCACCCAAATTTGTCTTGATTGTGGGCCAGCCTTCATCGACTTCTTGGGTACCCAGATAGTCTTCACTTTCTCGAAAGAAGTTTTGGAAGTCCTCTTATTAGTATCATGTCGCTGATTACTAACAGGAAGTTGAGACAGTTGTCGTAACTTGACTACAGTAGGCAGCTCGCCTTTTCGCACCCACAGTTGTTTCAATGGTTGAGTTGTTCTGCTTCGCACGTTCTTTTGGCCTCCAACATAGGTAGTCTTCCATAATTGATCTGCCTTTGGTTGCTGTCTCCCTCTGGCTTTTGGAAAAGAAGATAGTTCCGTCGAGGCCTTGACTTCTTTATTGAGATCTCCATTCCTCTACATCACATAGCTTTGGACAAGAACATCATGGTCAACTTCAAGTGTACCCCTGGAAGGACCAGGAGTCTGTGCCTTTTCTAGTTCCTTGAGTGCTCCATTATCTAACTCAACTGTAATTCGACTCTGATTTACCCATACCTGAAGAAGTCCACTTCTTAAGTTTAAGTTGACTGCATGGTCATAGATCCAGTCTTGACCCAAGACCAAAGGCTCAGTGAGATCCTCATCTTGACACACTAGTACCTTAACTGTCATTGGAGCATCTTGAATGGAGAGGGGAAATTCCACCTCGCCCATGCAAGGGGTTTCCACACCTCCCAATCCTATTAGATATGCTTCTATAGGATTGACTTTTAATTTCAATTCTCGACAGTAAGAAAGTCTCACCGCACTAGTGGCTGCACCTGAGTCAATCAATGCTCGCACAGTTTTTGCACTAACTCCTTGTCCTATCTCTAAAGTCACAAAAGGACATCGATCTATTATCCTTTGGGAACTTATTCCTGAGACTTCACACATTGCCACATGATATCTTGGATCCTCATAGGCACCCGTCCTAGGTTGATCCCTACCTTGCCGTCTCAACTTCATCTTTCTGATGCGTTCTAAAGCTTCTGCTTGAGCTTCTTCTCGAATTCGTCTTTCTTCTTCTTTGCACTTCTTAGCAGTGTTGAGTCGACTTAGCATCTCTTCCGTCAGAGGTTCCTGATATAACTTGACTCTGCACCCGCTTATGTAGCTCGAGAGAATATCGCCTTCCAATGTGGCTAGTTGCACTGCTCCACTTGTCGAATCCTGTTTATGATCATGGGTCCGTAACCACGTTTTTCTAGCTTTCTTGCATGTTGTTTCAAAGTGTAGACTAGTACTAGGTCGTCTGCCTTCAAACCTTTATCCTTAACGTGGGCATCAAAGTACGCCTTCTGTCGTTTCTTGGCTGCATATATTCCGGCTGCAGCTCTTAGTCTGGTCTCACCTAATCGTTCAAGGTAAAAAATTCTCGAAGAGAGTTCATGACCCATCCACTCATGCTCCTGTGCTACTTTCAATGTAGGTAATAAGAAGTCAAACGGTAGCACTGCATTTTGGCCAAATACCATCTGAAAGGGTGTCGCTTGGAGTACCGTTTTGTAGGCGACTCGATATGCCCAAACAGCATGGTGTAGCTGTTTGTCCCAATTAGAGCGTTTATTATTTACCAATTTGGTGAGCACATTGCATAGAATCTTGTTGGTGCTTTTGGCCTGGCCATTAGCTTGTGGGTGATAAGGGGAAGACTTCTTATGTACTACCAAGAACTCTTGGAGCAGATTTTCAATAACTTCATTTAAGAAGTGAGTGCCTCTATCACTTACTAGCTCTATAGGTAGCCCATATCTTGTGAACACATTCTCAAATAGGAACTTAGCAGTTGTCTGAGCATCGTTCTTTGTCGTAGCTTTTACCTCTACCCACTTGGTTAGATAATCCGTGGCCACAATGATATATTCAGCATGAGAACCCTTAGCTGGGGGATTAATAGGACCTACAAAGTCTATTCCCCACTTAGAGAATGCTCGTCCACCCATCATAGGTTTCAGTGGCATCTCATCTTTGCGTATAGGATACTGAGTTCTCTGACAAACATCACACCGTTTCACATAGGTATGTGCATCCATGTGAAGGGTCGGCCACTAGAAGCCCGCAAATAGTATTGCCGTGATCACCCGATATGGTCCAAAGTGTCCTCCTGCTACACCTTGATGAGCAGTTTCCAAGATCTTGAGATATTCACTCTCATGGACACATAATCTCAGGTAACCATCTTTTCCACGCTTGTATAGATTATCACCAATGAGTGAGTAATCTAGGGCTTCTTGTTCTAGACTTCTTTGCCTCGTCATAGTCATGTCTGGAGGGAATGTTTTCATCTTCAAGAAGGCTACTAATGGTTCACTCCAATCTGGCACTATGGACACTTGATAAAGAGTGGCATGTTCCACAGGTGGTTTAGTGCAACAGATTGGGCATTCTTCACACATCTTATGTACATCAGATTCCATATTCGGCCAATGCACTCCTAGTCTCCTCAGGGTCTGTAGGGTTCGTTGTTTTGAGTAGTGTTGCTCTAATGCACCTACATGTGCCAATTGCAACCATTTAGCATACTCATCCTCTTCCACACAACAAGCCAATATCCCTTGGTCTGTCTGTTTGTACATGCTTCCTGCCATGATGTGGTACTTCTGGGCTCTTACTACCTCTCTACCTTGAGTGTTTATGATTGGGTGGTTAGGCCCGTATGTCAATACTGGCACTAATGGCTTAGCCCACTGAGGTACCACTTCCAAATTGAACAAGTAAGCATCAGGAAGGTCATCTGACACTCCTTGTGGGGTTTCTCCAGATGTGAGCCTAGAGAGATGGTTTGCTCTCAAGTGAGTCTTCCCTTTTCTCACCACAACCTCGAAGTCGTATTCCATTAGTAAGAGAAACCATCTTACTAATCTACCTGTATTGCATGGCTTGTTTACCAAGTACAACAGTGCTTGATGATCAGTAAAAAATTTAAACTTAGTTGCAAGCAAGTAATGTCTAAACTTTTTAACCGCATAGACCATGCCTAGTCCTTCTCTCTCAGTAGTGGTATAATTTCGTTCAGCTGCATTCAATTGTCTACTAGCATAGGCAATTGGAAGATCCATATTACCTTCACCCATAGGTTGTGCAAGTACACATCCAATAGCATAATTGGATGCATCAACATGAACATGGAAAGGCTTATTCTAATCTGGTGTGGTCAAGATTGGTGCTGAACATAATCGCCATTTAAGCTCATTGAAGGAATGCTCACATTCATCACTCCACTCAAAGTTAGTCAACAATCCGTACATGGGTTTTGCAATGACAGCATACATGTGAATGAACCGACGGTAATAACCACAATGCCCCATGAAAGCTTGTACTTCCTTGACATTCTTTGGCCTAGGTAACTCGGCTATGGCTCTCACTTTCTCTTCATCAGTGGATATGCCATTCTTTGACACTATGTGTCCTAAAATCTTGCCTTGCCTGACCATGAAAACACATTTTTCTGGGTTCAGGCAGACTTGATATTCTCTGCATTTGTCAAAGATTTGTCTGAGTTCTGGTATATGTGTCTGTCTAATGTTGGAATGAGCACAGAGGTCATCAACATAGACTTCCAAATTCTTCCTCAAGAACTCTTTAAACACATGGCACATCAGTCTCTGAAAGGTTGCAGGAGCATTGGTAAGCCCAAATGGCATTACACGAAAGGCAAATATACCCCACTCTGTGGCAAAAGCTGTCTTATGCTGATCTTCTGGAGCTATGGCTACTTGATTGTAGCCCGAAAATCCATCAAGGAAGCTGTACACTTCCTTGCCTGCTACTCTTTCCAAGAGATGTTCTGTGATAGGAAGTGGATAGTTATCTCGAATTGTGGCTGCATTGACCTTCTTCAAGTCAATGCATACACGCAGCTTGCCATTCTTCTTGGGCACCACTACAATGGGGGATACCCATTTAGTGTGTAATTTCATAGATAAATCCAGCTTCTACCAAACGATCTATCTCTTCTTTGATCCTGGCCGCATAATTATCATTATATGTGTATGGCTTTTGCTTAGAGGGTTTTGCATCTGAGGTCATGGGAATTGTGTGTGAGCATATGTCAGGGTCAACACCCTTCAAATCCTTGTAACTCCAAGCGAATACATCTCTGTATTCTCTTAGCAAGGCTATTAACGCATGCTCTTCTTCCTCTGTTAGGTCATGGCCTATGTACGTGCATCTCTCCTCTCCTTCTTCCATGGCTACCACTATTTCTTGGTGGTTTCTTTGTTATCATAGGCTTCCCCTGATTGCGCCTCTCGTTTGGGCATTCTGATCATGACTCTCCTGTCATCTATCTCATACTTCTTAAAATTTTCCGGGACCTCAAACAAAGATTCTTCCTCTTCTGGTGTGACTTCTTTCTTCTTCCTTTTCTTTCCTTCTTCCTTCAGGGTCACATGTGTGGCTAGCCTTACATCATTTGTAAGCTCCCCATACCTCTGGGGTTGAAATTCTACTTCATAGAAGTATTCTTCATCTGATGCAAAAGGTGGGTCCATAGTGATTGACTCTAGATCGGAGTCACTTGCATCCTCAAATGCATCAGGGCTAGGTTCACACTCTTCTAACACTGCCTCTCCCATGATTGGCTCTATGGAGAAGACTGAAATGTCATAGACATCTTCATCACAGTGAGGTGTCCATTGTTCTTCGTTGATGGCTACATCCATTGTTGCTAAAATTTCAGCCCAGCCGTGAGGCTCAAATTCTTCATCAGGAAAAACTACAGGTGCATAGGCTGGGTCTGGGCTCTTTTCCTGGCCTACACCTGGGTTCTGCTGTAAAGCCTGGGCTCGAGTGACTGCCTGTACTGGTGCAGTGGACGTCACACTTCCTGTAGAGTCTACTACTAACCCAATAACGTTAATTGGAGTTATTTTTGGCATATTATTGGGATTCTTAGGGCAATCTCGTAAGAGATGCTCCTTCCCGCACTCTTGACAAAAGCCTTGAATCGTCACTGACTGGGGTTGTGTAGGTGGAGGTAAGGGGCAATCACGAATGAGGTGATCTCCCTGACATCTGTAGCATGGTCCCCTAGGGAATGGGGGTCTTACGTGCCTAGGCTGGGGCCTAGCGTTAGGGTTTGTGTACATTACATTTGTGTATTCTGGCTCCCAACTAGGTTCATTTGGCTCTTCACTATAGTAGGACTCACCATGTTCAGGAGATTGCATGTAGTAAGCCTGGGGACTATCAATGTGAGTAGAATCAAAACTATGATCGCTCGGGTCACCTTCTGAAAGCAGTGGTGTTACTGGCACTATAGCTCTATTCAGATTTTCCTCAGCTACTGCATACTTTACAGGAATCACATTAGCTGGGGTTGGGGGTTGTTGAGCTAACACAGGCTGTGGTCTTTGTTGGTTTTGGTAGGGTTGTTGATAGGGTTGCTGCGGTCTACCATATTGTTGTGGGGGGTACTGGTTCTGATATCTTCCCTGTTGTGGATAGGGCTGAGGGTAGGTTTGTTTAACTGCTTGCTTATTGTATGGGCAATCTTGTGCTGTGTGATTTGTGTATCTTCGTTCTATGGTGCAATATTGGCTGCTAGGATTCACTTGGGGTTGAGCCATTATGGGACATGCGTTCGCCATATGGTCACCACCACAAGTATAGCACCTTTTTACTGGGGCAAATCTAGGAATTTGTTTATTAGAGACACCTAGTTTTTGAGCTACTTTCTCCGCAAGTTCCTCAATAGATGTGGATTGCGAGGAAGAGAGGCTAGAGGCACTATCTGAATCTTGGTAGATTTTGGAAAGCTCTAACTCCTCCCCTAGGTTATCCTCAATGTCAATGCACATGCGTACACACTCTTCTATGGTCATAGGGTCCTTCAAGTACACATATGATCTCAATTTGGTACTTAGCAATCCATCCAAGAACAAAACCACTTGTTTGGCAGGTGTGGGTAACTCAGGAACAGGGCATCTCTCAAGGTACTGCCTAAATCTTCTTCCTGCAAGTCTCACAATCTCCTGAGGGGTCTGCTTGAAGCTGTAGATCAATGAGGAAGTATTATGCCTTATGCCACTCTTAGAGAATTCAGTGATGAAAGCCTCTAAGAGTTGGTCTATGCTCCTGAACTGTCTCTCGTTCAATGGTTGAAACCACGTAAGGGCTGTGTTCCTAAGTGTTAGACCAAAGGCATTTTATTGCGTGAATAGGTCCTCAACTTGTTCTGCTCTCAAGACTTGCCTAAACTCGGCCACATGATCATATGGGTCTCCTGTGCCATCGAAGTAATTCTTCATGGACTTAACTAACTGAGTCGGTCTCAAAATCCTAGCATGTTCTCTAGGTCTCGGTAGAGGGAACTCATCCATATTTCTTTGATTCCTTGGAGCTCCAAGTCCCTCAAGTTCCACTCTATTTGTTTCCGTTCTCGTTCTGTCTCTTCCCACTAGGTTGGCAAAGCTTACCTCCGATCTATCTCTATGTCTGTCTCTTTGACTTCCATGAGCTTGGGATGTTCCAGCTCCTGGGTGACCAAAGGACACATTCGATCTTGGTTGGGGGAAAATAAATTCACCTTTCCAAGTGTAAGCATGCCTATCATTTTCTGTAACCACAAAGACCCTTTCTGAAGAGTGATCTAAGTAGGTCACTCTACCTGGAGTATTAGGATCTTTGAACTCATATATCATGATTGTTCCTACCTCACTCGGCTGATTAGGTCTATATCTCCAAAAGGCTTTGTCAGTCTCTCGGTTCAGGAGTAGATCTATGCTCTTATTATCTTGGGGAATCCACTCTGGTGTGATAATCCTAGTGAGAACAGATTTGCCTCGGGGGGTTCTAGGTTCTTCGCCCATGTTTCCTTGCTCTAGGTCATCTAAGTCTGTTTCAGGGATCACATTCCCAAATTCATCTGTCCTATCTGGATGACTGGTGACTACATATATTGTCCCTTCTTTGTCCAAGTAGGCTCCATTTTCAAACTTGACAGCTGGGCGCTCTAGTCCAATGGATTGGTCAGGGTTTTTAATCTGGACCACAGATCTTCCTAGGCCGTCCTCATAGATGCTAGCACCTAATCGGTTGGTCCTAAGGTATTCGAGTTGCGTCTTGTAAGGGCCTTCTACCCTATGTAAATATGGCACTCCGAAGCTTCCTGTAGGTCTCTCCATACCGTGGGACATCTCAGACTCGCTTGTCTCAGAGCTAGGGTAGTACGAATGATGGCTCAACTGCTGGGCCCAAGACCTAGCAGTATGATTGACACTAGCCTCTGAAGATCTAAGACTTTGTCTATCTCTCCCTAGGTGTCGACCTGATCTAAGGTTCATAAGCCCAATTGAATAATCCCAATTGAATAATCCCAATTTTTCCCAAGTACACTTTGCGTTGCTGAGTTCTTTTGTATCAGTCACTTGTTCTTTTTCAATTGCTCTTAGGGTGTCACTTCTTGTCCAATTAATCTTTGTCGCAAGGAACACTTAAATTTTTATCGTACTTTGAGTGTGGTCGCTCAATTTAATTTCTTTTCCCTTAGGTTGCTTCGCGATTGTAATCTCCTAACACTTGCGCTTGAGTGATTAGAGTTCTTGGACTTGGTAGTTCTTAACGTGTTCCTAATTAACCAAAACCTCTATCCGCACTTAGCCTATGCTAGGAATTGACAGAGGGTGTTGAGAATTTCCAACCTTAAGTTTCTTCCCTTGGTTGCCCTTGTATGCCCAGGAAGCGTGTTCCCAAGCTCGCACTTACTCTTGCTTCGAGTACCCTTCGATGCTCTCAAAGTACCTGAAAAAGTCCACAATTAGCTCAAGAATTGAATTTAGTTGACAGACAGATCATTTTCATGCATGTAATTCACAGAACCAATTGCCTTTTGCCTTTATGGAAAACAATCCCAAGGGACCCTCAATTTTTCCTACCCCGGGATATGGTCAACTTCAAATTATCCTATCTAATAATCCTGACATTAATTCTACCGTAACCAGTCGAAGTTTTGGTTGTATTCCCCACGAGCTTTCCAACGAAACAAAAATCACCACAATCGGATTTCGTATGAGGAAGTTATGTCCATTCAGGGTTTTGGGGCTAAAACAGGATTTAGAACAGGTTAACAGGCAAACAGGACTTCTCAAAATACTTAGTGTAATGGCCTCACAATGCAAGGATGAACCCTAGTATTTGTCCAACAATTTGTCAAAAATAGACCACTCTTTTTTGCCCTAAAATATTAGCCAAATTTGCCCTTCTATCGCGTTCGCAAGCTCTGTCAGTCACGATTGATAGGTCAATCGCGATCGATGTGTCGGTCACGATTGACAGGTCCGTCGTGGCTGTCAGTCGTGATTGATGGGTCAATCGCGATTGACATGTGGCCCAGATTTTCAGTCGGTCGTGGTCAAAGGGTCGTTGACTCTGCCAGTCGCGATTGATGGGTCGATCGCGATTGACAGGTCCTTCGTGAGGGTCTGTCCGTCGTGGTCAATCAATCGTTGACTGTGTCGGTCGCGATTGACAAAGCCGTCGGGGGCTGTCAGTCGCGATTGACTGGTCGATCGCGATTGATGGCTCGATCGCGATTGACATGTGTCACGCGTATGGTTTGTCCGTCGTGGTCAATCGGTCGTTGACTCTGTCAGTCGCGATTGACGTGTCGGTCACGATTGACAGAGCCATCGGCAGGTGTCCGTCGTGGTTTGTCGATCGTGATTGACAGAGCGATCGTGATTGATAGAAATCTGAGGAATTTCAAAAATTTAAACACATTTTTGGGAAGCTCTAGGCCTGTAGATCATGGTTATGTACTTTGTTTAGCAAATAGAGCATTTTTTTTGTTGGTCGCGATTGACAGAGGTCAACGCATCGGGACCCGCACAGTCTGATTTTTTACCTGCTGGAGCTGGTGCAGCTGCTGGGGATGCTAATTCCTGTAGAAAATCTCAAAAAACACAGAAAATCACAAGCACACAAACGCTCTCTCGCTGTCTCTCACAAGTGAAATGAGGGGAATGGTATGGGTGGGGTGATATGACCAAAAACTGAAATTTTTTCGCGATGATGGAGATGGATGTGGGAGATGGTGAGGATGATGATGGTGGTGAGAAAAACAAAAGAAAATAGGAAAAAGTGAAGAAAATACCTATAACTCCAACGCGTCAACTCTACATCTTACCATCACACGCTCGTCCTCAAAGCTCGATCCCCGGCAACGGCGCCAAAATTTGGTGTAGCTCAGTGACGAGTAGCACCTCCTTTAATGTCAATCCGAGAAGACGTGAGGATGGTATGAAGACCCCGAGCAAGTGAAGGCACAAGTGCGTGAGTGAGAAGCACACTAACATGCGCACACATACACACACACGCGCACACACGGTAAGACAAAGGGTGAGAAGCAATGGAGTTCTTAGATTACTTTCAAAAAGCTCTTACAAGTTCAAATCAATTACAAGCTAACCTCAAAAATGAGCTCTCTAGCTCTATTTATAGTTTTTGACTAGGTTTTGGCCTTGTCCAGACCTAGTGTCCGGCCTAGTTAAAAATTAGGTTCTCTACCCTATTTGGAGGTTCAAACGGAGTCAAAAAAATGTGAAAACTGATAGGTAGGTACTTCTAAAGCTCCTCAACCTCAAGGACTCCTTGGCTTGCACAAAATGGAGCTACAAAAATATGAAATGGTATTTACAATGGTTTTTAGTGATGAAAATCACTATTTTTGTAGGGATTTCTTCTAACATTTTGACATACATTTCCTGGAGCTCCCTACTCGCTCCTTCTTCTTGTGTGCCCAACTCTTTGATGCCTGAAAAATTTAAATGGCCTACTTGCCAGATCTTCTTTGACTACTGTGTCTGCCTGTGCTTTCTCTTCGTTCCGACTCCCTTCGTAGGCTTCCTTGTCTTGCAACTCCTTCAGTTCCTTGACTACTGCCAACACCTGGCTTGGACATTGAGCGGATGCGTCAAGGGTCAAACTGTGGTAGTGGCTTCCTCTTTAGATAATGGAGTGCTTCGGCAGTCTGCACAGACTTAACAACTTCCTAGAAACCTTGAATGAAAGATTCTTCAAATTCACCACTAGCAAGTTCTTGCTCTAGAATTTCTTGACTTTCAGCTTCGGATAGCTATCTATGCGCCCATACTGCTTGCATAGTTCGATATAATTTTTGGATTGCCAGTGTATAGGCGGGGGCTTCAAATGTGTCATCCTCATGGATACTCGTATCGCCTTGGGCTTTGTTTTGCTGCTCTTGTTCCACATTCTGAACACCCTCTTGAGAGTCTTGACTATCCTGACTAGCTTCATCATCGCCTTCTTTGTCGTCAGTTGTTGTCCTATCTTCATCTGAGCTGGAGACTACCTGTTCTTGTGGTTGGTTAGGGGGGGGGTAGTAGGATAGCTTGGACATTCATATTCTTGAGAGAAAAACTACCCTTCTGAAAATTGGAACTCACTGGAAAACGTATCACGCATTTCAAAATCAAAAGTCATATTAAGGGGTTCTGCCTCCAAGTTCATTATGGGAAAGGTAAAAGCTTCCACACAAATGGTGGTGGGAGTTTCTCCAATTCTAGTAGCGGTTGCCACTAGGTGGTCACTGGAGGAGTCATTGCACTCGTAGTGCCTTCTGTGATAATGGGTTCTAAGAGGCGAATGCGTATGGGGGGTACAGGTGTGGGGGGTTCCATTGGAGACAGTTGAGGAGATTGTTGTGGTGATGGGGACTCTGGAACCTGCAAGCATGGGATAGAACCTCTCATGCACTTGCATGCCCATCCATTGCTAGCTTTTCTGGCCTTTTTGGTGGTTCCCTTGAATCCTTTTAATTCTTCACTGGTCATAACACGTTCGATGGGCAAAGCATAGGCCATTCTTGTAAGGGCACAACAACCATGGATGATGTGTTTTCGTTCCCATCTCTTTTGAGCTAAATACAATTGATCGATAATCCAACTGGTAAGATCTATGGTCTGGGGCCCTATGCATGCAAGATATAAGCCAAACCAGATACGTTTTTGAGGAATGGTAAAATGATCTTGTGCAGGGAATGCAAAATGCTGCATGCAAATGCGCAACGGCTTGGAGAGTTCGGGTGTGATGGCCAAAATATCATCCCACTTCAAAACATCACCTTGTTTCATAGGCTCCGAAATAAGCCTTTCTCGTTCTGTCGGCGTGTGAGTCCCATGGATCTTAAGTGTTTCTCGAATGACATCTTTTGAAAGGTAAAACTTCTTGTATGGAGGATCATTCACCATTGATGGAAGAATAAATGTTCCAGGCAATTCCTTGTTCTTGGGGGCTTCAAGTGTAGTCACTAGGTAGTAGCACTGATAGAACTTGGCTTTGGTAAATGGATCATTGAAATATTCCATAAACCCAACTCTAGCCTAAATGTGTCGTAACTCTTCTGAATTCTATCGAAGCTCTTCAAATTCTCTGGAGAAAAATTAATATCTCCCCCACTTGTTGCCATCAAAGCACAACATGGCATCGTATATAAAATTCACATCTGCTAAGGGTCTTGCTAAACCCTGGAACCAATGTGAATTGCTATGAAATTTTTCAATACATCCTAGTGGAGGGTCATCAATTGGCAATGGTCTCGTGAAACCTTGAAATTCCGAGGGTTATGAGGTAGGGTAAGATTCAACTAATAAATTCCCAAAATTGACCACTGGCGCACTGGGCCAGCCTCGGAAGTTCTTTCAGTTTGCATTATGATCTGAATGGGTGTGTAGATGATCTACTACAAAAGGATAACACATTAGTATGGAAATTAATTTTGATCCCAATTAAGTGAGACTGCAATCCCTTTCCATAGCCGATGTATAACCCATGTAGCCGAGTGTTGTGAGGTGGTTTATGGAATGATTTTTCAAAAACTAATGCAGGTCACTAGACACCTACATGCTTTAGATAGTGCATACATTGCTTTTGATGAAAATTTATTATAAGTGATGGTGGGTTAGTGTGGGTGAATTTGTACAAAGTTTAGTTGTGAGTAAATTATTACAAGGATGAAGGTTAGTCTGGATAGGTGTTATGCCAGACAAAAGGTAGTGTGAAGGCTTTTGGACACGTTTTGACATCCATTTCCTAAGAGTTGATGAGTGGGTGGTATTCTTCTACTGAGGTACAAAAGGTGAATTGAGTATTGGTGGTGTCAATGGGTAAATTGATTTTAAAGGGGTATATATTACATGGCTTGGATTTTGAGCTATAATGCAATTCTTGGGTACCCAAATCTGTATGGGTGTGAGTTGGTTGGTTAATTACTTCTTGGAAATCCAGATTTGTCTAGTCCTTGTTGGTGGAACAGAAGGTCGAGGGTAGGTTGGATACTGACATTGCTTCTCCCTTGACTCCTTCTTGTCATAGCCATCACTATTGTTAGAAACTGATGGTTCTTTCTATCCTTTTGGAACCCATACTTGTTTTGTGCCACTTGCTTTGGGATGCTAATACTGCTTCCATTTTGTGTCTTTTGGCATGGTTTTCGATTTGGGTTCCTTAGCCGTGGTTGACTTCATGGGGGTCATGGTTGAGAGGTCTGGTTGCCACTCTACTTTGGAAAAGAACAGAGGTCCAACACTTGCGTGACCTGCCCATGAAGAAGTGAGGCATTCTGTACCATAGATCTAGACTAGTCCGTAGTAAGTGTGGAAGGATGGACACAAAGGCTATTATGCCCATTTGTCAGTTGATGCAGTCCACCTGACTACTGATGGTCCCCATTTGTCCACTGACGGAAGACCCGAGGAAGATCTCTTGATGATCTCCTGACTGGCAACGATCCATCGCCAAGCTCTCATGGGTTGACTTTGGAGGGAGCATGCTTAGCCGATGGATTTGTCCAAATATCTTTCGATTCCCCATTGAAATCATTTCATATGGTCTAGGGTTATATTCCTCAGGCGGAGCATTGTTAGGGAAGTCAAGAGGTATCACTCGCTGTTGGTCTAAGGTCCTAATATGCAAGGAGCCTTGTTGCAAGAGAAAATGTGAGGGATTATGGCACCTTTGACAAAAAAAGCTATCAATGCATGTGTCAAACTAGCCTCTTATAAACTAATAAGTGTATCCCAAGCATCCTCTTTTGTTTTCCAAGAGCGAATGTGAGGGATTATGGCACCTTTGTCAAACAAAGCTATCAATGCATGTGCCTAAGATCTCTGCCATCCTGTTGGGGGATTCTTGTGCAGAAAAGGACTTGAGTGTTTTTCGGAGAAGGAAGAAAGATAAGAAGAAAGATGCAGACACCGGAAGGTGCTCTAGATTGATTAGAAGGAGAAAATTACAATGATGATGTACAATACAATCCAAATGCTCCCTGTGCAAAATCCCAAAGAGTGCACAATCAACAAAATTACAAAAATACCCAAGGTTCTTGCTGCCACCGAGCTTCTCTTCACCAGAACTCCACCTTCTCCAAGAGCTTGCACTTGTGCACACCTTGCACTCAAGCTTCCAATAGGGGGAGGGATGGGCACCTTTTGTCGACGTGCACACAACTTCAATGGGACCTTGTGACCTTTGATTGCATGGTTTAGTACTTCTCTGCACACTTCTAAGTCACCCTTCTTGCACACTTTGCACTTCACTTCTTTGCATCACACACTCACTTTATGTCTCCTGCTCTTCTCGCTCCTATTGTAGACTATGCCCACATTGCTTCGTCTAACCAAGAATAATGTCTTGCCTCGAGTTGAGTGTCGGTTCATGTACGCTCCTAACGGCTAGAGTATCTTGGTGCTCACTTTGATGTCCCAAGATTGTCTCCAAATGTGGGCAGCCAACGAATCCCTGTTTTGTTCTGTAGTGACTTTAGACTAAAACAAAAATTTTAATTGTGGGGCCATACTTTCACTTTTGCGTATGCTTCTGCTTCACATACCTTCACTTTCACTTTTGCGTATGCTTCTGCTTCACATACCTTCACTTTTTGCCTTTTAATTCTTCAAATGTGCACCTAAGAGAGAACCTTCCAAACACTTTAAAAGTATTTTGAACCTTAGAGAGATTATAAAAAGACACTCTGCAATTTGCATCCAACTTTTTGCAAAATATAACCTTTGTGAACAATTGATTGTGCACTACCTCTGCACCTTGACACCCAAACTTTGAATGCTTTGACTTTGCCCATGTTGAATTTGACCTTGAACATGTTTTCTTTGATCACTTTGACTTTGACTATGTTGACTTTGACTATGTTGTCTTTGATGAATATTACTTTTATGGGCTCAAGACATCCCAAGGAAGTTGCTCTATAGTAGGAACTGCAACACGAACAGGAATTCGAAGATCATCATCTTCATCACCATCTATATCACATTCAATAACTATATTTGCAGGTATAATAGGATGTTTTCCAATACCTTGCACAATATTCCACAACCCTTTTGGTACCACTACATGATGCATTGTTGTTGCTCTAGCACAATGGTGAGAACCACGTTAAGAAGCTCCACCTCCTTAATGTCAATCCGCGGAAGAGATAGGAGTGATATGAAGATCGTGAACGTGAGATGAAGTGAGAGTGAAGGTGAGAAGCATAGAAATGCACACACACATACACACACACTACGAAGAGACAAGCAAGACATAATGGAAGGTGAGGTATTAGCTCTATTCTTCAAGAACACTCTTACAAGCTCAAAATAGCTCTAAGATCTTCTCTACTCAAACAAGCTAACCTCAAAAATGAGCTCTCTAGCTCTTTTTATAGTTTCTAGACTAGTTTTGACCGGTTTCACATCTAGTGACCGGCATAGTTAAAAAATAGGTCCTAAGTGCTTTTTGAAGGGGTAAACGGTGTCTAAAAATAACCAAAATTGATACGCTCATTCTACCTAAGCTCCTCAAGCTCGAGGACTCCTCGGCTTGCACAAAATGGAGCTAGAAATTAAGAAAAGGGTTTTTCTATGTTACATATGTTACAATAGTGATAAAAATCACTGTTGGAGGTTTTTGAAAAGTATTTTTAAAACATAATTCTTTGAAAAAAGATTCGACTGGCTCCCTGCTCCGTCGTTACATGCTTCCGCGTCTTCTATGCCTCTGGATACTTCCAACACCCCCCTCCCTCTCGCTTCTGTCGTCCTCGACAGAACCTTGTTGTGCGGTCTGTCGGATGTAGTTTTGTAGGAGGTCTTCAGCGAGGGTGTGCTCGGATATTCGAATGCCTCAGGCCAGGTCTGCCTCGAGCTTCTCCCAATCAATTGGTTGTGGTTCATCTGATGGCGGGAGTCGATAATGCGTGGAATATACCATCTGTTCGCAAGCAAATAATTGCAATAAATGGGTGGGCCTGCTGATGAACACTTCTGAATGGTATTCTTGGAAACCGGTTGTGAACATCTCTTCGAACGTCTGCTTATAGAACGCCGGTAAGTATTTGATTCTGCAATGCCACGCATAACACACCCGTAGCGATGGCGTTGTACTCATGTCATATGCCAGATCCAAATTGCCATGCTCGAAGCCCGGGGTATTAACATGAGGTGCCTTGACACGCCGGAAGACTTTAAAAACCATTTGCATCAGGTCAAAGATTTTGACCGTCATGTGCGCTGCTATATCGTCCATATGTTTCAAGCGAGGGAGCCAATGACGACTCGTGGCCATCATATATCCCACTGTTGGTAGTTCGATGGGCGGCTTGAAATATGGATAATTCAACCAATCCTGGCACTGCTTGTTGTTTTGTACTTTAATAGCAAATGCTGTCCAGGAGCGGCGACGTGGCACTGGTCCCCAACATGGGTTGTATTTCAAATGTAGTGGTGCCTTTGCCCAAGTGCTCATCATCTCAGGATACTCTTGTAAAAGATCTTTGCGCCAATTGGGTTGATGGATTTCTCCGCGCTGCGCATCCGGTGGCAAATCGTCAGGCTCGAACTGAGTAGCATGAGATGGTTTCTTGCCTGTTTCTTTCTCTATGGCCAACTGATATGCGGCCATTAACATAAAGTATGGTTTGTACTGTAACTCATGCCCTGATATGTATCTGCGCAGGGCCAAGTGAGCGAAGTAGGGCGACTGTAAAATTCTTTCTTCAATCATTGCCATTGCATGCAATTGTGCCTCTACTCTAGCTGAGTGTGTTGTCCCAAGTTCCTCAATTGTCTTCATCCACGCGGGGGTCGGGAGTTCGTAAGTCATCTGGCCTTCGGCCGTGACGCCTCCGCCTGGGATGGGTTGTGGCTCGTACACCTCTTCAAACGTTTCCTCCACCGGGATGGTGACAGTTTCTTCATCAGTTGGTAGCTCTGGTGGGGAATCTGGCCTTGGTGGTGCTTCATATACTGCGATCCTTGATTCAAGATTTGATACCTGGGCCTGTTGGCATACAAAGCAACAGAGGAGTCATGCACAATACGGCAACAAGGCCAAATCATCTTTTCCCATGGATTATTTACAACTCAAGTGATTTTAATCACTACACAAACATTGTAAATCCTGTTTTTGGTAGAATAGACTCCATTTTGTGCAAGCCGAGGAGTCCTCGAGCTTGAGGAGTATTAGAACTAGCGACATATCAATTTTGATAATTTTTAGACTCTGTTTGAGCCCTCAAATAGACTCTAGAACCTAATTTTTAACTAGGCCGGACACTAGGTCTGGACAAGACCAAAGCTAGTTAGAAAACTATAAAAAGAGCTAGAGAGCTCATTTTTGGGGTTAGATTGTTGGTGAATTGAGCTTATGTAAGAGACCTTTTGATTAATGCAAAGAACTCCATTGTTCCTCTCCTTGTTCTTGCCTTGTGTGCGCGTGTGTGTATGTGTGTGCATGCTTGTGTGCTTCTCACTCACGCACTTGTGCCTTCACTTGCTCATAGTCTTCATACTAGTCCTCACGTCTCCACGGATTGACAATTATGAGGTGAATCTTCTCACGTTGGTACTCACCATTGTGCTAGAGTGACACCAAATTTGGCGCCGTTGCCGGGGAGAGAGCTTCAAGGACGAGCGTGTGATGGTAAGACGTCGAGTTGAGACATTGGAGTTATAGGTAATATCCTTCTTTCTCTTAATTTTTCTTCATTTTTTCCTTACCTTCGCATCACCATCATCACCATCATCATCTCCACCATCTCCCACCTCCATCTCCATCTCCACAAAAAATTTCAGTTTTTTGGTCATATTACACCCCCACCTCATTTCCCTCATTTCATTGTGAGAGAGAGCGAGAGAGAGAGCTTGCATGCTATCTGTTTTTGGTGTGTTTTTGAGCTTTTGTTGCAGGAACTTGCTGTACCACCTCCTCCAGCAGTGTGCGCAGGTACGACAGACTCTGCACAGGTCTCGGGACGACGACCTCTGTCTGTCGCGACAGACAGAAAAACTTAAAATTTTGTGAATGCATGTTTGGCACGGTAACCTACACCATTAGGGCACTCTAAATCACTAGAAGTTTCTCAAAAATTTGCGTTTTTTCTGTCTATCGCGACAGACACTGTCTATCGCGACAGACACCATCTATCGCGACAGACAGAGACCCACGATAGACCCCGTCTATCGCGATAGACACCGTCTATCGCGACAGACCAAAAATCGGCGACAGACACCGTCTATCGCGACAGACCAAAGTTCCACGATAGACACCGTCTATCGTGACAGACAGAAATCCGCGACAGACAGCGTCTATCGCGACAGACACCGTCTATCGCGACAGACCAAATCACGACAGACGACAAACAGCGTCTATCGCGACAGACACCGTCTATCGCGACAGACCAAAAATCGGCGACAGATACCGTCTATCGCGATAGACCAAAATTCCACGATAGACACCGTCTATCGCGATAGATAGAAATCCGCGACAGACACCGTCTATCGCGACAGACACCGTCTATCGCGACAGACCAAAATTCCACGACAGACAGCGTCTATCGCGACAGACACCGTCTATCGCGACAGACACCGTCTATCGCGACAGACTAGTCTATCGCGACAGACACCGTCTATCGCGACAGACCAGTCTATCGCGACAGACACCGTCTATCGCGACAGACCAAAATTCCACGATAGACAGCGTCTATCGCGACAGACACCGTCTATCGCGACAGACAGCCCCCACGATAGTTTGTGTCTATCGCGACAGACATCGTCTATCGCGACAGACAGACATTTTCGGCAAAAATTAAGGGGTAAATTTTTTGGAAATTTAGGCTAAACTTTGGGCATAGTTGCACTTTCAAATACTCATACACTTGCAAAGGCCTCAGAAAAATGCATTAAAACCCTGAAAGGTTCTGTTTGTCTAAGTTAACCCCCTAAACCCTGAACGGTCATAACTTTTTCAGATAGGATATTTGGAAGTTGACACACAGAGGGGTAGAAACACCAAGGGAGCTCTAGAGGAAATTTCTAGCAACACAAAAGGGGGAACAAGGGTCATTAAAAAAGTGTCTGAAATAAATTGTCTGTCAATTGAAAGGTCAACTTGGAGCTAATCTTGAGACTGATGCAGGTCTATTGAGAAGCAATTGAGAGCGTCCAAGCAAGGGTTTTGCGCAAGCTTGAGAATCAACTTCTCGAGCACTAAAGAGCAAGGTTCAACAAGAAAGGTCGGAATACTCTCAACTCCTCTTCGTCAATTCCTAGCTTAGGCTAAGAACGATTAGAAGTAGGAGTAAGTCAGGGCGACGATAGGCAACTATCAAGTTGAAGCATACCTAAACTTTCAAGCTCAAGCTAAGGGCATAATCCTTGTACTGTCGAGAATTTTAAAGGGAAAGAACTTAAC
Source organism: Ceratopteris richardii (assembly GCA_020310875.1). Taxonomy (NCBI): domain Eukaryota; kingdom Viridiplantae; phylum Streptophyta; class Polypodiopsida; order Polypodiales; family Pteridaceae; genus Ceratopteris; species Ceratopteris richardii. The sequence continues at coordinate 18,368,623 of CM035420.1, forward strand.
GTGGAACGATCAACTGTAAGTGCGAAACAACATTCAAATATTCCTGACGACGTGATATCAGACAAGACCTTAAACACGATAAAATAACTAAAAAGAACCAAGCGACTAATATAAAGTAACCAGCAACGAGGTTGTACTCTGGGCAAAGAACTGTGCTACTTAGATAGGCATATGAACCTTAGATCAGGACGACATCTAGTAAGGGAGAGACAAAGCCTCAGATCTTCAGAGGCCAGTGTTAACCATACTGCTAGGTCTTGGGCCCAGCAGTTGAGCCACCACTCGTACTACCCTAACTCTGAGACCAGTGAGTCAGAGATGTCTCAAGGCATGGATAGACCTACAGGAAGTTCAGGAGTGCCTTACTTGCACAGGGTAGAAGGCCCTTACAAAACACAGTTGGAATACCTTAGGACCAACCGATTAGGTGCTAGCATCTATGAGGACGGCCTAGGAAGATCCGTGGTACAGATTAAGAATCCTGATCAATCCATAGGACTAGAGCACCCAGCAGTCAAGTTTGAAAATGGTGCATACCTGGACAAAGAAGGAACCATATACGTAGTCACCAGTCACCCAGATAGGACAGATGAATTTGGGAATGTAATCTCCGAAGCGGACTTAGGTGACTTGGAACAAGGAAACATGGGTGCGGAACCTAGAACCCCCCGAGGCAAATCTGTTCTCACTAGGATTATCACGCCTGAGTGGGTTCCCCAAGACAACAAGAGCATAGAGTTGCTCCTCAATCGAGAAACTGACGAAGCCTTCTGGAGTTATAAATCTAATCAGCCAACTGATATAGGAACTATCATGATCTATGAGTTTAAGGATCCGGATAGCCCAGGTAGAGTGACCTACTTAGATCACACTTCGGAAAGGATCTTTGTGGTGACAGAAAATGATAGGCATGCTTACACTTGGAAGGGTGAATTCATTTTCCCTCAACCAAGATCGAATGTATCCTATGGTCACCCTGGAGCTGGAACATCCCAAGCTCATGGAATGCAAAGAGACAGAAGTAGAGAGAGACCAGAAGTAAGCTTTGCCAACCCAGTGGGCAGAGAAAGAACGAGGACGGAGACGAATAGGGTAGACCCTGAGATGATTAGAGCTCACAGGAACCAAAGAAATGTAGATGGATTCCCTCTGCCGAGGCCTAGAGAGCACACAAGAACTTTGAGACCGACCCAGCTAGTTAAGTCCATGAAGAATTACTTTGATGGCACAGGAGATCCCTATGATCATGTGGCGGAGTTCAAGCAAGTCTTGAGAGCTGAACAAGTGGAGGATCTATTCACGCAGTACAATGCCTTCGGTCTAACCCTTAGGAACACAGCACTTACATGGTTTCAGCCATTGGATGAGCGACAATTCAGGTGTATAGACCAACTCCTAGAAGCCTTCATTGTAGAGTTCTCTAAGAGTGGCATAAGACACAATACCTCCTCTTTGATTCACAGCTTCAAACAGACTCCCCAAGAGACTGTAAGATTGGCAGGAAGAAGATTTAGACAATACCTTGAAAGGTGCCCTGTTTCGGAGCTGCCCACACCTGCAAAACAGGTAGCCTTATTCCTTGATGGATTGCTGAGTACGAAATTGAGATCCTACGTGTATCTGAAGGACCCTAGGACTATAGAAGAGTGTGTACGCATGTGCATTGACATTGAAGATAACCTAGGGGAAGAATTAGAGCTCTCCAAAATCTACAAAGATTTAGATAGTGCATCTAGTCACTCTTCCACGCAATCCACATCAATCGAGGAACTCGCAGAGAAAGTAGCTCAAAAATTAGGCGTCTCTAGTAAACAAATTCCTAGGTTTGCCCCTGTGAAAAGGTGCTATACTTGTGGTGGCGACCACATGGCGAACGTATGTCCCATTATGGCTCAACCCCAAGTTAATCCTAGTAGCCAGTACTGCACCATAGAACGGAGATACACCAATCACACCGCACAAGATTGCCCATACAACAAGCAGGCAGTTAGGCAACCCTACCCTCAGCCATACCCGCAGTAAGGAAGATACCAGAACCCGTACCCTCCACAACCATATGGCAGGCCACATCAGCCGTATCAGCAACCCTACCAAAACCAACAAAGGCCTCAGCCAGTGTTAGCTCAACAACCCCCTGCCCCAGCTAATGTGATTCCGGTAAAGTATGCTGTTGCAGAAGAAAACCTGAATAGAGCTATAGTCCCTGTAACACCTTTGCTCTCTGAAAGTGACCCGAGTGACCATAGCTTTGATTCTACACATGTTGATAGTCCCCAGGCGTACTACATGCAGTCTCCAGAACATGGTGAGTCCTATTACAGCGAAGAGCCAAATGTACCTAGTTGGGAGTCAGATTATACAAACGTCATGTATGCAAACCCCAACCCTAGGCCTCAACCTAGGCAAGTAAGACCTCCATTCCCAAGAGGACCGTGCTACAGATGCCAAGGAGATCACCTCATTCGTGATTGTCCCTTACCTCCACCTACACACCCCCAATCAGTGATGATCCAAGGCTTTTGCCAAGACTGTGGGAAAGAGCATCTCTTACGAGATTGCCCAAAGAACCCCAATAATATGCCAAAAATCACTCCTATCAACGTTATTGGGTTAGTGGTAGATTCCGCAAGAAGTGTCACCTCCACTGCACCCGTACAGGTAGTCACTAGAGCTCAAGCAGTGCAACAGAACCAAGGGGTAAGCAAGGAAAGGAGCCCAGAGGCTAGTGAAACCGAGAGCATAACAAAGAAAAGGACAAGGGCTTGGAAGGATAGTCGTGAAAGAATGAAAAGGCAATGGGCAAAGAAGATGAGTGAACTTGAGGAAAGTCTACGAGAAACCAAGGCTAAAATCATAGAGATCACATCTCAACCGCACTCTCACACATTCCCACCGCTACCATCCCCATCACCCTCCATCCCTCCACCCTCTAAGACACCCCACGTAACCCACCCACCACCCCAAACAGGATCAGTATTAGCTGATCCCACTCCTGAAGACATAGACATGATGCTTAAAGCATATCAGGCCAGAATCCAAGAAGGGCCAAACGTCACGGATCATGACAAGTGCTATCCCAGAGCTGACCTAGAGATAGAAAGAACCAAGCTGTGCGCGAAAATGGTCGCATTGGCTCAGACTATGTTTGAAACCAGTCGCCTTTTCAATTACTCGGGCTCAGCCAAGACGCAATTACACTTGGATGGATTCCTAGAGAAGTTAGAGGGAATAATTGCAAGATCTGCCAAGGAAGAAAAAAATCAAGAGAAAGATAAAGCAAGCAAAAACATGAACCATCCCCCATCGGAAGTTTATGTGGCCAATTCCACTAAACCAGACAACTTCCACTCCTTAGAAAGAATAGAGAGGCTAATTGCACAATCAGAAAAGGAACCTGCCCCTCAAAGAAAGGAAAGGGCAAGAGAACGGATAAGCAAGCCTCTCCAGGAAGCCCATGTGCCTCCTCAAGAAGCTTATCTTCCCCCCCCAAAAGGCACATGAGCCTCCCTCGAAAGCTTGCGTACCTCCACAGGTTGCCTACATTCCTTCTCAGGGAGCGTATGAGCCTGTTCGAAAAAGTAATAGAATAAGTAACCCTCCCCAGGAAGCTTGTGCTCCAGCCATCTATGAGAAAGAGGAGAGAGCCAACGATAGAATAAGCCCTCCTTCCCAGGTTGCTTATGCGCCTAATTCTACGGAGCCAGACACTTCTTCTTCTATGAATCGGTTTGCACCAGACTTCCTACGAGAGATTCAAGAAGACAAATGGGATAACGAAAGTGAAGTCGCCCCTCCCTTTGAACTTGTGGATGATGCACACGACCAATTCCCACAAGACATCCCATCTATTTACGGGGAACATGAGAGTACTCAATCTCACGAGAGATTGGACTTTGAATCTAATTCCATACAAGAGTTACCCCACTTCACAGGACCATGGGAAGCAAAGTCCACCTGTATGAGAGCACCTACCGTCATGGTAAGAAACGAAGATTCAGTCATACCTAGGAACACAGAGGTAGTGAAGAACACTAACGTGCAGTGCAATCTCAAGTTAGAAGAGCTACTCAGGGTTAGACCTGAATTATGGAAACATGTAGCCAAACAAGTACCAGAGATAGCAAAACCTCGTTCTCAGGTAGGATCCCATAGGACAGTGCCAGAAATTCCCTTGGATAAGATAGGAGATATGTGTGAAGGTGAAGAAGGGAACACCTATCTTCCCATCACCTACCAGGAGTACACCACCAAGGCAATTTTGGACTCAGGTGCAGGAGTTGCAATTGCCACTACTTCCCTATGGAAGCGTTGGGGCAAGCCGGCACTCAGGCCAACGAGAATGAAATTGCAGATGGCCGATGGTCACATAGAGAGACCCCTAGGATTGCTAGAAGGAATAACTCTCACCACTTGTGGTGTCGAGTTTGAGCATACATTTGCCATATGCGACTTCAGCAAAAATAATGCCTATGAGATGATTTTGGGAAGACCATTTATGCGACAGTTGCAAGTGGTACAGGATTGGGGAACCAACTCCTTGTATTTGCAACACTTGGGTGTTACGACCAAAGTCAATCTCAAGGATTATTCTCATAGAGATGTCCCTCCTATCCAATGGAATCCCATCCATAGAGCCAAAGATGATACAGAATCGGTGCATTCCATAGGGTCTGGATCCTCATGGATGCATGAAGACACTCACTTATGGATGTGCAAGGTAGCAGTAGAAGAAGAGAAGAGAGAGAAAGCCAGAGAGGTAGGTGCGAAAGAAACCCATAGATCAATCCAAGACCCAGCCTATGCACCTGTAGTTTTTCCAGATGAAGAATTTGAACCTCACGGTTGGGCAGAAATTTTAGCAACAATGGACGTGGCCATCAATGAAGAACAATGGACACCTCACTGTGATGAGGATGGCTATGACATTTCAGTCTTCTCCATAGAGCCAATCATGGGAGAGGCAGTTCTAGAAGAATGCGAACCTAGCCCTGATGCATTTGAGGATGCAAGTGACTCCGATCTAGAGTCAATCATTATGGACCCACCATTTGCATCAGATGAAGAATACTTCCATGAAGTAGAATTTCAACCCCAGAGGCATGGAGAGGTTACAAATGCTGTAAGATTAGCAACACATGTGACCCCGAAGGAAGAAGGAAAGAAACGAAAGAAGAGAGAAGCCTCACCAGAAGAGGAAGAATCTTTGTTTGAGGTCCCAGAAAATTTTAAGAAGTATGAGATAGATGACAGGAGAGTCATGATAAGAATGCCTAAACGAGAGGCACAATCAGGAGAGGCCTATGATAACAAAGAAACCACCAAGAAAATAGTAGTGGCCCTAGAAGAAGGAGAGGAGAGATGCACGTACATAGGCCATGACCTAACAGAGGAAGAAGAGCATGCGTTGATAGCCTTGCTAAGAGAATACAGAGATGTATTCGCTTGGAGTTACAAGGATTTGAAAGGTGTTGACCCCGATATATGCTCACACACTATCCCCATGACCTCAGATGCTAAACCCTCTAAGCAAAAGCCCTATACTTATAACGATAACTACGCTGCTAAGATCAAAGAAGAGATAGATAGATTGGTTGAAGCTGGATTTATCTATGAAATTGAGCACACTGAATGGGTATCCCCCATCGTAGTGGTGCCCAAGAAGAATGGCAAGCTGCGTGTGTGCATTAACTTGAAAAAGGTTAATGCAGCCACCATTCGAGATAACTATCCGCTTCCCATCACAGAACATCTCTTAGAAAGAGTGGCAGGCAAGGAAGTGTACAGCTTCCTTGATGGATTTTCGGGCTACAATCAAGTAGCCATAGCCCCAGAGGATCAGCATAAGACAACCTTTGCCACAGAATGGGGCATTTTTGCTTTTAGAGTAATGCCATTTGGGCTTACCAATGCACCAGCTACCTTCTAGAGGCTGATGTGCCATGTGTTTAAGGAGTTCCTGAGGAAGAGTTTAGAAGTCTACGTTGATGATCTTTGTGCTCATTCCAACATTAGACAAACCCATATCCCTGAACTCAGACAAATCTTTGACAAATGTAGAGAATATCAAGTCTGCCTGAACCCAGAAAAGTGCGTTTTTATGGTCAGGCAAGGCAAGATTCTAGGACACATAGTGTCAAAGAATGGCATATCTACCGACGAAGAAAAAGTGAGAGCCATAGCAGAGCTACCTAGGCCAAAGAATGTCAAGGAAGTACAAGCTTTCATGGGGCATTGTGGTTATTACCGACGATTTATACACATGTATGCTGTCATTGCAAAGCCCATGTACGGGCTTCTGACTAACTTTGAGTGGACGGATGAATGTGAGAATTCCTTCTAGGAGCTTAAACGAAGATTATGTTCAGCACCAATCTTGACCACACCAGATTGGAATAAGCCATTCCATGTTCACGTGGATGCATCCAATTATGCTATTGGATGTGTACTTGCACAACCTACTGGTGAAGGTAATATGGATCTTCCAATTGCCTATGCCAGTAGACAGTTGAATGCGGCTGAACAAAATTACACCACTACGGAGAGAGAAGGTTTAGGCATGGTATATGCAGTTAAGAAATTTAGACACTATTTGCTTGCAAATAAGTTTAAATTTTTTACGGATCATCAAGCATTGCTATACCTCGTAAACAAGTCTTGCAATACAGGAAGATTAGTGAGATGGTTTCTCTTGCTAATGGAATATGATTTTGAGGTTGTGGTAAGGAAAGGGAGGACTCACTTGAGAGCAGATCACCTCTCTAGGCTCACATCGGGAGAAGCCCCACAAGGAGTGTCAGATGACCTTCCTGATGCTTACTTGTTTAATTTGGAAGTTGTACCGCAGTGGGCTAAGCCATTGGTACCAGTATTGACATACGGGCCTAACCATCCAGTGGTAAACACACGGAATAGAGAGGTTGTAAAAGCCCAAAAGTACCACATCATGGCAGGAAGTATGTACAAGCACACAGATCAAGGGATCTTGGCTTGCTGCGTAGAAGAGGATGAGTACGCTAAATGGTTGCAATTAGCACATGTAGGTGCACTAGAGCAACACCATTCAAAGCAACGAACTTTACAGACACTAAGAAGACTCGGAGTGCATTGGCCGACTATGGAAGCGGATGTCCAAAAGTTGTGCAAGGAATGCCCAATCTGTTGCACTAAGCCACCTGTGGAACACGCCACTCTTTATCAAGTATCCATTGTGCCAGATTGGAGTGAACCACTAGTATCCTTCCTAAGGACGAAAGCATTCCCTCCAGACATGACTCTGGCTAGGAAAAGGAGTTTAGAACAAGAAGCCCTGGATTACTCACTCATTGGTGATAATCTATACAAGCGTGGTAAAGATGGTTACCTGAGGCTATGTGTCCATGAAAGTGAATATCTTAAGATCTTAGAAACTGCTCACCAAGGTGTAGCAGGAGGACACTTTGGACCGGATCGGGTGATCAAGGCAATACTATTTGCGGGCTTCTGGTGGCCTACCCTTCACATGGATGCACATACCTATGTGAAACGGTGTGATGTCTATCAGAGGACTCAGTATCCTATACGCAAAGATGAGATGCCACTGAAACCTATGATGGGTGGACGTGCATTCTCTAAGTGGGGAATAGACTTCGTAGGTCCTATTAATCCCCCAGCTAAAGGTTCTCATGCGGAATACATCATTGTTGCAACAGATTATCTCACCAAGTGGGTAGAGGTAAAGGCTACGACAAAGAACGATGCTCAAACAACTGCCAAATTCTTGTTTGAGAATGTATTCACAAGATACGGGCTACCTATAGAGCTTGTAAATGATAGAGGCACTCATTTCTTAAATGAAGTGATTGAAAATCTACTCCAAGAATTCTTGGTAATACACAAGAAGTCTGCCCCCTATCACCCTCAAGCTAATGGACAAGCTGAGAGCACTAATAAGATCTTATGCAATGTACTGACGAAATTAGTGAACACTAAACACTCCGATTGGGACAAACAGCTACACCATGCTGTTTGGGCATACCGAGTTGCCTACAAAACGGTACTCCAAGCCACCCCCTTTCAGATGGTATTCGGCCAAAACGCTGTGCTACCCTTGGATTTCCTGATTCCTACGTTGAAAGTAGCACAAGAGCACGAATGGACAGGTCATGAGCTCTCCTCTAGGATCTTTGACCTTGAACGATTAGGGGAAACAAGACTGAGAGCCGCTGCAGGAATATATGCAGCCAAGAAGAGACAGAAGGCATATTTCGATGCCCATGTGAAGGATAAGGGCTTGAAAGCAGGAGATCTAGTTTTAGTCTATACACTGAAACAACACGCAAGGAAGCTAGAAAAGAGAGGCTACGGACCTATGATTATCAATAGGATCTCCACGAGTGGAGCAGTACAATTAGCCACGTTAGAGGGTGATATTCTCCCAAACTATATTAGCGGTTGCAGAGTCAAGTTGTATCAGGAACCCCTCACGGAGGAAATGCTCAGCCGACTGAACACTGCTAAGAAACGCAAAGAGGAAGAAAAGCAAATTCGAGAAGAAGCTCAAGCAGAAGCTTTAGAACGCATCAGAAGGATGAAGTTACGAAGGCAAGGCCGAGATCAGACTAGAACAGATGACTATGCAGATCAAGGATATCCTATGGCCATGTGTGAAGTCGCAGGAACAAGCTCGCATAGGATAATTGATCGACGTCCTTTCATAACCCTAGATATAGGACAAGGAAAGAGTGCAAGGACCGTAAGAGCCTTGATTGACTCAGGTGCAGCCACTAGTGCTGTTAAATTGTCTTACTGTCAAGAGTTGCAGTTAACTGTCAATCCTGTGGAAGCGTATCTCATAGGATTGGGAGGCGTGGAAACCCCTTGCATGGGCGAGGTGGAACTTCCCCTCTATATTCATGATGAGGCTATAACAGTTAAAGTACTAATGTGTCAAGACGAGGATCTCACTGAACCTCTTGTCTTGGGTCAAGATTGGATCTATGACCAAGCAGTCAACTTAAACTTAAGAAGTGGACTTCTTCAGGTTTGGGTCAATCATAGTCGAATTACAGTAGAGTTAGATAATGGAGCACTCAAGGAACTAGGAAAGGCATAGACTCCTGGTCCTTCCAGGAATACACATGAAGATGACCATGTTGTTCTTGTCCAAAACTATGTGTTGCAGAGGAATGATATTCGCAAAAAAGGAGTCAGGGACGCAAAGGAACTCCCTTCTTTCCCAAAGGCCAGAAGGAGGCAACAACCAAAGGTGGATCAAAGGCAGAAGAAGCAGAGTACTACCTATGTCCGGGATCCAAAGTACCTGCGTAGCAAAATGTCCCAGCAAGTGAAACAAGTGTGGGTGCGGAAAGGCGAACACCCGGTTGCACTCAAGCCAACCACACAGGCAAAGCCTCTTATTAGTAACCAACAACACGACACTAATAAGAAGTTTTTCGGAAATTCTTCTGCTAACGTGAAATCTATTTGGGTGCCCAAGAAGTCGATGAAGGCCAGCCCACAATCAAGACAAATTTGGGTGCCTAAGGCTTGCTTGCGGGCGCAAATAGCTACGCCGACGCCACAACCTATACAGCGTAACCCATTCACTCGCACAACCGGCATCCACTCGTTTTCAACACTCACGAACACACCAAGGCCCATGAGCACGAACAGAATCATTTGTAAATGGGTCCCTAAAAGGCCTCATGTTCAAGCTAATACACCTATAATGTTCTCTAGCGTCTCTACGAAACCAAGAGAAAAACCCATCCACTGCATTTGGCAGCTTAAGACCTGTAATAAACCCCCCGACCCCAACTTGTAAATTCACCCCCACTTACTAACTGCATTAGTCTCCTAGGAATACCCAAGCATTAACTACACACACTGTCTTCGTGCACTTACTAACCACTAACTCACCATCTACCTCATGTTAATGTTGTAACGGGGACAACAACGGATTTATTCTGTCCATTACGATGTTAACACATGATTCTATATTCTCACAGAATCAGAAGGCAAGCAGTAAAATGGCAGAAGCGACAGGTTCGGGCTCACAAGTAGGGATACTTACTACAGGAATTGATGTGGATAGTCTACCTGTGGATGTGCCACCAACTGAACGACCAGTGGAGCTGCAGCACCTTCAGCAAATCCCGGTGCCGGATCCACCCACAGGGATCACAGAAAGAGTCCATGCCAATTCTCACTGGTTCAATGGCATGCCAGGTCCATTAGGAGAGGCCAAGTATATCTGGGAGTCTAAGTGCGAGTATGACAGATCATGGGTTCGATTCCAATTTTTCTCCAAGGAGTTTGATACTTTACAGAACACCGAGGATCTCCAGACTATATGGCAACGAGCAGGGCTAGCAGAATACTTTGAAGCCCCACTACCTAAACCAGATCTCCTCCGATGCTACTATTTGGTCTCCACATTACAAGCTAATGAAGAAAAGGACAAACCCGGATCATTTGTTCTTCCCTCCTTGCTGGGCAACAACGAGTTGAAGAGGTTTGAACTTACTGTGGAGTTGGTAAGCGACGCTTTGAATATGCACGGCACGCATGTACCCTCTGAAAAGGATGCTCTTGTTCCCACTAACATGAAGGATAGGAAACTGTTGAAGCTTAAAGACATGGCAGCACTCACACCAAACGTGTCCATCCCTCTCCGTATGTGCATGCAACATTTCGCCTTTCCCGGCCAAGACCGCTTCACACAACCACACAAGAGAATCTGGTTCGCTCTCTACTTAGTGGAAGCAGGTGCGTTACCCATTAAGCTACCGGTATGGATTATAGATCAATTGTATGAAGCAAACAAACGGTCTTCTAGGAAATTAGTGGTGAACGGATGCTGTGCAATCACACGCATTATTTACCGGTGCCTAGCATACGATGTTCCCATTGAACGTGCCTTAACTTGGGCACAATTACAAATGTTTAAGAAGCTCAAGACGTCCACACATCAATCCAAGCGCATGAGGGGTGCGATCCCTTGTGTCCAGACAAGGGAAGTTCTGACTACTCCTGAGGTATCGCCACGAAGGGAGACCACTGTACCTCCCTTTACCATTAGGATACCCAGGTCGGGATCTGAAACTACGACACAAGCTACCCCATCGGCTCCTCCTGTTCCACCTGAATTCGAATTTGCTGCCACTGGAGATGCTGAAGGAATGGACCCCCAGGACTTCGAAGCATTCCTACAAAGTACACAATTCTCTGATGTGGAGTTTTATTCAGATGCAGAGGAACAAGGCACATCCTCACGAAGAAGAAGAAAGTCTATAGACGGTCGACATGTACATTGGAGTGACGCTCAGCAAGGTCAACAACAAGGACACCTAGAAGAAGAAGGAGCGTATGAAGAGGAGACCACTGAAGCCCCAGCCTATACAGCAGAACTCCGAAGGCTGTATCAGATTATGGAAAGAGTGCGATCGCAACAACTACTCACCGAACAGAGTAGCAGAGTACTCATGACTCAGTTGTTGGAAGAAGCAGGAGTTGACTCAGAGTATAGGGAAGGTCTCTTATTGATGGCCGAAACATATGGGGTAGTGGAAGCAGTGCGCACTGCCATTCGGAGGTCTCCAGTTCAATATGATCCACGAAGGTTCCAGACACGACCACGCTCAGGTAAGAATATCCAGATTCCCATTACAACTGCAGAAGAGCCAACTATTACATCTGAACCTATCAGGACAACCTCCCAAGCAACCGAAACAGCTAGCCAAGAGCACCCAGTCACCCATGAGGAGTCCATAGAGCCACAACCACCCACACCCCCACCCTCGCCCCCTAGAGCAGAAACAGTGGAAATCACCTCGACCACTCAACCCACCGAACCAACCTTCATCTTCCGTACTCCCATCTCTAGTTCCACCCTATTCTCTACCACTGATAACCCAATCTTTGAAGCAACCCCCATCACTACACAATCCACCGAACCGCTCCTAGAGCCTGCCCTAGGGCAACCATCCCCCATGCCCTCAGCCATAGGTCATCCTGACCCTAGATCCACATTCATGGGTTTCCCTGCTACCACGCAACCCTTCGCGCTCTTCTCAAATTTACGACCTCAACCCCCGACCTCTCTCTCTCCATTTCTACAATCCCTCCATGACCTCCTTGCTAGAACTTTTCAACCAGGGTCTCAACCATTTCCTTTCTTTTCAGCTCCCCACCCCACTTCGCATCTATTCACCACTTCCACACACACACCACCTACCATCCCAATGTATATGGCAGATCCCACACTCGCACCCACTCCTGAAGGTATGGACATTTCACCACCCACGGCACCTCCCCCCACGATTCCACCTCCTCCCATTCCCCCTCCACCAATTTCACTCACACACACGACTTCAATAGACACATCATTCACTCTGCCCCATCCCCAATCCCCTTCCCATGCATCTCCCACTGTAAACACCACCCACTCATCTATAGGAAGTGCATTGGACACCATGCTTGCTTGTATATCAAACTTAAGGACAGATTCCATTCAGCTCCAGCAACAGAATGAACGCCTGCACGAGCACTCAGAAACACTACAGCACCGCCTTGCGGCACTAGAAGAGGAAAATGCTCGCCTCCACACACAGTTCCAAACTCTCCAAGAAGCTCATGGCATATTGGAGGTACAGTTACAGAACACAGATCAGGAAGCGATACAGGTGGTAGAAGGTCACCTACGGACACAGCTGGAACGCAACTCAAAGCTTCAGCGAAATATGGCTCTACTCAAACGCCATCTTGCGGCCGCTCAGGAAGAGAATCGACGTCTGCAAGTACAAAATCAAGAGAACCTGGAGGCAGCTATTGAGAGCACACCGGGGGCACCCATCAGCCCATCCAAGTTTCAAGCAGTGACCCCCGATAATATCAAGATCATATTGGAAGACTATGCCATGCTGCTTGAAGCACATGATAAGCTATCGGAGGAACTGGGACAATTGAAGCAGAAACACCAAAAAGGACCAACAGCAGCCTCTCCAACCACCCCCTCCGCGGCTTCACTTCTCACAGACGCAGAGGCCATAAAAGATCTCCAGAAACAGGTCACTGAATTGCAAACACGTCTACTACAATATGAGAGACCACCTTCCCCTCCAGAGGCTCCCACGGACGAAGAAGTTGTGCAAATTCCTGTGGAACAAACGTTTGACGAAGAATACGATCCACAACCATTCCCAGGAGGCCAACAAACAGAAGAAGCTCAGGACACATTCGAGGCACCACGGCCCCCATGGCTACGTCAAATGGAGGAAATCGGGAGTTCGCACGAAGAGCGCATAGTAGTGCAAAATCAGGCCATGAGGGTCATAGAGGAAACTGTGCTACAATCGGCTTACTTCAAGAACCTGTCATCGAGATGCCTGATCCTCTCATCTGAACTCCAATACAGGCCGTATTATATTATCTTGGCTGATTATAATGCAGAAATACAAAGAGTCACGGGTCAGATTCCTACCTTTGCGACCCAATTTCAACCCGAAGACCTTCCTCCAGAGGTGCAAAAAGGCAAAATTCGTCAACCCACCTGGCGGCAGAAACTTCTAGAGACATATCCAGAAATGCTACGCACATGGAACAACGCGCCTTTACACCTCCTATACAATCCATGCTACGGTCCAGTCCCACGCCGCAGGTCTTGGAAGGCATTCAATATCAAGGTACAGAACAACGCGCAATGCAAGGAATGGCTGAACTACCCGTACATTGCGCCACCACAGGGACCACCGTCGGTAGCATATATGATGGGAACCATTCGCCACTGGATGCCGCGCTTGAAGCCCATGCAAGATGTAGCAGCGCAAATGATGCTTAAAATCTTAGATATGATGCAAGTAGTCCTGAAGACTTTTAGAAATGCAGCCGCACCACAGGTACGTCTCCCGGGGTTTAGCAATGGAAATTACGACTTGGTGTATGACATGAGCACCACCCCCAGTATTCGTGTGGCTTACGCCTGGCATGCACGCATCAAATACCTCCCTGCCTGCTACAAACAGACCTTCGAAGAAATGTTCAGATCAGGTTTCTGGGAGTATCACTCGGAGATTTTCGCACCGAAGCCAACACATCTGCTCCAACTTTTTGCTTGTGAACAAGCAATGTACTCTGAGTACTACACCACCCCGCAACCAGAGGCCCCTGGTGCAATAAATTGGGATGCATTGGAAGCTGATCTAGCAAGAGGCTTAAGGATAGGAGAACATGAACTGGCCACCAATGTCATCCAATACTATATCGACCACCCGAGAGAACAAAGGTCTGTCAGGGGCGACAGACGCTAGGAAGGGGGGCGTGTTGGCATACAAAGCAACAGAGGAGTCATGCACAATACGGCAACAAGGCCAAATCATCTTTTCCCATGGATTATTTACAACTCAAGTGATTTTAATCACTACACAAACATTGTAAATCCTGTTTTTGGTAGAATAGACTCCATTTTGTGCAAGCCGAGGAGTCCTCGAGCTTAAGGAGTATTAGAACTAGCGACATATCAATTTTCATAATTTTTAGACTCTGTTTGAGCCCTCAAATAGACTCTAGAACCTAATTTTTAACTAGGCCGGACACTAGGTCTGGACAAGACCAAAGCTAGTTAGAAAACTATAAAAAGAGCTAGAGAGCTCATTTTTGGGGTTAGATTGTTGGTGAATTGAGCTTATGTAAGAGACCTTTTGATTAATGCAAAGAACTCCATTGTTCCTCTCCTTGTTCTTGCCTTGTGTGCGCGTGTGTGTGTATGTGTGTGCATGCTTGTGTGCTTCTCACTCACGCACTTGTGCCTTCACTTGCTCATAGTCTTCATACTAGTCCTCACGTCTCCACGGATTGACAATTATGAGGTGAATCTTCTCACGTTGGTACTCACCATTGTGCTAGAGTGACAGGGCCCTTAATGCATTGAGTTCCTCTAAGATGTCAGGAGAAGGGTCCACAGGAGCTGGTAATCCTTGCGGTGCAGGTGCTCTGAGCTGGAGTAGTTTATGATCTTCCTTTAGCTTCTGATACTCTTCATTTATTCGACCGTATTCATCGAGCAGTCTAACATGATCCTCTAGCAGCATCTTCATTGATTTTGAGGGAACCGCTTTGAACCGACTAGGACTTAACGGTTGATCTGGATGATCGAGAGCAGCTTCTAAATTTTCTCGGTTCTGATCCTGTAAGCGCTGGTTTTCTTCCTTTGCCGCTGCTAGGTGTCTTTGTATTAAGCCCATATTTCTCGTTAATGTTGCGTTGCGAATTGTCTGGGCCCTAAGCAAGTTGTCAAGATCAACAGTGGCCTCTTTGGCTTTCTCTTCACTTTCTAGTTCCAGTTTGTGGTATGCCTCTCGTAATTCTTGGTACCGAGTAATTGATTCGTTGTGTCCTGCAGCGTCTGGTAGTTGTTGCCTAGAGATGTAAACTCCTCTCGTACTTGAGTCATGCAAGCGAACATCTATCTAAATGCGGTATCTACAGTGGGAGATAATATTACAGATGTTCCTAGTAAAGATGCAGTGGATGTAGATGCAATGGGGATGGGGAATGGGGGTGGGAGAGTGGATGCGGTGGTGATTGTGGAAAATTGTGATGTGCCTAAATATGGGTGTGTCGTGAATGAAGTGAGTGGTGGTGCGGTGGGCGGTGATATGTCCATGTCATTGGACATGTCAAGTGCGGTGACTGTGAATAATGGTGTGATTGTGGGTGCTTGTGATGGTGTAAATACTGGATTTACAAATGTTGACGAGTAATTGACAGGGGGGTTTTCTTGTACTCCTTGGGGGAAAGCGGGAAACGGAAATACGGTAGGTCGGGGGGGTGAGACAGGGGAAAAAGTTAATGGGGTTAGATATGGGAAAAAGTGTCGTGGAGGTGTGGGGAAGGATGGGAAAGATGGAGGGGTGGGTATCTGAAGGGGTAAACCTGGTTGAGTAGGTGTGGTCATGGGAATGGAAATGGATGCGACAAAGGCTTCTGCTATGACGTTGTCGAAAGATGTGGCTGGTCTAGGGGATAGTGGATGAATGGGAGAGACAAGAGGTGAAGGAGGAGTAGTTGGGGTGGCGGGTACGCCGATTACAGTGGTGGTTTGTACATTAGTAAGGTGGGGTGGGGAGTTGACAAGGATAGCTTCTTCGGTCGTAGGTCTTTCAGGAATCAGGCGTGCTTCTCGGGCCTGCTAGGATGACTGAGCACATGTCGGAACTCGAATATATTCACCAAGTTTAGATAATAAGCGAACTCTGCGAGGGTCATACTGCGGTAACGGTTTTCTCTGCAGATACCTTAAAGCTTCGGTAGGTCCAACTGATTTGACAAGCTCTCTGAAATCGCTGATATATACTTCTTCGAATCTGCCCGAGACAAGCTCTTGTTCTATGAGGGTTTGGCTCTCTTCATCAGTCATCTTCTTACGCGCCCAAACCTTTTCCATAGTACGGTATAACTTTTTGATGGCCAGTGTATAAGCTGCAGCTTCGAAGGTTTCCTCTTCATGTGTGCTTGTATCACCCTGGGTGTCCGTTTGTCGTCCATGTTCATCTGTCTGTCCATGCTCTTGGGATTCATGTGTGCCCTGACTGGCTTCATCATCACCTTCGTCTTCATCTGTCTCTGTTCTTTCCTCTTCCGAGCTAGACACTATTTGGCCTTGTGGTTGATCTCGCGGTGTGGTAGGGTAGCTGGGCCTTTCATATTCCTGTGAAAAGATCTGGCCTTTTGAAAACTGAAATTCACTGGAAAACGCATCTTGCATTTCAAAGTCAAAGGTTGTATCCAGTGGCGCTGCTTGTTCTGCTTCTAAATGGGGTATTGGAAAAGAGAAAGCTTCCGCACCAATGGTGGTGGAAACTTCTGTTGTAGTGGTGGTAGGTTCTGGAACTGTGGCTGCTTAAGGAGCAACTGTGCTGGTAGTGCCCTCCGGTGTAACTGGTCTTGATAATCTTATGCGAATGGGTTGAACGGTGGCTTTTGTTGGAGACTGTTCAGGAGATGGTTGAGGTGATGGTGAGTCTGGGACCTGAAGGCAGGGGATAGTCCCTCTCATTCTTTTGCCTGCTCGTCCTCTACGAGGCTTCCTAGCTTTCTTCGATGTCCCTTTGAAAGCCTTCAACTCTTCGCTTGTCATTGTACGTTCAATCGGTAAGTCATATGCTAGGCACATATACACAATGCGCGTGAGGGCGCAACATCCATTGATGACCTTCTTTCTTTCCCAACGGTGCTGTGCCAAGTAAAGCTGATCAATGATCCAGCTTGCTAAATCTACCATCTGGGGTCCAGTACATGCTAGATATAAACCAAACCAAATTCTTTTGTGGGGCATCGTAAATCGGTCCTGCGCGGGAAAAGCAAAGTGCTGCATACATATTCTCAACGGCTTAGATAACTCAGGGGTTATAGCTGAAATATCTTCCCACTTCGTAACATTGCCACGTTTCATGGGTTCTGGGATCAGTCTTTCACGCTCTGTTGGAGTATGCGTCCCATGGATTTTGATAGCTGCACGAATTAAATCTTTGGACAAATAAAACCTTTTATATGGTGGGTCGTTTACCAAAGATGGCAAAATGAATGTTCCTGGCAAATCTTTGTTCTCTGAAGCTATCAATGTTGTGACCAAATAATAACATTTGTAGAAGTCAGGTTTAGGCAGAGGATCACTGAAGTACTCTGTGAATCCTACTCTTGCCCAAACATGCGTTAAATCTTCTGTGTTCTGGAGCCCTTCGAACTCTCTTGAGAAGAACTGATATTTGCCCCAGGTATGGTCATCAAAAGTTAAATTAGCCTCAAATATAAACTCAGCGTACGCCAATGGTCCTGCTAGCCCTTGAAACCAGTGAGAATTATGATGAATCTTCTCAGTATATCCTCTAGGAGGATCGTCAATTGGCATGGGTCCTGGGAATCCTTGGAATTTTGGCGGTTGAGCCGTCGGATGGGACTCTGCGAGTAAAACACCGATAGGTGCTACAGGTGCGCTGGGGCCTGCTTTTGATGGTCCTTCTTCGGTTTGCATGATGATTGACGTGCTAATGGAAAAGATCTGCTACAAAAGATTAGCACATTAGTATGGAAATTAATTATGATCCCATTAAAGTGAGATCGCAATCCCTTTCCATAACCGATGTGTAACCCGTGTAGCCGAGTGTGGTGAGGTGGTGTATGGAATGATTATTTGTAAAACTAATGCAGGTCTCTATACACCTACATGCTTTCAGATAATGCATACATTTCTTGTTGAGGTGTTATTACAGATGATGTTGGGTTATAGTGTGTGGATTTATACAAAGTTCAGATGTGAGTGAATTATTACAAGGGTAGTGGTTAGTCGGGATGTGAGTAATGTTAGATAAGGGGGTCAGAGAGGACTTCTGGATATGTTTTGGTATCCACTTCCTAAGAGTTGGTGATCGGGTGATAGGTCTCTGTGGAGGGACAAAAGATGATATCGGGTTTGGTGGTATGGAGGATTGAAGAGATTTCTGGGGGTTGTATTTTACATGGCTTGAGGTTTGAGCTATAGTACATGGTTTGGGTACCCAAATTTGCGTGGGTGTGGGTCGATTCATCAGGTACTTCTTGGCGATCCAAATTTGTCGAAAGTTCGAACGTGTAGAAGAAGGTTGAGGGGATGTTGAATACTGATTCTGCTTCTGCCTTGACTTCTTCTTGTCATTATCTGTATTGTGGAAATCTGTCAGTGCTTTCTGTTCTTTTGGCACCCATATTTGTCTTGTGCCACTTGTTTTGGGATACTGATACTGCTTTCCTCTTTGTGTCGTCTGATGTTGTCGTCGGTCTGGGTTCCTTTGTCATGGTTGACTCTGTTGTGGTTGAGGTTGAGAGGTCGAATGGACACTCTGCTTTGGAAAAGAAGGGAGGTCCAACACTTGCGAAACCTGCCCATTAGGAAGTGCTCCGTTTCGTATCTTTAATCTAGGCCAGTCCGCAGTAAGTGTGGAAGGATGGGCACCGGAGGGTGTTTTGCCCATGTGTCCACTGATGCAACCCACCTGACCGCTGATTGTGTCCATCTGCCCTAGCGGTTGGGTAATTACCCCTTCTAGTTTGTAGGAAGCCCAAGGGAAAATCTCCTGACGTCCTTCTGAAAACTATCCATAGCCAAGCCCGAGTGGGTTGGTGTAGACGTAACGTGACTGATCTGACCAAAGATCTTCCGGTCTTCCGTCGCATGCATTTCATAGGGTCTAGGGTTACAAACCTCAGTCGGAATGCCATTAGGGAAGTCAAGCGGTATCACTCGCTTCTGATCTAAGGTTCCAATCTGTAAGGAGCCTTGTCTAAGATTTAGGTCCACTGAGTGATCGTATAGCCAATCTTGGCCAAGGATTAGGGGTTCTATCAGGTCGTCATCATGGCACACTAGTAGCTTCACTGTCAAGGTCACTTTGTTTATGAGGATAGGAAGGTCCACCTCACCCATGCAAGGGGTTTCCATGCCTCCTAGGCCTATGAGGTATGCCTCAATTGGCCGCATTTCTACTTTTGAATCCTTATAGTGGGACCATCTAATCGCACTAGTCGCAACACCTGAGTCAATTAAAGCCCTGAGCTCTTGGCAAGGGTTGCCGTGCTCTAGCCTAACTGTAATGAATGGTCTCCTGTCCACTATGCTAGGATGAGTGGTTGATTTTACATGGCCATGGGGTATCTGGGTGATGTTTCCAGATGGTTATAATGTTCTCTCCCTAGTCCTTGTCTTCTTAACTTCATGCGCTTAATGCGTTCTATAGCTTTTGCCTGAGCTTCAGCTCGTATTCTACTTTCTTCCTCCTTACACTTCTTTGCCAACGTGAGTTGTCTAAGCATATCCTCAGTAAGAGGTTCTTGATATAACCTGACTCTACAACCACTAATGTAATTAGGCATTATATCTCCTTCTAAAGTGGCTAACTATACTGCTCCACTTGTCGAGAGTCTGTTAATGATCATAGGTCCATAACCTCGCTTTTCTAACTTCCGTGCGTGCTGCTTCAGCGTATATACGAGAACTAAATCTCCTTCTTTCAAGCCTTTATCTTTCACATGTGCATCAAAATATGCTTTCTGTCGTTTCTTTGCCGCGTATATTCTTGCTGCTGCTTTTAGCCTGGTTTCTCCTAATCGTTCCAAGTCCATTATTCTCGCTGATAATTCATGGCCGGTCCACTGATGTTCTTGTGCAACCTTAAGGGTCGGTATCAAGAAGTCCAAAGGAAGCACAACATTCTGACCAAAAACCATCTGAAAGGGAGTTGCATTGAGTACGGTTTTCTAGGCCACTCGATATGCCCAAACAGCATGGTGTAACTGTTTGTCCCAATCTGAACATTTGTTGTTCACGAGTTTCGTCAGTACGTTACAAAGGATCTTGTTAGTGCTTTCAGCCTGACCATTGGCCTGAGGATGATATGGTGCGGATTTCTTGTGAATCACCATAGCTGTCTTGTGTTGATCTTCTGGGGCAATGGATACTTGATTATAGCCTGAGAATCCATCAAGAAAGCTGTAAATTTCCTTGCCCGCAACTCTTTCCAATAAGTGTTCCGTGATAGGAAGAGGATAACTATCTCTAATCGTGGCGGCATTAACTTTTTTAAGGTTAATACACACACGTAATTTTCCGTTCTTCTTGGGCACAACCACAATGGGGGATACCCATTCGGTATGCTCAATTTCGTAAATGAATCCTGCTTCTATCAAGCGATCTATCTCCTCTTTAATTTTTGCAGCGTAGTTATCATTGTACGTGTACGGTTTCTGTTTTGTCGGTTTTGCATCTGGAGTCATAGGGATTCTATGAGAACATATATCTGGATCTACTCCTTTCACATCTTTGTAACTCCAAGCGAACACATCTCTATATTCGCGCAATAGGGCCACTAATTCTTCTTCTTCTTCCTTCGTCAAATCATGCCCTATGTATGTACACTTTTCTTCTTCTCCTTCTATAGCAACTATTATTTTCTTGCTTTTCTCTCGGTTATCATATACTTGTCTGTCATTCGCCTTTCTGTTAGGCATTCGTACCATGATTCTTCTATCTTCGATTTCATATTTCTTGAAGTTCTCGGGTACTTCAAACAAAGATTCTTCTTTTTCTGACATGGTTTCTTTCTTCTTTCTTTTCTTGCCTTCACTCTTGTTAGTCACTTGAGTGGCTATCCTCACATCATTCATAACTTCTTCCTGTTTCTGAGGGTGAGTCTCCACTTCGTAAAAATATTCTTCTTCTGACGCAAAGGGTGAGTCCATGATAATTGATTCTAAATCGAGATCACTTGCATCCTCAAATGCATTAGTGTTAGGTTCACACTCTTCTAAAATTGGATCACACATGATTGGCTCTATCGTAAAAACTAAAATGTCATAGCCATCCTCGTCACAGTGGGGTGTCCATTGTTCTTCATTGATGGCTACATCCATGGTTGCTAGGATTTCTGCCCAACCATGGGGTTTGAATTCTTCATCTGGAAATACTACAAGTGCGTAAGTTGGATCTTGAAGGGTTCGTGGATGTTGTTCTACACCTAAGGTCCTTGCTTCTAACCTTTCTTCCTCTTGTTTGGCTGCTTTACACATCCATAAATGAGTGTCCTCGTGCAACCATGAGGGGTCGGATTCTAATGAGTGCACGTATTCTGTTTCTACCTGTGTCTTATGGATGGTATTCCATTGTAATGGGGGTACATCTCGATGTGAATAGTCTTTAAGATTGACTTTAGTAGTCACTCCTAAATGTTGCAAGTACAAAGAATTAGTTCCCCAATCTTGTACAATTTGCAACTGACGCATGAATGGTCGTCCCAATATCATCTCATAAGCATGATTCTTACTAAAATCACAAATGGCAAAGGTATGCTCAAATTCTACACCACAAGTGGTGAGAGATATTCCTTCTAGTAAGCCTAATGGTTTTTCTATGTGTCCATCGGCCATTTGTAGCTTCATCCTGGTAGGTCTGAGTGCTGGCTTACCCCAACGTTTCCATAAAGAGGTGGTAGCAATGGCTACTCCGGCTCCTGAATCTAAGATGGCTTTTGTGGTGTAGCCCTGATGGGTTATCGGAAGATAAGTGTTACCTTCCTCTCCTTCGCTTACATCTCCAATCTTTTCTACTGGTATCTCTGGTACCTTCTTATGTGATCCTATCTGTGAGGGAGTAGTAGCAAGCTCAGGGAATTGATTTGCTACATGTTTCCACAGTTCTGGTTTAACCTTTAACAACTCCTCTAGAGTGAGATTACACTGTACTTTGGTATTCTTGATTACTTCCGTGTTTCTAGGGATTACTGATTCTTCGTTCCTCACAAAACCCGTGTGTTCACTCAGTTGCTCTTCCTCTACATCATCGTAAATAAAGGGGATATCTTGGGGAAATTGTTCTTGCAAGTCATCTATTTCTTGAATAGAAGGATGGATTCCTTGTTCTTTTCTACATTTCTCTTCTTGTATTTCTCTCAAAAATTCATGTGAGTACCTATGTATGGAAGACAGATTGTCTTGACTTTTTGTATTGGGTACTTGAGAGAGGGATGGTGCATTCCTTTCCTGTGTCTCTGGGATGATAGGATTCCTATACTGATCCTTTTTCTGTTTGCTCTCTATCAAGTATTCTAGCCTCTCCATTAGTCCTTGAAAGTGTAGTTCCGGTTTTGCCATGTTATTCCAATTTAGATATCTAGAGGCTTCGAACAAAGCTTGTGCTAATTCTACCATCTTCATGCAAAGTTTAGTTCTCTCAATTTCTAGATCAGCTCGAGGGTAGTTTTTACTCATTTCAGCTACTTGAGGTCCCTCTTTTAATCTAGCATGATATGCACGAAACATCATGTCTAGATTTTCTGGTATGGGTTCCGCTAAAACTGATCCTGACTTCTGAGCTGGATTCTCTTGATTCAATTCCTGTGAAGTCAATTCTAGGATTCTGGCTTTCGACTCTTTTAAACTTCCTTCCAATTCAGTTATCTTTTTACTCCATTTTCTCTTAATTCTTTCTCTAGAATCTTTCCAAGATTTTGTCTTTTTACTGCTAGATTCTGCAACTTCACTACTTCCTGCTACTTTCTCTTGATTAAGCTGTTGGTTTTGTAAGAGCGTCTGGGCTCTTGTGATAGCTTGGATAGGCACGTATGTAGGGTTGGATCCATCTGCGTTGTCTACAATACCTATCACGTTGATCGGTGTCACATTTGAAGCATTCACAAGGTTCTTAGGACAATCTTTTATGATGTGCTCTTTACCATAATCGGCACAAAAGCCTTGTATGTTATAGTATTGTGATTGTCTTGATATCGGGGGATGTGGACAATCCTTTATGAAATGATCTCCTTGGCACCTAAAGCATGGTCCTCTAGGGCCCTGTGGTCTTTGCTGTCTTAATTGGGGCCGTGGGTTTGGATTTGTGTACATCACATTCGCATAGTCGGGCTCCCAACTAGGTTCCACTGGTGGACTATCATAATGATATGTCTCCACGTGTTCTGGTGACTCTGTGTAATAAGTGGGTGGACTATCTACATGAGTAGAGTCAAAACTGTTTGAGTTCGGGTCACTCTCTGTGATCAAAGGTGAAGAAGGCATTAAAGCCCTACTTAGGTTCTCTTCTACAGCAGCGTATTTAACTGAGATGACATTCGCTGATGGGGGTGGCTTCTGAGCTAAGACAGGTTGAGGTCTCTGTTGAGCCTGGTATGGATAGTTCTGAGGAGGCCTATAGTAATAAGGCTGAGCATTGTATTGGCCCTGATACCTACCTGGCTGCTGGTATGCTTGCGGGTAGTTTTGTCTTACTGCTTGTTTGTTGTATGGGCAGTCCTGTGCTGTATGATTTGTGTATCTTCTCTCAATCGTACAGTATTGGCCACTAGGGTTGGCTTGTGTTTGTGTTGCACTGGGACACACATTTGCCAAATGATCACCACCACAGGTGTAACAACGCTTGTTTGTTAGTACCCTAGGTTTACTAGAAACTCCTAGTTTCTGGGCCACTTTTTCTGCTAGGTCCTCTATCGAGTTAGACAATTTTGTGGATGCTAGAGAGGAACAATCCGAGTCCTTATAGACCTTTGAGAGTTCCAACTCGTCTCCTAAGTTGTCCTCAATGTCTATACATATTCTTACACTCTACTCTAGCGTTCTGGGTTCTTTTAGGTACATATAGGAGCGTAGTTTAGAGCTCAACAAGCCGTCTAGAAACAATGACACTTGCTTGGCCTGTGAGGGTAGCTCTTGCATTGGACATCTGTTAGAAGGCCGCCGAAACGGGATAGATGAACCCGGATAGGTGCCGTAAAAAGTGGATTTGCGAAAACATTGTAGCAGATTTCTATTTAAAACGCATAAAGGAAAGCGGTAAGGATCGGTAGTTTTTTCGGAAGGAGTCTCTGTTCTATTGATTACTGTAGCGAGTAGGGTTAATCACATCGCGAACTGAAGTATTTGGAAATTGCAAGTATCGCCTTTATTCTGTTGTCTGTTATAGTGAATCAATTTGGAAGATTGCGAGCATTATATTTTAAGACTATGTATGAGATATTGATGAGTACATTGAGTTCTGTTCCATTCTATTCGTATTTAACTATTCTGCGATTCTCTTGGTTGAACCGATTTCCATTCGGTAGTCTTGTATTGTGAGTCTATTTGATGATTAGTTATATACGATTCTGGATCTTTTCTGTCGTGAGATTGTGTGTTTGTCATCTTGCGTGAGACTGTGTAAGGTCAAAGATAAACATCTACGTTTAATATCTTTTCGGTTAAGTGACCAGATTTGAAACAATAAGTCTGCGTTCACTGATAATTCGATAAGATCTGTATGTGGACAGAAGTATTGGAAGATTTATCAATTGCGGTAGGAATTTGTGACTTGAATCAGTATACGAAAAGTTTGGCGTAATCTCGATTATAGTTGTCTGTATTCGGTGTACTTACCTGGCACATGGAATCATCACATTGAGAAGTATTCAATTACTGAAAAGTGCGTATTCTAGTAGTTATAAGTCACAGCAGGACCACTGCTTCAATTCCATAGCAGATTCAGTCTGAAAGTCCTAATACTCACCGTGCCGAAGAGTGGTCAGTATTCAGACTCACCCACTGTGCTAAGACGTGAGGGAGTATTTATAACTGTGTGAAGCATTGGGAAAATAGTACAGGGCCTCTGTCTAACAGACCCCTACCACTCCCAAGAACCCGAGGACCCGATAATACTCTTCCGAAAGTTGGATAGAAGTATTATCGATTAACATTGGCGATCCTACTGGGGATGTGGCATTGAGAATTGCCTGGTATTTTGTTCAAACTAAATTTTGTTGGAAGGACAGTAGCAACAGAATCAGATTGTTGCAAGACTGTTCTGTTCATAATACTATATGATCAGTACGGAAATGCTACATGCCGATTACTCGATCAGGTGAAAAGTATCCCAAGAATCATTAGTTAGGGGTATTAAGAACAACTCTGGGAGGTACTAGTGCAATTAGACCTGACCTAGTTGTCGAAAAAGTGATGAACGATAACACTGATTCCGATGAAATTACGGTAGAACGTAGTACATCTCTAGAATTGCCTGGTATTACTACGGTGCAGACTGTCGAAAATACAACAATTTTGGAACCTACCAAGACGCAGTTGGAATCTAGTCTAAAAGTTTTCGGAATAGATTCAGATACGATTAGAAATACTTTAGGGAAGGAAATTAATACAGGCGAATCTACACTGTATCCAGTCACAATTTCGAATCCTTCCGGTGGAATTTCGGTAAGAAAAACACAGTTTTTCGACGACGGTTCAGCAGTTTCGGCTGAATCTTCAGCTCAACTACAACGTTTGGAAGCAAGTCCTCCTACTTTGGATATCAAGGAGGAAGGAAAACTATTTGAAACAGAAATTCGCAATATAGTAAGTAAGCTAATTACACCGGAAAGTGTGCCATTTGGTGAAACAAATTTCGGTAGTTCAAAAACTCAAAACAGAAATACAGAAGGAGTGTATAATACATTTACGATGAATGAAAAACCGCAACGATAGTTAGGTCAACCAAGATTGGCTCCAACGGGAGTAACATACACAAAGTTTAGTGGATTTCCAGGAGATGATCCAGATGCTCACGTGCGCACCTTTGAAATCAGTTACGCTGTCCTCAATCATCCACCGGATCCGGCATACAAAGCATTTGTTTTTCAATCTACACTTGTGAATGAAGCAGCAAGGTGGCTTACTGAATATGATATTAATCATTTCGGTACTTATGAAGCAGTACGAGACGCTTTTCTGCAGCGATTCAGGCTGAAAAAGAATCCTGCAGAGATCTTTGAATATTTACAGAACAACAGACAGAAACCAAATCAAACTGTACAAGAGTATGCTACCCTTTTCAGAACTCATTTAAGACAGTTACCCCAGGCTCATGCTAATTTACTAGATGATGTTATTACACAGTGGTTTATCAATGGCTTACTTCCTCAACTTAGGCAAATCATGATTATAAGATGTGTAGGAGTCATGACCCTCGATGCAGTGATCGCAATGACCCTTCAGCTGGAAAACAAAGTTGGTGGCTTTTCAGAGGATTTGGAATGGATTAAAACAAACAAACATGTGGCTGAAGATATAACTAGGCAAGTATATTGCACCACCTGCAAGAATTCAGGACATACTAGTACCCAGTGTGCGTTAAATCAGACCTATTGCGCCATCTGTAACATTGTGGGACATACCACTGAGAATTGTGCATACAATGCCAGAAGACAAGGAACAGCAACAATTAATGCAATTATTCAGGAACAAGGGCAGTCATCCAATCAATATGTACCCCCACATTTGAGACACAATCAACAACAAGGGTATCGACATTATCGAGGACAGAGGAACAACAACTACAATACACCGCGCTGGCAGAATGGACCACCACCGGAAAATCATAATTTACCACCACCTCGATGTCATTTCTGTGGACAATTGGGCCATATTAGAAGATTCTGTAGAGATGCAGCGGAATATGATCAAAGGAAAAAGGAACGTCAAAACCCAATGGCCAATGTAGTAACAATCACACCTGTAGAGACGCAGGCAGCAGCAGTTCAAACTCGTTCCGGTAAACAATTGCAACCAGCAGCAGAATTATTTGAACCAGGGATACGTGAACAACACAGAATGTATCATAAAGCGAGCCAGTGGACTACCGTAGAACCACCTGTTTTTCAAGAACCTACTCCAGTAATCCAGTCCCCGGATACGACACAAGCTCGTGCTGACAATACAGAAGCAGGTACATCATCTGCAGTAGAATTACCATCTTCAGACCAAGCTTCATCTTCAACAGTTAAGGAAGATGCAAATCAATTGCAACCAGCTTGGGATATATTGTCAAAAGCATCCATCACACTGCCTTTCGGGCAATTACTGGCATTAGTACCAGGAATACGCCAACAATTTCAACAACAGTCTACTACAAAATCTGCTTGCATTCCGGCTACCGCAACAGTACAACCAGAGCCAGAATCTACGGTAGATCACTCAGTTCCTCTGATTACGGTATGGTTTCATAAACATCAAATTCCACAAGTTTTAATTGATGGGGGGTCTGGCGTGAATATTGCCACTGCGTCACTTTGTAAAAAGTTAGGATGGACTAAGATAGAACTAGTTCAATTCTTTGTTAGGATGGCTGATCAATCTAGAGTTCATCCAGTAGGACTGGTCCGAGATATACCCATAACTGTCCAAGACACAACATTCAAGATGACTTTTGTTGTTCTTGAATTGTCGGAATCCACCCTAGACTACAATCTACTTTTCGGCCGTCCTTGGTTGAAACAAGCCAAGGTAATTCAAGACTGGTCAGCCCAAGAACTTACGTTCAAAGATAAAAATCGCAAATGTATTGTAAAGTTAGATGCGATACAACCCTGTGAGTTACATGCTCGACCATATTTTGCCGAACCAGTCCATATGTTAGATGGGTTGTCTGACGACGAAGAAGAAGAATTTCTGAAGAATAATGTTGATTTGATGACATTAGGAACTATTGATCTACAGTCTGTGGTAGATACCTGGAATGCTTCAGTATGTACAGTAATACCCATTGCCGAAGAAATTAAGGAGGCAGATACCATTTCGATTCACGGTAATGAACTACAGCAACTTCTCGAACCATCAGCTAATACAGAGAAATATCAACAATTTTATGTTCCAGAAGACCAGTTAATTACTTATAATCTTGGAGATGAAGATCACCCTCGTCCTGTAAAGATAAAGCAAAACTTACCTGAAGCCTTTCAAGCAGATTTGATTAAGTTACTCCAAGAATTTACTGACGTCTTTGCATGGGATTACAAAGACATGAAGGGCTTGGATCCTCGTATTTATCAACACAGAGTTATGCTAAAACCAGAAGCGAAACCGATAAGGCAAACCAGCTACCGGATGAATCCACATTATGCATCACAGGTAAAGGCTGAACTTGATAGGTTATTAAAAGTTGGATTCATAGTACCAATAGAACATGCGGAATGGATTTCACCGATTGTAATTGTACCAAAGAAAAACAAGCAATTGAGAATTTGCGTAGACTATCGAAAATTAAATGCTGCAACAGTACCGGATCCTTTTCCGATTCCTTTTTTGGATACTATGCTTGACAAAGTAGCAGGTCATGAGATGTATTCATTTCTAGATGGATACAGTGGATATAATCAAGTAAGAATGGCTGAAGAAGATATACCAAAAACTGCATTTATTACAAATTGGGGTGTCTTTGCTTGTACAGTAATGTGGTTTGGATTGAGGAATGCGCCAAGCACATTTCAAAGATGTATGCAGGAGATATTTTCTCCTTATCTCACCTCATTTATGCAAGTATACCTTGACGATTTTTCAATTTTCGGTAAGATGATCGCACATCTAGTACATTTACGATGTTGCTTTCAGAGATGTAGAGAATATAGATTGTGTTTAAACCCAAACAAATCTGTGTTCGCGGTTTCATGTGGTAAGTTACTTGGTCACATCATATCGGCACAGGGTATTCAAGTCGATCCTGATAAAATTTCAGCAGTATTAGAAGCTCCGGTGCCTAATACACCTAAGGAAGTAATGCGATTTATGGGTCAAGTGAGATGGCATGGAAGGCATTTACGGTGGCTTGCTCATGTGGCAATACCACTGAACAAATTAATTTCCAAGACTCCAAGGCAATTCGAATGGACTCAGGAATGTCAGATAGCATTTGATCGACTGAAACAGTTATTAACACAGGTTCCCATTTTACAGCCACCAGATTGGGATCACCCATTTCACGTATTTGTTGATGCATCTGATATAGCAATAGGAAGTGTACTGATGCAACAAACAGATAAATGGTTTAGACCAGTATACTATGCTAGCAGAAGATTAGCACCTGCAGAGAAGAACTACTCGGTAACTGAGAGGGAATGCTTAGGACTAGTGTATTCGGTAAAGAAATTCAGACATTATTTACTGGGTCAAAAATTTACATTTCATGTCGATCATGCTGCACTTGTTTACTTGGTTCGACAGCAACATATAGGTGGCCGCCTAGCACGATGGGTTTTACTATTGCAGGAATTCGACTATGATGTCATTCATCGGCCAGGTAGTTCACATGCCTTAGCAGACTTTTTGTCACGCTTAGATTCAGGTGAACCTCCGGTTGGTATAAATGATACAACGCCAGCCATCTATACTTCAGAACCAATTACTGAGGAATTGTCAAACCAACCAGTACCAACTACGTATTATGATCAGTTATTGACCTTCCTGTCGGATGGATGTCTACCTTCTGAAGTCCCTACAGCTACACGCCGAAAAATTACAGGTTTTAGTCGAAGATTCCGGTTAGTTGCTGGAGAACTTTATTATGCAGATCATACAGGAACCTTACTCCGGTGTGTTCCTACACACGAAGTAAATTCAGTCATCAATTTAGCTCACTCAAGTCCAACAGGAGGACATTTTGCAGCAGATCTTACTCACCGAAAAATTCTGCAAAGTGGACTTTGGTGGCCAACTATGTACAGAGATGTATTGGAATTTATCAAAACTTGTGATAACTGTCAAAGAACTGGACAACCACTACAACGCCATTACTTTCCACTTCATCCAGTACTTCCTTTAGAACCATTTCAGAAATGGGGTCTTGATTTTATTGGTCCAATCACACCTCCCGCGGTATTCAGTAATAACAGGTATATATTGACTTGCACAGACTACGCAACCAGGTGGGCAGAAGCATGGCCTTTACGTTCGGCTACAGCAGTTGAAGTAGCGAAATGTCTTTTGTCAGATGTCTTTCCAAGATTTGGATTGCCACTAGAGTTTGTTTCAGATCAGGGCACCCATTTTATGAACAATTTGATGAAAGCATTAACACAGTCATTCCAGATCAGTCATAAATTCAGCTCACCATATTATCCTCGTGCAAATGGATTGGCAGAAAGTACCAACAAATCTTTGCTGAATATGCTTCAGAAATTGACTAGAGAAACACCGGAAAGATGGGATCAGTTGCTACCTGCAGTCTTATGGGCCTATCGCACTACATATAAGGTAACCACCGGCTTGACACCATTCAAGTTAGCCTATGGACTAGAAGCAATAGCTCCGATGGAAATTGTAATACCAAGTTTAAGAGTAGCAATTTCTCAGAAGCTTCTACCCGAAGAGTCATTGGTATTTCGGTTAGAAACACTTAGAGAATTAGATGAGCACAGATGGCTCAGTTTCTTAACTATGAAAGAAATCCAACTAAGACAGGCCAGGACACATGACCGCAATTTAAAGACCTCAGTATTTTCGGTGGGACAGCTTGTTCTTTTCTACAATGCGAAGTCCAATAGATCAGCAGGAAAATTCAAGTTGCGTTGGTTCGGTCCATTCAAGATTTCAGAACAAGTTGGTCCGGCAACTTTTCGGTTGACTACGATGACCGGAGATCCACTTCCAAAGGTAATCAATGGGTCGAAGCTGCGGCCGTATTATCCCAGTACTAGTACACATTAAATTATTCGACGGCGAACCGCGTTTTGTATAAATTTTTGTGTTTTTCTTTTCTTCCTTTTTAGTAGTGTTTTGTACGAATCTTTATGTTACTAGCCGCCTTTCCCTACCGGTCACTCAAGCACACACGCCAGCATGCAAACAGTACCTTTCACGCACCGAATAATGATACCCATTCCCCTTGCCTTTCTCACCGTGTTCTCCTTATTTAACCCCCTCGGTTGCGCCTAAACACTATTGTGTTCTCGAGACTATACGTATTTTCTTGTCTTCTGTGTTATCTGTAAGAGTGCTTGTAAACACCATGGAAGCGCTAGCCAACTACACTGCTTTCCGTGATGGTATCCCGACAGACGTCGGTGAATACCTGCGTTGTAGAGGATTATCCAACTTCGCTGAGTTGCCTTGGCACTCAGTGGAAGCTCATCCCTTCTCCGCACAAATCATCCACGCCATCGCCCAATTCCCCGTCACCGAACGACAGTGGGTCTTCCCTTCTCCCCCATATAGGACCGTTATCACCTTCCAAGCCTTCTCTGCAATCTACCGCCTCACCCCACAAGGACGCGAAAATGGCCCTAGCATCCCTATCGCTCGCATGAACGCACTCTTTCCCCGCTCCTCATCCAACGAATATGCCATTCTCTGCCGCCCAGAACCCGAACGATCCGCCCTACAGTTTCTTGTAGCCATCCTCAACCTGCAAAAACGAACCTACGGTATCTCTCGCCCCTTCTACTCCGCTCTAGAATTAGCCACCCGTGAACCTGTAAACTTTGCCTCTTATTTCTTCCAACGAATCCATAAAGAATCCGTCGCTATAGTGAAACAACTCCAGAAAGGCAACTCTCCGCGCTCTCGCCTTCCCCACATCATCTCCTTTCTCTTCCCAACCATTCTAGCTGCCCAACCCCCACCCACAGGCCCAGCACTTAGGCACGAAGAATCAGCACAACCACTCGAGGAAACTGAAGAAGACGACGAAGAGATCAATCAACTCTTCCGTACAAAGCGAATCAGAATCAGCTCTTCAGAAAGTGAAGTCCAAGGATCCGCCGGAAAGAAACACGACGCCGAAGAAGGTCAGCAAGAAGAAACTTATCACGACACCGCCACTTCAATACATAACGACACTTCGACAGAGCAACAAGACCAACAAAAACAAGCAGATACAGAGATACTGTCTACCGAAAAGGAGTCTGAGCATCAACAGGACGAACCGGAAACTGCCACAAAAGCATTGGATGAACTTATTGAGGCCATCAATCATACAGAAGCCGAACATCAGAATGTTACAAAGGTAACCACTATTGACTCTGCTCTACCCATCCCACCTGTCAATCCTGACCTCCCACCGGAACCATCCCGCAGACTCGATTCTGAACCTACACCTTCCGCCTCTTCCTCCCCTAACTACTCTCCGCCAAACTCCCAAAACCTACTCACCGATACCTCCTCTCAGCCTCGTCAACCACCACCACGCACCGTATTTTCAGAACTAGCATCCATGGGTCAGTTTCTCATGCAGATATCACACCAACTGCCCATACAATTTAAGGAAGCCACGGACAACTTGAAGGCCGAATATCAAAACAAGGTCGACATACTGGAAGCAGACATCACCCCTCTCCAGGAAGAAATCGAAGCCGCAAAGATTGAGAACCATCAGCTCCAGATGCAGTTAGCAGAGCTACAAGCCAAATTTTCGGCAGAACAGACCTTAGTAGAACAACGAGATGCAGCCCTTGAACAACTTACAGCCAAAGATCGACTACTACACGCTGCGCATGAAGAAATCCGCGCCCTGAAGGTCACCCTCCACGAAAATGAAGATATCAACACCTCCCTCGAAGAACTGGTCGCAGAGACAAAGATTCAATTGCAGGAAGCAACCCAGAAGAATCAGGAGCAGCAGAAAGAAACCGAACAAATCCAAGAACAGTTACGGAAAGCCGAAGAATGCGCAAATGAAGTAAACAGTATCCTAAAACGCCAGCTGCTACGCGAAGGACAATACCTCAAAGATATCGACAGGACACGCAGAGAACGAGATTCACTGAAGAAAACTCTGGATTTCCAAACCCAACAGTTTGAGCGCCAAGACAACCAAATACGCAACCAAAAGGAGTATATTGCAGAGCTAAAGACCAAACTAGACGAAATGAAGACTTCCAAGGACGCCGCACTAGCCAATGATTTTTATCTACAGGAAGCTTTTGTGCAGACCCAGGCCGAGAATGTACTCACCGAAGCCATCGCACTTAGCTCTGCTAGAATAGATGCCCAGCTTCTAGAGCCTGATACGCTAAAACAGCTATTAGAAACTCTTAAGAAAAAGATAGCTCGAACGTTTAGATCGGCTAGAAGTATGTACCTCGAAGGTCTCATTGACGAATGAGTATATTCGCTCATCCAAATTCATAATGTATGAATATGATAATCAAATTTTGGATTTCTCACATTTTCGCACATGACAAGTCTCGATCAGTCTAGCACCAATCGACAATGTAACATGCAGAATAATGATTTTCATTCGGATACAAATATTATCAAGGGAAGGAAGAGTCATGTCATACTGACATACAATCAGTAGAGCAAATGGCCATTCAAGCATCGGTGTCTATAAAATGCGGTTACAGAGTATAGCTTTCTAAATTAGCATTCTTCCAGATTCAGCACCTGTTAGCAACTTCTAGTATACCTTCACCAAGCATGTCGGAATCTGATACTCTCTGCTGGCAATTCAGAAAGCGCGCCCATACGCAGACCAATATGGTAACAACAACAGATACCACTCTACGAGATGAATCAGATGATGCAGTAACTTCTGCATCAGAAAGAACTCAGCATAAATTCTCCACCGAATTTAAAATCGAGCTCGACACCAAATCGCCAAAGAATGAAGAATGGCTACAGAAGATAGATCTCCTCCAGTTTGCCCAATTACCGTGGGAACAGTGGATTGCGAATGATGATGCAGAGGACCAATTACATAGTATGCGACAAACCAACGGTTTTATTCTCAATCAGGTACGATTTTCGCCCCAGCTCGTCTCAGCCGTATTTAAACTACCAATCTATGATGGTGCCCGATACCTTAAATGTTCAAATGAGGATCTGAAGAAGGAATTTGGCAACTGTGAAGGCACCCGACAGTATTATCTATTGAAAAATGCCCCCTATCACCGACGAGAACAACTTAAATGGTATTTAGAAAAACTTTGTTTATTAGTAAAATTCGACTTAATGTCGAAAGAAAATTTTTCCCCCCTATTGCATGCCGAAGCAGGAGGTCCGGTTAGCTGGGCACAATGGCTTTATGACCACCTTTACGCACAAATCATTGTTGGGGATAAGAGAAGATCCCACACCAATAGCCGACTAGCAGCCTATTTAGCTGCTATATTCAATTTTGTCCAATCTGTAAAAAATAAACAGTTACACTGGTCCCCCCCTTTTTACCCCGAACACCACACAGAGCCTCAGGAAGAAGCCCAACCCTCCACCTCGTCTGCATCTTTATTCCACACAGGTAATAGCGCACAGAATCAGACAGTAGGGACGCCAGTTCGGCTGTCCATTAGAAGACGAATGGCAGACAACGTGCCAACGGCCAGTCCAGAGCAAGCACCAGATGACCCTCAACCCAATTTTGTTACAAGAATGCAAAACCAACTCCAAGAGGTTTCCCAATATTTACGGCAACAAGAACAAGCGATTCAGCACCAAAACGAGTTGTTATTAGCAACGATGACTAAGTCAAACTCAGTAATGACACAAATGCAAAAAGAAATGGATGACAAAGATGCATTAATACAGGTGTTACAGCAAAACAACCAGCATATCACGGCCGAGTTGATCACCGCAAAAAAGAATGTCCAAGACCTTAATCAGTGGCAGCAAGCTATCCAAACACAAATTCAAACCGAAATGTCCAGTTTTTCTACCCTGAATGCTCACCTGCAAGCCGAAAATGAACTTTTGCAGTCAAGAATACAAGTATTGCAGGAGTTCGAAAAGCAGATATTAAAAGATGAGGGTGTAGAACTAAATGCCACATTGATGACAAATGTGGACATAGATTTATTAAAACAACAGTTGGATAGCCATGTTCAAAATCGCTGGACACTTTTTCGCAGGAGATGGCTGGCTATACTTGTTCCGCCACTAGAACAAGTGCGATCAGAAAGGATTGGGGAGTCAAACCCTGGTATGGGCCGACAGACACTGTAAAAGGATATTTCAGCCAGGTGGTGAGGACATTTTCAACAAACATAGCACAGGCATATCCAAGTTAATATAAACACGCACAAACTTTCAAGAAGAAGAGGATTCAACAGCACAGAGGGTACTTTGATTCCATAGACGAAGCGCTTAAAGCACATGACAAGGCCAATTCACAAGGTCAAGTTGTCTGTGCTAACTCACGAACAGCTTCAACTTGTGCGGCCTTGGATGGGGATCATCGTCAACATCAATAACAGTGTAATTGTTGATGGCAAGAGGGTGGGTCCAGGTAACAACGAGACCAAGAGTAGATTCTCACGCTTCAATCTGAAATCTGTCCAGACGAAGTGGAACTATCAAGGACACCTTGGCGTCGCAATACTGGAGTTTCAGAAGGATATGATCGGCTATGGTGATGCACAGGATTTTGAAAGAGTAATCTCGAAGCAGCTAACAATCATATCATTGTCTGGCCTCCTATTGTATGTATAAATAGACATGTTTTTCAGGATGGCTTAGATGTTCAAAAAGCTATTTAAGTAAAAAAGGAAGAGCTGCAACTGAAGAATACGAGTATGTAAAGCATGAGTTTTTGAGGCAACAGCATATAAGAAAGCGGGACTTCATGAAGAGGCAACTAGACCAGCTATACGAATTTGAGGAAGTTCTGGAGAAAGAGACGACCTATCACGTACGGTGACACATTCGGGATTGAAGGATATTTGCTGAATCACCACCAGGATATTGGCATGTTGAACATTTAGCCACAGCCTTTGTGGATGCATATAAAGGAAGGGAACATTGGAATAGCCCAGGCAAAAGGATATTACCAACAGTATTGCACTTGCGGGTTCGAGTCCACCGTGCGTGCCAGCTTCTTTTCCTCTGCTATGTGGGGAGACTTGAACACGCAAAGTGACATATTCCGGTAATATCAGAGGCCGAAAGGACAGCGAATGTGGACATATGGGTGTAAAGAGTATTCCTGGAACCTGAGGATGAACCATGGAGCCCCCAGCTGCCAACGAGTATGCAGTACAACCGGGATAGATGAACCCGGATAGGTGCCGTAAAAAGTGGATTTGCGAAAACATTGTAGCAGATTTCTATTTAAAACGCATAAAGGAAAGCGGTAAGGATTGGTAGTTTTTTCGGAAGGAGTCTCTGTTCTGTTGATTACTATAGCGAGTAGGGTTAATCACATCGCGAACTGAAGTATTTGGAAATTGCAAGTATCGCCTTTATTGTGTTGTCTGTTATAGTGAATCAATTTGGAAGATTGCGAGCATTATATTTTAAGACTATGTATGAGATATTGATGAGTACATTGAGTTCTGTTCCATTCTATTCGTATTTAACTATTCTGCGATTCTCTTGGTTGAACCGATTTCCATTCGGTAGTCTTGTATTGTGAGTCTATTTGATGATTAGTTATATACGATTCTGGATCTTTTCTGTCGTGAGATTGTGTGTTGTCATTCTGCGTGAGACTGTGTAAGGTCAAAGATAAACATCTACGTTTAATATCTTTTCGGTTAAGTGACCAGATTTGAAACAATAAGTCTGCGTTCACTGATAATTTGATAAGATCTGTATGTGGACAGAAGTATTGGAAGATTTATCAATTGCGGTAGGAATTTGTGACTTGAATCAGTATACGAAAAGTTTGGCGTAATCTCGATTATAGTTGTCTGTATTCGGTGTACTTACCTGGCACATGGAATCATCACATTGAGAAGTATTCAATTACTGAAAAGTGCGTATTCTAGTAGTTATAAGTCACAGCAGGACCACTGCTTCAATTCCATAGCAGATTCAGTCTGAAAGTCCTAATACTCACCGTGCCGAAGAGTGGTCAGTATTCAGACTCACCCACTGTGCTAAGACGTGAGGGAGTATTTATAACTGTGTGAAGCATTGGGAAAATAGTACAGGGCCTCTGTCTAATAGACCCCTACCACTCCCAAGAACCCGAGGACCCGATAATACTCTTCCAAAAGTTGGATAGAAGTATTATCGATTAACACATCGTTCAAAGTATTGTCTAAACCTACGTCCTGCGAGTCTTACTGTTTCCTGAGGGGTCTGTTTGAAGCTATGGATCAGCGAAGACGTGTCATGTCTAATCCCACTTTTAGAGAATTCAGTGATGAATGACTCTAAAAAGTGATGGATGTCTCTAAATTGCCTTTGTTGCAATGGTTGGAACCAAGTTAAAGCAGTATTCTTTAACGTTAGTCCAAATGCGTTGTATTGCGTGAACATGTCTTCGACTTGTTCTGCTCTTAGTACTTGCTTGAATTCTGCGACATGGTCATAGGGATCTCCTGTCCCATCAAAATAATTTTTCATTGATTTTAC
Organism: Ceratopteris richardii; assembly: GCA_020310875.1. NCBI lineage: Eukaryota > Viridiplantae > Streptophyta > Polypodiopsida > Polypodiales > Pteridaceae > Ceratopteris > Ceratopteris richardii. The sequence goes on from CM035420.1 coordinate 18,406,222, forward strand.
TAATTGAGTGGGTCTCAATATTCTTGCATGTTCACGTGGTCTAGGTAGAGGAAAATCATCTCTACCACCTGGTATTCCATTATCTCTTTGTCTATCCGCTCTATTAGTGTCTGTGGTTGTTCTATCTCTCCCTATGGGGTGATTGAAGCTTACTTTCGGTCTCTCTTTATTTTTCTCTCTTTGATTACCATGGGCTGAGGATGTTCCTGCCCCTTGGTGGCTCGCATTTACATTTGCTCGAGATGGAGGGAATACTAATTTGCCTCTCCATGTGTACGTGTTTCTAGCGTGGTCAGGCACCACAAAGACTCTTTCTGAAGTCTCATCCAGGTATACAACCTTTCCAGGTGTATCCGGGTCCTTGAACTCGTAAATTATAATGGAACCAACCTCGCTAGGTTGTTCCGTTCTATATCTCCAAAATGCTTCGTCTGTTTCTTTATTTACAAACAACTCTATGCTTCTGTTGTCCTGAGGGGTCCATTCTAGAACTAGTACTTGTGTCAGTACAGATTTCCCTCTAGGTGTTCTAGGTTCTTCTATTGGCTCTTTTCCTTGTGCTCTCGCTTCCATTTCTAACTGAATCACGCCAAACTCATTTGTATTGTTTGGATGCGTACTTAAGATGTACATCATTCCTTCCTTGTCTATGTACGCGTCTCTCTCGAATTTCACCACTGGATGTTCCAATCCAATGGGTTGATCGGGGTTGTGCATTTGAACCACTTGTCTTCTCAAACCATCCTCATAGATGCGAGCACCTAAGCGGTTGGTTCGGAGAAATTCTAGTTGAGTCCTATAGGGTCCTTCTAGTCTTTCTAAGTATGCTACATTCGACCCTACCTCTGGTCTTTCCGTGCTAAATGCCATTTCTGATTCGCTAGTGTCTGAGCTCTCGTAGGGATAACTAGTGTTCAATTGTTGAGCCCACGATCGAGCAGTAGTTCTTACACTTGCCTCTGATGATCTAAGGCTTCGTCGGTCTGACTTACCTATATGTTTGCCCGATCTCAGGTTCATTAATTTTCTTCCTTGCACACTCAGTACACGCTCAGATCGTCAATGATTCTTTGTTATTACTTTCTTGATTCTTTTTAAATTTCTTTAGATTATTGTCTTAATGTATGCGTCAGGAATTCGACTTTCTGTGGTACTTTTGAGTTTTCGTTTTGTCAGACTTATGTTCTTTCCTTTAGGTTTTCGTATCACACACCCTTATCTTTAGTCTTAGACTTGATAAATTTAATTCTCTTGAACTTGGTGCGTTTCTATCGTCTTTAATCCACAATGCTAACGTTTATCCTAAGCTAAGAATTGACTGAGGGGGTTGAGTAATCTTCCAACCTCGAGTCAGCTTTTCTGGTTGCTCTGATGCCCAAGAAGCCGCGCTTCCCAAGCTTTATGCCCTTCACTGCCTTGCTTTGGTTGCCCTTGATTGCCTTTGCTAGACTTGGAAAAATCCAATATTAGACCAATATCACAAATGGATGATCAAGCACTTGAGCTTATAAACTTTGAAAGTCCCTTAACTTTTGGCAAAAATTTTCTTCCCAAGGTCCCCTTTCTTTCCTAGTCCCACAGATGGTCAACCTCAAAATAGCTTATCTAAAAATAGACGTATCCTTTAAGAAAAAAAACAGTTGAGCTCATGTAGTACTCATCAAGAGCTTTCTAACGAGCTATTAAGCTAAAAAAACGGACTTGGGATGAAAAAGATATGACCGTTCAGGCCCTCGGGGGTAAAAACTCTCAAACAGGTTTTTCTCCAAATATGAGCTAAGGGGTCTCCTATGAGTCTAATCACCCAAAAATTTCCCAAAAATAGCCCCAAAATTGGCCAAAAATTCAAACCCTAAAATTTGCGTTTGGGGTGGACAATCGCGATTGTCTGAGACGATCGCGATGGTCTGGGACCGTCGCGATGGTCCAGGCAAACCGTCGCGATGGCGTGATGTGCGAACCGTCGCGATGGTCTGAAGTGCACGGTCGCGATGGTCTAAATGTGAACAATCGCGATGGTCAGGGTGAGGCATCGCGATGGTCTGACTGAGTGAACAATCACGATGGCGTCAGTCAACGGTCAACGTGAACAATCGCGATGATCCAAAGTGAATCGTCGCGATGGTCACAGATGCGATGGCGTGAGCCAATCGCGATGGTCCAAAATTTGAGCTGTCGCGATGGTGTAATGGTGTCGTCGCGATGGCGTGGCTAGTGAGCAATCGTGATGGGCTGACTTGACACGTGGCACTGTCGTGGCGATGGCGTGAGCCAATCGCGATGGCATGGGGTCGACGGGATCGTCGCGATGGTCAGCGAAGCGTCGCGATGGTTCAAGTGAACCGTCGCGATGGCGTGAGACCGTCGCGATGGTCTGGCCTGTTAAGGAAACACTCACGAATTTGACGCAACAGACAAAGAGAGAAACAGAATCTTCCGGAAAATCTATGCACAGGTGTACAGTATGCGAAGTTAGTGCACGGTGTGCGCATAACAGAGCAATTAACCGCGGCGGGCGCGTAAGGCGCGCATAACGTGAATTGAAGAGTGACAGCGCAGAGGAGCGCCAAAGAAAGTGTATATATATACAGCAAGTTTTTGAAGAACAGAGAGAGAGACGATGATACACAGAGAAGAACGAGAGACAGATATAGAGAAGACGCCATAGATCGCGTATGAGTGAAGAGAGATTTAGAAGTTCTTAGAAGACGCCATAGATCGCGTATGTACAGATGAATAACACAAGCCTGAAGTGTCGGGTCCTTTCATCTGAAGAGAGATGGTAATAAGAAACTACTCACTGTAGGAGAGTTTCTGTAACTTGAGCGAGAAGAGGCCAAGCTTACTTGTACACATCTTCTCTAATCGAAAACACATATTCATGTGGACGTTTGCGCGTAATCTTTACTTAATCTGAAGCTATTTTGTGTTACGGTAGGAAGTTCCGTTTTCTCGTTTACTGTCTAAACGTGCTTCAGTACCTTCTCTGTAAACGCATGAATAACAGTTTACTCAGGATCAGTAACTTTCGGTCAGTTACAGTTTCTCAGAAAACAAGGTTTTTTCGGTAGAACAACGAAGTATAACTCGTAGCAGAGTTCGAAGCTTTGTATGAGAGATAGCTCATCTTGTAGCTAGACATCTCTACTTTAAGCTGATCACAGTTTCCGGTGGAATGAAGATGTACACACAGTACAAAAGTTAACCGGAAAGTAGCATTTTAGAACTGCGAAGTTTCCAGAAGGAAGTTCATTCGGTGAAGGAAGCTCACACACTACTTCCTTACTTCACATAAGTTCATCTGAAGCAATTACGAGCAGAACTAAGTTTTATTTCGGTGAAGTTCCGGTACGATTACGGTGTCAGTCCAGTAACAGTCTGGTGAAGTTCCGGTAGAACTTGTGTCGCAGGATAACACAGTTAAGGCGACGTTAATTAGGCTGAGCTACTATTGATTACAGAGGTGTTTTGAATCACTCTAGCTTAGCATTCCACTACGGTGGCGCGACAATTTCCGCAGGCCTGACAGAGTTCAAGCTTTGTCGCGAAACCCACCTTCAGGGCGAAAGTATTTCCGCAACAGTGGCGTTAGAGCCGAAGTTTTCGCCAACAATTGGTATCAGAGCTGGTTAATCTCCCAACACTTGGTGTCAGAGCAGGTTAGTTTTCCCAAGAATCGGTATAAGAGCCGGATCATTCCACGAGAGGAAGAAGATCATGGCAGATCATGTCCAAATTGATAAACTGGACAGAGATAATTATCCTGCATGGGTAATGCGCATGGAAGCCTTACTTATGAGTAAGGACTTAATGACGTACGTGACCGGAGAAGAAAAGAAACCCACTTTCGAAGATGACAGTCAACCGGAAAAAGAAGAACTAGAAGCCCTAAAGCTGTGGCAGAAGAAAGATGCAACGGCAAGAGCCTACATCTACAACACTGTGTCAGACCATCTGCTACCGCACATTAGAGGTCTGGAGAAAGCAGAGGACATATGGAGCGCATTGGAAGATCACTTCCAGAATACTACGAAAGCTAGGAAAGCCAGCCTATGGTCCGAGTTCACAACGTTCAAAAAGAAGCCGAGTCAAAGCATCAGTGACTACGTCACCAAAATGAAGGATCTAGCAGATAGTCTTGGATCCATAAATGAAGAAGTCGAAGATCATAGATTGATAGCGCAAGTGCTCACAGGGTTGAGAGGAGATGAAAGGTGGAAACCTTTCGTACTATCAACTGAACTCTCCCTAAATCATTTTGTACCAGAGTTAAATCAGTTGCTTGGGTTGATGCTCACATATGAGCAAGACCTGAAAGGAGACGCAGACAAAGGACATAGCTCTGCAATGTACATGAAGAACAAGAAGAAAGACAAAGGAAAGTCAAAAGACGAAGAAGAGTCGAGTTCTCAGGCCTATTACGCAAGAGGTAAAGGCACTGGCAGAGGAAGAGCAAGAGGAAGAAGCCGCCAAAATACCACCAAGAAAGCTTGCTGGATTTGCGGACTAAGTAATCATCTGGCGCATGACTGTTGGCACAATCAACAAGGATCAATAGCAGAGGCAATAGCGGAAGAAATCAGAGTAACTTCCAAAGAGGAAGACAAAGCCAAAGAGGAGGCTACGGTAGAGGTGGAACAAGAAGTTGGGGACAGAGCCAATCCTACAACACCACCTACAACAACTACGCAAATGACACACAGAATGAAAGTCATACATCATTAATGATGAACTCAATCAGCACATCTGATAACGAAGATCTAAAGGTATTTTACATTGACTCTGGATGTTCTAATCACTTGTCAGGAAATATAGAACTAATGTCAGAACTAGAGAAAGGTAGTTCTAGTCACACTGTTCAAACAGGTGACAATACAAGACACAAAGTACAATCAATCGGAAAAGTGAAATGCAAGAGTGGAGCAGATTTGCTAACCAATGTTTTGTATGTTCCAACAATACCGAAAAATCTGATCAGTGTGGGACAAATAGTCGAAAAAGGTTTTCAGGTCAAATTTACAAACAAAGGAGTATTTGTAGAAGATCCCAAGAACGGATATTATCAGATCGTTTCTGGTAAGAAAGAAGGCAGACTCTTTACCTTAAGAGTACAAGGGAACATTGGCCAAGCGCTGCTCACACATGATGAAAAGGTAATTACAGAACTTGATCTCTGGCACAAGAGATTAGGTCATTTTCACGAAAAAGGAATCAAAGCTATGATAGCGAATCAGTCTGTACTGGGATTACCGAACGTACAGAACCAACATATGATTCACAAATGCGAAGCATGTCAAATGGGAAAAGCCCACAGGTTACCTTTCCAGAAAAAAGGATTCAAACATGACGGTGTGCTAGAACTCATACATACAGATGTATGGGGACCAACGAAAGAAGGATCAATCAGCGGATCAAGGTACTATGTTTTATTTATTGATGATGCCACAAGGTGGATAACTCTTTATGTTCTGAAAGAGAAATCAGAAGTATTTGGAGCTTTCAGACATTTTCATGCATATGCTGAAAGACTTACCGGACAAAAACTTAAAAGACTAAGGTCTGATGGAGGGGGAGAATACTTCTCCCGAGAATTCAATGACTATCTCTGGAATGCAGGTATTAAGAGAGAAATAACCTGCAGATATACACCACAGCAAAACGGTGTAGCAGAAAGGAGAAACCGAACTCTAGTCGAGTTTGCACGAGCTATGCTAAAAGAAAAGAATTGCCCAGATTATCTTTGGGCTGAAGCCGTAAATACAGCGACATACTTGGTAAACAGATTACCATGTACAGCCTTAGAAGGAATGACCCCTTATGAAGCCTGGTGGGGAAAGAAGCCAACACTTGATCACTGCAAAGTGTTTGGATCAGTAGCGTATGCTTATGTACCGTCTCAACTCAGACATAAGCTTGAACCGAAAGCAGAGAAATATGTATTCGTCGGATATGATGAAAAGCAAATGGGTTACAGATTATGGAGCCCTCTAACCAAACATTTTACTGTTTCCAGAGATATAACATTTGATGAACAGAAAAGCTGGTATGCAGATCAGAGTCATACAGCTGAAGAATTTGAAGAAGAGATAAAAAGAAGAGAGAAAGGAAAAACAATCGTACAGGTAAACAAAGAAGACGAGGCAAGTACGTCCAGGACCAGAACAGATATAAGGAACGAAGATAAAGACATGTACTCAGACACACACGAAGAATATGAGCTAAGAAGGTCAAACAGAGTAAGAAGACAACCGGAAAGATACTCGTATGATACATCATATATGACTCAACGAGATTATGCATATATGGTTAAAGAAGAAGATGAGCCTCAGAGCTATGACGAAGCCAAAGGCAAGAAGCAGTGGCAAGAAGCAATGGAAGAAGAATTCACCGCACTGGAAGAGAACAAGACATGGGAGCTTGTTCCTAAACCAAACGGTAAGAAAGTAATTGGAAATAAATGGGTGTTCAAAATAAAGAAACTTGCAGATGGAAGGATAGCCAGACATAAAGCGAGACTGGTTATCAAGGGCTATGCTCAGACGCATGGCATAGACTATGACGAGACGTTCAGTCCGGTGGCAAAGATGTCAACCATAAGAACAGTAATTGCTATAGCAGCATCAAAAGGATGGAAGCTAAGTCAGCTAGATATAAAGAATGCATTCCTGAATGGATATATATCAGATGAAGTCTATATGGAACAACCGGAAGGGTTTATAAGTTCCAGATACCCAAACTTTGTTTGCAGGTTAAGGAAAGCACTTTATGGACTGAAACAAGCTCCAAGAGCTTGGAACTACAGACTCGTGAAGTATCTGAACGAACTTGGATACCAAAGTTCGAAGGCAGATGCAAGTCTACTCATCAAAAGAACAGAAGAAGGAATGATCTACATTTGTATCTATGTAGATGACATAATAATTACAGGAACCTCAGATGCAGGAATCACAGAGGTAAAGAAACTGCTAGAAAAGGAATTCAAGATCAGTGACCTAGGAAAGTTATCATACTTTCTAGGAATGGAAATCACATATACAGATCATGGTGTATATGTCACACAAGAGAGGTATCTCCTGAACTTACTGAAGAAGTTCAACATGGAGAATTGCAGAGAAGCTCCAACACCACTTGAAGTAAACCATAAACTCAGTAAATATAGTGGAACAGAATTTAAAGATATGAAGAAATATCAATCGTTAGTAGGAAGCTTAATATATGCTACGCTAACAAGACCGGATCTTAGTTTTCCGGTGGGAGTCCTTTCACAGTTTATGCATTGTCCGACAGAGCAACATTGGGTTGCAGGACAAAGAGTTCTCAGATATATCAAAAGAACCAAAAAGGAAGGATTATACTATCCTTTTACGTCAGATATAAAGCTTAGAGCATACAGTGACTCAGATTGGGCAGGAAGTCAAGATGACCGAAGATCAACGCACGGGTATATGATATACCTAGGAGATAAGCTGGTAAGCTGGTGTTCGAAGAAGCAACACACAGTAGCCTTATCGTCAACAGAAGCAGAATACAAAGGACTGGTAGAAGCAGCAAAAGAAGTAATATGGATGCAGACTTTACTTAAAAGCATGAGTATAGATCAAAGTATACCGATCATACATGGAGATAATATGAGCTCGCTGTATCTTGCAGCGAACCCTGTGTTTCATGCAAGAACAAAACACATAGAGATTCAGTATCATTTCCTAAGGGAAAAAGTAATGGAGAAAGAGATAGAAATAGTCTACACTCCTACGAAAGATCAGATTGCAGATATTCTGACAAAAAGCTTGGATGGAACAAAGACAAACAAATTCAAGGAGATGGCAGGTATAAAAGAAAGAAAGATATATGAAAGACTGGAAGAGGTCAAATTAGTGATTGAGGGGGAGCTGTTAAGGAAACACTCACGAATTTGACGCAACAGACAAAGAGAGAAACAGAATCTTCCGGAAAATCTATGCACAGGTGTACAGTATGCGAAGTTAGTGCACGGTGTGCGCATAACAGAGCAATTAACCGCGGCGGGCGCGTAAGGCGCGCATAACGTGAATTGAAGAGTGACAGCGCAGAGGAGCGCCAAAGAAAGTGTATATATATACAGCAAGTTTTTGAAGAACAGAGAGAGAGAGACGATGATACACAGAGAAGAACGAGAGACAGATATAGAGAAGACGCCATAGATCGCGTATGAGTGAAGAGAGATTTAGAAGTTCTTAGAAGACGCCATAGATCGCGTATGTACAGATGAATAACACAAGCCTGAAGTGTCGGGTCCTTTCATCTGAAGAGAGATGGTAATAAGAAACTACTCACTGTAGGAGAGTTTCTGTAACTTGAGCGAGAAGAGGCCAAGCTTACTTGTACACATCTTCTCTAATCGAAAACACATGTTCATGTGGATGTTTGCGCGTAATCTTTACTTAATCTGAAGCTATTTTGTGTTACGGTAGGAAGTTCCGTTTTCTCGTTTACTGTCTAAACGTGCTTCAGTACCTTCTCTGTAAACGCATGAATAACAGTTTACTCAGGATCAGTAACTTTCGGTCAGTTACAGTTTCTCAGAAAACAAGGTTTTTTCGGTAGAACAACGAAGTATAACTCGTAGCAGAGTTCGAAGCTTTGTATGAGAGATAGCTCATCTTGTAGCTAGACATCTCTACTTTAAGCTGATCACAGTTTCCGGTGGAATGAAGATGTACACACAGTACAAAAGTTAATCGGAAAGTAGCATTTTAGAACTGCGAAGTTTCCAGAAGGAAGTTCATTCGGTGAAGGAAGCTCACACACTACTTCCTTACTTCACATAAGTTCATCTGAAGCAATTACGAGCAGAACTAAGTTTTATTTCGGTGAAGTTCCGGTACGATTACGGTGTCAGTCCAGTAACAGTCTGGTGAAGTTCCGGTAGAACTTGTGTCGCAGGATAACACAATTAAGGCGACGTTAATTAGGCTGAGCTACTATTGATTACAGAGGTGTTCTGAATCACTCTAGCTTAGCATTCCACTACGGTGGCGCGACAATTTCCGCAGGCCTGACAGAGTTCAAGCTTTGTCGCGAAACCCACCTTCAGGGTGAAAGTATTTCCGCAACAGTGGCGTTAGAGCCGAAGTTTTCGCCAACACGGCCGAGCCGTCGCGATGGTGTGAGCCGATCGCGATGGTGTGACACAATCGTGATGGCGTGAGCCAATCGCGATGGTCCACCAAAATGTGAATTTCTGAAATACGTCTGTGGATTCGTAGATGCGCAAGGGTTGCCTACACGCCCATGAACTCGCTTACCAAAAATACCGAAGGTTGCAGACCATCGCGATGGTCTGACACACTCGACAGATCTCTGACAGAAAGTGAAATTTTACCTTTTCCAAGCTTTCCTGATGCACTGGAGCTCTGTACCTGCAAGAAAATGCAAGAAAACAAAAGTACACACAAGCACAAAAGCTCTCTCTCACTCTCTCGCATGCACAAATGAGGGGAAATGAGGAGAATGGGTGGATATGGTGAATTTTCTGATTTTTTTGGAGATGAAGATGATGATGCGGTGATGAAGATGGAGTGTGGGGGAGGTGAAAAACACTAAAAAATAAGTGAAAACAACAACAAAAACTGAAATTTGTACCTTTCAATGCCACTTCTTGCTATATTCTTACCATCACACATTCGTCATAGACTTGTTCCCCGGCAACGGTGCCAAATTTGGTGTTGCTCTAGCACAATGGTGAGAACCACGTTAAGAAGCTCCACCTCCTTAATGTCAATCCGCGAAAGAGATAGAAGTGATATGAAGATCGTGAACGTGAGATGAAGTGAGAGTGAAGGTGAGAAGCATAGAAATGCACACACACATACACACACACTACGAAGAGACAAGCAAGACACAATGGAAGGTGAGAAATTAACTCTATTCTTCAAGAACACTCTTACAAGCTCAAAATAGATCTAAGCTCTTCTCTACTCAAACAAGCTAACCTCAAAAATGAGCTCTCTAGCTCTTTTTATAGTTTCTAGACTAGTTTTGACCGGTTTCACATCTAGTGACCGGCATAGTTAAAAAATAGGTCCTAAGTGCTATTTGAAGGGGTAAATGGTGTCTAAAAGTAACCAGAATTGATACACTCATTCTACCTAAGCTCCTCAAGCTCGAGGACTCCTCGGCTTGCACAAAATGGAGCTAGAAATTAAGAAAAGGGTTTTTCTATGTTACATATGTTATAATAGTGATAAAAATCACTGTTGGAGGTTTTTGAAAAGTATTTTTAAAACATAATTCTTTGAAAAAAGATTCGACTGGCTCCCCGCTCTGTCGTTACATGCTTCCACGTCTTCTATGACTCTGGCTGCTTCCAACAACTGTATATGCCCATAATGGGTAATTAGTACCATCCAACATATCCCCAATATCCAACATAGGGAATACATCATTGCTTTCAACCATGGTGAGTGGCTAAATGTTGGAGTTAAACGTCTGCGGAAGCACAGGAATAGCACAAGGAAGAAGAAGAAGCTTGGAGCACAACACACAATACTGAATGTATTACCACTAGAATGTACAAAGATAAGTAGCCCATGAGGGCAATAGGCATATATACAAGCAGGGGGGAAAAAACCTCCTAAAGGGGAAAAAAAGTTCCCTGACGGTCTTAGTGTGTTCACACATATCACTACCTAAATATATCAACAAATACCCCCTAGGGGTGATGTGGTGAACAAGGAGCTGGCACTCATGTATAAGGAAGTGCCAAGGTATGTGGAATCTGTTGGTGCAAATTCAAGCCTTCACATTTGGCTAGAAAGTTCATGAACAATTGAAGCTCCATGGAAACCATTGCTGTGAAGATTTTACCTTTTACCATTTGTAAAAGCTTATTTACCTTGAAAGAATATTTGTAGCTACCTACAAACTTGTGGAGTTTGTTAGATGAAAAGTCACGACCTTATTGGAGAGAATAATTCCTAGATTGGTGGATCATTTTTAGAGAGAGCCAAAAGTTGAATTCAAATTCAAATTTGAATGAAGCACTTATAAAAGTGATTTGTAAAAGTCGTGGAAGAGAGACACCATATTCCGAGTTCTCGATTGCCACATTGTAAGAGAGTGAGGTCTACATTGTAACCTACACTACTCACCATCATTCGGCACTGATCAACAAGCCTATGATCTTGTACAACATTGTTCATTAATACAATAGATCTACATTGCTCATCTATGGTCTCTCTATCATAGTTACTCATAACAGTCAACTTGTACTGCTCATATCTTAGTCATTCCTTTATCATTTTCAATGTTCTATATCTTGTTGGAATTCGATCCATGTTCTCCACATGCTCACAAATTTTGAAGGAAATCCATTTTGCCAATTTGGAGAAAAGCGCATCAAAGCACTCACTGGTCAAGCTCTGCAGAGGTCCCAAAAAATCAGGGGTAATGATTCAATTGCTAAATTGATTGCTCTATGTATAGTGCATCATTTTAAGTGATTCCACTTGGAATCATTAGCTTACTAAGCTAATTTGATACCTCTGAAAGGAAGTTTTCTAATTCCTATTGTAGTGGAAGCACTAAGGATAACAAGCAGTAGGTGTGTGAACAAAAATAGAAGGTTTTCATTGAACCTTCAACTTTGGAGTAGTCTGTTTTGATTCAATCATTTCTCACATCATTTCCAAAGTACATAGGCACTTGTATAGTGTCATTGGAAAGCTAAGAGGATCCACAACACAACTCTGAAGCTACAAGGGGCTAGTACAAAGCAGGATCTAGCAGTACCTACTCATTACTTGAAGTGTCCATCCATCTTTCCCAACAGAAGCAATCCACACAAGGAAGTAAGCCCAAAGCTTTGCAAAAAGCCTGAAACTTCTCCCTAGGTGGAGTCTTCGTGAAAAGGTCTACAATGTTCTCCTACTTGGGCACATATGCCAAGCTGATCTCCCCAGCAGAGAACCTCTCCCTGACATAATGATAATGCACTTCAATGTGCTTAGTGCGAGCATGGAACACAGGGTTCCTCGCAGTTGCCAATGCACTCTGACTGTTAGTGAATATGGTGGTGATAGAAGACTCATCAACACCCAAATTAGCCATAAGGCATCTGGGCCACACACACTTCAACAGTCATTGTGAACACTGACCTATACTTAGCCACACAACTGGAAGTGGCCATAGTGGGCTGCTTCTTGCTCAACAAAGATATACATGAGCTACCAAGCATGAAGAAAAAGCCACTAGTGGACAAACGAGTGTCATAGCAACTAGCCCAATCATTGTTAGAAAAAGAATGCAAATATGGCAGCAGTGATCCCCACTTGGGATAAAACAATTAAAGTAGGCGGGTACCATTCAAGTAGCGAAAGATGCACTTAACCACTTGCCAATGCTTGATACCTGGGCAATGCATATACCTGCTCATTTGTGAGATAACAAACTGATATCTGGCCAAGTACTGCATAAGTAAATTAAGCATTCAACAACCTGCTAATAGAGAACAACATCAAATGCATCTCTAGCATCATGAAGACTCAATCGTAAACCTATCTCCATAGGAGTGGCAATAGGTTTACAGTCTTCAAGGCCAAAATGCTACAATAGTGTGTCAATATATTTTGTTTGACACAAAGCTATTCCACCATCAACGTGCATAAACTAAATGCCCAAATAATGATGCGAATGCCCCAAATCAGACATCTTAAATGAGGCATGTAAATCAGCCTTGAAATCAGCAATATGCTTCTCATGAGGACTAGTGAGCAGCATGTCATCAACATACATTACAATGATTAGAAGCACATCATTGGCACGCTTGACATATAAGGTGCTTTTAGACTATTCTTAAAACCATGTGCAATCAGATAGGCATGTATCTTTTCATACCACACACGTGGTGCTTGTTTCAAACCATATAAAGCCTTTCTTAACATGCACACCCACTTTTCATGCCCTTTTTGCATGAAGCCACGGGGCTGAAAAACATACACTTCTTCATGCAAGTCACCATTCAGAAATGCTGTTTTAATGTCCAACTGATGTACATTCCAACCATGATGAGCTACAAGTGCAAAGATGTTATGAACAATATTCATTCAGCATGTAGGTGCAAAGGTCTCATCAAAATCAATGCCTCTTTCCTGCACATAACCCTTTGCAACAAGCTTAGCCTTATACCTATCAGCTGTTCCATCAGGTTTACACTTCAGCTTGTATACCCACTTAGTGCCAATGGCCTTCTTGCTAAGAGGCAAGTCACATAAAGACCAGGTACAATTCTTCATGATAACATCATATTCAGATTGCATTGTAGCCATCCAATGTTCATAATTTTATGCTTCATAAAATGAAACACGCTCAGTCTCATCATAGAGACTAGATGCAGCCATAACATAGCAATCTGAAGCAAAAGAGGCATTATGAGAGCCTGAACGAGTACAATATGACAGAGGTGCATCTAATTTGTTGTCACGCAAAGTCTGCACTAGCCATTTTGGCACACTTTTTGCCTCCTCAATATCAGCTCTCTCATCAACAAGTGTATCATGTAAGTCTGCATCAGAAATGGGATGATTTGCATCATCACATGAAACCTGCAAAGGCTGAGAAGTTGCCTCATTAGGACTAGCACTAGAGTGTCCACCTGTAAAAAGAGGCAGCAAAGTATCATACATGTCTTTGGAGCTAACATAGGTCTTCTTAATACATGAAAGCAATGGCTTAATAGCATCTTCCACAAAAACAACATCATGGCTAACCAGAATGCATTTAGTATGTGGATGATACAGATGATAGCCTTTACTTTCAGAATTGTATCCAACAAAAATACATTTTATTAGCTTTATCATCCAATTTTTTGCGATGTTGTTCAGGCACTAATGCATATGCCAGACATCCAAAAACACGCAGATGAGCAACAGATGGCTTGCGACCATGCCAAGCCTCATATGGAGTGATAGGCTACAACGCTTTAGTGGGACACATGTTTAGTACATATGTTGCACACATAACAGTCTCAAGCCATAAACTAGTGGTAAGGCTTGGCTCTTGACCATACACCTTGCCATCTCCATGAGTGATCTGTTCTTTTGTTTAGCAACTCCATTCTACCTCGTGACATGCCCGACCACGTATGGATGGATATGGATGCATTGGCTAGCTCCACTATCCGATTACAACTTGTGGATTCTATATATGAGTCTGTTATGTATGAGGAGACGATTAGTGCATTATGGCAGAGACTACATGATATGTATGTGAGTCCATTGACTCATGTGAGACATAGATCACATCGACGACTTTGATGTTGGCATTGTGGTCATGAGGACCATATTTCGACGACGTTGCTTCAGGCAGATGCGACAACGATGTCAGAGATATGCACGTGATGCAGGTCAGGTAGTGATTTCAAAAGAGTCTATGGCAATTGATTATGCCAGTGATGGTGATATCACTTTCTTCTATGGTTCATCTCAGGATTCCTCTTGTTCATTGGATAGCACACATATGGCTTGGTTACTTGATGCACTAGCCAGTTTTCATGTTACTCCACATCGTGAGTGGTTTTGTGGATTCTCAGGTGAGAGTCGTGGATGTGTGCACTTGCCTGATGGTATGACATATGACATTGAGGGTGCATGAGATGTATGCCTTATGCTACGTAGTGGAGCATCACTTATGCTCAGACATGTACGCTATGCATCATGTTCAGTTGCAGTTGGGACAACTTATGCTTGTTAGAGGTGCTAGGATTGGGCACAGGTATCCACTGCAGGTACTTCATGTGAGAGACAGTCTCGTCTCAGTGGGAGTTCAGCCTCATGTGCGATGTGAGACTCATCATCTCATTTTGTCTACCTACAGATAGGTCTATTGACATTCATGATGCACATGTATGGCAGGATTCAGATGCTGAGATGGATGCACATATAGAGCATGTTTTGGATGCTCATGATGCTTATATGGAGCATGATTTTATTGATCGTGTGGATGCTCTTATGGAGCATACTTCCGATGATCAGCTAGATGCTTTAGAGCATGATGTGGTTGCTCATGTAGAGCATTATGATGATACCCAGTTAGACTTAGATCATCAGTTTGACCTTGGTATTGATGTTGTGCAGTTAGCACATGTGGAGCATGATCATACACTTGGTGTGATAGAGCAGGATTGCTCTCATGATACACAGTGTGTGATAGAGCAGTTTAGCTCTCGGGATGCACACATCCTTGGTTGAGAGGATGGCTAATTTGGATATTGAGGAGTCTGCAGTTATGCAATCATTCTTGGATTTGCTCATGCTAGATGTTGACATAGATAGTATGTCAAGACATGTTGCTCTTGACAATGGTGCTTTGGATGCCTGGGATATAGGCATGGCTAACATGCTTAGGTTAGCCAGGATAGCACAGGTTTCGTTAGCATTCGGGAGTCTGATGTACGAGTTGTTATGCTCGAGACCAGATATTGCAGTTGCTATTGAAGCATTTGCACTTGGAGTTGTCAGTCATTCAACGATTGACACAGGCAATAGAGCGAGTGGGAGCTTTGCACGAAATTCATCAGTTCTTGCATCATTCATAAGCTCGACTCTTGTCGATATGAGTCTAGAGCATTTTGAGGTGCATGGATACACCTTGTTCGAGGCAGTTGGTGTAGGTTGATCTGTATGGGTTGAGATTCGGACTCTTCCTATACATTATTGTATAGTCCTAGATCATTCTTTGTATATGTTACCACTTATGGTCACATTGACCCTTAAGTGGGAGATTGTTGGGGATATAAGGGTCATGTGACCTTACCCCCATATTCATATATATACATCATATATATAGCATTGCCTCAAGAGAGATCATTATGTGGGTTTCGAGGCTCCCACGCATGTCCGTGCATCTCTCTTCTTTTCTCTCTCGCTCCATCTCCTCCTTCCTCCTCTTGTTCTGCACACCAAAGCCCTTCAGCTATCTGCATAGGACCACAAACATCACTATGTACAAGCTGCAATCTTTGAGTAGCCCGAACTGAACCATCTTTTGGAAAGGAGGAACGTTGCATTTTGCCCAAAATACAACTTTCACAAACATGTTTTTCGGGTGCCTCAAGTTTGGGCAAAGAGGACACCATTTCAGATTTTTGTAGGCGTAGCAAACTAACAAAATTCAGATGACCAAAGCGTGCATGCCAAAGCTTTGAATCTGACATAGCCTGAGAATCATGTACTACACATGTTGAATCATTCATAGATCTTTAATAGTCTATGAGCTTATACAGCCTACGACATAAAATGCCAGAAGTAATAATGATGTCACCATTTGACAGATCATGAACCATACATCTGGCATCAACAAATTTCACAACCAAGCCCATCTTGGCTAATGTAGAAACTAATAACATATTTTTCTTGATCCCTTGCACAAATAAAGCATCTGATATAGTGAAAGAACTACGATCAACAATAGTCAGAATGATCTTACCAACTCCCATGATAGGATAAGAGGAGTTGTTGGTGCATGTGACAGTATTCCCTGTAGGGGTAGGCTTAAGTGAAGTGAAGAAACTACGCTGTGAGGTAACATGTTTGGTTGCCCCACTATCAAAATACCAAACATCTGAGTCTACTCTAGACATACACTGTTCATGAGAAGATGGGTCAAAACTACAAACAATAGTAAATGCCCTTTCTTCATTCTGTACAAGATTAGCAGACTCTGTTTTCAATGTAGAGGCCTCAACAACAACCATTCTAGCGTCTTTTTTCTTTGCCTCTTTTGTAGCCAATTTTGGATAGTTCTTTATGATATGATCGTTTCCTTTATAGTAGTTGCAAAACAATTTGTGCTTTTCTGATTTCTTGTCATCTTTGTCTTCCTTCTTCGAATGTGCAACGTTTGCAGATTTTTGCTTGCTAATAGATGAGCTCCATTTACCTTTGCCCTTCTGACTAGCCACGAAAGCTTGATCTGCAACACACAAGATGGACCTGTTCTGCCTAGACTGATCTTCCTGCCAGAGACTAACTCCTCAAATGACAAGGCATTTGGATTGCCTTTCATCATCAAACGAAGAGTAGAGGCAAAACTTTAATATGAAGGAGGAAGACCATTCAGAACGGTTTGCACAAGTGAGCTATCTGGTCTAACTTCATCAGTATAAATCAACTCTTCTTTCAAATCCTTGATCTTTGTTAGAAAACTGTCCATAGAATCACCTTCATTCATATGCTCACTCTCCAACTGTTTTCAGAGGTAAGCAACACGAGCCTCATTCCTAGCCTGGTACAATGTGGTAAGTGTATCCCGAGCATCCTTAGTTGTTCTGCATGTGCTTGAGCATCTCTCCTATCCCAATGAATTTGCTCTACAGTAGGTGCAGCAGAAACTGCAACACGAACAAGAATCTGTAGAATATCAGCATCTTCTACACCATCTCCATCAGCTCTAGTACCTGTATTTGCATAATGTTCCACATTCCTTTTGCAACCAATACATGTCGCATCATATAAGCCCATAATGGGTAGTTGGTAGCATCCAACTTATCCTCAACAACCAACATATGGAATACATCACTACTTTCAGCCATGGCCGGTGTCTGAGAGATTTTCTTTCCTTGATAGTTTACGAGAGATGGCAAAAATGTTTTGCTTAAAAGTTTTTAACTCTCTTGTTTTTCATGTTAGATGGTTTGATTTTTATTGTTCCAAGTTTTTCTTTTTGTGGTGAGACAAGTTGAAAAGACTTGAAGATCCCATGAAGATGTACCTACAATAGAAAGCAAAGATTAGAGATGAAATAAAATAAAAGAAAAGCGTGTGCGCATTATGTCTGTTTTGCATCCTTAATTATTTTGGGTGATTGTGATGGTTCATATGAATGGACATTTATGTGTATACATGTACGCTTGATTATTTGATGTGTCCTAGGGTTAAGCCCATGTTTTGTGAATATAGTTTAAGTATATAGATACACCTATGTGTATGGGTATGAGTGTGTCTTAATGTATTTGTGTTATATCTGTGAGTACTTATAAATGATTGTGTACATACAGTTTGTATCTTCATTTATGTATCTATCAATGTGTGTGTATGTATGTAATAATATATGTGAGTTTTATAATTTTGGGCATGTGAACGTATGGATATATGTACATAAAACTTTATAATTATAAAGTAAAAACTATTAAAACATTAAAAATTGAAAAGCAAAAACTATAAAGTTTTATTAATTATAAAGTAAAAACTATTAAAACATTAAAAATTGAAAAGCAAAAACAAATAAAAATGAAAACATAATAAATTAATAAAAGATAAATATGTGGGTATATGTGACTTACGAGTGCATGAAAAATTGAGAAGGAAATGGATGCGTAGTATTTTAGAAAGTTTATTTTCTTTGTTTGCAGTATGAATATAGCATCTAAGGTCGAAGGATTAAGAGGGAGAACAATCTAAGAAAAGAGCGAAAGATGCAATTCTTGATTGAAATGAATGATCAAACGCATAAAATTCGAAAGGGATACTGTGTTTTCTTTGTCCGGTTTCGTTGCCTTAAATCATTACTTGATGCCTTTTGCTTCCATAAGTTATGTTTATTGCTCACCCATAAGTTTTGCTGAATGTTTTTTTGTGAAAACGCAAGAACGAATTCTGCTCTGAGGCCTGCGAAGTTAACTTGAAAAAAAAAATGTGGGCAGAAGTTTCTGTACATTGAGAGTGCTGCACCAGTGCTCTGACAATGATTGAAAATGCTATTAAATGTGAATTTATAAATGATTTTAATGGTTTTTTTTTTTTAATAGAGGTTCGGCAGAGGCCTACTCCCCCTGATTTTAACTTTGAAATTGCAACTGTACAAGGAAAGGCATAGTACCCATGGGACCCCCCTTATCCACATGTCCTTACATGTTGCTGCCAGGGGTTGAACCTTCATTCCCGCCTCAAGGGGCGAGAGGCCCAACCACTAGAGCAGAGAACTGGAACAATGAATTTAATGGTTAAAATATGAAGGGTCACGTAACTTTAATTCATGTGCGCTACAGACGTTTGAAAATAGTTGTTCAAAAGAGACTTCTTCAATTTGAATAGTTGAAATATATTATAACTAAGGTTTTCCATGATTTGATGTATTTAGTGCATTCTCTTGTAGCCCGACTCTTGTGCCATTCAAAACCAATAAACGAGAACCCTTTGAGTTCACCTTTTTATATTACCCAACTCATGAAAGATGTAGTGTATGAGTGATGTAGTTAGCAAGGGGAGATGAATTTACAAATGAGGGTCGGGGGGTTTATTACAAGCTTTTGGTTGCCAAACACAATGAATGACTTTATGTTTTGGTTTTGTGGAGACTCTGGAGGGCTTTATGAGGGTGTCTGCTTGGAAATGAGGCTGTATAGGGGCCCATTTGCAAGTGATTCCGCCCGTGCTCATGTGTAAATGTGCATTTGTGTGTGTTAAATGAGAGTGGGCATCGGCTCTTTGAGTGAGTGAACCCTGTCGTGTATGGTGTGATTTGTGTGTGACTAGTTGAGCCCGCAAGCACGCCTTAGGCACCCAAATTTGTCTTGATTGTGGGCCAGCCTTCATCAACTTCTTGGGTACCCAGATAGATTTCACTTTCACAAAAATTTTTTTTGGGAGTCTTCTTATTAGTATCATGTCGTTGATTACTAATAGGAAGTTGAGATAGTTTTTGTGGCTTGACCGCCATAGGACGCTCACCTTTCCGCACCCACACTTGTTTCAATGGCTGAGACATCCTGCTTCGCACGTTCTTTTGGCCTCCCGCATAGGTAGTCTTCAGTAATTGATCTGCCTTTGGTTGCTGCCTCCCTCTGGCCTTTGGAAAAGAAGGGAGTTCCGTTGAGTCCTTGACTTCTTTATTGAGATCATCATTCCTCTGCATCACATAGCTTTGGACAAGAACAGCATGGTCATCTTCATGTGTACTCTTGGAAGGACCAGGAGTGTGTGCCTTGCCTAATTCCTTGAGTGCTTCATTTTCTAACTCAATTATAATGCGTTTCTCATTGACCCAAACCTGAAGAAGTCCACTTCTTAGGTTTAAGTTACTGCATGGTCATAGATCCAGTCTTGACCCAAGACGAGAGGCTCAGTGAGATCCTCATCTTGACACACTAGTACTTTAACTGTCATTAGAACATCTTGAATGGAGAGGGGAAGTTCCACCTCGCCCATGCAAGGGGTTTCCACACCTCCCAATCCTATGAGATATGCTTCTATAGGATTGACATTTAATTTCAACTCTCGACAATAAGAAAGTTTAACGGCACTAGTGGCTGCACCTGAATCAATGAAGGCCCGTGCAGTCCTTGTACTCTTTCCTTGTCCTATCTCCAAGGTTACAAAAGGGCGTTGGTCAACTATTCTATGGGGGCTTACACTTGAGACTTCACACATAGCCATATGATATCCTAGGTTCGCATAGTCATATGTCCTTGACTGATCTCGTCCTTGTCTTCTCATCTTCATTTTTCGGATGCGTTCCAAGGCCTTTGCCTGCGCTTCTTCTCGAACTCGTTTTTCCTCTTCTTTGCGTTTCTTGGCAGCGTTGAGTCGATTGAGCATTATCTCAGTGAGAGGTTCCTGATATAACTTGACTCTGCATCCGCTTATGTAGCTAGGGAGAATATCGCCTTCGAGTGTGGCTAATTGGACTGCTCCACTAGTCGAGATCCTATTTATGATCATAGGTCCATAGCCTCTCTTCTCTAGTTTTCTCGCATGTTGCTTCAAAGTGTAGACTAACACTAGATCCCCTGCTTTCAATCCTTTATCCTTCACATGGGCATCATAGTACGCCTTCTGCCTTTTCTTAGCTGCATATATTCCTGCTGCAGCTCTTAGTCTAGTTTCACCTAATCGTTCGAGGTCAAAAATTCTCGAAGAGAGTTCATGACCCGTCCACTCATGCTCCTGTGCTATTCTCAATGTGGGAATCAAGAAGTCCAGAGGTAGCACCGCATTTTGGTCAAATACCATCTGAAAGGGTGTGGCTTGGAGTACCGGTTTATAGGCCACTCGGTATGCCCAAACAGCATGGTGTAGCTGTTTGTCCCAATCAGAGCGTTTATTATTTACTAATTTAGTCAACACATTGCATAGGATCTTATTTGTGCTCTCAGCCTGACCATTAGCTTGTGGGTGATGGGGGCAGACTTCTTATGCACTACCAAGAATTCTTGGAGAAGATTTTCAATAACCTCATTCAAGAAGTGAGTCCCTCTATCACTAACTAGCTCTATAGGTAGCCCGTATCTTGTGAATACATTCTCAAATAGGAACTTAGCTGTCGTTTGAGCATCGTTGTTTGTGGTAGCTTTCACTTCTACCCACTTGGTTAAATAGTCTGTGGCCACAATGATATATTCAGCATGTGAACCCTTGGCTGGGGGATTAATAGGACCTACAAAGTCTATTCCCCACTTAGAGAATGAACGACCATCCATCATAGGTTTTAAAGGCATCTCATCTTTGCGTATAGGATACTGAGTTCGCTGACAAATGTCACACCGTTTCACATAGGTATGTGCATCCATGTGAAGGGTCGGCCACCAAAGTCCTGCAAATAGGATTGCCTTGATCACCCGATCTGGTCCAAAGTGTCCTCCTGCTACACCTTGGTGGGCAGTTTCCAAGATCTTGAGATATTCACTTTCATGGACACATAGTCTCAGGTAACCATCTTTACCACGCTTCTATAGATTATCCCCAATGAGTGAGTAATCTAGGGCTTCTTGTTCTAGACTTCTTTGTCTGGCCAATACCATATCTTGAGGGAATGTCTTCGTCCTCAGAAAGGCTACTAGTGGTTCACTCCAATCCGGCACTATGGACACTTGATATAGAGTGGCATGTTCCACGGGTGGTTTAGTGCAGCAGATTGGGCATTCTTTGCACAACTTATGGACATCAGCTTCCATAGTAGGCCAATGCACTCCGAATCTCCTAAGTGTCTGCAAGGTTCTTTGCTTTGAGTAGTGTTGCTCTAATGCACCTACATGTGCTAATTGCAACCATTTCGCGTACTCGTCCTCTTCCACACAACAAGCCAATATCCCTTGATCTGTCTGTTTGTACATACTTCCTGCCATGATATGGTACTTCTGTGCTTTTACTACCTCTCTATCTTGAGTGTTTATGACTGGGTGATTAGGCCCGTATGTGAGTACTAGCACTAATGGCTTAGCCCACTGAGGTACAACTTCCAGATTAAACAAGTAAGCATTAGGAAGGTCATCTGATACTCCTTGTGGGGCTTCTCCAGATGTGAGTCTAGAGAGATGGTCTGCTCTCAAGTGAGTCTTCCCTTTCCTCACCACAACTTCAAAGTCGTATTCCATTAGTAAGAGAAACCATCTTACTAATCTACCTGTATTGCATGGCTTGTTTACCAAGTACAATAATGCCTGATGGTCGGTAAAAAATTTAAACTTATTTGCAAGCAAATAGTGTCTAAACTTTTTAACTGCATATACCATGCCTAATGCCTCTCGTTCAGTGGTTGTATAGTTTCGTTCAGCCGCATTCAACTGTCTACTAGCATAGGCAATTGGAAGATCCATATTGCCTTCACTCGTAGGTTATGCAAGTACACATCCAATAGCATAATTGGATGCATCCACGTGAACATGAAATGGCTTATTCCAATCTGGTGTGGTCAAGATTGGTGCTGAACACAATCTTCTTTTGAGCTCATTGAAGGAGTCCTCACACTCATTAGTCCACTCAAAGTTGGTCAAAAGCCCATACAACGGCTTTGCTATGATGGCATACATGTGTATAAACCGTCGGTAATAACCACAATGCCCCATGAAAGCTTGTACTTCCTTGACATTCTTTGGCCTAGGTAGCTCGGCGATGGCTCTTACTTTCTCTTCATCGGTGGATATGCCATTCTTTGACACTATGTGTCCTAGAATCTTGCCTTGCTTGACCATGAAAACACACTTTTTTGGGTTCAGGCAGACTTGATACTCTCTACACTTGTCAAAGATTTGTCTGAGTTCTAGTATATGTGTCTGTCTAATGTTGGAATGAGCACAGAGATCATCAACATAGACCTCCAAATTCTTCCTCAAGAACTCTTTAAACACGTGACACATCAGCCTTTGGAAGGTTGCAGGAGCATTGGTAAGCCCGAATGGCATTACCCGAAAAGCAAATATGCCCCACTCTGTGGCAAAAGCTATTTTATGCTGATCTTCTGGTGCTATGGCCACCTGATTGTAGCCCGAAAATCCATCAAGGAAGCTGTACACTTCCTTGCCTGCTACCCTTTCTAAGAGATGTTCAGTGATAGGAAGTGGATAGTTATCTCGATGCGTGGCTGCATTAACCTTCTTCAAGTTAATGCACACACGTAGCTTCCCATTCTTCTTGGGCACTACTACAATGGGGGATACCCACTCGGTGTGCTCAATTTCATAGATAAATCCAGCTTCTACCAGTCTATCTATCTCCTCTTTGATCTTAGCAGCATAATTATCATCATATGTGTATGGATTTTGCTTAGAGGGTTTCACGTCTGAGGTCATGGGAATTGTGTGTGAGCATATGTCTGGGTCAACACCCTTCAAGTCCTTGTAAGTCCAAGCGAATACATCTCTGTATTCTCTTAGCAAGGCTATTAACGCATGCTCTTCTTCCTCGGTTAGGTCATGGCCTATGTACATGCTTCTCTCCTCTCCTTATTCTAGGGCTACCACTATTTTCTTGGTGGTTTCTTTGTTATCATAGGCCTCTCCTGCTTGTGCCTCGCGTTTAGACATTCTTATTATGACTCTCCTGTCGTCTATCTCATACTTTTTAAAGTTTTTAGGGACCTCAAACAAAGATTCTTCCTCTTCTGGTGTGACTTCTCTCTTCTTTATTTTCTTTCCTTCATCCTTAGGGGTCACTTGTGTGGCTAACCTTACATCATTTTTTATCTCTCCGTGTCTCTGGGGTTGAAATTCTACTTCATAGAAGTATTCTTCATCTGATGCAAAAGGTGGGTCCATAATGATCGACTCTAGATCGGAGTCGCTCGCATCCTCAAATGCATCAGGGCTAGGTTCGCACTCTTCTAAGACCGAATCTCCCATGATTGGCTCTATGGAGAAGATTGAAATGTCATAGCCATCCTCATCACAGTGGGGTGTCCATTGTTCTTCGTTGATGGCTACATCCATTGTTGCTAAAATTTCTGCCCAACCATGAGGCTCAAATTCTTCATCAGGAAATACTACAGGTGCATAGGCTGGGTCTTGAATGGATCTATGGGTTTCTTTTGCACCTATCTCTCTGGCCTTTTATCTCTTCTCTTGGTGATGGAAATGAGGGTGGTGGTGGTATGTGAGAGTTTGTTTGAGAGGTGAGTTCAACAATTTTGGCTTTTGTTTCTCTTATGCTTTCTTCTAAGTCGCTCATCTTTTTAGACCATTGTCTTTTCATTCTCTCTCTCTCTCTCTCACAAGTGAAATGAGGGAAATGGTATGAGTGGGGTGATATGACCAAAAATTGAATTTTTTCGCGATGATGGAGATGGATGTGGGAGATGGTGAGGATGATGATGGTGATGAGAAAAACAAAAGACAATACATAAAAGTGAAGAAAATACCTATGACTCCAACGCCTCAATTCTACATCTTACCATCACACGCTCGTCCTCAAAGCTCGATCCCCGACAACGGCGCCAAAATTTGGTGTAGCTCAGTGATGAGTAACACCTCCTTTAATGTCAATCCGGGAAGAGGTGAGGATGGTATGATGACCTCGAGCAAGTGAAGGCACAAGTGCGTGAGTGAGAAGCACACAAACATGCACACACATACACACACACGCGCAAACAAGGTAAGACAGAGTGAGAAGCAATGGAGTTTTTTTAGATTACTTTCAAAATGCTCATACAAGTTCAACTCTATTACAAGCTAACTTCAAAAATGAGCTCTCTAGCTCTATTTATAGTTTTTCACTAGCTTTTGGCCCTGTCCAGACCTAGTGTCTGACCTAGTTAAAAATTAGGTTCTAAGGCCTATTTGGAGGTTCAAATGGAGTCTAAAAAATGTGAAAACTGATAGGTAGGTACTTCTAAAGCTCATCAAGCTCAAGAACTCCTTGGCTTGCACAAAATGGAGCTACAAAAATATGAAATGGTATTTACAATGGTTTTTAGTGATGAAAATCACTATTTTTGTAGGGATTTCTTCTAACATTTTGACATACATTTCTTGGAGCGCCCTACTTGCTCCTTCTTCTTGTGTGCCCAACTCTTTGCTGCATGAAAAATTTAAATGGCCTACTTGCCAGATCTTCTTTGACTACTGTGTCTGCTTGTGCTTTCTCTTCGCTCCGACTCCCTTCGTAGGCTTCCTTGTCTTGTGAGTCCTTCAGTTCCTTGACTACTGGCAACAACCTGTGAGTAGACCTAGTAGTCCTGAGCCCTCTCCTGCCATGCTTGTGAGCACCATGGATGGGTTAGCTCTTTCAAACTTTATCGTTTTGACCATTGATTTCTGTTGGATATGTATTGTGCTTTCAAGGATAAATCATCTAGAGGAGCATATAGTAGGAAAAGATCTATGTGTTCCTAAGCTCTCTCCAGCCATGCTTGTGAGCACCATTGGATTTGTGACTAAACTAGCAGCTAGTTGGCTATATTGCCTCAAGATGACTTTGAAAGAGCCCAAAAAAGAATATCTGCTTTAATGGATACCTGAGGAAGGAGTTTATCAAACCAATCCAGTCACCTTGGGCGATGCCCAATCTTTTTTGTTCAGTTGAAAACTGGAACTATTCAACTTTGTGTAGATTGCAAAGCATTAAACAATGTACCATCAAGAACAAGTTCTTGATGCCACAAGTTGATGATCTATTCAATTAAATTTGGGTTGTAAATATCTTTTTGAAGATATACTTGTGCCAAGAGTATCATCAAATCAAGATAAAGGCGGATGGCGTTCTACAGACTTCTTTCCAAACTCAAGTATGGGCACGTTAAGTTTTTGCTCATGCCTTTTGGTTTGATAGCACCATCTTGCAACCATATTTGGGCAAGTTTGTGATCGCTTTTTCTCAACGATATCCTCATCTATAGTAAAATTCATTTGGAGGATCTCGAACATCTTCAAAAAGGTCTTTGATGTACTTTCAAAGAATCGGTTATATGGTTAAGAATTCAAGCGCTAATTTTTTAACTCAGAGATTAGATATCTTGATCATGTTATTTTTGCCAAAGAATCCAAGTTGACCTTGAAAAAGTAAAAAGTTCATAAAGGAATGGACTTATCCTAAGACTATTAAGGAGCTCCAAATTTTTTTTGGGATGGCAAGGTATTACCGGAAGTTCATCCGGAATTATGCCAAGGTAGTCATACCACTAACCAATCAATTAAGGGGTTAATCTGTAAGATATACTCAATAATCCACTGTCAAGTGACCACAAATGATTCATGGTGCTCGAAATTGTAAGGCCCCCATTATGAGGACAAGTCATTGTGAGAGCTCCCACATTTGTAGCACCCTACCTTCTAAGTTAGATAAGGTCTATGTGTGACCATTGATGGTAATAGATGATCTTTGTGAGCCTATCCATGAGGTTAGGTAGGTGATAAATTTCTAGGTCATTGGATTTCCATTCAACGTGAAAATAAATACATTGTGGCCCTATGCAGTTTACCCATACAACTTAGATGGGGGGAGTGCAAGCAAGGGCTTGCTCTCTTTTGCAAGATCTAGGGGGCCCATCCATTTGGTCGGTAGAGCTAAGATGGTAGGTCTTCTAGTCATGGAGATATTGTCAGATATTATACCATGGAATGATCCACAGGTAGTTCAGGCATTGCCTATTTGCAAACACTAGAAGGTCCCTTTAAAATGTAGTTGGAGTATATTAGGACTAATTGATTAGGTGCTCACATTTATGAGGATGGTCTAAGGTGATCAGTGGTCCAACTTAAAAACCCAGATCAACCCTTCAGACTTGAACACTGGATGGTCAAGTTTGAAGAGGGTTCATACATTGATAAGCAGGGAACCATGTATGTGGTTTCCAGACAAGACATATGAATTTGGAAACATAATTCTAGAAAATGAGATAGGAGACCTAGAGTAAGGAGACCTAGGATGAGAACCCAAGAATCCTCGAGCAAAATTTTTCCTGACTAGAGTGATAACCCCAGAGTGGATTCCTTAGGATAACAAAACCATAGAGTTATTCTTGAATAGGGATATAGATGAAGCCTTTTGGAGATTCAAACTAGATCAACTTAGTGAAGTAGGCAGAGTCACCATATATGAGTTCAAAAATCATAAGATACAAAGCAAAGTTGTCTATCTAGATAATACACAAAAAGGATGTTCTTGGTAATGGACCATGGTAGACATTCCTACACTTGGAAGGGTGAATTGGTTTTCCCCCCACCTAGATCAAATGTATGTTATGGCCAATAAGGAGCCAGATCATCTCACATCCATGGTACCCATAAGGAAGGAACTAGAGAAAGACCTGAGATGAGCTTTGCAAACCCAATAGGTAGAGAATTGGAAAGAATAGAGCAGGAGAGACATAGAAACCCAAGACATCAAAGAGGCATGGATGAATTTCCCTTGCCTAGGCCTAGAGAACACCCTAGGATCTTGAGGCCTACCCAACTGGTTAAATCCATGAAGAGCTACTTCGATGGTACCAAAGAACCATATGATCACGTAGTGGAGTTTAGGCAAGTACTAAGAGTGCAACAAGTTGATGATTTTTTCACTCAATATAATGCCTTTGGTCTAACACTCAAGAACACAACCTTGATGTGGTTTCAATTACTACATCAAGGATAATTTAGGAACATTGATTAGCTGCTAGAAGCCTTTGTCACGAAGTTCTCCAAGAGTGGAATTAGACACAATACCTCATCTCTGATCCAGAACTTCAAACAAACACACCAAGAGATAGTTAGACTAGCAAGAAGAAGATTTCACCAATAGCTAGAGAGATGCCCTATTCCAGAACTACCCACACTATCCAAACAAGTGGCATTGGTCTTGGATGGTTTGCTAAGTGCCAAATTGAGATCATATGTGTATCTAAAAGAGCCTAGAACCATAGAGCAGTGTGTTTGTATATGCATTGATATTGAGGAGAATCTAGGGAAAGAGTAAGAGCTTTCCAAGATCTATAAAGATTCAGAGAGTGCCACTATCTTCACTTCTAAACCATCCACTTCAATAGAGGAGTTAGTAGAGAAAGTAACACAAAAATTAGGAGTCTCCAGTAAACAAGGCCTAGAATGATCTGAGTGAAACGATGTTACAATTGTGGAGGAGACCACATGGCTAATGTTTGCCCCATTATGGCTCAACCCCAAGGAAACCCCAATAGCCAATACTACACCATTGGAAGGAGATATACAAACCACAGTACACAAGATTGCCCTTATAAAAGGCAGGTGGTTAGGCAAAGGTATCCAAAACCATATCAACAACATGGAAGATATCCGAATCAATACCAACAACAACAATACTTTAGGCCACAACAACCTTACCAACCACAATATCAAGCTCAACAAAGACCTCAACCAGTGTTGGGTCAACAGCCCCCTTGCCTAGCCAATGTGATCCCAATCAAGTATGCATCAACAGAAGAAAACTTGAGTAGAGCCTTAGTGCCAACACCTAGCTTGATTTCCAAAAGCAATCCAAATGCTCATAGCTTTGAATCAACACATATAGATAGTCCACCAGCTTACTACATGGATTCCCCAGAGCATAATGAGATCTACCCTTCCAAACACCCTAGTGAACCTAATTAGGAGCTAGAATATTCAAATATAATGTACTTGAAACCTAACCCTAGGGCCCAACCAAGAAAAATGAGAAACCAAGGACCCTGAGGACCATGCTATAGATGTTAGGGACATCACTTCATTAGAGATTGTCCAATCCTTGCACCAAGACTGCCCCTGTTAGTGACATTTCTAGGATTCTATACTGATTGTGATAAGGAACACCTCCTAAGGGATTGCCCAAAAAATCCAACCAATACGCAAAAAATCACACCTATTAATGTTATTGGTCTAGTGGTGGTTTCTAGTGTACATAAAACCGCAGTGCAAGTAGTAACTAGAGCTCAAGCCCTACAACAAAACCAAGGCACTCGTCAAGAGAAAAGCTTAGACAACAATGAGATTGAGAGTAAAACTAAAAAAAGAGCAAGATCTTGGAAAGATAGCCATGAGTGGATGAAAAGAAAATGGAAAAAGAGGACGAGTGAACTAGAAGATAGTTTAAGAGAGACCAAAGCTAAAATTAAAGACATCACATCTTAGACACACTCTCACACACCACCACCACCGCCACCACCACCACCATCAAATCAACCTCATATAAACCCATCACTACCTAGAGTAGGATCAATCTTAGCATATCCTACTCCTGATAAGTTAGATATGATGCTTAAAGAATATTAGGCTAGAATCCAAGAAGGGACAAATGTGACAAAACACGAAAAATGTTACCCTAGGCTAGAGGTTGAAAGAACTAAGCTATGTGCAAAAATCATTGAATTAGCACAAACCATGTTTGAGGCCAACCGCCTTTTCAATTGCACTAACTCAACCAAAGCCCAATTGCACTTTGATGAATTTCTAGAGAGACTAGAGAAAATAATAGCCAAATCACGAAAGACAACAGCATCATAGGTGAGTAACAATAGAAATGAAAGGATAAGCCTGCTCCCGAAGAAAGCTTATGCTCCTAACTCTACTGAAGAGTGTGAACCTCATCTAGGTGAACCTCAAGATGAAGAGTCTATCCTCATGGACCCTTTGTGTGCTTCAGAGGAAGAGTAACTCTATCTGATAGAAGTCAAAACTCAAGAGGAGGAAAGAACAAAACTAGAAGAAACATTGATAGTAAACAAAAAGAATAAAAGAGAGAAACCAAACCATAAGCTTGGAAAGAAAGAGACCCTCTTTGAAGTCCTCGAGAACTTCAAAAAATATGAAATAAAAGATTGAAAGGTCATGATTAGAATTCTTAATCAAGAAGCACTCACAAGAGTGCCTTACAACAACAAAGAGAGAAAGAAGAAAATTGTTGTGACCATAGAAGAGGATGAAGAATGATGTACATACATAGGACACAACCTGATTGAAGAAGAATAAAAAGAGTTTCTTGCATTGTTAAGAGAGTACAAAGATGTGTTTGCATGGAGAGACAAAGACTTTAAAGGAGTCGATCTAGATATTTTCTCACACAAAATACCCATGTCCTTAGATGCCAAGCCAATGAAGTAGAAACCCTTCACTTATAAGGATAATTATGCAGCAAAGATAAAAGAAGAGATAGATCGCTTGATAGAAGCTGGATTTATCTATGAAATAGAGCATACCAAATGGGTATCCCCCATTGTAGTAGTGCCCAAAAAGAATGGAAAACTATGAGTGTGCATTAACTTGAAGAAAGTTAACATAGCTACTATCAGATATCTGCTTCCTATCACATAACACTTATTAGAATGTGTAGTAGGAAAGGAAGTCGATAGCTTCCTTGATGGATTTTCAGGCTAAAATCAAGTAGCTATCACCCTTGAAGACTAGAATACGATGGATTTTTCCACAAAGTGGGGCATATTTTCATTTTTTTTATGCCATTTGGGCTCACCAATGCTCCTACTACATTTTAAAGGCTGATGTGCCATGTGCTCAAAGAACTCTTACGAAAGAACTTACAGGTCTATGTTGATGACTTATGTGCTCATTCAAACATTAGGCAAAACACATCCCATAGTTGAAACAGATCTTTGACAAAGGTAGTGTTGATATATTTAGGTAGTGATGTGTGTGAACACTCTAGGACCGCCGGGGCACTTTTTTCCCTCTTTAGGAGGTTTTTTTCCCCCGGCTTGTATATACGCCTATTGCCCTAATGGGCTACTTATCTTTGTACATTCTCTAGTAATACATTCAGTATTGTATGTTTGTGCTCCAAGCTTCTTCTTCTTCCTTGTGCTGTTTGCGTGCTTCCGCAGACGTCTATCTCCAACAATTGGTATCAGAGCAGGTTGTCGCTTCTTCTAGGGCGCTGTCGACACTCCTCCGTTTGCAGTCTCAGATTCGCATGAAATTTGGTGAGCATACTCAGGGTGTTTCCGAGATCAAAACAACTTCGCTTTGTGGTTCCGAAATTGCGATCTGAGCTCGTTTCGGCCTCGGAACGCACTATCGCAGCACTTGTGCAGGCTATTTCGTCCTTTTGTGCCAAAGGTATATACCAGTTTCTGTTCGCCAGTTTAAGCGTCTCAAAGTCTGCTACAGGTCTAGCAGAACTCGTCTGGGCAGTTTTGTTCAACTTTTTGAGATACAGTCAATTTTCTGCATCAAGGTATTTTAGTCATCGGCCATGGCTGAAAGCAGTGATGTATTCCGTATGTTGGCTGTTGAGGATAAGTTGGATGGTACCAACTACCAATTATGGGCTTATATGATGCGACATGTACTGGTTGCAGAAGGATTGTGGAACATTGTGCAGGGTGTTGAAAGACGTCCTGTTACACCTGTAACGACAGGTACTGCAAATACAGGTGTTGGAGCTGATGAAGATGGTGTCGAAGATGATATTCCACAGATTCTTGTTCGTGCTGCTATTTCTGTTGCACCTACTGCAGAGCAGATTCGTTGGGATGGCAGAGATGCCCACGCACATGCATTGATAGCTTTGTCTATCAAACGTGCCATTATTCCTCACATTCGCTCTTGCAGAACAGCAAAGGATGCTTGGGATACACTTACCACTTTGTAACAGGCTAGGAATGAGGCTCGTGTTGCTTACCTCCGAAAACAGTTGGAGAGTGAGCACATGAATGAAGGTGATTCTATGGACAATTTTCTTACAAAGATCAAAGACCTGAAGGAACAATTGATTTCTGCTGATGAGGTTATACCAGATAGCTCACTTGTGCAGACCGTTCTGAATGGTCTTCCTGATTCATATCAGAGTTTTGCCTCTACTCTTCGGTTGATGATGAAAGGCAATCCGAATGCCTTGTCATTTGAGGAATTAGTCTCTGTTCTGTTGCAAGAAGATCAGTCCAGGCAGAACAGGTCCATTATGCGTGTTGCAGATCAAGCTTTCCTGGCTAGTCAGAAGGGCAAAGGAAAATGGAGCTCTTCTACTAGTAAGCAGAAATGTGCGAATGCTGCACAATTGAAGAACCAGGATAAAGATGAGAAGAAATCAGAAAAGCAGAAATTGTTCTGCAAGTACTGTAAAGGAAATGATCATATTATAAAGAACTGTCCAAAACTGGCTGCTAAAGAGGCAAAGAAGAAAGAGGCTAGAATGGTTGTTGCAGAGGCCTCTACACCAAAAACAGAGTCTGCAAATCTTGTGCAGGAAGAAGAATGGGCGTTTACTACTGTCTGCAGTTTTGACTCATCTTCTCATGATCAGTGCATGTCTGCAGTAGACTCAGATGTTTGCCAGTACTTTGACAGTGGGGCGACCAAACATATTACCTCACAGCGCAGTTTCTTCTCTTCACTCGAGCCTCCCCTACAGGGAATACTGTCACATGCGCCAATAACTCCTCTCATCCTATTATGGGAGTTGGTAAGATCATTCTGACTACTGCTGATAGTAGTTCTTTCACTTTGTCAGATGCTTTATTTGTGCCAGGGATCAGAAAGAATCTGTTATCAATTTCTGTATTAGCCAAGATTGGCTTGGTTGTGAAATTCGTTGATGACAGGTGTATAGTCCATGATCTCTCAAATGGCGATGTGATTATTGCTTCTGGCATTTTATGTCGTGGGCTGTATAAGCTCATAGACTATGAAAGATCTGTGAATGATTCGGCATGTGCAGTTCATGATTCTCAGGCTATGTCAGATGCAAAGCTTTGGCATGCACGCTTTGGTCATCTGAATGTTGCTAGTTTGTTACGCCTATAGAAATCTGAAACGGTGTCCTCTTTGCCCAAACTTGAGGCACCTGGAAAACATGTTTGTGAAGGCTGTATTTTGGGCAAAATGCAGCGTTCTTCCTTTCCAAAAGATGGTTCAGTTCAGGCTATGCAGAAATTGCAGCTTGTACATAGTGATGTCTGTGGTCCTATGCAGACACCCTCTTTTGGAAATTACCTTTACTTCGTGACTTTCATTGATGATTTTTCCAGGCATGCATGGGTATATCCACTCAAAGCAAAGTCCGAAGTGTTCATGTGCTTCAAACAATTTTTGGTTTTGGCTGAAAATCTGTCAGCATGTAAAATGGGCACCCTCCGCACTGATCAAGGGGCAGAATATATGTCTTCAGATTTTAATGCATTTCTGGCTGAACGTGGGATAAAACACCAGTGTACAGTGCCATATACACCTCAACAGAATGGAGTTGTTGAACGGAAGAACAGGTCTCTCATGGAGATGGCGAGGTGTATGGTCAAGAGTCAGGCTTTACCTCATAGTTTCTGGCTTGAGGCTATCATGTGTGCAGCATATGTACTGAACAGGTGTCCCACTAAAGCGTTGCAGTCTATCACTCCATATGAGGCTTGGCATGACCGCAAGCCATCTTTTGCTCATCTGCGTGTTTTTGGTTGTTTGGCATATGCATTAGTGCCTGAACAACATCGCAGAAAATTGGATGATAAGGCAGTAAAATGTATTTTTGTTGGGTACAGTTCTGAAAGTAAAGGCTATCGTCTGTATCATCCACAGACTAAACGCATTCTGGTTAGCCGTGATGTTGTCTTTGTGGAAGATGCTATTCAGCCATTGCTTTCATGTACTAAGGAGACATCTGTTAGCTCCAAAGACATGTATGATACTTTGATGCCTCTTTTTACAGGTGGACAGTCTAGTGCTGGTCCTAATGAGGCAACTTCTCAGCCTTTGCAGGTTTCATATGATGATGCAGATCATTCCATTTCTGATGCAGATTTACATGATGCACTTGTTGATGAGAGAGCTGATATTGAGCAGGCAAAAACTATGCCAAAATGGCTGGTGCAAACTTTGCGTGACAGCAAATTAGATGCACCTTTGTCATATCGTACTCGTTCAGGCTCTCATAGTGCCTCCTTTGCATCAGATTGCTATGCTATGGCTGCATCTAGTCTGTGTGATGAGAATGAGCGTGTTTCTTTTGATGAAGCACAGAATTCAGAAAATTGGATCACTGCTATGCAATCTGAATATGATGCTATAATGAAGAATGGTACATGGTCTTTATGTGACTTGCCTCCTGGCAAGAAGGCCATGGGCACTAAGTGGGTATACAAGCTGAAGCGTAAACCTGATGGTACAGTTGACAGGTATAAGGCTAGGCTTGTTGCAAAGGGTTATGCGCAGGAAAGAGGCATTGATTTTGATGAGACCTTTGCACCTACATGCCGTATGACTACTGTTCGGAGCATTTGTGCACTTGCAGCCCATCATGGTTGGAATGTACATCAAGTGGACATTAAAACAGCATTTCTGAATGGTGACTTGCATGAAGAAGTGTATGTTTTTCAGCCCCGTGGCTTTGTGCAGAAAGGGCATGAAAACTAGGTGTGCAGGTTAAAGAAGGCGTTATATGGTTTAAAGCAAGCACCACGTGCTTGGTATGAGAAGATACATGCCTATCTGATTGCACATGGTTTTGAGAACAGTCCAACTGAAAGCACCTTATATGTTAAGCGTGCTAATGATGTGCTTCTGATCATTGTTGTCTATGTAGACGACATGCTGCTCACTGGTCCTATTGAGAAGCATATTGCTGATTTCAAGGCTGATTTGCATGCCTCATTTGAGATGTCTGATTTGGGGCATTTGCATCACTATTTGGGCATTCAGTTTATGCAAGTTGATGGTGGAATGGCTTTGTGTCAAACGAAATATATTGACACATTATTGCAGCGTTTTGGCCTTGAAGACTGTAAGCCTATTGCCACTCCTATGGAGATAGGTTTACAATTGAGTCTTCATGATGCTGGAGATGCATTTGATGCTGTTCTCTATCAGCAGGCTGTTGGATGCTTGATTTACTTATGCATTACTCGACCAGATATTCAGTTTGCTGTCTCACAGATGAGCAGGTTATGCATTTCCCAGGAGTCACGCATTGGAAAGCGGTTAAGCGCATCTTTCGCTACTTGAGTGGTACTCGGCTACTTGGGTTGTTTTATCCCAAGGGGGGATCACTACCGCAAGATTTGCATGCTTTTTCTGACTCAGATTGGGCTGGTTGTTATGACACTCGTGTGTCCACCAGTGGTTTTTGCTTCATGCTTGGTAGCTCATGTATATCTTGGTTGAGCAAGAAGTAGCCTACTGTGGCCACTTCCAGTTGTGAGGCTGAGTATAGGGCAGCTTTCACAACGACTGTTGAGTGTGTGTGGCTCAGACGCCTTATGGCTGATTTGGGTGTTGGCCAGTCTTCTTCCACCACCATCTTCACTGACAGTCAGAGCGCATTGGCAGTTGCGAGGAACCCTGTGTTCCATGCTCGCACTAAGCACATTGAGGTGCATTATCACTATGTCAGGGAGAGGTTCTCTGCTGGGGAGATCAGCTTGGCATATGTGCCCACGCAGGAGAACATTGCAGACCTTTTCACGAAGGCTCTGCCTACGGAGAAGTTTGAAGCTTTCCGCAAAGCTTTGGGCTTACTTCCTTTTGCGGAGTGATTTCCACATAGCTTGGCACTTCCTTATACATGAGTGCCAGCTCCTTGTTCACCGCATCACTCCCAGGGGGGATTTGTTGATATATTTAGGTAGTGATGTGTGTGAACACTCTAGGACCGTCGGGGCACTTTTTTCCCTCTTTAGGAGGTTTTTTCCCCCGACTTGTATATACACCTATTACCCTAATGGGCTACTTATCTTTGTACATTCTCTAGTAATACATTCAATATTGTGTGTTTGTGCTCCAAGCTTCTTCTTCTTGCTTGTGCTGTTCGCATGCTTCCGCAGACGTCTATCTCCAACAGGTAGAGAATATCAAATCTGCTTGAACCTAGAAAAGTGTGTTTTCATGGTTAGGCAAGGCAAGATTCTAGGACACGTAGTGTCAAAAAACGAAATCTCAACAGATGAAGATAAAGTGAAATCCATGAGTTACCAAGACTACTTTCAAGGAAGTACAAGCTTTCATGGGTCATTGCAAAGCCTCTGTACAACCTTTTAACTAATTTCAAATAAATGTGAGAACTCCTTCAATGAGCTCAAATGAAGATTGTGTTCAATACCAATCTTGACTACACCACATCGGAATAAGCCATTCCATGTACATGTGGATGCATCCAATTATGCCATTGGGCGTGTGCTAGCACAACCTACTAGTGAAGGTAATATTGATCTTCCAATAGCTTACACCAGTATGCAATTGAACACAGGAGGACAAAATCACACCACAACTGAAATAGAAGGATTAGGCATGGAGTGTGCAATTAAAAAGTTTAAGCATTATTTGCTTGCAAATAATTTTAAATTTTTTGCAGACCATCAAGCATTAATCTACATAATGGTAGGTAGTGTATATAAGCACACCAATCGAGGCATATTGCCTTGTTGTTCATAAGAATATGAGGATGCAAAATGGTTGCAAATAGCACATCTAGGTGCATTGAAGCAACATCATTATAAGCATCGAACCCTATAGACTCTACAAATATTATGTGTATATTGGCCAAAAATGGAAGAAGATGTCCAACAAACCTTTTGTAAGCTTTTTGAGAACAAAAACATTCCCTCAAGAGATGACATTGGCCAAACAAAGGATCTTAGAGCAAGAAGCATTGGACTACGCACTTATTAGAGATAACTTATGCAAATGAGGAAGAGATGGATACCTACGATTGTGTGTCCATGAGAGTGAATATCTTTAGACCGGGTGATCAAAGCTATATTGTTACTAGATCTTTGATGGCGAACCCTCCACATGGATGCACATACCTATGTGAAGAGATGCCACATTTGTCAACGAACTCAATATCTGATATGTAAGGATGAGAAGCCACTAAGACCCATGATGGGAGGACATGCATTCTCCAAGTGGGGAATAGACTTTCTTGGTCCTATTAACCCCCCAAGCTAAGACTTCACATGCTAAATACATTATTGTTACCACCAAGTATCTAACCAAATGGGTAGAAGTGAAAGCCATTAAGAAGAAGGATGCACAAATTACAGCTAAGTTTCCCTTTGAGAATGGGTTTACAAGATATGGTTCGCCAATAGAATGGTCAGTGACCGTGGCACCCATTTCTTTAATGAGATCATTAAATACTTGTTGCAAGAATTCATGGTCATTCACAAGAAGTGGACCCCATACCACCCACATGCAAATAGACAAGCAGAAAGCACAAATAAGATCTTATCCATGGTTCTAACAAAGTTAGTGAATAATAAATGCTTTGATTGGGACAAATAGTTACATCATGTTGTTTGGGCATATAGAGTGGCCTACAAAATGGTACTCCAAGCCACACCCTTCCAGATGGCATTTGGATAGAATGTGTTCTTGCCATTATTCTTCTTGATACCTACTTTAAAAGTGGCACAAGAGCATCAATGGACAGGTCATGAGATCTCTTCTAGGATCTTTGATCTGGAATGATTAGGAGAAACTAGATCAAGAGTAGCTGCAAGGATTTACACAACTAAGAAAAGATAAAAGGCATATTTTGATGCACATGTAAAATATAAGGGATTAAAGGGAGGAGAATTAGTCTTGGTATATACACTAAAACAACATGCCAAGAAATTTGAAAGGCATGGCTATGGACCCATGATAATCAATAGAATATCCACTAGTGGAGCTATCCAATTAGCCATTCTAGAAGGTGATATCCTATGGAGTTACATCAATGGATGTAAAGTGAAATCACATAAAGAGACCCTCACGGAGGAAATGCTAAATGGGATCAACATAGCCAACAAGTGCAAAGAAGAAGGAAATCTGATTAGAGAAGAGGTGCAAGAAAAAGTCCTAGAACACATCCGATGTATGAAGTTAAGAAGACAAGGAAGAGATCAATGTAGGCAAGATTCTTATGAGGCACCAAGATATCACATGGATATGTGCCAAATGATGAGTTGAAACCATCATAGAATTGTAGATAGATGTCCTTTTGTAACCCTAAAGATAGGACAAGGAATGAGCACAAGGACTATAAAAACCTTGATTGATTCAGGCATGGACACTATTGCCATTAGATTTTCCTACTATCAAAAATTGCACTTGAACATCCATCCTATTGATGCTTATCTCATAGGATTGGGAGGAGTGGAAAATCCTTGCATGGGTGAGGTGGAACTTCCCATCTCCATTCATGATGCCTACATGAGAGTAAAAGTACTAGTGTGTCAAGATGACAACCTGATGGAACCTCTTGTCTTGGGTCAGGATTGGATCTACGATCATGCAGTGAACTTACACCTGAGACGTGGACTGTCATGGACAAGGAAACCATCTTGAACCTTAGATTCCATGTGAATTCTATATCTCATGATTACTTCAGAATTTGGGGAAACCAATGCTTCCATTGCATCTAGAGCATGCCAAAACCCTAAGATTGACTATCTACTTGCCTCATTTGGATATCTAGAGCTCATGTTTTGAATTGATGTCATCATCGATGACATCATCAATTCGTAACCGCCTCGTATGAACCGCGCTTGAAAACCTATATAAGGAGGGGTTGGTTACATTTATAATCAGTCTTGTCAATACCAGTCTTGGGAGCTCAAGGAGGCATGAGTACTACTCAAGCCTGAGCATCTCTAGTTAGCAGCTATCTCTTCAAGCCATCATGAAGATTCAGCCTTGAATCATTTGATCCATGAGAATCTACCACATGATGAATTGTTTTGTAATGTTAAGCAGAAAACACAAGAAGGAAAAGTCGAAGAAGTAAACAAATTTCAGGAAAAGGATGGGTTACTATTCTATAAGAACCTATTGTATGTCCCTCTAGGAAAGCCAAGGATCCAAGTACTTCGACAACATCATGAAAACCTTGCAGCAGGACATTTTGGAGTAAATAAAATAATAGAACTCATATCAAGGGATTTTTGGTGGCTTCAAATGTGGAAGGAAGTCAAAGAATATATACAAACCTATGACACTTGCAATAGATCTAAGGTATCATGACATAAACATCATGGCCTCTTGCAACCTTTACCTATTCCAGAAAGGCCATGGGCTTCATTGTCTATGGATTTCATCACAAATCTACCAAAGTGAGATAAGTATGATGCCATTCTTGTTATTGTGGATCGATTTACAAATATGGCATACTTCATTCCAAATACCAAGGCAATCACAAATGCAACCACTGCTAGACTTTTTCTCAGATACATCTTTAGACTTCATGGATTGCCTGATGATATTGTCAGTGATCGAGGTCCATAGTTCATATTGAGCGTTTGGAACTATCCTGCAAGCTCCTTGGTGTTCAAGTTAAAGCAAATCATCCACAGATTGATGGAAAAAAAAAATGGGTGAATCATCCTAGAGCAATATCTCCGTTGCACCAATAACTATCACCAAAATGATTGGTTTGAGTTGTTATTCTTTGGAGAGTTTGCCTATAACAATAGTGTTCATGCATCTACTAAGGAAACTCCCTTCTTTGCGAATTATGGACAACATCCAAGGATGGATATACAACTCCCAAATCATGTCAAGAATCAGCTGCTAGAGATAAGGCCCAGTACGTGATGGAAATTCACAAAGAACTCAAGGGAGAGATCCATAAAGCTCAAGAACATTATAAGTACTATGCAGATCAACATCATATTCAAAATCCATCGTATCAAATTGGGGATAAAGTATGGTTACTTAGAAAAAATTTGAAAATTTGAAGGCCTTGTGCAAAGTTAGATCATCAAAGATTCGGTCCATTCACCATCTTGGCCAAGATTGATCCAGTCACCTTCAAGCTCCGGCTACCAAGTACAATGAGAATACATCCAGTTTTCCATGTGTCCATGTTGGAACCATATCAGATTTCACCATTGAGGGGGGGAGACCTAGTCCTTCACCACCTATCGAGATTGATGATCATGAAGAATTCAAGGTCGAGCATGTCCTAGATTCGAGAATATCCCAAGGAAGATTGGAGTATCTTGTTCATTCGAAAGGGTATGACATTAGTGGTCACACTTGGGAAACTTTAGAGAATCTTCATAGAGCACCAATAAGGTTCAAGAATTTCATAAGAAAAATCCAATGAAGCCAAGACCAGAGACCATGACCGCTCCTCGTAGAACTCATCAATTGAGGGGGAGGTGATGTCATGGACAAGGAAACCATCTTGAACCTTATATTCCATGTGAATTCTATATCTCATGATTGGTTTAGAATTTGGGAAACCATTGCTTCAACGTCTAGAGCATGCCAAAACCCTAAGAACAACTATCTATTTGCCTCATTTGGATATATAGAGATCATGTTTCGAATTGATGAGATCATCAATGACATCATCAATTTGTAACCGCCTTTCATGAATTGCCCTTGAAAACCTCTATAAGGAGGGGTTGGCCACATTCATAATTAGTCTTGCCCATACCAGTCTTGGGAGCTCAAGGACTCGTAACGGCCGAGTAAGTACTCTCCAAGTTCCACTTCCAGTTCTTGTCTTGTTCCTTGTTCTAGTCTTGTCTATTCTAGTTCTTGGACATCCTATCTTGTCCTCTTGTAATCTCGTAGTACGAGATCTTGTCAAGTTCTTTCTTGTATCTAGTTCATCTCCCAAAAGGGAGTTCTTGTAATCCAAAGATATTGTTTCATACTTATGATCCAAGGTTGTGGGATCTCCTGTATCATCTCTAGTCAAGTTTTCCATACCTATAAGTCCCAGATTGTAGGATGTCTTGTGTCGATCGCATATTCTTGTATCATTTTCCCTTCGTGAGTGTTCTTGTAATCAGAAGTATAGTTATGAAATCTTGTCTAGTCTAGTCAGAGAGCATAATCTAGTGCTCCCCAAACATGGAATTCATCAGGTTTGGGTGAACTGGCTAAAAATCATAGCTAAGTTAGCCAATCAAACACTCAAGGAATTAGGAAAGGCACCAGCTCCTGGTCCTTCCAAGAGCACACATGAAGATAACAATGATGTTCTTGTCCAAAGCTTTGTGATATAGGAGGAAGCAAGTTGTGAAGAAGTATTATAATTTAACATGGAGCTCCCTTTATTTCCAATGATGATCTAGCCTAAACAAGTAAGGAAGCATAAGAAGCAAAGAGAGAAGATCACCAAATCTTATGATGAGAATCCAGTTCGAAATAGTGTGACAACTAGAGTGAAGCAAATCTAGATATGCAAGAGTGAGAAATCCTTGAATCCCTCATCAAAACCACCAATATATCCTAAGACCTATTACACACTCAATTAGTTACACGCAGGCTCACATGCACTCACTTCACATACTTCATGAAGGTAATCTATTATCATCACATCCGCACATCAAATCGCACCTAGGACTACTTGGAAATGGGTACCTAAAAAGTTCCAAATCTTGATAGAATTATCTCAAAAACCTTTAAAGGTCACCAATGTTAAGATTTGTAACCCCATAAGGGAAATTTGGAAATTCAAGCTTTGTAACAAACCCCCTGACCAAACCATGTTAGAAAAAAAATCTCTTGCAGAAGGATAGATGCATTCTGATTACATAGCACAGCTAGAGTATGCATATATGGAAGCGACTAACCTCTTAACAACCACTCATATTCACACCACATCTCATCAAAACTAACTCACTAACCACAACGAATATCATGTTGGTACTGTAAAGGGGACAAGACATCATCTAGTTTCCAATGCAATGCTAATATGATCTTCTTACTTCTAGAAGATTCAAGAGGAACCATAACCACTCACACAATGGTAGATACAACAGGAACAAGTTCACGAGCTAGGAATTCTTATCAAAATGTGGACATAGAGAGGTTGCCTATATCAAATGAGCCTAAGGAATGGTGAGAGGAGATGCTACCAGTACATATTATCTGGATATAAGATCCACTAATTGGGCCACACTATGAGGGTTAGCAAGAACTCACATTGGCTCAATGGGATGGTAGAAACATCAGGAGAAGGTGCATATATGTGGGAAGCTTAGCTTGAGTACAACAACACATGGGAAAAGCTGGTAGTTAAGAGGAACCATAATCACTCACACAATGGTGCAACATGAACAAGTTCACAAGCTGGGAATACTTATCAAAATGTGGACATAGAGAGATTTCCCATGTCAAATGAGCCAAAGGAATGGCGAGAGGAGATGCTGGCAGTACATATTATCTTGATACAAGATCCACTGATGGGCACACTATGAGGGTTAGAAAGAATTCACATTGGCTCAATGAGATGGTATGAGCATTAGAAGAAGGCGCATATATGTGGGACACTGAGCTTGAGTACAATAACACATGGGAAAAGTCCCATTTCTAGTAGACTTAAGGCATGTCTCACAAAAGGTAGGCTTGGCAGATTATTACTATTAGACTCCCAAAACTAGATTTCATGAGATGCTTTTATCTCATCAACTCACTCACTCCTACCCAAGACCCCAAAGCTTCAATCGCCTTCCTGGTTCCAACATTGACATGTGCGAATGAGTTAAAGCGGTTCCGATTAACCAACAACTTAGTTTGAGAACCTCTAGATATGAGAGGGATGCATGTTTCCATCAAGAGAGAAGGATTGGCTCTAGAAAACATGAAGAATAGAAGCCTCACAAAGCTCAAAGACATGGTGTCCATGACACCGAATATTGTAGTGCACCTTAGGATGTGCATGCAACATTTCCCATTTCCAAGGCAAGATCGATTCACAATGCCCCATAAAAAGGTTTGGTTTATCTTGCATTTGACCGACACACAGAACATGACGATCAATCTTCCACATTGGCTTATTGATCAAATCCATCAGGCATGCAAAAGGTGGCCATGCAAGCCCATATTACATGGCTATTGTGCCCTCACTAGAATTATCTATTGGAGCCTTGCATATGATGCTCCAGTTTAGAAAGCTTTTTCCTAGAGGATGAGGGGATCAATGTCATGTGCACAACCTAGAGGTGCCACCTTAACACTAGATATATCTCCCACCCCACAAAGAGTATTTAGGCTTTTTACACTGAATACCAAGGTGAAGCACAAATGGCTCCAACTTAATTTTCCCACGAGTGCCATCGGACCTAGAATTCCCTAGAGGAGTTCTCTTCAAAGAGCTTAGTCATACGGATTTTGAAAAAATCCTTCAAGAGGTCAATCTTGAATCAAGAATCAAGAGAAGAACAAGAAGGTGAGTAGCAACACCAACCACATGAAGAAGAAGGACAACAAGAACCAGCCTGGAGAAGACAAAGAAGAAGATGAAGAGGACAAAGAAGAGCAACACAATGAATAGCAAGGGGAAGCTATAGGAGCCCCTATTTACACTGCACAATTAAAAAGGCTTACAAAACTATTATGTGCAAGAAAGACACCACCTCTCCTTCAGTACTAATCGAGCATTGATTGAACAAATTCTTAGTGAGGAAGGAGTGGAACCACACTTTATCAAAACACTCCAACTTCGCACAAAATCCTTGGGAGTCACTCAAGCAATTTACACCATGCTACAAAATCCCACACCTTGCTATGATCAAAGATGCATGGAGACTCGAGAATGCACTGGAAAAAATATCCAAATTCCCATATCTCAACATGAAGCAACTAGAGTGCAAGAGGCTACCTGAACTATGATCATCGATTTGACAACCAAAACATTTGTTCATCTTAGTAGCCTCCATCCCCTCCCACAATGAGTCATGTACATACCACCTTTGAAACCATAGCCATCACTCAAACCACACAACCCATTGACCAAACCCCTCCCCAATCACCACCCCTTACCAAACCCATTGCCTCCATATCATCTTTTAGCTTCCATGAACCAATCTTCCAAGATAGCCTATTTTCCTCCATCACTAATCTTCTCTACATCATCATGATCTAAATCTTGGAGCCCATCATTCGCCATCCTATCATAACCAGTACAATGGGTAACCCCTGCCCAATAAAAGGAAGTATACGTTTCCTTGCCACCCCGTGCACCCAAATCCCATTCAATGTTGACCTTTATTACTCTACCCTCTAACCCACCACCAATGCGGCCACCCTACCACCATTCTAGTTTTCTCTCATGGAAGCCCTCGGCTATCCTACCAACCCATTCTCTTTGGGTCTGAACCCTTTTGTTACATCACTTTTCATAGACACCACGAGCAACGCACCTACCATCCCTACTTTCATGGTGGTATGGAGACACACGGCACTGTCTGATTCTATGGACATATCAACCACCTACGGCACCACCCCCTCCCCTCACACTTCCACACTTCCACAATCCCCTAACCCCCACTGCCAACATCACCACTATCAGACATATCATTCACAACTCCCATACCCCCTCCCATTCCCCCTGCATTTGCCCCCATCACTTTTG
Organism: Ceratopteris richardii; assembly: GCA_020310875.1. Taxonomy (NCBI): domain Eukaryota; kingdom Viridiplantae; phylum Streptophyta; class Polypodiopsida; order Polypodiales; family Pteridaceae; genus Ceratopteris; species Ceratopteris richardii. Next base: position 18,450,684 of record CM035420.1, read on the forward strand.
CATCTACTTCTATAAATAATACATTCAATACTATGATTCAATGTGTATCACAGATTCAACATGACTATCAATAATAAGAAGAAAGAAATGTGATCTTAGTGAGCGAGTCTCAACAATTACAAATCAAGGTGATAGCACTAGAAGAAGATAACCATCGACTACAAGCTGAGTATCTTATCCTACAACAAGTGCACGATGAGAAAAATACAAAAGTACAATATTTGGAAGAAATGTTGCACGAACAAGATGCAAGGAATGCCAAAACTACAAAGGAACTTAGGCCTTGTGTGATGACATATGCTAGTAACAATGGAGGAGAATAAGAGACTTTAACAACAAAGTCAAGACAACCTAGGGAGCTACGATGGAAGGCACTCCGAGAACCACCATCAATCCAACCTAGTTTCAAGTGGTTCCTTCAGATATCTTTCAAATCCTATTAGAAGAGCATGCTAAATTTTTCGAGTCATGTTGATATATTTGCGTAATGATGTGTGTGAACACACTAGGATTGTTGAGGCACTTTTTTCCCTCTTTAGGATGTTTCTTCCCCTGACTTGTATATATGCCTATAGCCCTAACGGGTTACTTATCTTTGTACATTCCCCTGGTAATACGTTCAGTATTGTGTGTTGTGCTCCAAGCTTCTCCTTCTTCCTTGTGCTGTTTGCGTGCTTCTACAGATGTCTAACTCCAACAATTGGTATCAGAGCAGGTCGCTGCTTCATGTAGGGCATCATCAACACTCCTTCATTCATAGTCTCAGAATCACATGAAATTTGGTGTGCATGAAATCGCGATATGAGCTCGTTTCAACCTCCGAATGCACTATCATAGTGCTTATGCAGGCTATTTTTTCTTTTTGTACCAAAGAAATACATAGGTTTTGGTTCGCCATTATAAGCATCTCAAAGTCTACTACAAGTTTAGCAGAACCCGATAGGATAATCCTGTTCAACTTTTTGAGATACAGTCAATTTTTTGCATTAGGGTATCTTAGTTAGTGGCCATGGCTGAAAGTAGTGATGTATTGCATATGTTGGTTGTTGAGGATAAATTGGATGGTACGAATTACCCATTATGGGCTTATATGATGCATCATGTATTGGTTGCAAAGGGACTGTGGAATATTGTGCAGGGTGTTGAAAAACATCTTATTACACCTACAAATACAAGTACTGAAGCTGATGTTGATGGCATCGAAGATGGTGATATTTTGCAGATTCATGTTTGTGCTGTGGTTCTTATTGCACCTACTATATAGCAAATTCATTGGGATGGCAGAGATGATTAGGCGCATGCATTGATAGTCTTGTCTATCAAACATACCATTATTCCTCACATTTGCTCTTGTAGAATAGCTAAGGATGCTTGGGATACACTTACGACATTGTACGAGGCTAGGAATGAGGCTCGTTTTGCTTACCTCCAAAAACAGTTGGAGAGTGATCACATGAATGAAGGTGATTCTTTGGACAATTTTCTGACAAAGATCAAGGATTTAAGGGAGCAGTTGATTTCTGATGATGAAGTCCTTCCTGAAAATTCACTTGTCCAAACTGTTATGAATGGTCTTCCCCACTCATATCGGAGTTTTGCTTCTACTCTTTGTTTGATGGTGAAAGGCAATCCAAATGCCTTAACATTTGAAGAGTTAGTTTCTGTTCTGTTGCAGGAAGATAAGTCTAGGCAAAACAGGTCTATTATGCGTGTTGTAGATCAAGCTTTCCTGGCTAGTCAAAAGGGCAAAGGTAAATGGAGCTCATCTACTAGTATGTAGAAATCTGCAAATGTTGCACATTTGAAGAAAGAAGACAAAGATGAGAAGAAATAAAAAAAGTTGAAATTGTTTTGCAAATACTGTAAAGGAAATGATCATGTCATTAAGAGCTGTCCAAAACTAGCTGCTAAAGAGGCAAAGAAAAAAGAGGCAGGAATGATTGTTGGAGAGGCCTCTACACGGATGACAGAGTCTGCTAATCTTGTGTAGAATGAAGAATGGGCATTTACTACTATTTGTAGTTTTGACCCATCTTCTCATAACGAGTGTATGTCTAGAGTAGAATTAGATGTTTGCTTTTTTGACAGTGGAGTAACCAAACATATTACCTCATAACACAGTTTCTTCACTTCACCTGAGCCTGTGCCTATAGGGAATACTGTCACATGCGCCAACAATTCTTCTTATCCTATGATGGGAGTTGGTAAGATCATTTTGACTATTGTTGATGGTAGTTCTTTTACATTGTCGGACACTTTATTTGTGCCAAGGATTAAGAAGAATATGATATCAATTTTAGCTTTATCCAAGATTGGCTTGGTTGTGAGATTTGTCGATGATAGATGTACAGTTCATGATCTCTCAAATGGTGATGTCATTATCGCTTCATGCATTTAATGTCATGGGTTGTACAAAATCATAGACTATGAAATATCTATGATGCTTCAGCATGTGCAGTACATGATTCTCAGGCTATGTTAGATGCAAAGCTTGGGCATGCACACTTTGGTCATCTAAATTTTTCTACTTTGCTACACGTGTAGAAATCTAAAATGGTGTCCTCTTTGCCCAAACTTGAGGCACCCAGAAAACATGTCTATGAAGGTGTATTTTGGGCAAAATGCAGCATTCCTCCTTTCCAAAAGATGGTTTAGTTGGAGCTACTAAAAAATTGCAGCTTTTTCAGAGTGATGTCTGTGGTCCTATGCAAACACCCTCTTTTGGAAATTATCTTTACTTCGTGAATTTCATTGATTATTTTTCTAGGCATGCATGGGTATATCCATTGAAAATAAAGTATGAAGTATTTATGTGCTTCAAACAGTTTTTGGTTTTAGCTAAAAATTTGTCAGCATGTAAAATGGGCAACCTGCATTCTGATCGAGGGGGGGAATATATGTCTTCTGACTTTAATGCATTTCTGGCTCAACATGGGATAAAACATCAATGTATGGTGCCGTATACACCTCAACACAAGCTAAATAGAAGAATAGGTCACTCATGGAGAGGGCAAGGTGTAGGTCAAGAGGCAGGCTTTACCACATAGTTTCTGGCTTGAGGCTGTCATGTGTGTAGCATATGTACTTTATAGGTTTCCCACTAAAGCACTACACTCTATCACTCCATATGAGGCTTGGCATGGTAGCAAGCCATCAATTTCTCATCAATTTCTCATCTGTGCATTAGTGCCTAAACAACAACACATAAAACTCGATGATAAAGCAGTGGAATGTATTTTTGTTGGGTACAATTATGAAAGCAAAGGATGTTGTCTGTATCATCCATAGACTAAATGCATTTTGGTTATTCGTGATGTTTTTGTGGAAGATGCTATTCAACTAGTACTTTCATGTACTAAGGAGACATTTGTAAGCTCCAAAGACATGTATGATACTTTGCTGCCTCTTTTTGTAGGTGGAGTCTAGTGTTGGTCCTAATGAGGAAATTTCTTAGCCTTTGCAAGTTTCATGTGATGATGCAGATCATTCTATTTCTGATGCAGATTTACATGATGCACTTGTTGATTAGAAAGTTGATATTGAGGAGGCAAAAACTATGCCAAAATGGCTGGTGTAGACTTTGCATGTGTGTGTGTGTGTGTGTGTGCACGCATGTATGTTTGTGAATGTGTATGCATGCATGTGTGTATGTATGTATGTATGTATGTTCATATGTATCTATGTGTGCGTGTATGTATGTATGTATGTATGTATGTATGTATCTATGCATGCATGTATTTATGTGTGTGTTTGTACCAAGTTAATCTCCTTCTCAACTTGCTATTTTTCTAATAGGGGAAATTGATTCTGGAGCATAGAAACATGAAGATCAACAACCAAAGGTCAATTCCACTAGATGCACTGAGGTTGAAACTCCGTTCAAAGCAATTCATGTAGTTAGAATCACCATCAAATTTACTATTTGTGACTTGCATTTGACCATATCTTGCTATTTTTGAGTTCTTTGGTGCCATGGAAGAAAATATAACTTTTTTGGCATGCTGCAAGCTCTAGATAAGCTTGGTGGGACCAACTATGCAATGCTTTCTTACATGATGAATCATGTTCTTGTTGCAAAGAAACTAAGGAACATAATGGTTGATTTTGACAAGCGAGCCTATGGTTCTTTTACCATGCAACATGTTTTCATAGATTTAGGGTCTTTGTCAACTAGAGTGACTATGCATTCTCCATCTATGCAAGCACAACTTAGATGGGATGGAAAGGATTTTTAAGTTCATGTAGTGATTGCCTTTTATCTGAAGCAACATATTGTTCAACACATCTGATCATGCACTACTTCAATACAAGCTTGGGATACTCTTGCCTTTTGTATGTAGTGCATAATTAGGCATATGCTGCTTACTTGAGGAAGCAACTTGAAGATGTATTTATGGCTAAGTTAGTGGATCTATATGTTACACACATAAAGGATTTGAAAGAGCAATTAGTAAACATTCATGAGATCATTGTGAATGCACCATTTATTTCTAGACTACTCAAAGGATTGCCCAAATCCTTTCAAAGATTTTCTACTACACTTTGTTTGGTTCCAAAAGAAAATCCAAATATGTACACTTTTGATGAGCTTGTGTCTCTTCTTTTGCAAGAAAGAGAAATTAAGAGTGACTAGAAGTGCTTGTCTTGAGGGAACACAAGCACTTTCTATTACACAAAAGGGAAAAAAAAGTATGGTTCAGCTTTGGGTTCATCATAACCAACACCTCGTTTTTCCTCTTCCACCTCTTCCTTTCTTGGTGATATGGAAAAGAAGAAGAGATGCATGTATTTTCAAAATGTATGCCATTCCACTCTAGGTCATTGACAAGAGTGTGCTTCCACTCCTAATGGCTCATAGAGCAATCTTTGTAAGTTCATTTCCATTTTAATTCATTCATCATGTTTTGTTATCTTTTGTTCCTTCTTCCATAGTGTTGATATATTTAGGTAGTGAACACACTAGGATCGCCGGGGCACTTTTTTCCCTCTTTAGGAGGTTTTTTTCCCCCGGCTTGTATATACGCCTATTGCCCTAATGGGCTACTTATCTTTGTACATTCTCTAGTAATACATTCAGTATTGTGTGTTTGTGCTCCAAGCTTCTTCTTCTTCCTTGTGCTGTTCGCGTTCTCCTGCAGACGCCTAACTCCAACAATTGGTATCAGAGTAGGTCGTCGCTTCATCTAGGGCGCCGTCGACACTCCTCCGTTTGCAGTCTCAGAATCGCACAAATTTTAGTGAGCATACTCAGCGTGTTTCTGAGATCAAAACTGCTTCGCTCTGTGGTGCCGAAATCGCGATCTGAGCTCGTTTCGGCCTCTGAACGCACTATCGCAGCACTTGTGCAGGCTATTCTGTCTTTTTATGCCAAAGGTATATACGAGTTTCTATTCGCCAGTTTAAGCGTCTCGAAGTCTGCTATAGGTCTAGCAAAACTCGTCTGGGCAGTTCTGTTCAACTTTTTGAGATACAATCAATTTTCTGCATCAAGGTATTTTAGTCACCGGCCATGGCTGAAAGCAATGATGTATTCCGTATGTTGGCTGTTGAGGATAAGTTGGATGGTACCAACTACCCATTATGGGCTTATATGATGCGACATGTTTTGGTTGCAAAAGGATTGTGGAACATTGTGCAGGGTGTTGAAAGACGTCCTGTTACACCTGTAACGACAGGTACTACAAATACAGGTGCTGGAGCTGATGAAGATGGTGTCGAAGATGATATTCCGCAGATTCCTGTTCGTGCTGCTGTTTCTGTTGCACCTACTACAGAGAAAATTCGTTGGGATGGCATAGATGCCCAGGCACATGCATTGATAGCTTTGTCTGTCAAACGTGCCATTATTCCTCATATTCGCTCTTGCAGAACAGCTAGGGATGCTTGGGATACAATTACCACATTGTACCAAGCTAGGAATGAGGCTCGTGTTGCTTACTTCCAAAAACAGTTGGAGAGTGAGCACATGAATGAAGGTGATTCTATGGATAGTTTCCTAACGAAGATCAAAGATTTGAAGGAACAGTTGATTTCTGCTGATGAGGTTATACCAGATAGCTCACTTGTGCAGGCCGTTCTGAATGGTCTTCCTGATTCATATCAGAGTTTTGCTTCTACTCTTTGGTTGATGATGAAAGGCAATCCGAATGCCTTATCATTTGAGGAGTTAGTCTCTGTTATGTTGCAGGAAGATCAGTCCAGACAGAACAGGTCCATTATGCATGTTGCAGATCAAGCTTTCCTGGCTAGTCAGAAGGGCAAAGGAAAATGGAGCTCTTCTACTAGTAAGCAGAAATCTGCAAATGCTACACATTCAAAGAACCAGGATAAAGATGAGAAGAAATCAGAAAAGCAGAAATTGTTTTGCAAGTACTGTAAAGGGAATGATCATATCATAAAGAACTGTCCAAAACTGGGTGCAAAAGACGCAAGAAAAAGGAGGCTGGAATGGTTGTTGCAGAAGCCTCTACACCAAAAACAGAGTCTGCTAATCTTGTGCAGGAAGAAGAATGGGCGTTTACTATTGTTTGCAGTTTTGACCCATCTTCTCATGAGCAGTGCATGTCTGCAGTGGACTCAGATGTTTGGTACTTTGACAGTGGAGCGACCAAACTTTCTTCTCTTCACTCGAGTTTGCCCCTACAGGGAATACTGTCACATGCGCCAACAACTCCTCTTATCCTGTTATGGGAGTTGGTAAGATCATTCTGACTACTGCTGATGGTAGTTCTTTCACCTTGTCAGATGCTTTATTTGTGCAGGAGATGAAGAAGAATCTGTTATCAGTTTCTGCATTAGCTAAGATCGGCTTGGTTGTGAAATTCGTTGATGACAGGTGTACAGTTCATGATCTATCAAATGGCGATGTGATTATTGCTTCTGGCATTTTATGTCATGGGTTATATAAGCTCATAGACTATGAAAGATCTATGAATGATTCGGCATGTGCAGTTCATGATTCTCAGGCTATATCAGATGCAAAGCTTTGACATGCACGCTTTGGTCATCTGAATTTTGCTAGTTTGCTACGCCTGCAGAAATCTAATATGGTGTCTTCTTTGCACAAGCTTGAGGCAGTGGGAAAACATGTATGTGAAGGCTGTATTTTGGGCAAAATGCAGTGTTCCTCCTTTCCAAAAGATGGTTCAGTTCGGGCTACGCAGAAATTGCAGCTTGTACATAGTGATGTGTGTGGTCCTATGCAGACACCCTCTTTTGGGAATTACCTTTACTTCGTGACTTTCTTTGATGATTTTTCCAGGCATGCATGGGTATATCCACTCAAAGCAAAGTCCGAAGTGTTCATGTGCTTTAAACAGTTTTTGGTTTTGGCTGAAAATCTATCAGCATGTAAAATGGGCACCCTCCGTTCTGATCGAGGGGGGGAATATATGTCTTCTGATTTTAATGCATTTCTGGCTGAACGTGGGATAAAACACAAGTGTACAGTGCCGTATACACCTCAACAGAATGGAGTTGCTGAACGAAAGAACAGGTCACTCATGGAGATGGCGAGGTGCATGGTCAAGAGTCAAGCTTTACCACATAGTTTCTAGCTTGAGGTTGTCATGTGTGCAACATATGTACTGAACAGGTGTCCCACTAAAGCGCTGCAGTCTATCACTCCATATGAGGCTTGGCATGACCGCAAGCCATCTTTTGCTCATCTGCGTGTTTTTGGTTGTTTGGCATATGCATTAGTGCCTGAACAACATTGCAAAAAATTGGATGAGAAGGCAGTAAAATGTATTTTTGTTGGGTATAGTTCTGAAAGTAAAGGCTATCGTCTATATCATCCACATACTAAACACATTCTGGTTAGCCATGATGTTGTCTTTGTGGAAGATGCTATTCAACCATTGCTTTCATGTACTAAGGAGACATCTCTTAGCTCCAAAGACGTGTATGATACATTGATGCCTCTTTTTACAGGTGGACAGTCTAGTGTTGGTCCTAATGAGGCAACTTCTCAGCCTTTGCAGGTTTCATATGATGATGCAGATCATTCTATTTCTGATGCAGACTTACATGATGCACTTGTTGATGAGAGAGCTGATGTTGAGCATGCAAAAACTATGCCAAAATGGCTGGTGTAGACTTTGCGTGACAGCAAATTAGATGCACCTTTGTCATATCGTACTCGTTCAGGCTCTCATAGTGCCTCCTTTGCATCAGATTGCTATGCTATGGCTGCGTCTAATCTCTGTGATGAGAATGAGCCTATTTCTTTTAATATAGCACAGAATTCAGAAAATTGGATGGCTGCCATGCAATCTGAATATGATGCTATAATGAAGAATGGTACATGGTCTTTATGTGACTTGCCTCCTGGCAAGAAGGCCATTGGCACTAAGTGGGTATACAAGCTGAAGCATAAACCTGATGGTACAGTTGACAGGTATAAGGCTAGGCTTGTTGCAAAGGGTTATGCGCAGGAAAGAGGAAATGATTTTGATGAGACCTTTGCACCTACATGCCGTATGACTACTGTTAGGAGCATTTGTGCACTTGCAGCCCATCATGGTTGGAATGTACATCATTTGGACATTAAAACAACATTTCTGAATGGTGACTTGCATGAAGAAGTGTATGTTTTTCAGCCCCGTGGCTTTGTGCAGAAAGGGCATGAAAACCAGATGTGCAGGTTAAAGAAGGCATTATATGGTTTAAAGCAAGCACCATGTGCTTGGTATGAGAAGATACATGCCTATCTGGTTGCACATGGTTTTGAGAACAGTCCAACTGAAAGCACCTTATATGTTAAGCGTGCTAATGATGTGCTTCTGATCATTGTTGTCTATGTTGATGATATGCTGCTCACTGGTCCTATTGAGAAGCATATTGCTGATTTCAAGGCTGATTTGCATGCCTCATGTGAGATGTCTCATTTGGGGCATTTGCATCACTATTTGGGCATTCAATTTATGCAAGCTGATGGTGGAATGGCTTTGTGTCAAACGAAATATATTGACACATTATTGCAGCGTTTTGGCCTTGAAGATTGTAAGCCTATTGCCACTCCTATGGAGACAGGTTTACGATTGAGTCTTCATGATGTTGGAGATGCATTTGATGCTGTTCTCTATCAGCAGGCTGTTGGATGCTTGATTTACTTATGCATTACTCGGCCAGATATTCAGTTTGCTGTCTCACAGGTGAGCAGGTTTATGCATTGCCCAGGAGTCACACATTCGAAGGCGGTTAAGCGCATCTTTCGCTACTTGAGTGGTACTCGGCTACTTGGGTTGTTTTATCCCAAGGGGGGATCACTACTGCCAAATTTGCATGCTTTTTCTGACTCAGATTGGGCTGGTTGCTATGACACTCGTGTGTCCACCAATGGTTTTTGCTTCATGCTTGGTAGCTCATGTATATCTTGGTTGAGCAAGAAGCAGCCTACTGTGGCCACGTCCAGTTGTGAGGCTGAGTATAGGGCAGCTTTCACAGCGACTGTTGAGTGTGTGTGTGGCTCAGACGCCTTATGGCTGATTTGGGTGTTGGCCAGTCTTCTACCACCACCATCTTCACTGACAGTCAGAGCACATTGGCAGTTGCGAGGAACCCTGTGTTCCATGCTCGCACTAAGCACATTGATGTGCATTATCACTATGTTAGGGAGAGGTTCTCTGCTGGGGAGATCAGCTTGGCATATGTGCCCACGCAGGAGAACATTGCAGACCTTTTCACGAAGGCTCTGCCTAGGGAGAAGTTTGAAGCTTTCCGCAAAGCTTTGGGCTTACTTCCTTTTGTGGAGTGATTTCCACATAGCTTGGCACTTCCTTATACATGAGTGCCAGCTCCTTGTTCACCGCATCACTCCCAGGGGGGATTTTTTGATATATTTAGGTAGTGATGTGTGTGAGCACACTAGGACCGCCGGGGCACTTTTTTCCCTCTTTAGGAGGTTTTTTTCCCCCGGCTTGTATATACGCCTATTGCCCTAATGGGCTACTTATCTTTGTACATTCTCTAGTAATACATTCAGTATTGTGTGTTTGTGCTCCAAGCTTCTTCTTCTTCCTTGTGCTGTTCGCGTGCTCCTGCAGACGTCTAACTCCAACACATAGCTTGTTAGATTTGTGCATGTGAGTAGAGTAGGAGTAGTCCTTTTTCATTTCAACATGGTATTAGAGCATAGGTTAATTTTTTTTTCCTTTTGAGTTATGTTTTTTGTTATCTTCATCATTATCATGTATTTCCTTCTTAATCCCTCCCGCCCTCCCATATTTTCTTTAACAAGAGTGCTTGTAAGCAGTATTCCAATTTTTTTCTTATTATAATCCTTTTTGTTCTCTCAATCTTGATTATCATCCTTAGTTAATCTTCAATATCAAGTTCTTTTGAGCACCATAGTTCATAGTCCATTTATTGTGATTCCATCATCATAACAAGAAGTGCTTATAAGCACTATCGGTCAACAATAGACCATAAAAGTGCTTGTCAGCACGGAGCATCTTCTATCTTTGTGAGTGAATACTTGAATTGTCTCCACTCTAGATACTCGATCAAATGCACATTGTCTCACTATCGCATTTGGACCTCGAACATCCTTGCTGTTTGAGAAGCTGATGGCCCTTATTGATGCGAAGTGTGAAGCAGCACAAGTTGCTACAGTGCGCACACCAAAGACAGATAGTGAGATGATGAAGCGTCATAAAGAAACTTTGTTATAGTCAAATGACAAAGTCATCAGTGATGGAGTCCTGGACATAAGAGCAAAAGTTCACCAGTCTTAGCTATTGGAAGAAATTTTGAAGGATGACCTAGCTGGATAGATCAATGCTCAACCATCATCATGCAGAATGGTTATGGCAGTTGTACATGCCTCTTTATCCAAACCATAAATTCGAGTTTCCTCAACAAAGATATACAAGTCCTCATCTACAAAGTTTGTTCCTGAAGGGAACCACGACACTCTCAAAAGATACACATTGGAAGGAACTAGATACATGCAGGACAGGACGCAACAGAGATGAAGAAGAAGTTGCGCAAGTCTTTGAAAGTCACTTCTCAGGTATGAGCGAGCTCCTAAGTGGTCCATTTGATTGAATGATGGGCGAATCAAACGATTTCTAGTTTAGCATGCTGGAGACACAGAAAGTGAGATGAGGATTGCAGAAATAAGCTTTAGTACTTCGAGGAGATCGGATGCCCCATTTCGATAAGGACACGTAGTGCACAGATATTTTCGCATACAGGGAATGCTCTGCAATCCTAAAAGTCTTCATCTGGGCCTGACAACATACACAGACATTGATAAAAAATGTGCCCTTTGCAAGCGTGAGACTTCCAGGCGGCATCCCCTGTCATTACCTCAATTCCTTCTGTGCAATCTATGAGAATTTGCTGTAGAGAAAGAGAGGCCTGGACTGCAGATGTTCGTCCACGGACCAAACAAAGATGATGATCAGCAGATCGCTCTGCAGACAAATCTGATAGCGAGTACACTTGCTACTCTTGCCGCGTCTGAGGCCGAGCAGAACACGTAGAAGTGTATTCTACAACCAAAAACAAGCTGGGTGCTATTAAGGAGGGAGACAAGAAGAAGAAGGCCAAACGCACAGAGCTATGACTGGCAAAGATGATGAGAGAGTAGGTCGGAACCATAGAAGAAGAGTGGATGAACCGACTTCAAATACTGAATTGCGCCAACCTCGTTTGATTTGCAGCCTTTCGGTATGCCAGTGTTTGATCGATGTCGTTACATAAGCAATGATGTCATTACCAGCTGCCTAGCACGTTCCAAGAACTCCAAATAGTAGACACTTGCAGAGGTCCACAGAGAATGTTTAAGTGCCATTTGCTTTTCATGGAGTTCCATCGCAGCCCCATAATACACAACATGTCAAATGCCATTGTCAAGGAGTAGGCATGCGTAAAAGATTTTCAGGATGGAAAATTGTTTTTGTATGAACCACAAAGGTACCTATAGGTTATGACTAAAATCGACTCATAGCAAGTGTATATCTTTTGGGGAGTGACTGATAGTTTTTTGAAAAGTCTATATGTAAAGTGGATTAGACATCACCTCCATTGGAGGTAGGAACTTCCCTGTTGCTTGCACATTATCTCTCTCAAATCATGTATCTCCCAAAGCCATCAAGTCTTGAAGCCATATATACTCCAAAATGAAAATGTACTAGCTCTTCAAAAGTTCATGTCATTGAGCTCAAAATTATTCCAAGCCCCATGTAAAGGGACTAGACACTGCCACATGTGAAAGTGGTAAGACCTTCCCTATGGATTGTACACATCACACTAAAGCCCAAGGACATACTCAACAAAGAACACAAAGCAAAAGGAGATGGCAAATGGTTCCATAAGCACTACCTACCCCATGTTGTAAACGTGTACATGTCTAGGGATCCCATATGTCCCTAGATCCCAACAAAAAACCACTTGGATCCCAAATGTCCAAGTAAAATTTCTTGGGATCCCATATGTCCCAAGATCCAAGGGATGTCATATGTCCCCAACTTGGATCCCATATGTCCAAGTTATGTCCAAGGATCCCATATGTCTTTGGATCCTAAAAACCCATGGACTTAAAAACAAAAGGGTCATCACATGGAGGGGGGGGGGTGTTGAGAGTTCCATGCTCCACCCTTTTGTCCAAAGCTGGATTCATTCTCATGCAAGCACATATATCCCACATGCAAGGGGATTCTCCCAAACTGCATACAAGCAAGACCTCCCTTCACTCCACATAAGCCATTCCACTCTAGCTCATTGCCAAGAGTGTGCTTCCACTCCTAATGGAGTCTGCATGCTCATAGAGCAATCTTTGTAAGTTCATTTCCATTTTAATTCATTCATCATGTTTTGTTATCTTTTGTTCCTTCCTCCATAGCTTGTTAGATTTGTGCATGTGAGTAGAGTAGGAGTAGTCCTTTTTCATTTCAACAGGACATACCATTGATGAATGTGAAAATCTTGGGAAGCGTAATGAAAAGAAGAAAGAAACTTGCATGTCCATTGTTGAGAATACATATAGTGCAAAAAATGAGGAAGCTAATATTGCTCAAGATATTTGGGCATGTGTTGACCCATGTCATTATCATTTACCATCACATTCTACATTTTTTGTTGTGAATCAGACCGAATATTCGAATTGGTTTATTGATAGTGGTGCTTTAAAGCATATCACTTCATGCAAAAGATTTCTTGAATGTTTGAAAGATGCACCCATGTGCAAACAATGCTTCTTATCCTATTATTAGAGTTAGAGAAATGCATCTTAATGCTGCAAATGGAGGTATTGTTATTGTCAAGAATGCATTGTGTGTACCCTATATCAAGAAAAACTTGATTTTGGTTCCTATTATTGTGAGTGCCACACTTCATGTACATTTTTTTGATAACGAGTGTATGGTTGATGATTTCAACAATGTTGTTGTTATTTTGCTGTTGGGGATATTATGGAATGGCTTGTGTCACTTTGATAAATATAAGGGAGTTTCTTGAAATGCCTTTCTATACATACTTCTTCTATGGTTGAAATGGAGTTATGACATGCTCATTTTGGTCATTTGAACTTCAATAGTTTGCTTTTCTTGCAGAAGAAGGATATGGTTATTGGTTTTTCAGCAATTGAGTCTATTGAAAAAATGCATGCGAAGGTTGTATACTTAGAAAAATGCATCATGCTTCTTTTCCCAAAGATGATGCTACACGAGATACACAAACATTGCAACTTGTTCATATTGATGTTTATGTTCCGCTAAAGAATCCATCTTTTGGAAAGCATGTATGCTTTGTTACCTTCATTGATGATGTAATACACCATAATTGGGTGTATCCTATGGAATCAAAGAATGAGGTATTCTCTTGCTTTAAAATAGTTTTAGCTATGATTGAAAATTTTTGGTAATAATCTTTTGAATCTTTGCATGGATCTTGGTGGTGAATACATTTCGTGTGAGTTTAGTGCTTTTCTTTTTCAAAGAGGTATTGTGCACCAATGTACAATGCCATATACACCTTTAAAAAATGGTGTTGCGAGGCACAGTAATAGAAAACATTTTGAAATGGCACAATGTATGGTTAAAGGAAAGCATCTTCCAAATATGTTTTGGATGGAAGCAGCCATGTGAGAAAACTATGTATTGAATCATTGTCCTAAAAAGGCATTCAAAGTCATAACATCGTATGAAGCTTGGAATTGGTAGAAGCCAATGGTTAGTTTTATGCACATATTTGTTGTTTGGCATATGCTCTTATGCCATCACAACAACATCACAAACTTGATGATAAAGCAAAGAAGTGTATATTTATTGGATATTGTAGTGAGAGTACATGTTATCGCTATACCATCCATTGATGAACAAAGTTATTATAAATTAAGATGTGGCATTTTGCTGAAAATTTAGCGTATCCTTTACTTGAATGTGAATTTCAGAGAGCAAGTAGCTCACAAGATGTGTTTGATACACTCATGCCTTTGTTTCAAAGTGGTGTGGTTGACTTATGTTGTGTCGGCCATCTAAATGAGGTTCAAAGAGCTGAAATATTTTAGCAAAATATGGTTAAAAAATTCTAGTCAAACATGTTTGCAAAATCCCAGCCAAACATGGCTGAAAATTCCCAACTTGGAGAGAAACATGATTGAAAAATTACAACAAAAGATGGTTGGAAATGTTCAGCCAAATGTGGTTGAAAATTTGCAGCCATATATGGATGAAATTCAACATGAAATTAAACCCACTTTTGATGTCATGATGTATTATGTGAGGAACACATGTCTATCAAGGATGCATAATCTATGCCAAAATGGATGAAAGAACATTGCAAGATAGGAAATTGAGTGTTCCTTTACTTCCTAGAACAAAATGAAGTTTTTGCCATGCAACATTTTAAATTTGTGGATGTATCTTTTATTGTAGCCACATGTAGTGAAGAGCCACTTACTTTTGAAGATGCATGTGATGATTCAAATTGGATGAGCACAATGCAACAATAATTGGATTATTTTCACAAAAATTGTACTTGGGAATTATCATTTATGTGAAGTGCCAAAAGATAAGAATGCCATCGGAAATCTACCACTCACTATATCACATCCAAAGAGAACAATGTCACTAATATGGAATTCAAAAAATCCTTGGCACGTATACATTTTTCATCCCTATGACTTTTATCCATCAAATTGATAAATGTTCTTCTTTATACATTTTACTACCTACCACTCATGATAGTACATAAAAAAAACATAATATCTCTAGGAGTTTTTCTTTGCACAAAGTCCTTTATTTAACCATGAAATGCACCCAACAAGTCATTTTAAACTCTATGACAAGTAGATTGTGAAAATCGTGGACGGAGCTGATAATCATCTTCCACGTTTTCTTTCGATGCATGTTAACAACCACCACCATAACACACCCACAAAAATATATGGCTTGAATAAGAGTTTTCCATCATTAATTAAGCCACTAGAAAAGATCTCTTGCAAATGCGTTTGGGCCATGGACACCTTATCCATGCCATTTTTGGTGACGTGTTTGAACATACCTAGGATTAGAAAGGCACGTTTTTGCTATTTAGGCCACTATTTTTTCCCAACTTCTATATGTGCCCATAATCCTAATGGAAAACTTATCTTTGTATACTCCACACCTACTAATGCAAAACGTATTATGTTCCTAAGATTCTTCTAATTACTCCCACTCTTTTTGTGCATTGTGATTTCCCATCAACAATATATAAGAGCAAGTCACTGCTTCCTGAAGCACATCCTGGTGGACTTCCAAAAGACCTTGATGGGTAACTTAGTTTAATATGGTGTCATCTTTGCCTAAACTTGGGAACCGGGCTAAGCATGTATACGAGGGTTGCATTTTGGGTAACTCGATGCAGTGTTCTTTCTTTTCTAAAGATAATAGAAGCGAACTTAAAGCATAAACTATAGCTCATCCATAGTGATATCTATGGTCATGCGGAGACACCATTTTCGGTAATTAGCTTTGCTTCATGACTTTTCTTGATGAATCTTCTATTCATGGATGGATGCATTCACTCACCTCAAAGTTCAAAGGTTTTATGTGCTTTAAAAGCTTCTTGGTCATGGCTAAAAATATATCAACATCTGAAATGTGCATTCTCCATTTTGATTGCACAGAGAACATATGGCCTTTGAATTCAATGCATTTCTAGTTAAGCATAGGATAAAATACCGAGGTACAATTCTCTATACACCATCGTGTTGCTGATAGTAAAAATAAATCTCCCATAGAAATAGGGCGACGTATGATCAAAAGTCAAGCATTACCTTATGGCATGAGGTCGTGATATGTTTTGCATATGTGCTTGAAAGGTGTTTACTAAGGTGATATAGTCTCCTCCATGGAGTCTCCACCCTTAATGAAGAGGTTTTGGTTACACAATTCGGGTTTTAGATACTCATTGGGAAGGTTGACTATCGAATGAAAGTATAAAGTTGAGAGAGATCATAGCTGAGAGAATGAAAGTATAAAGTTGAGAGAGATCATTGGGAAGGTTTACATAGTTGGGTTAGACTAGGGTCACAACTACCACAAGGCAGAACAAACGGTGGCACATCAGCCACAAGATACAAGTTTCCATGATAACATGTCGCTTACATGTTGCCAGTGGGAGTTGAACCCTCACCACCGCCTCAAGAGGCAAAAGGCTCAACCACCCAACCAAGCGTTTTGCATATGTGCTTGAAAGGTGTCCACTAAGATGATATAGTCTCCTCCATGGAGTGTCAATCACGCTTCAAAAAGTAAAAGCATAACCACCACCCTTAATGAAGAGCTTTTGGTTACACCATTCGGTTTTAAGATACTCAATGGGAAGGTTGACTGACTATTGAATGAAAGTATGGAGTTGAAACAGATCAAGTGTTCCATTAATCATATGTACAACGTAGAATTGTTGGCGCATGTCGTGCAAGAGAGTAACCCACACAACTGAATTTGCTTCGGCATTTGGTTAAGTGCACACGTGGTCGAAAGTCTGTTAGCAGAGATTGCGAGAGTCGTACTCCACATCTCTGTACATGTACAACTATGCAGACTCACGCAATGGTCATCGCGCTGCCCTTCTGCGCGCTCGCGTCATCGCGACCAGCGAGTCCCGCAAGCCTTGCCTTTTCCCTCCTCAACGTGTGCGCGAAGTCTGTCTTCACCTTCCCTAGCGTGAACACAGATTCGTTCCCTGCGCATTCTTCCTTCTTCCTATGCGCAAGCATCCCAGTGCCCACATGGGGACGGATGTATAGTACTCTTCCCTCCTGTCCATCTTCACGATTTCGACGTTTAATGCATGAAGGCTGGCATGTATTCGCCGAGCACCCACAAGCCCCTTTGACTGCCCAAGTTCATAATCGAATCCACTGACGGGTTGCCGCATCAAAATTTGCGATCCGTACCTCCACCTATCCGCTCTGCATTCCGCGTTGCGAGCATGCCGAAGCGAGACACCCCCTTCTACGGGAGGCGAAGCACATCGCCCTTTTCTCAATATGTCTTCAAAACTGTTTTGCCGAAGACTACTCGGGCCACGCAAAGCTGAGAGAAGACAACATCGCTCGGCTCCAGCATCTCGATTCTCGAGGGCAAAATCGTTATTGGCGGCAGCCGCGGCGACGCCTTGGAAGTTACCTATGGACGGTCGTACGGCAGCTGTGGGTCGCCGATGACCATCACCATTCAATACAGTATGTCACTTTTTAAGAAAGGAAACTCGATCTTTGAGATATTCTCTTCGTGAAGGTAGACTCTTCTTGATAGATAGCTTGAAATGATTGAAAATGTAATGGAGGTTGAGCATAGCACCATAGGCTCCCAATCTCACAAAGTCCCTTGAACCTTACAAGGGCTTTCAAGGGAATGGTTGATCGCTTAGAAACTACTCAGATACAAAGCTCAAAAGTCGGCTATGGGAGGGGATGGCTCTCAAGTCACATGAAAAAACTGATTCATAAAAAAACAATAAAACATAAGTTCCGTCATTGAGCTCTACTCTTCTAAATTAGCCGGAATTGATTTGAAAATACAATAAAGAAGTTCGACAAGTGAAATTTACTCCTTTGGAATAGGTTGAATATCTTTGAAAGCACAATAAAAAATAATCATGATGCCCATGGAAACTTTCAAATCCCACACAAAAGAGTTTGAATTGGGTTTTGCATGAAGTTCATGAATAAACCCCCAAGTCCCAACCATCCTCAAAATTGGTTGGATTAAACTTTTAACCATGCTACTCGTTAGTGATGTCTTGTTGTACACTGTAGGGATTGAACCCCTACCACCACCCTAGAGAGATGAAATCCCCAACAAGACAAGCTAACGTGCACAGACTATAGTATGGCATCGTGCTGAGAGCTACTTGCTCTACTAACTCACTTTGGTACTTGGATCTTAGCAACAACACCATCCAAACCAAACCAACAAGAGACCAAAACTCCATTGACGTGTTATTGTTGTTGACACTTGGTATCCAAGTTAACATGAGTTTAGAGAGACTTTTGAGTACATCTATCACTAGTGGACTCCAATGGAATGTGCAAAAATATGCGTGGAGATAGCACATGTAAAAGTGACTCCATTTAATCCACATGTCATAGCTAATCCCAAGCTATATATAAGTGGTGAGTATAGCTACCACTAGTGGACTCCAATAAAAGGTGCTAAAGTAGTGGTGGAAATAGCACATATAAAAGTGACTCTAGTTAATCAAAAGGTCATCGTTAGTCCCGAGTTATATATAATGGTAGGTTGGGTGGAGAGTCATAGCTCATTCTCTCTAACATGGAGACTAGGTTCTTAAAATTGTTATCAAAGCAAGGTTCCACGGAGACCTTGATCTCATCATTTGCTTCTTCTCACTCTAATGAAGATCTTTATAGAAAACGCACAAAAACCTTAGCTTCTTCTCATGTTTTATACATTAAAAGTTATTATTCTTTATATTTAACACTATATAAATGGGCATGTGCATTTATCCTACTTGAAGAGTTCAAATTATAATCTATAGATCAATTTCTCACCAGTTTTCCATCTAGGATATACTTCTAAGACCACGATAAAAAAGCACTAACAGATCTTCAAATGTAGCTACTTCTTCTATATTAATGCTCTCAAGCTATTAAAGGCTAGGAATTCACATTATGCCCCTAAAAGCGTACTTGATTGGCTTAGGTAGAGTGGAAACTCCCTACCTATGTGAAGAAAGTGTCCCATTTTTAATAAAGGGTACTACTATGATGAATAAAAGTTTAGTCTGCCACAAATAGGATCTGATTGAAACTAGGGCATTAGGCCAAGACTAGACCTATGATTATGGCATTGATCTTAATCTTCAAAGAAGGTCTTTTGCAATAAGCATCCAAATGGAACAAGATGATTGAAGGTCTAGACACACCCACCATGTTATACACTACTCTTCACCACTCCTCTAATGACTCTTGTGTGTTACTCATTGCATTATCACATGAATGCATCATCACTTTGTGTGCGACATGGTTCCTTAGGAACCCCATTATTTTCTACACTTTTCCTCTCTTAATGAGTGTTTTGGTGATGAA
The DNA here is from genome assembly GCA_020310875.1 of Ceratopteris richardii. Taxonomy (NCBI): domain Eukaryota; kingdom Viridiplantae; phylum Streptophyta; class Polypodiopsida; order Polypodiales; family Pteridaceae; genus Ceratopteris; species Ceratopteris richardii. The sequence goes on from CM035420.1 coordinate 18,470,233, forward strand.
ATGGTTTTAATAAGGGTGAGACCTTGTACAAAGAACATCAACATGCATACCAAACAAGCAGTGAAAATGGTAACAAAAAACTAATAACAATCATTCCCTATCATGGAAACAACATTTCCAACAAAAAACTATGAAATCTAACTACCATGATATCGCACGACTATTCTAGACCACCAAGGGTAAGAGAGAGCATGTTTCCAATCATGTAGCCCCACCCATATAAATACATCTAGGCCAAGAGAGTACGTGCCATAGGTTTCATCCAAGCTTCAACTAGAGTGTCACTCATGTGGATACTTCCCCAAGGATCTTCAATACCTTTTAATTCTTCAAAGGCTTTCACATGCCTTCTAAAACAAATGAAGATTCTTTTCTTACAAAAACCCTAATGTAGCACCTAGACAAACTTCTACCATGACTAGAGCTCATATCAATAAACAAGTCAAGGATTCAAACCAAAGTTTCAAGCATGTGCCAATGTTGAATCAAGGGCTACACCGAGGCTCCTAATATCTCAACCTTGGAAGACATATATTCAACCTTCTAAACCCATGATTTACACAAAATACTTTCCCGTTTGAAACATTTTTGTCCCAAAAAATGTGTAGAAGTATACATGTGGACTATTTCCATATTCACCATGATCTGTACTTTAATGATGATCATGTCTCTCTTTAGATTTATCTCCCATTATCAGATAAAGAGTACTTCCTTTCTCAATCTGAAAGGAGATGAATCATTGTTGATATTTTTAGGTAGTGATGTGTGTGAACACACTACGACCACCGGGGCACTTATTTCCCTCTTTAGGAGGTTTTTCCCCCAGCTTGTATATTTCTCTATAGCCCTAATGGGTTACATATCTTTGTACATTCTAGTGGTAATGCATTCAATATTGTGTGTTGTGCTTCAAGCTTCTTCTTCTTCCTTGTGCTATTTGTATGCTTCCATAGACCTCAAACTCCAACAATTGGTATTAGAGCAAGTCGTCGCTTCATCTAGGGCATCGTTGACACCCCTTCGATCATAGTCTCAAAATTGCATGAAATTTGGTGAGCATACTCAGGGTGATTAGCAGTTCAAAATAGCTTCTCATTTTGGTGCCCAAATCAAGATTTGAGCTCATTTCAACCTCCCAACACACTATCACAATGCTTATGTAGGCAAATTTGTCTTTTTGTGCCAAAGATATATATAGGTTTCGGTTTGTTACTATAAGCATCTCAAAGTCTACTACATGTTTAGCAGAACTTGACAGGCTAGTTATGCTCAACTTTTTGAGATACGATCATTTTTTTGCATCAAGGCATTTTAGTCAATGGCCATGGCTAAAAGTAGTGATGTATTCCATATGTGGGCTATTGAGGATAAGTTGGATGGTACCAATTACCCGTTATGGGCTTATATGATGTGTCATGTACTAGTTGCAAAAGGACTATGGAATATTGTGTGTGGTGAAAAACATATTATTACACTTGCAAACATAGTTGGTGAAGGTGATGCAAGCGGCATTGAAGATTGCGATATTCTTCTTGTTCATGTTCGTGCTATGGTTCCTACTACACATACTGCATAACAAATTCATTGGGATGGTAGAGATGCTTAGGCACATGCATTGATAGACTTGTCTATCAAATGTGCCATTTTCCTCACATTTACTCTTGTAGAAAGCCAAGGATGCTTGGGATACACTTACCACTTTATACCAAGCAAGGAATGAGGCTCATGTTGCTTACCTCCAAAAAGAGTTGCAGAGTGAGCACATGAATGAAGAAGATTCCATGGATAGTTTTCTGACAAAGATCAAAGATATTGAAGGAACAATTGATTTTTGCTGATGAAGTCTTGCCTAATAGTTCACTTGTGTATAATATTTTGAATGGTCTTCCCAATTCATATCAGATTTTTGCTTCTACTCTTTGTTTAATGATGAAAGGAAATCTAAATGCCTTTACATTTGAGGAGTTATTCTCTATTATATTATAGGAAGATCAGTCTAGGCAAAACAAGTCCATTATGCGTGTTGCACATCAAGCTTTCATGGCTAGTCAGAAGGGCAAAGGTAAATGAGGCTCTTCTACTAGTAAGCAGAGATCTGTTGATTCTCCACAATCAAAGAAGGATGACAGAGACGAGAAGAAAATAGAAAAGTAGAAATTGTTTTGCAAATATTGTAAAGGAAATGATCATGCATGAAGAGCTGCCCAAAATTGGCTGCTAAAGAGGCAAGGAAGAAAGAGCTGGAATGGTTATTGAAGAGGCCTCTACACCCAAAACAGAGTCTCCTAATCTTGTGCAGAATGAAGAATGGGCATTTACCATTGTGTGCAGTTATGAACCATCTTCTTATGAATAGTGTATGTCTGCCATAGACTCACATGTTTGGTACTTTGATAGTGGGGCAACCAAACATATTACCTTGTAGCATAGTTTCTTCACTTCATTCGAGACTACCTCTACAGGGAATACTGTCACACGTGCCAACTCCTCTTATCCTATCATGGGATTTGGTAAAATTATTTTGACTATTGTTGATGGTAGTTCTTTTACATTGTCAGATGCTTTATTTGTGTCAGGGATCAAGAAGAATATGTTATCAGTTCCAAATTTAGCCAAGATTAGCTTGGTTGTGAAATTTGTTGATGAGAGATGTACAATTCATGATCTATCAAATGGCGATCTCATTACTGCTTCAGGCATTTTATGTCTCGGGCTGTATAAGCTCATAGATTGTGAAAAATCTATGAATGATTTAGCATGTGTAGCACATGACTCTCAGGTTATGTCAGATGCAAAGCTTTGGCATGCATGCTTTGGTCATCTGAGTTTTGCTAGTCTACTATACCTGTAGAAATCTAAAATGGTGACCTCTTTGCCCAAACTTGAGGCACCTGGTAAACATGTTTGTGAAGGTTGTATTTTGTGCAAAATGCAGCATTCCTCATTCCCAAAAGACGGTTTAGTTCGAGCTACTTAGAAATTGCAGCTTGTTCACAATGATGTTTATAGCCCTATGTAGACACTCTCTTGTGGAAAGTATCTTTACTTCATCACTTTCATGATCAATGATTTTTTCCGAGGATGCATGAGTATATCCATTGGAAACAAAGTACGAAGTGTTTATGTGCTTCAAATAGTTTCTGATTTTGGATGCAAATCTGTCAGCATGTAAAATGGGCACCCTCCATTCTGATCGAGCGGGGAGGGAACATATGTCTTCTGATTTTAATGCATTTTTGGCTCAATATGGGATAAAACATCAATGTATAGTGCCATATACACCTCAATAGAATGGATTTGCTGAATGGAAGAATAGGTCACTCATGGAGATGGTGAGGTGTATGGTTAAGAGTTAGGCTTCTCCACATAGTTTCTAGCTTGAGGTTCTTATGTGTGCAACATATGTACTTAATAGGTGTCCAACTAAAGCATTTTAATCTATCACTCGATATGATTCTTGGCATGGTTGCAAGCCATCTATTGCTCACATACATGTTTTTGGTTATCTGGCATATGCATTAGTGCCTGAAGAACAATGCTGGGCATTGGATGATAAACTAGTGAAATGTATTTTTGTTGGGTAGAGATTTGAAAGCAAAGGCTATCGACGTTTGTATCATCCATAGACTAAATGCAATTTGGTTAGCCATGATGTTGTTTTTGTGGAAGATGCTATTTAGCCATTACTTTCTTGTGCTAAGGAGACGTAGTTAGCTCCAAAGACATGTATGACACTCTATTGCCTCTTTTTATAGGTGGAGATTCTAGTGCTTGTCCTAACGAGGCAACTTTCAATCTTTATAGGTTTCATGTGATGATGCATATCATTCAATTTCTAATGAAGATTTAAATGATGAACTTATTGATGCGAGAACTGATATTGAGGAGGCAAAAACTATGCCAAAATGTCTGGTGCAGACTTTGCATGATAGCAAATTAGATGCACCTCTCTCATATCATACTCGTTCTGGCTCTCATAATGATCTTTTTGCATCAGATTGCTATGGTATGGCTGCCTCTAGTCTTTGTGATTAGAATGACCTTGTTTCATTTAATGAAGCACAAAAGTTAAAAAATTGGATGGTTGCTATGCAATCTGAATATGATGCTATGATGAAGAATGGTACCTAGTCTTTATGTGACTTGCCTCCTAGGAAGAAGGACATTGGCATTAAGTGGGTATACGAGCTGAAGCGTAAGCTTGATGGAATAGTTGATAGGTATAAATCTAGGCTTGTTGCAAAGGGTTATGCTCAAGAAAGAGGCATTGATTTTGATGAGACATTTGCTCCTACATGCCGAATAACTATTGTTCGTAGCATTTGTGCACTTGCAGCACATCATGGTTGGTGTGAACACACTAGGACTACGGGGGCACTTTTTTCCCTCTTTAGGAGGTTTTTTTCCCCCGGCTTGTATATATGCCTATTGCACTAATGGGCTACTTATCTTTGTACATTCTCTAGTAATACATTAAGTATTGTGTGTTGTGCTCCAAGCTTCTTCTTCTTCCTTGTGTTGTTCGCGTGCTTCCGCAGATGTCCAATTCCAACAATTGGTATCAAAGCAGGTCGTCGCTTCATCTACGGTGCCGTCGACACTCCTCCGATTGCAGTCTCAGAATCGCACGAATTTTGGTGAGCATACTCAGCGTGTTTTCAAGATCAAAATTGCTTCGCTATGTGGTGCCAAAATCGGGATCTGAGCTCGTTTCAACCTCCGAATGCACTATCGTAGTGCTTGTGCAGGCTATTTCATCTTTTTGTGCCAAAGGTATATGCCAGTTTCTATTCGCCAGTATAAGCATCTTGAAGTCTGCTATAGGTCTAGCAAAATTCGTCTGGGCAGTTCTGTTCAACTTTTTGAGATACAGTTAATTTTTTGCATCAAGGTATTTTAGTCATCGGCCATGGCTGAAAGCACTGATGTATTCCGTATGTTGGCTATTGAGAATAAGTTGGATGGTACCAACTACCCGTTATGGGCTTATATGATGCGACATGTGTTGGTTGCAAAAGGACCATGGAACATTGTGCAGTGTGTCAAAAAACGTCCTATCACACCTACAACTGTTACAATTGTAGGTACTGAAGCTGATGTAGAAGGTGTCGAAGATGATGATATTCTGCATATTCCTATTCGTGTTGTGGATTTTGTTGCACCTATTGCAGAGCAGATTTACTGGGATGGCAGAGATGCCCAGGCACATGCATTGATAACTTTGTCTATTAAGCGTGCCATTATTCCTCACATTCGCTCTTGCAAAAGAGCTAAGGATGCTTGGGATACACTTAGCACATTCTACCAAGCTAGGAATGAGGCTCGTGTTGCTTACCTCCGAAAACAGTTGGAGAGTGAGCACATGAATGAAGGTGATTCTATAGACAGTTTCCTAACAAAGATCAAAGACTTGAAGGATTAGTTGATTTCTACTGATGAGGTTATACCAGATAGCTCATTTGTGCAGACCGTTCAGAATGGTCGTCCTGATTCATATCAGAGTTTTGTTTCTACTCTTTGATTGATGATGGAAAGCATTCCAAATGCCTTATCATTTGAGGAGTTAGTCTCTGTTCTATTGCAGGAAGACCAGTCCAGGAAGAATAGGTCCATTATGCCAGTTGCAGATCAAGCTTTCCTGGCTAGTCAGAAGGGCAAAGGAAAATGGAGCTCTTCAACTAGTAAGCAAAAATCTGCTAATTCTGCATATTCAAAGAAGGAAGATAAACATGAGAAGAAATCAGAAAAGAAAAAATTGTTTTGTAAGTATTGTAAAGGGAATGATCATATCATAAAGAACTGTCCAAAATTGGTTGCTATAGAGGCAAAGAAGAAAGAGGCTAGAATGGTTGTTGCAGAGGCCTCTACACTAAAAACAGAGTCTGCTAATCTTGTGTAGGAAGAAGAATGGGCGTTTACTACTGTCTGTGGTTTTGACCCATGTTCTCATGAGCAGTGCATGCCTGCAGTAGACTCAGATGTTTGGTATTTTGATAGTGGGGTGACCAAACACATTACCTCACAGCGCAGTTTCTTCTCTTCACTCGAGCCTGCCCCTACAGGGAATACTGTTACACGCGCAAACAAATCCTCTTATCCTGTTATGGGAGTTGGCAATCATTTTGACTACTACTGATGGTAGTTCTTTCACTTTTTCAGATGCTTTATTTGTACCAGGGATCAAGAAGAACGTGTTATCAATTTTTGCATTAGCCAAGATTGGCTTGGGTGTGATTTTTTTTGATTACAGGTGTACAATTCATGATCTATCAAATGGCGATGTGATTATTGCTTCTGGCATTTTATGTCGTGGGCTATATAAGCTCATAGACTATGAAAGATCTGTAAATGATTTGGCATGTGCACTAAATGATTCTCAAGCTATGTCAGATGCAAAGCTTTGGCATGCATGCTTTGGCCATCTTAATTTTGCTGGTTTGCTACGCCTGCAGAACTTTGAAATGGTGTCCTCTTTGCCCAAGCTTGGGGCACCTAGAAAATATGTTTGTGATTGTGTTAATAAACTCTTTAAATGATCAAATGCTATCTGACACTCCTGAGTCCACTCAAATTGTCGAGGAGTCTTGGTGATTAGCTTGTTCAGTGGTATTGCCAAATGAGCAAGCCACCGTAAGTGTCGACCATGCCATCATACTTGGCCCATGAAGCGCATAACTTCCTTTGGTGTAGTGGGCACCGAAGCTTATAACACGGCTGAAATTTTATCTGGATCTATCTGTATGCCCTGTGCAAATACAATATGACCGAGTAATTTGCCACATGAAACCGCAAACACGGATTTGTTTGGGTTCAAACAGAGTCTGTATTCTCTGCATTTTTCAAAGCAGCACCGTAAATGGAATAGGTGTGCTATCATCTTACCGAAAATTGAAAAATCATCAAGATATACTTGCATAAAAGAGGTGAGATAAGGAGAAAATATTTCCTGCATACACCTTTGAAATGTACTTAGGGCATTCCTCAATCCAAACCACATAACAGTACAAGCAAAAACAGCCCAGTTGGTAATGAAGGCAGTCTTTGGTATATCCTGTTCAGCCATTCTGACTTGATTATATCCACTGTACCCATCTAAAAATGAAAACATTTCATGTCCTGCTACTCTATCAAGCATTGTGTCGAGAAAAGGGATCGAAAAAGGATCAGGCACTGTAGCTGTGTTTAGTTTCCGGTAATCTACACATATTCGTAATTGCTTATTCCTTTTAGGTACAATAACAATTGGTGAGATCCACTCAGCGTGCTCTACTGGTACAATGAATCCAACCTTCAATAGCATATCACGTTCTGCTTTTACCTGTGATGCATGGTTTGGATTCAGCCGGTAGCTGGGTTGTTTGTTCGGTTTGGCTTCTGGCTTCAGCATGACCCTATGTTGGTAGATGCGCGGGTCCATACCTTTCATATCTTTGTAATCCCATGCAAAGACGTCGGAGAATTCTCGAAGTAGCTGGATTAAGCCTGCTTGAAATGTTTTCGGTAAGTTTTGCTTTATCTTCACAGGACGCGGGTGATCTTCATCGCCTAAATTATAAGTGATTAACTGATCTTCTCGAACATAAAATTGTCGAGGCTTCTCTGTATCGTTAGCTTGCTTAAAAAGTTGTTGCAGTTGAGCATCATCTATAGCCGCAATATCTTCCTTCTTATCTTCTTTTGTTTCAGTCATTACTATACAAATTGCAGGGTTCGAGTTATCTACAACAGATTGTAGATCAACAGTTCCTAGGGAGATCAAGTCAATGTTATTTTTCAGAAACTCTTCTTTTTCATCATCTGACAAACCATCTAGCATATGGATTGGTTCTGCCAAATACGGCCTGGCATGCAACTCGCAAGGTTGTATAACATCTAATTTTACAATGTATTTACGATTTTTATCCTTAAAAGTGAGCTCTTGTGCAGACCAATCCTGTATCACCTTAGCGTGCTTCAGCCAAGGTCGGCCGAAAAGAAGGTTGTAATCAAGAGTGGATTCTGGTAAATCTAGTATGACAAAGGTCATTTTAAATGTTGTACCTTGTAAAGTGATTGGTACATTTCATACAAGTCCAATGGGATGGACTCTTGATTGGTCCGCCATTCTGACAAAAAACTGAACTGGTTCGAATTCGGTCCACCGTAACTTTTTGCATAGTGCAGCAGTAGCAATGTTGACTCCAGATCCTCCATCAATTAGTACCTGTGTGATTTTATGATTCTTATACCATACCGTAATTAAAGGAACTGAATGATCGACCATAGAATCAGGTTCCGGTTGTACTGTTGCTGTCGCCGGAATGCATGAAAGCACAGGATTGAAGTGTTGTTGAAATTGCTGTCGAACTCCCGGTACTAGTGCAAGTAATTGGCCCAAAGGAAGAGTGATGGATGCTTTAGATAAGATTTCCCAGGCCTTTTTTGATTGGATTTTTTCCACAGATTATGAAGATGATGCGCCTGCTGAAGATGATGTGTCTGCTGCTGATGATGTGCCTGCTGCTGATGATGTGCCTGCTGTTGAATTGGAATCCTGTTGTTGTGCTCCTGCTTTGGTTAACGGAGTCTGGGTTACCGGAATAGGATCTGGGAAGACTGGAGGTTTTGCGGTGGTCCATTGACTAGCCTTGTTGTACATCCTTTGTTGTTCGCGTATACCTGGTTCAAATAATTCTGCTGCAGGCTGCAGTTGTTTACCTGAGCGGGTCTGAATTACTGCAGCGTGTGTTTCCACTGGTGTAATTTGTACCATATTAGCCATTGGGTTTTGTCGTTCTTTCTTCCTCTGATCATATTCAGCTGCATCCTTACAGAATCTTCTAATGTGACCAAATTCACCACAGAAATGATAGCGCGGTGGTGGCAGATTGGGATTTTCCGGTGGCGGTCCGGTCTGCCAGCGGTTTGCATTATAGTTGTTATTTCTGTGTCCTCTATAATTTCAATATCCTTGCTGCTGGTTGTTTCTCATTTGCGGAGGCACATAGTGATTCGCTGGCTGCCCTGGTTCCTGTATAACTGCATTGACAGTCGTTGTTCCTTGCACTTTGGCATTGTATGCACAATTTTTGGTGGTGTGTCCGGCAGTGTTGCAGATAGCACAAAATAACTGATTAAGTGCACAAGTGGCACTAGTATGGCCTGAATTCTTGCATGTGATGCAGTATACTTGTTTGGTCATTTCTTCGACGACATTTCTGTTTGTTTTTAACCATTCTAGGTCTTCTGTAAATCCGCCAACCTTGTTTTCCAGCTGCAGAGCCATTGCGATTACTGCATCTAGCATCATAGCTCCTACACAACGTATGATCATAATCTGTTTAAGTTGTGGAGTCAAGCCATTGATGAACCACAACGTCATCCGGTAGGTTGGCATGTGCTGGTGGTAACTGCCTCAAGTGGGTCCTGAATAGAGTAGCGTATTCCTGTACTGTTTGATTTGTGAAGAGATGGATAGGCATGTGCTTGAAGATGAAGAGGTGTTGCAAAATCCTTGATCTACAGCAGCCAAATGAACTCCAGAAGTATATGGTGGGCCCTTTTAGCTTGCCAATGGATGTATTAGACACCCTATGTACCTTGAAAGATCACTCTCAAAAAGATAGATCAAAACAGATAAGTTGGAGTTAGCTCAGAGGTGAAAACTTGCTATTCTTGGTTCATACACCTGTCCAGTGTTTTACATAATTCTCTGAGCACAGCAGCAATTAGCTTAATTCCTCTTGGGGAACTCTAGGTAACTTAAAGAGCTAACTTTCAAGAGTAATCTCATCAAAAATAATGAACCACACACTGAGAATGAGTTTTAACAATTGATGACATCATCCCGATTTTCACGAGCTGCTACAGTTTGAGACCAGTGAGCAGAAAAATCAACATAACTGATAATTTAGGAATCCAATGATTATGAAAATTTGTATGGTAATACTAGACAGTAAGCTGAATCCAACAAGTATTAAATCACTGAATGTGGATAAGTAACCACTGAGAAACACCTCTGACAAGATGAGTAAAAAAGTCGGGTACCTGACAGAGAAGTGAAGATGAACAGACCCTGTTGACTTCAAATGAACATAACTGAAGATTGAAACATCCAAATGACATGAGCATTTGTGAGCATATAGTAGACTTATAGATCTAACGTTACCAAGTTAAATAACTGAAAATGATGCACAAAGCTTAGAGAAAACATCTCTGCAAGCTCACTGAGAAAAACTGAGAGTAATGGCAGTGAGTAGTACACTTCACAAGAACATGGAAAGATGAACTCAAATAATCATGAAAATGAAAGTATATTGCTTGTACAATACAATGACTTACTGATACATATGCGTGCCTTGTAATCACACCTTGATATGGCATAAAGCTCAGCTCTTGGAGGTCTTCACATAGGTGTCTCTAACCACGACTAAAACTGCCATCTATTTATAGTTGAGTTTGGGAGGCTAACTTCCCTCAATCACTCTCCAATCAATCAATGGTTGATTTGATTCTCTACCTACCACAAATCACAAATTTGTGGCTCCTCTTTCCATTCTTGATCAAGTGGACTCAACCACTTAAGATTCTTTCACTTTTACATTAAGTAAACTCTTCAAAAGTTACAAGAGGTAGTTCACAAGTGAACTTTACATAGTCTTCATTTTAAGGCTTTTTCTATGACTTTGTGGGACTCAAGCCAATACTTAGGCTTGTCATTGACTTGCTGCAATAGCTCCCCCTCAAGCCAAGTATGCTTGAGGTCTTCAATCTTCCAAGATTACCTGCAAACCAATCATAGCCTTGAATTTGCAAAGCTTTGTACCATCCAATGCTTTGGTTAGAATATCTACACATTGTTGATAAGTGGACACATATGATATTTGAATCACTTTGCTTAGAACTTTTTCTCGTACATAGTGATAATGAAATTTAATATGTTTAGTCCTTGCATGAAAAATAGGATTAGCAGCCAAATGAATAGAACTCATATTGTCACAAAAAATAGTTGGAGTTCCAAACTCCAATCCAAGATCTTTGAATAATGTCTTCATCCACATAGCTTCTTGTGTAGCTATGGCAAGACCTCTATATTCAACTTCAGTAGAAGAGAGAGCAACTGTGGATTGCTTCTTGGATGACCATGAAATAAGCTTTGAACCTGCAAAGGTAAGATAACTTGAAGTGCTCCTTCTATCTTCCTTGGACCCAGCCCAATCTGCATCAGAAAATAGCTTCAAACTTAAATCAGATACATAAGGATAATAAAGTCCTTCATTTATGGTTCCTTTGAGATACTTGAGAATCCTTTTGGCAGCATCCATATGTGGTTTCCTTGGTGTGTGCATAAATTGACTTAGCACACTCACACTGTAACATATATCTACTCTTGTCAATGTGGCATAGTTGAGACTACCCATTAGACTTTGATATGATGTGATGTCCTCTATGAGTTCACCTTCATGTGAGCTCAATTTGTGATTGACCTCCATTGGAGTACCTGCAATCTTACATTCTTGCATCTTTAATTTTGTCAACATGTCCTTAATGTACTTCCTTTGAGTGAGAAACAAACCATCATCTTTGTAGACAACTTCCAAACCTAGGAAGTAGGTAAGTGAACCCAAATCACTTATCTTGAACTCTTCTCTCATCTGATCTTTGATCTTCTTCATACCATCTGCATCATTTCCTGTCAATATAATATCATCTACATATACACATAGGTAGATGACCTCGGAATTACTCTTTTTAATAAAGAGTGAAGGATTTGCCTTGCTTGGTTGAAAGCCTTTGTCCTGCAAGAATGAAACAAGCCTGAAATTCCAAGCTCTTGGAGCTTGGTTGAGACCATACAATGCTTTGTTAAGTTTACACACATAATCAGGATAAACTTGGTTCTCAAAACCAGGTGGTTGTGCCATATATACCTCTTTTGTTATCCAACCATTCAAGAATGCATTCTTTACATCTAGTTGAAGTATCTTCCAATTCTTGGAAGAGGCAATACTAAGAAAAACCCTAATAGTAGGCATCTTTGCCACAGGAGAGAAGGTCTCCTCATAATCAATTCCTTGAGTTTGTGCAAAGCCTTTTGCTACAAGCCTTGCCTTATACCTGTTAATTGAACCATCAGAATTCTTCTTGAGTTTATAGACCCATCTTGAGCCTATTACCTTCATGGATGAAGTCTTAGGCACCAAATCCCAAGTGTTGTTTTCCTCAAGTGCTTCAATCTCTTCCTTCATTGCATGCTTCCATTCTGATTTTGCTTTGGCCTCTTCAAATGATGATGGCTCCTCTTGGTTTATGTCCTGTGCTATGTAGATAGAATGTTTAGTTACTAATGAGGTGTCAAACCCATACCTTTGTGGTTTTTTCTTTTCCCTCATAGATCTTCTTAGGCCATGATGTGATGATTCTGCCTCATGTCCAAGTTCCTGCAATTTTGCTTTACCTTTAGACTTCCATGCTTTGACCTTTTCCATCTGAGATTCTTCATCATCCTCTGAGGTATCTTGTTCTTCATCTTTGGTTGTTCTCTACCAAGCTTTGGAAAATCTCCTTCAAGATCATATGGTAAATTGACCTTCCTGCATGAATCTTCATACCATGAATTGTTCTCATCAAAAACTACATCTCTGCTTACCAAGAATCCTTTGTTGGTAGGGTTGTATAACCTGTAGCCCTTTTGATTGTTATCATATCCAATAAATACACACCTTTCTGCTTTTGGATCCATCTTGCCTCTAACTTGTGAAGGAACATGAACAAAAGCAATACATCCAAAAATTTTACAATGATCTAAGCTTGGTCTTCTTCCATTCCAAGCCTCATACGGAGTCATCCCATCAAGGGATTTTGAAGGCAACCTGTTAATCAAGTAAGTGGCTGTAGAAACAGCCTCAGCCCATAAGTAATTAGGTAAATGCTTTTCATTTAACATAGACCTTGCAGCTTCAACAATTGTCCTATTCCTCCTTTCTACCACTCCATTTTGCTCAGGAGTGTACCTTGTAGTTACCTCTCTTTTGATTCCTCTTTCTTGAAGAAAAGAATCAAACTCATGGGAGAAGTATTCTCCCCCTCCATCTGACCTTAGCCTTTTTAGTGATTTACCTGTTTGATTCTCCACAAGAGCCAACTATCTTTTGAAACATGAAAAAACTTCATCTTTGTGTTTCATAAAGAATAGGATAGTCCATCTGCTGCAATCATCAATAAAGGAAACATAATACCTTGATCCAGATATTGAAGCTTCCTTACTAGGTCCCCATACATCTGTATGAACCAACTCCAAGAGATCTCCATGCATATAACCTTTCTTCATGAATGGTAACCTGTGAGACTTTCCAAATTGACATGCACTACACTTATAAATCATATGTTGTTTTGACAAATTAGGAAGTCCAAGTACACTTTGGTCCCTGCAGATTTGCTTTAATGACCTTTCACCAATATGTGCTAACCTTTTGTGCCATACTTCCAATTCTGTGAGTGTCTGACTACCATAATTAAAGAGAGCAATGTTTCTAGTGTCCTGTAATTCAAATGTGAACAATCTACCTGTCTTTTCACCTTTTGCAATTCTTCTGAATCCTTGACTTGGATCTTCAACAAATGCTCCTGCTTTTGTGAACCTGACTTGCAACCCTTTCTCTACTATCTGCCCAACACTTATCAAATTCTTTGTAATGGTAGGGACATAGAGTACCTTACTGAGTAGGTTGATGTTTCCATCAGGTGCTTTGACATTGCCTATTTTCTCCACAGGATGTTTTGTAACATCTCTTGTTTGTAACTCATACTTATTCCTTGGATCTTCTAAATCTGATAGGAGTGCCACATTTCCTGCCACATGATTTGAACAACCTGAATCTATGTAGAAAACATGCTCATCAGATTTACCTTGTGGCATAGCCATGTTCATGATCAATAATGAATCCTCTTTGTTTGAGTCTTCTGTGTAGTTATTGTAGTCTCTCCTTCCTTTGTAGCCTCCTTGATAGTTTGAATGATTGTAGTTGTTGTAGTTGCCATGGTAGTTGTTGAACCTTCCTCTTGAGTATTCATAACTTCCTCTATTGTATCCTCTGCCTCTTTGATTCCTGGAATTCCTAAAGCAATTTTCAGTTGTATGATTAGTTAGTCCACAAATAGAACATGGGTTGGAGTCTTGGGATCTCCTCCTGCCTTGTCTCCCTCCTCTTCCTCTACCTCTGCCATGTCTTCCTCTACCTGCATAGTTAGCTTGATATGTACGTGCTTCATCATCCACTTTCTTTGCCTTTCCTTTGTTATCTTTAGACTTGCTTTTATTCGTGTATAAAGCTGAAGATTGATTACCTTTAGAGCTTTCTCCATTTTTGATAAGCTTTGCCTCTTGAGTAAGTAGTTGTCCAATGAGTGTGTTGAAATCAGGTACATGCATGTCCATGTACAAATCCATAGCTGTGGTGAATGCTTCCCACTTGTCATCTGCCTTCAAGCCATTGATGACCTGCCTTACAATTTGCTCTTCATCTATTACCTCTCCAATGCTTCCCAACTGATCTGCTATGTTGTTGAGCTTTGTGACAAAATCAGTCACATTTTGTTTGGGAGCCTTCTTGAGAGTTGTGAAATCAAGCCATAGTTGATGCTTCCTAGCTTTAGTACTTGAAGAAAAGAAAGCTTCAAGTGCATCCCACACTTCGTGAGATGTCTTACAACTTCTAATGTGAGGCAACAAAAAATCTGAGATAGAGTTGAGGAGATAAGACCTTGCAAGTGCATCCTTGGAGCACCATGTGCTCAATCCTTCTTGCTCTTCTTGTGTTGGTTGACTTTTGTTCCTGAAACTTGGCATAACTTCATCTCCAGCCACATAACCATATAAACTTCTACCTTGGAGATAGGCTTCCTTTCTTAATGACCAAGCTGAGTAGTTACCTCTATCCAATTTGTCAATTGATGAAGGAAATCCATCTGCCATGTTGTCCAACCTTGCTCTGATACCACTGTGAAGAGATGGATAGGTATGTGCTTGAAGATGAAGAGGTGTTGCAAAATCCTTGATCTATACCAGCCAAATGAAATCAAGAAGTATATGGTGGGCCCTTTTAGCTTGCCAATGGATGTATTAGACACCCTATGTACCTTGGAAGATCACTCTCAAAAAGATAGATCAAAACAGATAAGTTGGAGTTAGCTCAGAGGTGAAAACTTGCTATTCTTGGTTCATATACCTGTCCAGTGTTTTACATAATTCTCTGAGCACAGCCGCAATTAGCTTAATTCCTCTTCGGGAAGTCTAGGTAACTTAAAGAGCTAACTTTCAAGAGTAATCGCATAAAAAATAATGAACCACACACTGAGAATGAGTTTTAACAACTGATGACATCATCCCGATTTTCACGGGCTGCTACAGTTTGAGACGAGTGAGTAGAAAAATTAACATAACTCACAATTTAGGAATCCAATGATTATGAAAATTTGTATGGTTATACTAGACAGTAAGCTGAATCCAACAAGATTTCAATCACTGAAGTTGGATAGGTAACCACTGAGAAACACCTCTGACAAGATGAGTAAAAAAGTCGGGTACCTGACAGAGAAGTGAAGATGAACAGACCCTGTTGACTTCAAATGAACATAACTGAAGATTGAAACATCCAAATGACATGAACATTTGTGAGCATATAGTAGACTTATAGATCTAACTTTACCAAGTTAAATCACTGAAAATGATGCACCAAGCTCAGAGAAAACATCTCTGCAAGATGACTGAGAAAAACTGAGAGTAATGGCAGTGAGTAGTACACTTCACAAGAACATGGAAAGATGAACTCAAATAATCATGAAAATGAAAGTATATTGCTTGTACAATAAAATGACTTACTGATACATATGTGTGCCTTGTAATCACACCTTGATATGGCATAAAGCTCAGCTCTTGGAGGTGTTCACATAGGTCTCTCTAACCACAACTAAAACTGCCATCTATTTATAGTTGAGTTTGGGAGGCTAACTTCCCTCAATCACTCTCCAATCAATCAATGATTGATTTGATTCTCTACCTACCACAAATCATGAATTTGTGGCTCCTCTTTCCATTCTTGATCAAGTGGACTCAACCACTTAAGATTCTTTCACTTTTACATTAAGTAAACTCTTCAAAAGTTACAAGAGGTAGTTCACAAGTGAACTTTACATAGTCTTCATTTTAAGGCTTTTTCTATGACTGTGGGACTCAAGCCAATACTTAGGCTTGTCATAGACTTGCTCCAATATGATTTACCTTCTGTCTGTTGTTTTGCAGATAGTCAAAAATTTCGGCTGGATTCTTCTTTAGGCTGAAACGCTGCAAAAAGGCATCTCGTACTGCTTCATAGGTGCCGAAGTGATTAATATCATATTCTATAAGCCATCTAGCTGCTTCATTGACCAATGTAGATTGAAAGACAATAGCTTTATACGACGGATCCGGTGGATGGTTGAGAACTGCGTAGCTTATCTCGAATGTGCGTATGTGAGCATCCGGATATCTCCTGGGAATCCACCAAATTTAGTGTGCGTCACTCCTGTCGGAGTCGGCCTTGGTGGGCATACTTGTTGTTGCTGCTGTTGCCCGTTCATGATGAGTGTATTGTGAATATCTTCTGGATTTCGGGGCTGAATATCTGAACTATCGGAATCTGTATCGTCGGACTGTGCACTTTCCGGTTCGATGATCTTACTCAGTATGCTTCGAATCTCGGTTTCGAACAAAGTTCCTTCCTTCTTGATGTCGAGTGTAGGGGAACTTACTTCAAAAAGTGGTGGCTGGGCTGAAGATTCACCAAAAAATGGTAAACCATCGCCGAAAAACTGTGATTCTATTACTGAAATATCATCGGAATGTGCCGAATATATGACAGAATAAGGTGTTTTTTCGCCTTCGCCAATTTCTTTGGCTAACGTTTTTCTAGTCGTAAACAAATTTGAATCGTTATCCAAAATTGTTAAACTAACTTCAGACTGCATCTTGGTAGATTCTGGAGTTACTATATCTTCGACAGACTGTGCCAAAATAGTACCGGAATTCACCAGAGGCGTCACACGTTCCACCGGAATATGACTGGAATCAATTCTAACGTTCTTGACTTTCTTGACAACTGGGTCAGACCTAGTTGTACTTCTTCCTCCTAGAGTTATCTTTAGTAAATTAAGTACTCCAGTCTGACGGTTCTTGGGATACGTTTCACCGGATCGAGTAACCGGCATGTATCATCTTTTGTACTAATCGCGTAGTATCACTATCGATTTAAAATCACGTTTCCACAGCAAGTTTGCAACAATCTGGTTCTGTTGCTACTTTTGACAAACGAACGGTAATCTTGATGTTCGATTCCGACAGACGAATGACGATCTTAATACCACTTTCCTGCAGACGGCACGAGTGTTAAATGTTAAACGCTTCGTTCTAACTATCAGAAGGGCATTTAACCGACTCTTGGGGGTTCTTGGGAGTGGAAGGGGTCTGTTAGACAGAGGCCCTGTACTTAGTTCCCAAAAGTACTGTTCACACCCAACATTGTACTAATGCTGAGAGCTCTATCTGCTTACCGTACTTAGAATTTACTGTCACAGTCTTAGCTCAACCAACGTACCAAATGCACTAAGATGCCATATTGCATCTACACATAAACTTATTGGGAATGCCAAAAACGAGGGTATTCAATCAACTCCACAGAACGGGTATCAAAGATCAAACAACACCGTAACACAGAGAACTTGAGAGTTCAACACACAGTACTGGAGGCCCAGTACTCAACTTAGCAAATCCGTACTGTACTTAACTTTACCGCAGGCCGACAGATTCCAACACTACAACACACAATATAGATCTGAATATCAGAATGCTAACACAGTTGCTTGGATTTCACCAATTCTTGATGGAAAAGCTTTCAAGAAGTCATAATACATAGTGCACGAGCACAATCCCTCGGAGATGCATAAACACTTACTCAGACAACAATACTGAAAACCCGCAACCTTAATGGAGTTCACTAGGTAAAAAACACAGATACACACAGCACCTTTAGTCTATGCAGAAGATCGCTACAGTACTCTGAGTTACTCCAATCATTACACAATAACGTTCAGACTGATAGTATAGTTATCTCTCGAACATTATGAGGTTTATCAACAGTCTGGTGATAACACGACAATAGACCCAAATCCCCGCGCTGGAGCACTTCTTTTCATTGCTTTATATAAGATTTACAACTGTGCACGTAACAACCTTTCGCGCGTGTTTTACAAAGATTTCCGTTACATCTGTCCCACTCCGGCGGCTGACTAACACTATCGTTATATGTATATGGCTTTTGCTTAGAGGGTTTTGCGTCTGAGGTCATGGGAATTGTGTGTGAGCATATATCTGGGTCAACACCCTTCAAGTCCTTGTAACTCCAAGCGAATACATCTTTGTATTCTCTTAGCAAGGCAATCAACTCTTGCTCTTCTTCTTCCCTTAGGTCATGTCCTATGTAAGTGCATCTCTCTTCTCCTTCTTCTATGGCTACCACTATTTTCTTGGTGGTTTCTTTGTTATCATAGGCCTCTCCTGATTGTGCCTCGCATTTAGGCATTCTTATCATGACTCTCATGTCGTCTATCTCATACTTTTTAAAAATTTCAGGGACCTCAAACAAAGATTCTTCTTCCTCGTGTGTGACTTCGTTCTTCTTTCGTTTCTTGCTATCCTTCTTAGCAGTTACTTGTGTGGTTAATCTTACCTCGTTTGTCACCTCTTCATGTCTCTGGGGATGAATTTCTACTTCGTAGAAGTATTCTTCTTCTGATGCAAAGGGTGGGTCCATATTGATTGACTCTAAATCGGAGTCACTTGCATCCTCAAATGCATCAGGGCTCGGCTCGCACTCTTCTAAAACTGCATCTCCCATGATTGGCTCTATGGAGAAGACTGAAATGTCATAGCCATCCTCATCGCAGTGAGGTGTCCATTGTTCTTCATTGATGGCTACCTCCATTGTTGCTAATATTTCTGCCCAACCGTGAGGTTCAAATTCTTCGTCTAGAAATACCACAGGTGCATAGGCTGGGTCTTGAATTCATCTATGTGTTTCCTTCGCACCTACCTCTGGCTTTTTCTCTCTTCTCTTCTTCTACTGCTACTTTGCACATCCATAAGTGGGTGTCTTTATGCATCCATGAGGATCCTGATCCTATGGAATGCACCGACTCTGTATCATCTTTGGCTCTATGGATAGGATTCCATTGAATAGGAGGGACATCTCTATGAGAGTAATCTTTGAGATTCACTTTGGTTGTAACACCTAAGTGTTGCAAATACAAGGAATTGGTCCCCCAATCCTATACCACTTGCAACTGTCACATAAATGGTCTTCCCAAAATCATCTCATAGGCATGGTTCTTGCTAAAATCACATATAGCAAATGTGTGCTCAAACTCAACACCACATGTGGTGAGAGTTATTCCTTCTAACACCCTTAAGGGTCTCTCTATGTGACCGTCAGCCATGTGCAATTTCATCCTCGTGGGCCTGAGTGCTGGCTTGCCCCAACGCTTCCATAGGGAAGTGGTAGCAATTGCAACACCTGCACCAGAGTCCAGAATTGCCTTGGTTGTGTATCCCCGATGGGTAATGGGAAGATAAGTGTTTCCCTCTTCGCCTTCACTCATATCTCCTATCTTGTCTAGAGGTATCTCTGGCACAGTTCTATGAGATCCCACTTGGGATCTAGGTTTAGCTACTTCTGGCACTTGTTGGGCTACATGTTTCCATAGTTCTGGCCTAACCTTGAGTAATTCTTCTAAAGTGAGATTGCACTACACTTTAGTGTTCTTTACTACCTCCGTATTCCTAGGTATGACTATGTCTTCATTTCGTACCATGACCGTGGGTGTTCTCATACAAGTGGACTTGGCTTCCCATGGGCCTGTGAAGTGGGGTAATTCATGTAAAGAATTAGACTCAAAGTCTAATCTGTCTTGAGATTGTGCACTCCCCAGTTCTCCATAAATGGAAGGAATGTCTTGTGGGAATTGGTCATGCGCATCATCCACAAGCTCAATGGGAGGAGGGACTTCACTTTCTTTAGCCCATTTCTCTTCTTGAATCTCTCGCATGAACTCTGGTGAATACCGATTCATAGAAGAAGAGGTGTCTGGTTCAGTGGAGTTAGGCACATAAGCTTCCTGAGGTGGAAGGCTTATCCTTTCACTTGCCTTGTCCTTAGTTTGAGGGGTGGGCTCCTTTCCTGATTGTGCAATTAACTTCTCCAATCTTTCTAGCAGTCCATCAAAGTGCAACTACGTCTTAGCTGAACTAGAGATGTTAAAGAGGCGACTGGCTTCAAACATGGTTTGAGCCAATTCCACCATCTTAGCACAGATTTTGGTTCGTTCAAGCTCTAGTTCCGCTCTAGGGTAACAATTGTCATGATCGGTTACATTTGGCCCTTCTTGGATTCTGGCCTGATATGCCTTGAACATCATATTTAGATCCTCGGGAGTGGGATCTGCTAGGACTGATCCTACTCTTGGGGGTGGTGGAATTGTGTGAGGTGGGTTGGAAGGTGATGGATTAGATGGAGATGTGAAGGGTGGTGGTGGCGTAGCGTGAGAGGGAGGTTGAGACATAAGTTCAATTATCTTGGCTTTTGTTTCCCTTAGGCTTTCCTCGAGTTCACTCATCTTTTTTTCCTATTGCCTTTTCATTCTTTCTTGGCTATCTCTCCAAGCTCTAGTCTGTTTCTTGGTCATGCTCTCTGTTTCACTAACATCCGGGCTCTTTTCCTGGCCTACCCCTTGGTTTTGCTGCAATGCTTGAGCTCTAGTGACCACTTGCACTGGTGCAGTGGAAGTTACACCTCCTGTAGGGTCTACTACTAACCCAATAACATTCATAGGAGTGATTTTTGGCATATTATTGGGGTTCTTTGGGCAATCTCGTAAGAGATGCTCCTTTCCGCAATCTTGATAAAACTCCTTAATTGTTACTGGTTGGGGTTGTGCAGGTACAGGCAGGGGGCAATCACGCATGAGGTGATCTCCCTGACATCTGTAGCATGGTGTAGCTCAGTGATGAGTAGCACCTCCTTTAATGTCAATCCGGGAAGACGTGAGGATGGTATGAAGACCTCGAGCAAGTGGAGGCACAAGTGCGTGAGTGAGAAGCACACAAACATGCACACACACGTGCACACACATCAAGACAAAGAGTGAGAAGCAATGGAGTTCTTAGATTACTTTCAAAAAGCTCTTACAAGTTCGTTTCAATTACAATCTAACCTCAAAAAGGAGCTCTCTAGCTCTTTTTATAGTTTTTGACTAGGTTTTGGCCTTGTCCAGACCTAGTGTCCGGCTTAGTTAAAAATTAGGTTCCAGGGCCAATTTGAGGGCTTAAACGGAGTCTAAAAAATACAAAAATTGATATGTAGGTACTTCTAAGGCTCCTCAAGTTCAAGGACTCCTTGGCTTGCACAAAATGGAGCTACAAAAATATGAAATGGTATTTACAATGATTGTTAGTGATAAGAATCACTGTTATAAAGATGTTGATTTGGAAAAATTTGAAGGGCCTATCTGCGAGATTTGCGTCGACTGCTTTGTCTACTTACTCCTTCACCTCGCTCTGACTCTCTCCGCTGGCTTCCTTGTCTAGTCAGTCCTTGGGTGCCCATACTGCTCTCAACACCCCCCCCTCTCTCGCGTCTATCGTCCCTGACAGACCCTTGTTGCTGGGAGTGTTGGATGTAATATTCCACAACCTGAGTGGCAAGCTGATGTTCTTGTATGCGTAGTCCTCTGGCCAAGTCTGTCATCATACGATCCCAATCAATTGGTCCTGGAATGTCCGGGTGTGGCAGACGTAACTGATCTGCATGGATCGCTTGTTCTACTGCGAATAGATGTAGCAAATGTGTGGGTCTGGGAATGAAAATTTCGGAATGGTATTCCCAGAATCCCGTAGAGAACATGTCCTCAAATGTCTGCTTGAAGCATGCGGGTAAGTACTTTATTCGTGCATGCCAGGCAAAGATTATAGTGACCGAGGGAGTCTGGCTCATGTCGTAGACTAAATCCTTGTTACCTTGAGAGAATCCAGGGGCAGAGATGTATGGAGCTTGTACATTCCGAAAGGTTTTGAAGACAATGGTCATGAGCTCGAATATCTTCATACACATTTTTGCTGCTATGTCGGGTACATTATTTAGACGTGTAGACCAGTGCCGAATTGTTGATATCATGTAGGCTACGGTTGGGGTCCCTCGAGGTGGAGCAAAATATGGATAGTTAACCCAAGCCGAGCATTCTTTGTTGTTGCGTACCTTGATTGCAAATGCTTGCCAGGATTTGCGACGTACCACTGGGCAATAGCATGGATTATACTTGATATATAGTGGCATGGTTGCCCAGGTGCTCATCATCTCTGGGTAATCGGTTAGTAGACGTGCACGCCAATTAGGTTGGAAGATCGAGCCAGCACGTGCATCTGTCGGTAAATCCCCTATCTCAAATTGAGTGGCGAATGTGGGCTCCTTCCCTGTATGTCTTTTGACTTCTGCATTATAATCATGTAGTAAGACAAAATAAGGCATGTATTGCGACTCTGATGTTGTGATTAACCGTTGATGGGATAAGTTTTGAAAGTAGGAAGACCGAAGGACAGTTTCTTCCAGATTTGTGAGAGATTGCATTTTCACAGCCACACGATCATCATGTGTCTTACCCACTTTCTCGACCCTTTTTACCCAATCTGGAACTTGAATTTCTAAAGCGTCTTGTCCTTCCTCTATAGTTCGACCACCGGGTGTCGGCATAGGCTTGTATGGCTCTTCATAGCTGTCATCGACGGGGATTTCCACTACTGTTTCAGGTTCTGGTTCTTCAATGGGCGAGGGTGGCCCTTCATATGGTAAGAGGCGTGCTTGGAGTTCTGCCAACTGTTTCCGGAGGGTCTCTACTTCTTCTGTAGAGTGTTGCAAGATTGCCGGCTCTTGTTGAGCTCTGGGGACACTGGCTATCTGTTTCTTTAGATCTGCACATTCAGTCTCTAACTTTTCATATGACTCCAAGAAATTTGCATGCTCCTCAAGTAAGATGCGAATGTCTTCCGATGGGACTGCTCTATATCTGGTAGGGCTAATGGTTGCTCCTACAGTTCCTTCCATAGCCGCTTCAAAGTTGTCTTGGTTTTGTTGTTGAAGTCTCTTGTTCTCTTCTAGTGATGCTGCCATATGCTTCCTTAATAGCCCAATGTTGCGTCTGAGTGTAGCGTTAGATATCATTTGCACTTGGAGCACTGTTTCTAATTCCTTGACTGCTTGGTCATCCACTGTTGATGTCTTTGATTCCAGTTCGGAGTGAGCCTGCTGTAAGGTGGTATGCTCGGTTAGGAGCGTGTGGTAGTCAGCTTCAAGAGTGGTGACCCTAGCTTGCAGACGTTGAGATTCTGCCTGGAGGGCCGTAGTGCGTTCTTCCAATTGATGGTATTCTTGTTGTAGTTGATGTGCACACTGAAGTAAGGTGTTGAACGTGCTATTTACATTATGAGATGCAAGGGGAAAAGTTTGAAGTGCAGGGGAGGTGGGATTGGGTAGGGGGTAGTGAATGCTGTGTGTGCCAATGATGTGAGTGGTGAGGTGGGGGGTAAGGGAGGGGGAGATGGTGGAATCATGGGGAGAGGTGCTGTGGTTGGTGAAATGTCCATTGGGTCAGACAAAGTGGTGTGTACAGGGGCTACCATGTAGGTGGGTATGGTAGGTGAAGTGAGTGTGGTGTTCGTGTAAATTGATGTCGTTGCGAACATCGGGGAAATGTGCCTCCGAAACATTGGAGAGCGGATGAACTGCTCCACAAAGGACGGGTATTGGGGTGGTGAGGTCAGGTTGAAAGAGGGGTAGGGGCCAGATGGGAAGTGAGGGTCATGGAATGGAGGTGCCCGTAGTGGGGAATAGGCTGGGAAACACAGGGTGCCTTCGGTGGGTGCTGGGTTTCCAACTACACTTGGAATTATGGGATGGCCAGTCATGGGTTCAGAGGATAGAAGGGATGAAGTGTACAAGGGATTGGTGACGAAGGAGAAGAGGGTGTCTTCTGAGGTGGGTTCTCGAAATGAGAATGATTTGAATGAGGATGGGTTATAAGTGAAGGTAGAGGTGATGACTGTCGTTTCTTCCATGGTGGGAGGTGGTGGTGGGGGTGGAGAAGGTGGGGATGGAGGATGCTGGGGTGAGATGGGTGATGTCTGAACGAAGGTTTCAGCAGAGAGGTCAGTGGTGGTTGTGGGGGTAGCTGTGGTTTCAATGGGTGCTTCTTGTTCTGTGACGGGTATCTTGATAGTCTTACCTGCTCGTGGTAATGTGTCAACTCTGCGTTTGTCATACCTCACGGACTGGCAGACTACAGTGTGGACAGCCTCCGGAACTCCAAAAGATTCTGACACTAATTTGAGGGTGTCAATGAAATGTTGGTCCACCCCCTCATCTGATAGCATTTCTTGCATCAAAGCTTGACCAGATACAAGAGAGAGTTGATGCCTTTCTTGTACTGCTTTGATTGTGTCGTATAACCTTCGTAGCTGAGTTGTATATGCTGGTGCACCTACAAGTTCTGGCACTTCTTGTTGCTCCTTCTGATGCTCTTGATCATAATCCTCCTCATCTTCCTCCTGTTCTTCATCTCCGTCATCCTCTTCATCCACTTCAACTGGTGTGACAGGTGCTTGGGAGGTTGTGGCCTGCGTTTGCACGTTTTCCGCTTGTTGTGCCTCTTCTGCCTCCAGCTCTACATCTTGTAATAATTGTTCGAAATCTTCATTAGTGAGTTCTTCCAAAGGTGCACCACTGGGAAATTCAAGATCGGTTGGGATAGGAGGGAATATCAAGGTGGAGCCATCGGTGCTGCGTCTTGGAAGTCGGAGTGTGAATGGTCGGACTCTTCGGGGTGGAGGGGTGACATCTGGTGTTAGGGTGGCTCCACGTGGTTGAGCACACGGGACTTGGACAGTGCCTCTCATCTTCTTAGAAGGGGGTCCAGTGGATGTCCTGCCTCTAAGCTGCTCTACACGATTCCACATTAAGGCCCGTTGAATAGGGATGTCATAAGCCAAACACCTATAAATGATTCTCGTCAGAGCACAGCAACCATATAAAACCTGTTTCCGCGGCCATCGTTTGTGAGCTAGGTGTATCTGATCTATTATCCAGTGCGGTAAGTTGATGGTGAGGCTCTGTGTCTCTGCCAGATACAAACTAAACCAAATCTTTTTGGGAGGCATGGTGAATCTATCTTGTGCAGGAAAAGCAAAGTGTTGCATGCACATGCGAAGGTGTATTGCAATATTAGGCGTCATGGATACCATGTCCTTAAGTTTGGTGAGACTTTGATTCTTCATGTAATCCGGTACTAGGGTTTCCTTCTCTGTAGGAATATGCATTCCGCGCATATCTAGAGCCTCTCTCACCAAGTTGTTTGATAGCCTGAACCTCTTGAGCTCATTCCCCTTTGTCAGAGATGGAATCACAAATGAGCTTGCACCTTTTGGGTTCTGGTTTGGAGTCAAGGTGTTGATGAGGTAGTAGCATCGCATGAAGTCAGGTTTTGGGAGTCGTGCACTGAAATAGGCACTCAATCCTGCCTTTTCCCATATCGGACGTAGACCTTCTGCATTTTGTAATTTCTCAAATTCTCTTGTAAAGAAATGGTATCTGCCTTGCTTCCCATTGAAGTCCAACTCTGATTCCCATAGGTATGTTCCTTCACCCAAGGGTCCTGCCACCTCGGTAAACCAGTGGGAAGTCTTTCCTACGGGCATGGTGTGGCCACGCAGAGGGTCTGCAATAGGTATGATTTTGACGGCCTGCAATTCTTCTGGTCTTTCATTTGTCTCAGGCAAAACGGGTAAACTGTCTAAGTCCACCACTTGCGGGCTTGTTTCTGTGTGAGAGCTAGTTCCTGCTGCCTTAGCCATGTTGAAAACTTCGCAGCTGGTTCTGTGAGAATATATGAATAAATGTTAACATTGCAATGGACACAAAAATGACACGGTGTCCCCTGTTACAACATTAACTTAAAGTTCGAGAGTGGTTAGGGGTTAATAAGTGCTCAGTGCTAGTGTGTGTAGTTAGGAATTGGGTAGACCTACGAGCTAAGCGGAATGATGTGAAGTGAGAGTGAAGCGGTTAGTAGGTGGTCATGGATTTACAATTGGGGTCCGGGGGTTTGTTACAAGTCTTGGGCTGCCAAATGCAGTGGATGGGTTTTGCTCTTGGTTCCGTAGAGACTCTCGAGAGCATTATAGGTGTGTCAGCTTGAAAATGAGGCCTTTTAGGGACCCATTTACAAGTGATTCTGTTCGTGCTCATGGGCCTTGGTGTGTTCCTGAGTGTTGAAAACGAGTGGATGCCGGCTGTGCGAGTGAATGGATCATGCTGTGTAGGGTGTGTTCTTGGTGTAGCTATTTGAGCCCGCAAACAAGCCTTAGGCACCCAAATTTGTCTTGATTGTGGGCTGGCCTTCATCAACTTCTTGGGCACCCAAATAGACTTCATGTTAGGAGATGAGCTTCTGAAAGACTTCTTATTAGTATCGTGTTGTTGGTTACTAATAAGAGGCTTTGCCCGTGTGGTTGGCTTGAGTGCCACCGGGTGTTCGCCTTTCCGCACCCACACTTGTTTCACTTGCTGAGACATTTTGCTGCGCAGGTACTTTTGATCTCCATCATAGGTATTACTCTGCTTCTTCTGCCTTCGATCCACCTTTGGTTGCCGCCTCCCTCTGGCCTTTGGAAAAGAAGGGAGTTCCGTTGCATCCCTGACTCCTTTTTTGCAACCATCATTCCTCTGCAACACATAGTTTTGGACAAGAACAGCATGGTCATCTTCATGTGTACTCCTGGAAGGACCAGGAGTCCGTGTCTTTCCTAGTTCCTTGAGTGCTCCATTATTTAACTCAATTGTAATTCTAGTCTGATTCACCCATACCTGAAGAATTCCACTTCTTAGGTTTAAGTTGACTGCTTGGTTATAGATCCAGTCTTGACCCAAGACAAGGGGTTCAGTGAGGTCCTCATCTTGACACACTAGTACTTTAACTGTCATTGCCTCATCATGAATGTAGAGGGGAAGTTCCACCTCGCCCATGCTAGGGGTTTCCACGCCTCCCAATCCTATGAGATATGCTTCCACAGGATTGACAGTTAACTGCAACTCTTGACAGTAAGACAATTTAACAGCACTAGTGGCTGCGCCTGAGTCAATCAAGGCTCTTACAGTCCTTGCACTCTTTCCTTGTCCTATATCTAAGGTTATGAAAGGACGTCGATCAGTTATCCTATGTGAGCTATCACCTGAAACTTCACACATAGCCACGTGATATCCTAGATCTGCATATGCATCTGGCACAGGTTGCTCTCTACCTTGTCTTCTTAATTTCATACTCCGTATGCGCTCTAGGGCTTCTGCTTGAGCTTCTTCTCGAATTCGTTTTTCCTCCTCTTTACGTTGCTTAGCAGTATTGAGTCGACTTAGCATTTCCTCCGTGAGGGGTTCCTGATACAACTTGACTCTGCATCCGCTAATATAGTTTGGGAGAACATCACCCTCTAAAGTGGCTAGTTGTACTGCTCCACTCGTGGAGATCCTATTGATTATCATAGGTCCGTAGCCTCTCTTTTCTAGCTTCCTTGCGTGTTGTTTCAATGTGTAGACTAAAACTAGATCTCCTGCTTTCAAGCCCTTATCCTTCACATGGGCATCAAAGTATGCCTTCTGTCTCTTCTTACCTGCATATATCCCTGCAGCTGCTCTCAGTCTTGTTTCTCCTAATCGTTCAAGGTCAAAAAGTCTAGAGGAGAGTTCATGACCCGTCCATTCGTGCTCTTGTGCTACCTTCAATGTAGGTATCAAGAAGTCCAAGGGTAGCACGGCATTTTGGCCAAACACCATCTGAAAGGGGGTGGCTTGGAGTACCGTTTTGTAGGCGACTCGGTATGCCCAAACAACATGGTGTAGCTGTTTGTCCCAATCAGAGCGTTTAGTGTTCACTAATTTTGTCAGTACATTGCATAAGATCTTGTTGGTGCTTTCGGCTTGTCCATTAGCTTGAGGGTGATAGGGGGCAGACTTCTTATGAACTACCAAGAATTCTTGGAGTAGATTTTCAATCACTTCGTTCAAGAAGTGAGTGCCTCTATCACTTACTAACTCTATAGGTAGCCCGTATCTTGTGAATACATTCTCAAACAAGAATTTAGCAGTGGTTTGAGCATCGTTCTTCGTTGTGGCTTTTACCTCTACCCACTTTGTTAGATAGTTTGTGGCAACAATGATATATTCCGCATGGGAACCCTTAGCTGGGGGATTAATAGGACCTACGAAGTCTATTCCCCACTTAGAGAATGCACATCCACCCATCATAGGTTTCAGTGGCATCTCATCTTTACGTATAGGATACTGAGTTCTCTGGCAAACATCACACCGTTTCACATAGGTATGTGCATCCATGTGAAGGGTCGGCCACCAGAAACCCGCAAATAGTATTGCCTTGATCACCCGATCTGGTCCAAAGTGTCCTCCTGCTACACCTTGGTGAGCAGTGTCCAAGATCTTGAGATACTCACTCTCATGGACACATAGTCTCAGGTAACCGTCTTTACCACGTTTGTATAGATTATCACCAATAAGTGAGTAATCCTGGGCTTCTTGTTCTAAACTCCTTTTCCTCGCCAGAGTCATGTCTGGAGGGAATGTTTTCGTCCTCAGGAAGGATACTAGTGGTTCACTCCAATCTGGCACAATGGACACTTGATAAAGAGTGGCATGTTCCACAGGTGGTTTAGTGCAACAGATTGGGCATTCCTTGCACAACCTTTGGACATCAGCTTCCATAGTTGGCCAATGTACTCCGAGTCTCCTTAGCATCTGTAAGGTTCGTTGCTTTGAATAGTGTTGCTCTAATGCACCTACATGTGCTAATTGCAACCATTTATTGTACTCGTCCTCTTCCACACAACAAGCCAAGATTCCTTGATCTGTGTGCTTGTACATGCTTCCTGCCATGATGTGGTACTTTTGGGCTTTCACAACCTCTCTATTCTGTGTGTTTACTACTGGATGGTTAGGCCCGTATGTCAATACTGGTACCAATGGCTTAGCCCACTGCGGTACAACTTCCAAATTAAACAAGTAAGCATCAGGAAGGTCATCTGACACTCCTTGTGGGGCTTCTCCAGATGTGAGCCTAGAGAGATGATCTGCTCTCAAATGAGTCCTACCTTTCCTTACCACAACTTCAAAATCATATTCCATTAGTAAGAGAAACCATCTTACTAATCTTCCTGTATTGCATGGCTTGTTCACGAGATATAACAATGCTTGGTGGTGAGTAAAAACTTTAAACTTATTTGCAAGCAAATAATGTCTAAACTTCTTAACTGCATATACCATGCCTAAGCCTTCTCTCTCAGTAGTGGTGTAATTTCGTTCAGCTGCATTCAATTGTCTACTAGCATAGGCAATTGGAAGATCCATATTACCTTCACCCGTAGGTTGTGCTAGTACACACCCAATAGCGTAATTGGATGCATCCACATGAACGTGGAATGGCTTGTTCCAATCTGGTGTGGTCAAGATTGGTGCTGAACATAATCTTCGTTTAAGCTCTTGGAAGGAATTCTCACATTCATCCGTCCACTCAAAGTTAGTCAAAAGTCCGTACATGGGCTTTGCAATGACAGCATACATGTGAATGAACCGGCGGTAGTAACCACAATGTCCCATGAAAGCTTGTACTTCCTTGACATTCCTTGGCCTAGGTAGCTCTGCTATGGCTCTCACTTTCTCTTCGTCAGTAGATATGCCATTCTTTGACACTATGTGCCCTAGAATCTTGCCTTGCCTGACCATAAAAATGCACTTTTCTGGGTTCAGGCAGACTTGATATTCTCTACATTTGTCAAAGATTTGTCTGAGTTCAGGAATATGGGTTTGTCTAATGTTGGAATGCGCACAAAGATCATCAACATAGACTTCTAAATTCTTCCTCAGGAACTCCTTAAATACATGGCACATTAGTCTCTGGAAGGTTGCTGGTGCATTGGTAAGCCCAAATGGCATTACTCTAAAGGCAAATATGCCCCATTCAGTGGCAAAAGCCGTCTTATGTTGATCCTCTGGAGCAATGGCTACTTGATTGTAGCCAGAGAATCCATCCAGGAAGCTGTACACTTCCTTGCCTGCTACTCTTTCTAAGAGATGCTCTGTGATAGGAAGCGGATAGTTATCTCGGATTGTGGCAGCATTAACCTTCTTTAAGTTAATGCATACACGCAATTTACCATTCTTTTTGGGCACCACAACAATGGGGGATACCCACTCAGTGTGCTCAATTTCATAGATAAATCCAGCTTCAACCAGCCTATCTATCTCCTCTTTAATCTTGGCAGCGTAATTGTCGTTATATGTGTAGGGCTTTTGCTTAGAGGGTTTAGCGTCTGAGGTCATGGGGATAGTGTGTGAGCATATGTCAGGGTCAACACCTTTCAAATCCTTGTAACTCCAAGCGAATACATCTCTGTATTCTCTCAGCAAGGCTATTAGCGCACGCTCTTCTTCCTCTGTTAGGTCATGGCCTATGTACGTGCATCTCTCCTCTCCTTCTTCTAGGGCCACTACTATTTTCTTGGTGGTTTCCTTGTTATCATAGACCTCTCCTGATTGTGCCTCTCGTTTAGGCATTCTGATCATGACTCTCCTGTCATCTATCTCATACTTCTTAAAATTTTTTGGGACCTCAAACAAAGATTCTTCCTCTTCTGGTGAGACTTCTCTCTTTTTTCGTTTCTTCCCTTCTTCCTTCGGGGTCACATGTGTTGCTAATCTTACATCATTTGTAAGCTCTCCATGCCTCTGGGGTTGAAATTCTACTTCATGGAAGTATTCTTCATCTGATGCAAATGGTGGGTCCATAATGATTGACTCTAGATCGGAGTCACTTGCATCCTCAAATGCATCAGGGCTAGGTTCGCATTCTTCTAGAACTGCCTCTCCCATGATTGGCTCTATGGAGAAGACTGAAATGTCATAGCCATCCTCATCACAGTGAGGTGTCCATTGTTCCTCATTGATGGCTACATCCATGGTTGCTAAAATTTCTGCCCAGCCGTGAGGTTCAAATTCTTCGTCTGGAAAAACTACAGGTGCATAGGCTGGGTCTTGGATTGATTTATGGGTTTCTTTCGCACCTACCTCTCTGGCTTTTTCTCTCTTCTCTTCGTCTACTGCTACTTTGCACATCCATAAGTGGGTGTCTTCATGCATCCAAGAGGATCCTGACCCTATGGAATGCACCGATTCCGTATCATCTTTGGCTCTATGGATGGGATTCCATTGGATGGGAGGGACATCTCTATGAGAGTAATCTTTGAGATTTACTTTGGTTGTAACGCCTAAGTGTTGCAAATACAAGGAGTTGGTTCCCCAGTCCTGTACCACTTGCAACTGTCGCATAAATGGTCTTCCCAAAATCATCTCATAGGCATGATTTTTGCTGAAGTCACATATAGCAAATGTATGCTCAAACTGGACACCACAAGTGGTGAGAGTTATTCCTTCTAGCAATCCTAAGGGTCTCTCAATATGACCATCGGCCATCTGCAATTTCATTCTCGTTGGCCTGAGTGCTGGCTTGCCCCAACGCTTCCATAGGGAAGTGGTGGCAATTGCAACTCCTGCGCCTGAGTCCAAAATTGCCTTGGTGGTGTAGTCCTGGTAGGTAATGGGAAGATAGGTGTTCCCTTCTTCACCTTCACACATATCTCCTATCTTATCCAAGGGTATTTCTGGCACTGTCCTATGTGATCCTACCTGGGAACGAGGTTTTGCTATCTCTGGTACTTGTTTGGCTACATGTTTCCATAATTCAGGTCTAACCTTGAGTAGCTCTTTTAACTTGAGATTGCATTGCACTTTAGTGTTTTTCACTACTTCTGTGTTCTTAGGTAAGACTGAGTCCTCATTTCGTACCATGACCGTGGGTGTTCTCATACAAGTAGACTTACCTTCCCATGGGCCTGTGAAGTGGGGTAATTCTTGTAGAGAGTTAGACTCAAAGTCTAATCTTTCTTGAGAGTGGGTGCTCTCCTGCTCCTCATAAATGGATGGGATGTCTTGTGGGAATTGGTCGCGTGCATCATCCACAAGTTCGATAGGAGGAGGGACTTCACTCTCTTTAGCCCATTTGTCTTCTTGAATCTCGCGTAGGAATTCTGGTGTGAACCGATTCATAGAAGATGATGTGTCTGGCTCCGTAGAGTTAGGCACATAGGCTTCAGGCACATAGGCTTCCTGAGCAGGAATGCTTAATCTTTCACTTACCTTGTCCTTGTGTTGAGAGGCAGGTTCCTTTTCCGATTGTGCAATTAGCTTCTCTATTCTTTCTAGCAGTCCATCAAAGTGCAACTGCGTCTTTGCTGAGCTAGAGATGTTAAATAGGCGACTGGCCTCAAACATGGTCTGAGCCAATTCCACCATCTTAGCACATATTTTGGTTCGTTCTAACTCTAGTTCTGCTCTAGGGTAACACTTTTCATGATCAGTTACATTTGGCCCTTCTTGGATTCTGGCCTGATATGCTTTAAGCATCATATTAAGGTCTTCGGGAGTGGGATCAGCTAATACTGATCTTGCTTGGGGTGGTGGGTGGGTTACGTGGGGTGTATTAGCGGGTGGAGGGGTGGAGGGTGATGGGGATGGTAGCGGTGGGAATGTGTGAGAGTGCGGTTGAGATGTTATCTCTATGATTTTGGCCTTGGTTTCTCGTAGACTTTCCTCAAGTTCACTCATCTTCTTTGCCCATTGCCTTTTCATACGTTCACGGTTATCTCTCCAAGCTCTAGTCCTCTTCTTTGTCATGCTCTCCGCTTCACTAACATCTGGGCTCTTCTCCTGGTTTACACCTTGGTTTTGCTGCAATGCTTGAGCTCTAGTGATCACTTGCACAGGTGTAGTGGAAGTGACACTTCCTATGGAATCTACCACTAACCCAACAACGTTAATAGGAGTAATTTTTGGCATATTACTAGGATTCCTAGGGCAATCTCGTAAGAGATGTTCATTTCCACAGTCTTGGCAAAAACCCTGGATCGTTACTGACTGAGGTTGTGTAGGTGGAGGCAAGGGACAATCACGAATGAGATGATCACCTTGACATCTGTAGCATGTCCTCTAGGGAATGGAGGTCTTACCTGCCTAGGTTGAGGCCTAGGATTGGGGTTTGTATACATGAGGTTTGTGTGATCTGACTCCCAACTAGGTTCACTCGGTTCTTCACTATAGTAGGGCTCACCATGTTCAGGAGATTGCATGTAGTAAGCCTGGGGACTATCGACATGTGTAGAATCAAAGCTATGGTCATTGGGGTCACTTTCAGAAAGCAGTGGTGTTACAAGGACTATAGCTCTTTTCAGGTTTTCTTCTGCAACAGCATACTTTACCGGAATCACATTAGCTGGAGCTGGGGGTTGTTGTGCTAGCACAGGCTGAGGCCTTTGTTGGTTTTGATAAGGTTGGTAGGTTTGTTGAGGCCTAGCATACTGCTGAGGTAGGTACTGGTTCTGGTACCTTCCTTGTTGAGGGTATGGCTGTGGGTACGTCTGCCTAACGGTTTGCTTATTGTAGGGGCAATCTTGCGCGGTGTGATTGGTGTACCTTCGTTCTATAGTGCAGTACTGGCTACTAGGATTAACTTGGGGTTGGGCCATAATGGGACATACATTCGCCATGTGGTCGCCACCACAAGTATAGCACCTTTTCACAGGGGCAAACCTTGGGATTTGTTTGCTAGTTACACCTAATTTCTGAGCTACTTTCTCTGCAAGTTCCTCGATTGATGTGGATTGCGTGGAAGAGAGGTTAGAGGCACTATCCGAATCTTTGTATATCTTGGAAAGCTCTAACTCCTCCCCTAGGTTATCCTCAATGTCAATGCACATGCGTACACAATCTTCTATGGTCCTAGGGTCCTTCAGGTACACATAAGATCTCAATTTGGTACTTAGCAATCCATCCAAAAATAAAGCCACTTGCTTAGCTGGTGTGGGTAGCTCCGAAACAGGGCATCTTTCTAAGTATTGCCTAAATCTTCTTCCTGCAAGTCTCACGGTTTCTTGAGGGGTTTTCTTGAAGCTGTGAATCAGCGAGGAGGTATTATGCCTTATGCCACTCTTAGAGAATTCAATAATGAAAGCCTCTAGGAGTTGGTCTATGCTCCTGAACTGCCTCTCATTTAGTGGCTGAAACCATGTCAGGGCAGTGTTCCTAAGGGTCAGACCAAAGGCATTGTACTGCGTGAATAGATCCTCCACTTGTTCAGCTCTCAGGACTTGCCTAAACTCAGCCACATGATCGTATGGATCTCTAGTGCCATCGAAGTAGTTCTTCATGGACTTAACTAGCTGAGTCGGTCTCAAAGTCCTTGTGTGCTCTCTAGGTCGTGGTAGAGGGAACTCATCCACATTTCTTTGATTCCTGTGAGCTCTAAGTATCTCAGGTTCTACTCTATTTGTTTCCGTCCTCGTTCTTTCTCTGCCCAACTGGTTGGCAAAGCTTACTTCTGGTCTATCTCTACTTCTGTCTCTTTGCATTCCATGAGCCTGGGATGTTCCAGCACCAGGGTGACCATAGGATACATTCGATCTTGGTTGGGGGAAAACGAATTCACCCTTCCAAGTGTAAGCATGCCTATCATTTTCTGTCACCACAAAGATCCTCTCCGAAGCGTGATCTAAGTAGGTCACTCTACCTGGGCTATCCTGATCCTTAAACTCATAGATCATGATTGTTCCTATATCAATTGGTCGATCAGGTTTGTACCTCCAAAAGGCTTCGTCAGTCTCTCGATTGAGGAGCAAATCTATGCTCTTATTATCTTGGGGAATCCACTCCGGTGTGATAATCCTAGTGAGAACCGATTTACCTCGAGGGGTTCTAGGTTCTACACCCATGTTTCCTTGCTCCAGGTCACCTAAGTCTGCTTCGGGGATCACATTTCCAAATTTGTCCGTCCTATCTGGGTGACTGGTGACTACGTATATGGTTCCTTCTTTGTCCAAGTATGCTCCATTTTCAAACTTGACAGCTGGGTGCTCTAATCCAATGGATTGATCAGGATTCTTAATCTGTACCACAGATCTTCCTAGGCCGTCCTCATAGATGCTAGCACCTAATCGGTTGGTCCTAAGGTATTCCAACTGCGTTTTGTAAGGGCCTTCTACCCTATGCAAGTATGGCACTCCTGAACTTCCTGTAGGTCTGTCCATGCCTTGAGACATCTTTGATTCACTGGTCTCAGAGCTAGGGTAGTATGAGTGGTGACTCAACTGCTCGGCCGAAGACCTAGCAGTGTGGTTGACACTAGCCTCTGAAGACCTAAGGCTTTGTCTATCCCTTACTAGATGTCGCCCTGATCTAAGGTTCATAAGCCTAGCTGAATAGCCCAATTTTGCCCAAGTACAACCTCGTTGCAGAGTCCTTTTGTATCAGTTACTTGATTCTTTTTAGTTGATTCCCGTGTTAAAATTCTTGTCTGATATCACGTCGTAAGGTATATTTGAGTGTTCCGCACTTAAAGTTGCTCGTTCCACGTTAAGTTCTTTTCCTTTAAAGTTCTTGATAGTAAAAAAGATTATGTTCTTAGCTTGAACTTGAGAGTTTAGATCTGCTTCAACTTGATAATTGCCTATCGTCGCCCTGACTTACTCCTACCTCTAGTCGTTCTTAGCCTAAGCTAGGGATTGACAGAGGGGGTTGAAAGTTTCCAACCTTTTGTTTCCTGCTTGGTTGCCCTTGAATGCCCAGGAAGTGTGTTCCCAAGCTTGCACTTACACTTGCTTAGAACGCCTTTCGATGCTCTCAATAGATCTACAACGCCAACGTCTCCAATCTACGTCTTATCATCACACGCTCATCCTCAAAGCTCGATCCCCGGCAAAGTCGCCAAAATTTGGTGTAGCTCAGTGATGAGTAGCACCTCCTTTAATGTCAATCCGGGAAGACGTGAGGATGGTATGAAGACCTCGAGCAAGTGGAGGCACAAGTGCGTGAGTGAGAAGCACACAAACATGCACACACATACACACACACGCGCACACACAGCAAGACAAAGAGTGAGAAGCAATGGAGTTCTTAGATTACTTTCAAAAAGCTCTTACAAGTTCGTTTCAATTACAATCTAACCTCAAAAAGGAGCTCTCTAGCTCTTTTTATAGTTTTTGACTAGGTTTTGGCCCTGTCCAGACCTAGTGTCCGGCCTAGTTAAAAATTAGGTTCCAGGGCCAATTTGAGGGCTTAAACGGAGTCTAAAAAATACGAAAATTGATATGTAGGTACTTCTAAGGCTCCTCAAGCTCAAGGACTCCTTGGCTTGCACAAAATGGAGCTACAAAAATATGAAATGGTATTTACAATGATTGTTAGTGATAAGAATCACTGTTATAAAGATGTTGATTTGGAAAAATTTGAAGGGCCTATCTGCCAGATTTGCGTCGACTGCTTTGTCTACTTACTCCTTCACCTCGCTCTGACTCTCTCCGCTGGCTTCCTTGTCTAGTCAGTCCTTGGGTGCCCATACTGCTCTCAACACATGGTCCTCTAGGGAATGGGGGCCTTACTTGCCTGGGTTGAGGTCTAGGGTTGGGATTAGTGTACATGATATTTGAATACTCTGGATCCCAACTTGGTTCACTCGGTTCTTCACTATAGTAGGATTCACCATGTTCAGGAGATTGCATATAATAAGCATGGGGGCTTTCAATATGTGTAGATTCAAAGCTATGGTCACTGGGGTCACTTTTTGAGAGCAATGGTGTTACTGGCACTATGGCTCTATTCAGATTCTCTTCTGCAGCTGCATACTTTATTGGGATCACATTAGCTGGAGCAGGGGGTTGTTGTGCTAGCATTGGTTGAGGTCTCTACTAGGTGTGATATTATGGTGGGTAGGCTTGTTGAGGTCTGGCAAACTGCTGTGGTGGGTATGTGTTCTGATATCTTCCTTGTTGTGGATAGGGCTGAGGGTAGGTCTGCCTAACTGCTTGCTTATTGTATGGTCAATCTTGAGAAGTGTGATTAGTGTACTCCGTTCTATGGTGCAGTACTGGCTACTAGGATTCACTTGGGGTTGAGCCATAATGGGACATACGTTTGCCATATGGTCACCACCGCAAGTATAGCACCTCTTTACTGGGGCAAACCTTGGGATTTGTTTGCTAGAGACACCTAATTTTTGAGCTACCTTCTCTGCGAGTTCCTCAATTGATGTGGATTGCGATGAAGAGAGGCTAGAGGCACTATCTCAATCTTTGTAGATTTTGGAAAGCTCTAACTCTTCTCCTAGGTTGTCTTCTATGTCAATGCACATGCGTACACACTCTTCGATGGTCCTCAGGTCTTTCAAGTACACATATGATCTCAACTTTGTGCTTAGCAACCCATCCAAGAATAGAGCCACTTGTTTGGATGGTGTGGGTAACTCAGAAACAGGACATCGCTCTAGATATTGCCTAAACCTTCTTCCTGCAAGTCTAACCGTCTCTTGAGGGGTTTGCTTGAAGCTATGAATCAGTGAGGAAGTGTGATGTCTTATGCCACTCTTAGAGAATTCAATGATGAAAGCCTCTAGAAGCTGGTCTATGTTCCTAAAGTGTCTCTCATTCAATGGTTGAAACCATGTGAGAGCAGTATTCCTAAGGGTTAGACCAAAGGCATTGTACTGTGTGAATAGGTCATCGACTTGTTCAGCTCTCAAGACTTGCCTAAACTCAGCCACATGATCATATGGATCTCCTATGCCATCGAAGTAGTTCTTCATGGACTTAACCAGCTGGGTTGGCCTCAAGGTTCTAGTGTGTTCCCTAGGCCTTGGCAAAGGAAAATCATCACCATTTCTTAGGTTTCTTGGGGCTCTAAGTCCCTCAGGTTCCACTCTATTTGTTTCTGTTCTCGTTCTTTCTTTTCCCATTGGGTTGGCAAAGCTTACCTCAGGTCTATCCCTATGTCTGTCTCTTTGATCTCCATGAGCTTGGGAAGTTCCAGCTCCTGGGTGACCAAAGGATACATTCGATCTTGGTTGGGGGAAAACGAGTTCACCCTTCCAACTGTAGGCATGCCTATCATGTTCTGTAACCACAAAGATCCTCTCGGAAGTGTGATCTAAGTAGGTCACTCTGCCTGGACTATCAGGATCTTTGAACTCATAAATCATGATTATTCCTATCTCAATTGGCTGATCAGATTTATACCTCCAAAAAGCTTCATCAGTCTCTCAGTTCAGGAGAAGGTCTATGATCTTATTCTCTTGGGGAATCCACTCTGGTGTGATAATCCTAGTGAGAACAGATTTGCCTCGGGGGGTTCTAGGTTCTACACCCATATTTCCTTGCTCTAGGTCACCTAAGTCCGTTTTTGGGACCACGTTTCCAAATTCGTCTATCCTATCTAGGTGACTGGTAACTACATATATGGTTCCTTCTTTGTCCAGGTATGCTCCATTTTCAAACTTGACAGCTGGGTGTTCTAGCCTAATGGATTGATCTGGATTTTTGATCTGTACCATAGATCTTCCTAGGCTGTCCTCATAGATACTAGCACCTAATCGGTTGGTCCTAAGGTATTCCAACTATGTCTTGTAAGGGCCTTCTACCTTGTGTAAGTATGGCACTCTTGAACTTCCCATGGGTCTCTCCATACCTTGAGACATCTCAGACTTGCTAGTTTCAGATCTAGGGTAATAGGAATGATGGCTCAACTGCTGGGCCCAAGACCTAGCAGTGTGATTGACGCTAGCCTCTCAAGATCTAAGACTTTGTCTATCTCTTCCTAGGTGTCATCCTGACCTCAGGTTCATATGCCTAATTGAATAGCCCAATTTTTTTCCGGAGTACAACCTCATTGCTGAGTTCTTTGGTAATAAGCACTTGTTCTTTTTTAATTTTTCTTAGGATGTCACCTCTTGTCCAGTCACTCGTCGTCACAAGGAACACTTAGGTTTTATCGTACTTGAGTTTGGTCGCTTAATTTGAATTCTTTTTCCTTATGTTGATTTGCAGTTATAGTTTATTTGTGCTTGCACTTGAGTAATTAGAGCTCTTTGACTTAGTCGTGCTTATTGTAGCCCTAATTAATCACAACCTCTATCCGTACTTAGCCTAATATAGGAATTGACAGAGGGTGTTGAGAATTTCCAACCTTGAGTTTCTTTCCATGTGTTGTTGCCTTGGTGTGCCCAGGAAGCGTGTTCCCAAGCTTGCACTTACTCTTGCTCCGATCGCCCTTTCATGCTCTCAATGGACCTGTAAGAGTCCCAAGATTAGCTCAGGACTTAACTTCAAATGACAGACATATCACTTTCATGCATGTAATTCATAGACCAAATTGCCTTTTGCCTTTATGGAAAACAATCCCAGGGGACCCTTAGTTTTTCCTACCCCGGGGTATGGTCAACTTCAAAATACCCTACCTAATAATCCTGATATTAATTTTACCATAACCAGTGGAAGTTTTGGTTGTAATCCCCACGAGCTTTCCAACAAAACACGAATCACAGCAATTGGATTTTGTATGAGAAAGTTATGCCAGTTCAGGGTTTTGGAGCTAAAACAGGATTTAAAATCGGTTAACAGGTAAACAGGAATTCTCGCATGACTTGTGTAACGGCCTCACAATGTAATGATAAACCCTAGTGTTTGTCCCACAATTTGTCAAAAATAGACCACTATTTTTTGCGCTAATAAATTGGCCAAATTTGCCCGTCAATCGCATTCGCAAGCTCTATCAATCGCGATTCATTTGTCAGTCGCGATCGACGTGTCGGTCGCGATTGATAGGTCTGTCATGGCTGTCAGTCGCGATTGATGGGTCAATCGCGATTGACACGTGGCTCGAAAATTTAGTCGATCATGGTCAAAGGGTCGTGGACTCTGTCGGTCGCGATTGATGGGTCGATCGCGATTGACAGGTCTGTTGCGAGGGGTCTATTGGTCGTGGTCAAGCAGTCGTTGATTGGGTCGATCGCAATTGACATATCGATCGCGATTGAAGGGTCGGTCGCGATTGACATGTGGCACGCGTAAAGTCTGTCGGTTGTGGTCAGTCGATCATTGACTCAGTCGATCGTGATCGAGGTGTCGGTCGCGATTGACAAAGCCGTCAGCCAGTGTCCGTCGTCATTTGTCGATCGCGATTGATAGAAAACAGAGGAGTTTTAAAATTTTAAACACATATTTAGGGAGCTCTAGGCATGTAGATCATGATGATGTACTTTGTTTAGCAAAAAGATCATTTTTTCTGTCAGGCGTGATTGACAGAGGTCAACGCCTCGGGACCTGCACAGTCAGATTTTTTACCTGCTGGAGCTGCTGCAGCTGCTGGGGATGCTGATTCTTGTAGAAAATCTCAAAAAACACAGAAAATCACAAGCACACAAACGCTCTCTCGCTCTCTCTCACAAATGAAATGAGGGGAATGGTATGGGTATGGTGATCTGATCAAAAGCTAAAATTTTTGCGATGATGGAGATGGAGGTGGGAGATGGTGATGATGATGATGGTGATGAGAAAAACAAAAGAAAATAGATAGAAGTGGAGGAAATACCTATGACTCCAACATCTCAAATCTACGTCTTACCATCACACGCTCGTCCTCAAAGCTCGATCCCCGGCAACGGCGCCAAAATTTGGTGTAGCTCAGTGATGAGTAGCACCTCCTTTAATGTCAATCCAGGAAGACGTGAGGATGGTATGATGACCTCGAGCAAGTGAAGGCACAAGTGCGTGAGTGAGAAGCACACTAACATGCACACACATATACACACACACACACGGCAAGACAAAGAGGAAGACAATGGAGTTCCTTTAGATTACTTCCAAAATGCTCATACAAGTTTAATTCTATTACAAGCTAACCCCAAAAATGAGCTCTCTAGCTCTATTTATAGTTTTTGACTAGGTTTTGGCCGTGTCCAGACCTAGTGTCCGCCCTAGTTAAAAATTAGGTTCTAGGTCCTCTTTGAAGGCTCAAATGGACTCTAAAAAATATGAAAACTGGTAGGTAGCTACTTCTAATGCTATTCAAGCTCAAGGACTCCTTGGCTTGCAAAAAATGGAGCTACAAAAATATGAAAGGGTATTTACAACGATCTTTAGTGATGAAAATCACTATTTTTGTAGGGATTTCTTCTAACAATTTAACATACACGTCCTAGAGCTCCCTACTTGCTCCTTCTTCTTGTGTGTCCACCTCTTTGATATGTGTTAGCTTCATGAAAAAAATAATGGCCTACTTACCAGATCTTCGTTGACTACTTTGTCTGCTTGTGCTTTCTCTCCCCTCTGGCTCCCTTCTCTGACTTCCTTGTCTTGTGAGTCCTTGGGTGCCTTGACTGCTGCCAACATGGGGGATTTATAGGACCTACAAAGTCTATTCCCTACTTAGAGAATGCACGTCCCCCCATCATAGGTTTCAGTGGAATCTCATCTTTGCGTATAAGATACTGAGTTCGCTGACATACATCACACCTCTTCACATAGGTATGTGCATCCATGTGAAGGGTCGGCCACCAAAAGCCCGCAAATAGGATTGCCTTGATCACTCGATCTGGTCCAAAGTGTCCTCTTGCTACCCCTTGGTGAGCAGTTTCCAAAATCTTAAGATATTCACTCTCATGGACACATAATCTAAGGTAACCATCTTTACCACGCTTGTATAGATTATCACCAGTGAGCAAGTAATCTAGGGCTTCTTGTTCTAGACTTCTTTGTCTGGCCAGTGTCATATCTTGAGGGAATGTTTTCGTCCTCAGGAAGGCTACTAATGGTTCACTCCAATCTGGCACTATGGACACTTGATATAGAGTGGCATGTTCCACATGTGGTTTAGTGCAGCAGATTGGGCATTCCTTGCACAACTTTTGGACATCGGCCTCCATATTCGGCCAGTGCACTCCAAGTCTCCTTAATGTCTGTAAGGTTCGTTGCTTTGAGTAATGTTTCTCTAATGCACCTACATGTGATAATTGCAACCATTTAGCGTACTCATCCTCTTCCACACAACATGCCAATATCCCTTGATCTATCTGTTTGTACATACTTCCTACCATGATATGGTACTTCTGGGCTTTTACTACCTCCCTATCTTGAGTGTTTATGATTGGATGTTTAGGCCCGTATGTCAATATTGGCACCAATGGCTTAGCCCAACTAGGCACAACTTCCAAATTAAACAGGTAAGCATCAGGAAGATCATCTGATACTCCTTGTGGTGCCTCTCCTGATGTGAGACTAGAGAGATGGTCTGCTCTCAA
Source organism: Ceratopteris richardii (assembly GCA_020310875.1). Lineage (NCBI taxonomy): Eukaryota > Viridiplantae > Streptophyta > Polypodiopsida > Polypodiales > Pteridaceae > Ceratopteris > Ceratopteris richardii. The sequence continues at coordinate 18,512,578 of CM035420.1, forward strand.
ATGAGTCTTGCCTTTCCTCACCACAACCTCAAAGTCATATTCCATTATCAAGAGGAACCATCTTACTAATCTGCCTGTATTGCAAGGTTTGTTTACCAAGTACAACAATGCCTGATGATTAGTAAAAAAATTAAACTTATTTGCGAGCAAATAGTGTCTAAACTTCTTAACAAAATATACCATGCCTAAGCCTTCTCTCTCAGTAGTGGTATAATTCCATTCAGCTGCATTCAATTGTCTACTAGCATAGGGAATTGGAAGATCCTTATTACCCTCACCCATAGGTTGTGCAAGCACACACCCAAGAGCATAGTTGGATGCATCCACATGAACATGAAAGGGCTTATTCCAATCTGGGGTGGTCAACATTGGTGCTGAACACAACCTCCTTTTGAGCTCATTGAAAGAGTCCTCACATTCATTAGTCCACTCAAAGTTGGTCACAAGTCCATACAGTGGCTTGGCAATGATAGCGTACATGTGTATAAAGCGTCGGTAATAGCCACAATGCCCCATGAAAGCTTGTACTTCCTTGACATTCTTTGGCCTAGGTAACTCTGCGATGGCTCTCACTTTCTCCTTATCAGTGGATATGCCATTCTTTGACACTATGTGTCCTAGAATCTTGCCTTGCCTGACCATGAAAACACACTTTTCTGGGTTCAAGCAGACTTGATATTCTCTACATTTGTCAAAGATTTGCTTGAGTTCAGGAATGTGGGTTTGTCTAATGTTGGAATGAGCACAAAGATCATCAACATATACCTCTAAGTTCTTCCTCAAGAACTCTTTAAATACATGGAACATCAGTCTCTGAAAGGTGGCACGCGCATTGATCAACCCAAATGGCATTACTCTAAAGGCAAATATGCCCCACTCTGTGGCAAAAGCCGTCTTATGCTGATCCTCTGGTTCAATGGCTACTTGATTGTAGCCCGTAAAACCATCAAGGAAGTGTTGATATATTTAGGTAGTGATGTGTGTGAACACTCTAGGACCGTCGGGGCACTTTTTTCCCTCTTTAGGAGGTTTTTTTCCCCCGGCTTGTACATACGCCTATTGCCCTAATGGGCTACTTATCTTTGTACATTCTCTAGTAATATATACAGTCTTGTGTGTTGTGCTCCAAGCTTCTTCTTCTTCCTTGTGCTGTTCGCGTGCTTCCGCAGACGTCTAACTCCAACAATTGGTATCAGAGCAGGTCGTTGCTTCTTCTAGGGCGCCGTCGACACTCCTCCGTTTGCAGTCTCAGATTCGCACAAAATTTGGTGAGCATACTCAGGGTGTTTCCGAGATCAAAACAGCTTTGCTTTGTGGTGCCGAAATCGCGATCTGAGCTCGTTTCGGCCTCCGAACGCACTATCGTAGTGCTTGTGCAGGCTATTTCGTCCTTTTGTGCCAAAGGTATATACCAGTTTCTGTTCGCCAGTTTAAGCGTCTCGAAGTCTGCTACAGGTCTAGCAGAACTCGTGTGGGCAGTTCTGTTCAACTTTTTGAGATACAGTCAATTTTCTGCATCAAGGTATTTTAGTCACCGGCCATGGCTGAAAGCAGTGATGTATTCCGTATGTTGGCTGTTGAGGATAAGTTGGATGGTACCAACTACCCATTATGGGCTTATATGATGCGACATGTACTTGTTGCAAAAGGATTGTGGAACATTGTGCAGGGTGTTGAAAGACGTCCTGTTACACCTCTAACGACAGGTACTGCAAATACAGGTGTTGGAGCTGATGAAGATGGTGTCGAAGATGATATTCCGCAGATTCCTGTTCGTGCTGCTGTTTCTGTTGCACCTACTGCAGAGCAGATTCGTTGGGATGGCAGAGATGCCCATGCACATGCATTGATAGCTTTGTCTGTCAAACGTGCCATTATTCCTCACATTCGCTCTTGCAGAACAGCAAAGGATGCTTGGGATACACTTACCACTTTGTACCAGGCTAGGAATGAGGCTCGTGTTGCTTACCTCCGAAAACAGTTGGAGAGTGAGCACATGAATGAAGGTGATTCGATGGACAGTTTTCTTACAAAGATCAAAGACCTGAAGGAACAATTGATTTCTGCTGATGAGGTTATACCAGATAGCTCACTTGTGCAGACCGTTCTGAATGGCCTTCCTGATTCATATCAGAGTTTTGCCTCTACTCTTCGATTGATGATGAAAGGCAATCCGAATGCCTTGTCATTTGAGGAATTAGTCTCTGTTCTGTTGCAGGAAGATCAGTCCAGGCAGAACAGGTCCATTATGCGTGTTGCAGATCAAGCTTTCCTGGCTAGTCAGAAGGGCAAAGGAAAATGGAGCTCTTCTACTAGTAAGCAGAAATCTGCAAATGCTGCACAATCGAAGAACCAGGATAAAGATGAGAAGAAATCAGAAAAGCAGAAATTGTTCTGCAAGTACTGTAAAGGAAATGATCATATTATAAAGAACTGTCCAAAACTGGCTGCTAAAGAGGCAAAGAAGAAAGAGGCTGGAATGGTTGTTGCAGAGGCCTCTACACCAAAAACAGAGTCTGCAAATCTTGTGCAGGAAGAAGAATGGGCGTTTACTACTGTCTGCAGTTTTGACCCATCTTCTCATGATCAGTGCATGTCTGCAGTAGACTCAGATGTTTGGTACTTTGACAGTGGGGCGACCAAACATATTACCTCGCAGCGCAGTTTCTTCTCTTCACTCGAGCCTGCCCCTACAGGGAATACTGTCACATGCGCCAATAACTCCTCTTATCCTGTTATGGGAGTTGGTAAGATCATTCTGACTACTGCTGATGGTAGTTCTTTCACTTTGTCAGATGCTTTATTTGTGCCAGGGATCAAAAAGAACCTGTTATCAGTTTCTGCATTAGCCAAGATTGGCTTGGTTGTGAAATTCGTTGATGACAGGTGTACAGTCCATGATCTCTCAAATGGCGATGTGATTATTGCTTCTGGCATTTTATGTCGTGGGCTGTATAAGCTCATAGACTATGAAAGATCTGTGAATGATTCGGCATGTGCAGTTCATGATTCTCAGGCTATGTCAGATGCAAAGCTTTGGCATGCACGCTTTGGTCATCTGAATTTTGCTAGCTTGTTACGCCTGCAGAAATCTGAAATGGTGTCCTCTTTGCCCAAACTTGAGGCACCTGGAAAACATGTTTGTGAAGGCTGTATTTTGGGCAAAATGCAGCGTTCTTCCTTTCCAAAAGATGGTTCAGTTCGGGCTATGCAGAAATTGTAGCTTGTACATAGTGATGTCTGTGGTCCTATGCATACACCCTCTTTTGGAAATTACCTTTACTTCGTGACTTTCATTGATGATTTTTCCAGGCATGCATGGGTATATCCACTCAAAGCAAAGTCCGAAGTGTTCATGTGCTTCAAACAGTTTTTGGTTTTGGCTGAAAATCTGTCAGCATGTAAAATGGGCACCCTCCGTTCTGATCGAGGGGGGGAATATATGTCTTCAGATTTTAATGCATTTCTGGCTGAACGTGGGATAAAACACCAGTGTATAGTGCCGTATACACCTCAACAGAATGGAGTTGCTGAACGAAAGAACAGGTCACTCATGGAGATGGCGAGGTGCATGGTCAAAAGTCAGGCTTTACCACATAGTTTCTGGCTTGAGGCTGTCATGTGTGCAGCATATGTACTGAACAGGTGTCCCACCAAAGCGTTGCAGTCTATCACTCCATATGAGGCTTGGCATGACCGCAAGCCATCTGTTGCTCATCTGCGTGTTTTTGGTTGTTTGGCATATGCATTAGTGCCTGAACAACATCGCAGAAAATTGGATGATAAGGCAGTAAAATGTATTTTTGTTGGGTACAGTTCTGAAAGTAAAGGCTATCGTCTGTATCATCCACAGACTAAACGCATTCTGGTTAGCCGTGATGTTGTCTTTGTGGAAGATGCTATTCAGCCATTGCTTTCATGTACTAAGGAGACATCTGTTAGCTCCAAAGACATGTATGATACTTTGATGCCTCTTTTTACAGGTGGACAGGCTAGCGCTGGTCCCAATGAGGCAACTTCTCAGCCTTTGCAGGTTTCATATGATGATGCAGATCATTCCATTTCTGATGCAGATTTACATGATGCACTTGTTGATGAGAGAGCTGATATTGAACAGGCAAAAACTATGCCAAAATGGCTGGTGTAGACTTTGCGTGACAGCAAATTAGATGCACCTTTGTCATATCGTACTCGTTCAGGCTCTCATAGTACCTCCTTTGCATCAGATTGCTATGCTATGGCTGCATCTGGTCTCTGTGATGAGAATGAGCCTGTTTCTTTTGATGAAGCACAAAATTCAGAAAATTGGAAGGCTGCTATGCAATCTGAATATGATGCTATAATGAAGAATGGTACATGGTCTTTATGTGACTTGCCTCCTGGCAAGAAGGCCATTGGCACTAAGTGGGTATACAAGCTGAAGCGTAAACCTGATGGTACAGTTGACAGGTATAAGGCTAGGCTTGTTGCAAAGGGTTATGCACAGGAAAGAGGCATTGATTTTGATGAGACCTTTGCACCTACATGCCGTATGACTACTGTTCGGAGCATTTGTGCACTTGCAGCCCATCATGGTTGGAATGTACATCAGTTGGACATTAAAACAGCATTTCTGAATGGTGACTTGCATGAAGAAGTGTATGTTTTTCAGCCGCGTGGCTTTGTGCAGAAAGGGCATGAAAACCAGGTGTGCAGGTTAAAGAAGGCGTTATATGGTTTAAAGCAAGCACCACGTGCTTGGTATGAGAAAATACATGCCTATCTGATTGCACATGGTTTTGAGAACAGTCCAACTGAAAGCACCTTATATGTTAAGCGTGCTAATGATGTGCTTCTGATCATTGTTGTCTATGTAGACGACATGCTGCTCACTGGTCCTCTTGAGAAGCATATTGCTGATTTCAAGGCTGATTTGCATGCCTCATTTGAGATGTCTGATTTGGGGCATTTGCATCACTATTTGGGCATTCAGTTTATGCAAGTTGATGGTGGAATGGCTTTGTGTCAAACGAAATATATTGACACATTATTGCAGCGTTTTGGCCTTGAAGACTGTAAGCCTATTGCCACTCCTATGGAGACAGGTTTACGATTGAGTCTTCATGATGCTGGAGATGCATTTGATGCTGTTCTCTATCAGCAGGCTGTTGGATGCTTGATTTACTTATGCATTACTCGGCCAGATATTCAGTTTGCTGTCTCACAGATGAGCAGGTTTATGCATTGCCCAGGAGTCACGCATTGGAAAGCGGTTAAGCGCATCTTCCGCTACTTGAGTGGTACTCGGCTACTTGGGTTGTTTTATCCCAAGGGGGGATCACTACCGCCAGATTTGCATGCTTTTTCTGACTCAGATTGGGCTGGTTGCTATGACACTCGTGTGTCCACCAGTGGTTTTTGCTTCATGCTTGGTAGCTCATGTATATCTTGGTTGAGCAAGAAGCAGCCTACTGTGGCCACTTCCAGTTGTGAGGCTGAGTATAGGGCAGCTTTCACAGCGACTGTTGAGTGTGTGTGGCTCAGACGCCTTATGGCTGATTTGGGTGTTGGTCAGTCTTCTGCCACCACCATCTTCACTGACAGTCAGAGCGCATTGGCAATTGCGAGGAACCCTGTGTTCCATGCTCGCACTAAGCACATTGAGGTGCATTATCACTATGTCAGGGAGAGGTTCTCTGCTGGGGAGATCAGCTTGGCATATGTGCCCACGCAGGAGAACATTGCAGACCTTTTCACGAAGGCTCTGCCTAGGGAGAAGTTTGAAGCTTTCCGCAAAGCTTTGGGCTTACTTCCTTTTGTGGAGTGATTTCCACATAGCTCGGCACTTCCTTATACATGAGTGCCAGCTCCTTGTTCACCGCATCACTCCCAGGGGGGATTTGTTGATATATTTAGGTAGTGATGTGTGTGAACACTCTAGGACCGTCGGGGCACTTTTTTCCCTCTTTAGGAGGTTTTTTTCCCCCGGCTTGTACATACGCCTATTGCCCTAATGGGCTACTTATCTTTGTACATTCTCTAGTAATATATACAGTCTTGTGTGTTGTGCTCCAAGCTTCTTCTTCTTCCTTGTGCTGTTCGCGTGCTTCCGCAGACGTCTAACTCCAACAGGAAGCTGTACACTTCCTTGCCAGCTACTCTCTCTAGTAGATGTTCAGTGATAGGAAGCAGATAATTATCTCGGATAGTGGTTGCATTAACCTTCTTCAAATTGATGCACACATGTAGCTTTCCATTCTTCTTAGGCACCACTACAATGGGTGATACCCACTCAGTGTGCTCAATCTCATAGATAAATCCCGCTTCTACCAGTCTATCTATCTCTTCTTTAATCTTGGCAGCATAATTATCATTATATGTGTATGGCTTTTGCTTAGGGGGTTTGGCATTTGAGGTCATGGGAATCGTATGTGAGCATATATCAGGAACTACACCTTTCAAATCCTTATAGGTCCAAGCGAATATGTCTTTCTATTCTCTTAACAAGGCAATCAACTCATACTCCTCTCCCTCAGTGAGGTCATGCCCTATGTAAGTGCATCTCTCCTCTCCTTCCTCTATGGCCACAACTATTTTCTTGGTCGTTTCTTTGTTATCATAGGCCTCTCCTGATTGGGCTTCATGTTTTGGCATTCTTACCATGACTCTTCTATCGTCTATCTCATACTTTTTAAAGTTTTCAGGGACCTCAAACAAAGGTTCTTCCTTTCCTGGTGTGACTTCTCTCTTCTCTCTTTTCTTACCTTCATCCTTAGGGGTCACTTGTGTGGCCAACCTTCCATCATTTGTAAGCTCTCCATGTCTTTGAGGATGAGCTTCCACTTCATAGAAGTATTCTTCATCTGATGCAAAGGGTGGATCCATAATGATTGACTCTAGATCGGAGTCATTTGCATCCTCAAATGCATCAGGGCTAGTTTTGCACTCTTCTAAAATTGCATCTCCCATGATTGGCTCTATGGAGAAGACTAAAATGTCATAGCCATCCTCATCACAGTGGGGTGTCCATTGTTCTTCATTGATGGCTTTATCCATTGTTGCTAAAATTTCTACCCAACTGTGAGGTTCAAATTCTTCGTCAAGAAATACTACAGGTGCATAGGCTGGGTCTTGAATTGGTCTATGTATTTCCTTCACACCCATGTCTCTGGCTTTTTCTCTCCTCTCTTCTTCCACTGCTACTTTGCACATCCATAAGTGGGTGTCTTCATGCATCCATGAGGATCCTGATCCTATGGAATGCACGGACTCCATATCATCTTTGGCTCTATGGATGGGGTTCCATTGAATGGGGGGTACATCTCTATGAGAATAATCTTTGAGATTCACTTTGTTCGTGACACCTAAGTGTTGCAGCTACAAGGAATTGGTTCCCCAATCCTGTACCACTTGCAATTGCTGCATAAATGGTCTTCCCAAAATCATCTCATAGGCATGGTTTTTGCTAAAGTCACATATTGCAAAAGTGTGCTCAAACTCAACACCGCATGTAGTGAGAGTTATTCCTTCTAGTAGCCCTAAGGGTCTTTCAATGTGACCATCAGCCATTTGCAATTTCATTCTTGTTGGCCTGAGTGCTGGCATACCCCAACGCTTCCATAGGGAAGTAGTAGCAATTGCAACTCCTGCACTTGAGTTTAGAATGGCCTTGGTTGTGTATCCCTGATGGGTAATGGGAAGATAAGTGTTCCCTTTTTCTCCTTCGCTCATGTCTCCTATCTTGTCCAAAGGTATCTCTGGCACTCTTCTATGAGATCCTACCTGGGAACGAGGTTTTTCTACTTCAGGCACTTGATTGGCTACGTGTTTCCATAGTTTTGGTCTAACCTTGAGTAGCTCCTCTAAAGTGAGATTGCACTGCACTTTAGTGTTTTTCACTACCTCTGTGTTCCTAGGTATGACTGAATCTTTGTTTCTTACCATGATTGTGGGTGCTGTCATAGATGTAGACTTGTCCGTGAAGTGGGGTAATTCTTGTAAAGAATTAGACTCAAAGTCTAATCTCTCCTGACATTGTGCACTCTCCTGCTCTCCATAAATGGAGGGAATTTCTTGTGGGAATTGATCATGCGCATCATCCACAAGTTCAATTGGAGGAGGGACTTCACTTTCTTTAGCCCATTTCTCTTCTTGAATCTCTCGCAGGAATTCAGGTGTGTACCTATTCATAGAAGAGGATGTGTCTAGCTCTGTGGAGTTAGGCACATAAGCTTCCGGGGCAGGAAGGCTTAGCCTTTCACTTGGCTTGTCCTTATGTTGAGAGGCGGGTTCCTTTTCCGATTGTGCAACTAGCCTCTCCAATCTTTCTAGTAGTCCATCAAAGTGCAACTGCGTCTTAGCGGAACAAGAGATGTTAAAGAGGCGACTGACTTCGAACATGGTTTGGGCCAATTCCACCATCTTAGCACAAAGCTTGGTTCTTTCTATCTCTAGGTCAGCTCTAGGGTAGCACTTGTCATGATCTGTCACATTTGGCCCTTGTTGGATTCTGGCCTCATATGCCTTGAGCATCATGTCTATGTCTTCAGGAGTGGGGTCAGCTAGAACTGATCCTACTCTAGGGGGTGGTGGAATGGTATGAGGTGGGTTCACTGATGGTGGATTAGATGGTGGTAGGGATGAAGGTGGTGGTGGTATGTGAGAGTTTGTTTGAGAGGTGAGCTCAAAAATTTTGGCTTTTGTTTCTCTTATGCTCTCTTCTAATTTGCTCATTTTTTTAGCCCATTGTCTTTTCATTCTCTCTCGACTATCTTTCCATGCTCTCGTCCGTTTCTTGGCTATGCTCTCTGTTTCACTAACCTCCGCACTCTTTCCTTGGTCTAATCCGTGGTTCTGCTGCAGTGCTTGAGCTCTGGTGACCACTTGCACTGGTGGAGTGGAAGTTACACTTCCTGTAGAGTCTACTACTAGCCCAATAACATTAATAGGAGTGATTTTTGGCATATTATTGGGATTCTTTGGGCAATCTCATAAGAGATGTCCTTTCCGCAATCTTGACAAAAGCCCTGGATTGTTATTGACTGGGGTTGTGTAGGTGCAAGCATGGGGCAATCACGTATGAGGTGATCTCCCTGACATCTGTAGCATGGTCCTCTAGGGAATGGGGGTCTTACTTGCCTGGGTTGAGGTCTAGGGTTGGGATTAGTGTACATGATATTTGAATACTCTAGATCCCAACTTGATTCACTCGGTTCTTCACTATAATAGGATTCACCATGTTCAAGAGATTGCATATAGTAAGCCTGGGGGCTATCAATGTGGGTAGAATCAAAACTATGATTACTCGGGTCACTTTCTGAGAGCAATGGTGTTACTGGCACTATGGCTCTATTCAGGTTCTCTTCTGCAGCTGCATACTTTATGGAAATCACATTAGCTGGAGCAGGGGGTTGTTGTGCTAGCACTGGTTGAGGTCTCTACTGGGCCTGATATTGTGGTGGGTAGGCTTGTTGAGGTCTGGCAAACTGCTGTGGTGGGTATGGGTTCTGATATCTTCCTCGTTGTGGAGGTGGCTGAGTGTAAGTTTGTCTGACCGCTTGTTTGTTATAGGGGCAATCTTGTGCGGTGTGGTTGGTGTATCTTCAGTCTATCGTGCAGTACTAGCTACTAGGATTCACTTAGGGTTGAGCCATAATGGGGCATACACTCGCAAAATGGTCACCTCCACAAGTATAGCACCTCTTTACTGGGGCAAATGTTGGGATTTGTTTGCTAGAGACACCTAATTTTTGAGCTACCTTCTCTACAAGTTCCTCAATTGACGTGGATTGCGAGGAAGAGAGGCTGGAGGCACTGTCTCAATCTTTATAGATTTTGGAAAGCTCTAACTCTTCTCCTAGGTTGTCTTCTATGTCAATGCACATGCGTACGCACTCTTCGATGGTCCTCGGGTCTTTCAAGTACACATATGATATCAACTTTGTACTTAGCAACCCATCCAAGAATAGAGCCACTTGTTTGGCTGGTGTGGGTAACTCAGAAACATGACATCGCTCTAGATATTGCCTAAACCTTCTTCCTGCAAGTCTAACCATCTCTTGAGGGGTTTGCTTGAAGCTATGAATCAGTGAGGAAGTGTTATGTCTTATGCAGGGTAAAAAATAAGACCATCCTCCTCACTCAAAAGTATATAAATATGGGCGAATTTATCGAAATATGTCATATCATAATTATAAATATTTTGACAAATTTTGGTGACAAATTCCATTTGTAATATAGAATGGTTGGTGAATTCATATGATTAATTCCATTTGAAATGCAAAAATTTAGCTGATTTATGTGATAATGTTGCTTAAAAACATAGATATTGTTTGAGTATTTGATATCATTCACTACACTAAATCACCTATTTTTTTATCTTTCTTTTGTAAAATTCTTCAATTTTGCTACATCTTCCATTTCTTGGTAAACTTCTTATCACCTTTGTTAACCATAGGGATAGAGACACATGCATTCATAGATGCACACATAATGCACACACATAAATATCCACATACACATGCACACTTGCACATATGTAAACATACATACACTTGAGCATATGCATATCTACACACGCACATACAATTGCAACTCTTATCTCTCCAATAAAATTTTGCAACTTTTGAGAACAAAAATAACAAGCAACACGCTATCAAACCAAGGCTTTGGATCACAAGAAGCAAAAAGAACACAGATTTCATTCCATGTACTGAATCCTTCTCCTATAACATCAATATAATTACCTAATGCATTGACCCAGTAGTTTGAATGAGAAAATGTCAAGTACCTACCAAGGCGAACTTTTGATTGAAGAAACATGTATGCCCTTATCATGTCCTCTAAAGCCTAATTGAATCTCTTCATCCAATTCCTAGTCCAACAATGGTCATCACCATTCATCTTAGAAGAATCCTAAATTTGCAAAAAACGATATTGCAAGTGTGTTTTGTAAACCTAATATCTGCATAAAAAAGTATGGATATTGATAGCACATGCCATTTGAATATATGTTGAATAAACAAATCAACAAATTGTGCAGCTCTCATTATGTATCTTTGAAATGAGCAGTCTTGCTCAATGCATCAACTAGCACTAGAATGGTATTGGAATTTGGGAAGCTAGAACACACACAAACAAGAGGATGAAGAAGCTTAGGAGCACATCACACAGAGAACAACCAGATTAAGTCCACCTCCTTCCTTTAGACGTGGTTTCTCATTCATGTGAGTGCATCTGCTGCATGTGGTCACCTTATCTTCAAATCAAATCAGGATACTCAGTTGTTCTTCAACAATCATATATACCATGAGAAATCCAAGCAAACCCCAAATTCACCCTCATACGAAAAGGCAACTATAAGCTCATGTTAGTCAACCACAAGATCATACAACCATCATCACAAAATGCAAACAAAAGATAGGAAAAACTTGAACAAAGAATCAACAAGTGAAAACTACCAGGATCGATGAGAATCAACAAGTGAATCGACAAGAATTGCTAATACAATAGTCAAAATTTTAGTGAAGCTTCTAGCACAATCAACAACAAAAGGATGAATCGACGAGCATCTGATTAATAGAGAATTCAGAGAGCAACAACATGCATCAGCAGGACAAAATACACACATCAGTTGATGATTTTTGATAGCAGATATATGCTGATCTTCAAGCATAGACAAAAGATAATCAACTAGATGTACTTCAACACATGTATTTAAATATACAAATTAGAAATATGGACAGAGTAATGAGAGGATCAAAAGTTTAGGATCGAAAAGTTTTGTGGGTAAATAGTATTTCATAATGTACTTCTCATCATTTGCAAGGAATGAAACTTTAGATGATGTAAAAAGCAAGGAAACCTTGATGCATATATAAAGAGATCATGGATTAGTAGAGTTCACGAGCTTATACAAATTTGGGTAGTGCAAGTCCCAAAAGTTATGCATATATATGTATGTACTATTGTGTGTGTAAATACAACAATATATAATATATACATAACAATCTATACACAACAGTACATACATATATATGTGTAACACATTATATATATATATATATATATATATATATATATATATATATATATATATATATATATATATATATATATATATATATATATATATATATATATATATATACACACACACACACATGAGATAGGCAGCCACCGATAGACTCACACGACGATATGCAGCCTTAGCCATCTTAAGACTTCTAGGCACACTTCTAGGAGCCCCACTCAGAGAGGACCTCTAGCAGCTCTACATTAGTTAGACATGGCTACAACACACATGGGATTAAGACTATCACACTACCAAAACTAGTTCATAGACATACTAGTGGAGGGTTTCATCCAATGACCATGCTACATGGATCCTTACATGCCTCATAGATCGAGGGTACCGATTGGCCAGTTGAGTGTCTCATCACATCGACTAGAGATTGAGACAGGTAGATCTGCAGACATTCCCAGAGAGGAGCAGATACACAGGATATGCAGAGTAGAGATGGAGGATGAGGAGCACTTTGTATGGAGATGCAGATTGAGCACTCTGTTTATAGGGCAGCCCACCCTCCGAGAGATCATGGGCTCTTGAGATCAGCAATAGCTCGGGTGATTCTTACTAGCATTAGAGAGTCAGAGAGATTCCCAACTTCATTCTACTACAGCTGCCAGATAGGAGGGAGACAGAGTCAGCTCACTAACTTCTTCGTTCCATGACGACCCTCCCACCCTCAGCTGACAAATCGAGAGGGGTGACTCTTCATGGATTTCACAAGCCTCATAGTTGTAAGATCAAGAAACCTCCGTTGTCGAGCCTTTTTTGCTGCCCACTTTAGAAAATAGTACTACCTATGCCAATCAGACTCATCTCTGAATTCCTAAGACTACTTGTGAGTTCTAGAATCACCATCCCAAAGTTGTATACAAATTTCTAGCTCACTATTGTTTGTGATAACCATTTTCATATAATATAAGCTGGTGTTCCCCAGATAACAACATTCACAAACAATTTCCCCTTAGAACTAGCTTAGCAAGCCCCAAATCAGCTAGCTTGGCACAAAAGTTTCATCCAACACTATGTTCTTAGGTTTCACATCAAAAAGTAGGATTGGTTTCTCAAAATCTTCTTGCAAGTAAACTATTCACTTATGTCACCTTGTGATTTTATTGGTCTCCATTATGTGTATATGAAATAAAGCATAGAAAATGCCAAAAGAGTATAAAAAAGCCTCAACTTATTTCCACTTTCCTGAGATTGAATTTGCAACCACGTTATCTCCAACCTTCCCAAGGTTGTCCTCATCAAGGATGTTTCTATGCCACTTTGCTCATGCAATATCTGATTACTCAATTCACTCATGGCCTTGAGTGGACAAGGTTTTGACCTTCTATTTCACTATAGAGTGATCAACAATATTTAATAACCATGGTTGTACCAAGGTTCACATGCAGTCTAGTATCAAGTGCAAGCACATGAAACACATCCAAGCTAACTTTGTGGTTCTTGTTTCTCCTGCGATCATTAAGAAGTGGTCCAAGTATGTTGTAGCTTGAAATTCAAGGTATTCATCAACATATTTATATTAGATAGGTTGTGCCGTTTTTTAATTTCACCCACTTCACCAGATGTGTGACCCCCATCATACTCAAGCACAAAAATACACGTTGGTTGAGCACATAAACTGGAAAACTTGGCATAAAATGTCATTTTTTTAATTGTAGAGGAATCACTGATAAGAGTGAATGCTACTAAAATAATTTGCTTAATTCAGGTGTGAAAGTCTCCTATGATAACTCAATCGGCATGAAAGTGGAGCCTATCGATGTGATGTGATTTGTAGCATGCCATTAAATTTATCAAAATTATAGTCTTCTATGCAGCTCTATATGAAAAAGGGACTGAGAATTCACTCGCTTTGTCTAGGAGTTATCGAGCATATACTATGTGTAGGTTCCATCATTGTATTGCATGTTACTTGAGATTTAGAACATAGTAGGCGATAGAATCAAAATCAAAATATGCAGCTGTGATCCAAAAAGCAGTTGTGATCCAATAAGAAGCTTCAAAATCAAAATCCAATAAGTAGATTTCAATGAAAAACAAATTAGGTCTTCATTTTCCCATTTGTTTCAACATTATCGGGTTTTTTGTTTTGGCCAAACTTCTTTCATTATACAATGCGCATGAATTGTACTTGCAGAATGAGGCCCCTGAAACCGAACTATTGGATTCAGAAAGTAAAAGGACTTAAAAGGCCATACTACCTAGGAACAAAATTGTCGTGACTACAAAGTTCAAAGCATTGTCATGTGGCTATGTATGCAGAATCATGAGAGAGAGATCTAGTTTACACACAGAACTCTATTGTGTCACTGCAATAAAGAAGCACAAGGTTATTGAGAAAAGGAAGGGATGGGTTAATGGGGTAGGAAGGAGATGGGAGAGGGGGATAAGAATTTAATAATGCACTGCTTCAACTCGACTCATACAAGTAAATATGGTACACACAAGTAAAAAGTAAGGATCAGATCATGAGTACATATGCTTACTGCAATAAAACCCTAGTCAACAGGAAAATGGGTAAATCATATTTCACAATGTACTGTTCGTTGTTTGCAAGGAATGAAACTTTAGATAATGTAGGTAACAAGGAAACCTTGAGGTGTATCTAAATAGATCATGAATCAGGAAGGTTCAAGGACTTATACACATTGGGTAGTGGAAGCCCCTCAAATTTAGAGTAAATAAGAATGTGTGCTTGAATAGAGCAGAAAGTTACCTCCGTTACTAATATCTGCTCAGAAGCTATCCATAAATGCTTTCTAGAGTTTCATCCCACATTAGACCCATTCAAGATTCTCCTTCAAGGATGCCTTGTCCAAAAATTATTCCCAAATCTGTCAGTTTCTCATTTGAGAGCAACAAGGGTTGAATGATTCCAATCTGTAATAAACCAAATCAGAGACTGCGATAACCACACCATGGCACGATTAGAATTTCCATGTGCTTAGCCATGTCTTTGTTGCGCATCCAACATGTCTAACAATATATATTTCACGAGAAACAAAATCCAGTAACCAAATGAAAATATGATACATGTTACTACGAAAAAATAAAACGCAATATAGACATTGCTACCATAGGACAATGCTTTGCTCATAAAAAATTACATCTGAAATGAAAGTATAAATTATGCCAATCAAAGACCATGAGTTTCTCTGATGAAGTCTTCTCTGATGAAGTCCTTTCTTAAATATAGCAGAAAAATACTTTAGACATCCAAAAAACCAATGCTAAACAAAAAAATGATGTTACGTCAAAAACGCATACATTTTATCAATTGGATGATTCGGATACAAGTACTTGAAGCTCCAAGATATCAACCTTGCTGAAGAGCTTCTAAAAGCAAATGTACAGGCCTGTAGCCTCATCCAACTCAAATTCTAACACATGATCAGTTGCAAGATCTTGCATATGTACATAAGTAGAAATCCCACTTTGATGTGGCATACTAGAATTTTTGCACCCGCAAATGCCTGGCTCAATAACTATAACAGAATTCATGACAACTAAATCTAGGCCTCTATCCCTAGCAAGTGTCCACGTAGCTCTTTCAAAATGGGCCTTGGATAAGGCAACCCACATCTATAGAACATAAATATTAAAACAAGTGCCCACGTAGCTCTTTCAAAATGGGCCTTGGATAAGGCAACCCACATCTGTAGAACAGAAATAATAAGACTGCACTTACATACAATACATAGCGATTTTCAACATAATAAGGACCTCCAGCTACTATAGTGTACCTTCTGCTTCCTACAAAACTGAACATCATTTCAATTTAGTGAAATGATGAACATCATTTCAGTTTAGTATGTACAATGGCTTTTAGTGATGAAAATCACTATTTTTGTAGGGATTTCCTCTAACGATTCGACATAAACATCTTCGAGCTCCCTACTTGCTCCTTCTCCTTGTGTGTCCTCCTCTTGGATATGCTTTAGCTTCATGAAAAATTAATGGCCTACTTGCCAGATCTTCGTTGACTACCTTGTCTGCTTGTGCCTTCTCTCCGCTCTGGCTCCCTTCTTTGACTTCCTTGTCTTGTGAGTCCTTGGGTGCCTTGACTGCTGCCAACAGTATAGTTCTAAAAGTAAAGGCTATCATCTCTATCATCCACAGACTAAATGCATTTTGGTTAGCCATGATGTTGTTTTTGTGGAAGATGCTATTCAGCCTTGCTTTCATGTACTAAGGAGACATCTGTTAGCTCCAAAGACATGTATGGTACTTTGCTTCCTATTTTTATAGGTGGACAATCTAGTGCTAGTCCTAATGAGGAAACGTCTTAGCCTTTGTAGGTTTCATGTGATGATGGAGATCATTCCATTTCTGATGCACATTTACATGATGCACTGGTTGATGAGAGAGCTGATATTGAGCAGGCAAAAAGTATGCCAAAATGGTTGGTGCAGACCTTGCGTGACATCAAATTAGATGCACCTCTGTCATATCATACTCGATCAGGCTCTCATAGTGCCTCTTTTGCAACAGATTGCTATGCTATGGCTGCATCTAGTCTCTATGATGAGACTGATCCTATTTCATTTGATGAAGCACAAAATTCAAAAAATTGGATGGCTGCTATGCAATCTAAATATGATACTATAATGAAGAATGGTACTTGGTCTTTATGTGACTTGCGTCCTGGAAAGAAGGCCATTGTCACTAAGTGGGTATACAAGATGAAGTGTAAACCTGATGGTACAGTTGACAGGTATAAGGCTAGGCTTGTTTCAAAGGGTTATGCACAGGAAATAGGCATTGATTTTGATCAAACCTTTGCACCTACATGCTATATGACTATTGTTCGGAGCATATGTGCACTTGCAGCTCATCATGGTTGGAATGTACATCAGTTGGACATTAAAACTGCATTTCTAAATGGTGACTTGCATGAAGAAGTGTATGTTTTTCAGCCCCGTGGCTTTGTGCAAAAAGGGCATGAAAACCAAGTCTGTAGGTTAAAGAAGTCATTTTGGTATGAGAAGATACATGCCTATCTGATTGCACATGGTTTTGAGAACAATCAAACTGAAAGCACCTTATATGTTAAGCGTGATAATGATGTGCTTCTGATCATTGTGGTTTATGTTGATGACATGCTGCTCACTGATCCTCATGAGAGGCATATTGCTGATTTTAAGGCTGATTTTCATGCCTCATTTGAGATGTCTGATTTGGGGCATTTGCATCACTATTTTGACATTCACTTTATGCAAGTTGATGGTAGAATGGCTTTGTGTCAAAAAAAATATATTGACACATTATTGTAGCGTTTTGGCCTTGAAGACTATAAGGCTATTGCCAATTCTGTGGAGACAGGTTTGCGATTGAGTCTTCATGATGTTGGAGATGCATTTGATGCTGTTCTCTATCAGCAGGCTGTTGGATGCTTGATTTACTTATGCATTACTCGGCCAGATATTCAGTTTGATGTCTCACAAATGAGAAGGTTTATGCATTGCCCAGGAGTCAAGCATTGGCAAGCAGTTAAGTGCATCTTTCGCTATTTGAGTGGTACTCGGCTACTTGGGTTGTTTTATTGCAAGGGGGATTACTAGCGCCAGATTTGCATGCTTTTTCTCACTTTGATTGGGCTGGTTGCTATGACACTCGTGTGTCCACTAGTGGCTTTTGCGTCATGCTTGGTAGCTCATGTATATCTTGGTTGAGTAAGAAGCAGCCTACTGTGGCCACTTCCAGTTGTGAGGCTGAGTATACAGTAGATTTCACAGTGATTATTGAGTGTGTGTGGCTCAGACACCTTATGGCTGATTTGGCTGTTGATCAGACTTCTGCCACCACCATCGTCACTGACAATCAGAGCGCATTGGCAGTTGCGAGGAACCCTATGTTCCATGCTCGCACTAAGCACATTTAGTGCATTATCACTATGTCAGGGAGAGGTTCTCTGCTGGGGAGATCAGCTTGGCATATGTGCCCATGCAGGAGAACATCGCAGACCTTTTCATGATGGCTTTGCCTAGGGAGAAGTTTGAAGCTTTCCGCAAAGCTTTGGGCTTCCTTTTGAGGAGTGATTTCCACATAGCTTGGCACTTCCTTATACATGAGTCCCAGCTCCTTGTTCACCGCATCACTCCTAGGGGGGATTTGTTGATATATTTAGGTAGTGATGTGTGTGAACACACTAGGAGTGCCGGGGCACTTTTTTCCCTCTTTAGGAGGTTTTTTTTCCCTGGCTTGTATATACCCTATTGCCCTAATGGGCTACTTATCTTTGTACATTCTCTAGTAATACATTAAGTATTGTGTGTTGTGCTCCAAGCTTCTTCTTCTTCCAACTCAAACACATTTCGGACTCAAACACATTTCGGACTCAAACACATTTCTGAATGATGATTTGCAAGAAGAAGTGTATGTTTTTCAGCCCCGTGTCTTTGTGTAGAAAGGGCTTGAAAACGAAGCGTGTAGGTTGAAAAAGGCATTATATGGCTTGAAAAAACCACCACATGCTTGGTATGAAAATAATACATGCCTAGCTGATTGCACATGGTTTTGAGAACAATCCAACTTAGAGCACCTTATATGTTAAGCATGTGAATGATGTGCTTTTGATCATTGTTGTGTATGTTTATGACATGCTGCACACTAGTCCTATTGAGAAGCATATTGCTAATTTTAAGGCTGATTTGAAGGCCATATTTGGGATGTCAAAATTTGGGTCAGTTGCTTCATTATTTGGGCATTCAATTTATGCAAGTTGATGGCAGAATAATGTTGTATCAAACAAAATATATTGACATTTATTGTAGTGTTTTAGCCTTGAAGACTGTAAACCCATTGCCACTCCTAGGGAGACACGTTTACGGTTGAGTCTTCATGATGCTTAAGATGCATTTGATGCTATTTTCTATTAGTTTACGCATTGCCCAGGTGTCAAGAATGGGCATCTGGTTAAGTGCATCTTTTGCTACTTGAATGGTACCTGAGTACTTGGATTGTTTTATCCCAAGGGGGGATCACTACTGCCAGATTTACATGCTTTTTTTGACTTTGAGTGGGATGGTTGCTGTGAGGTTCTCTGATGGAGAGATCTGTTTGGCATATGTGCCCACATAGGAGAATATTGTAGACCTTTTCACAAAGGTTCTATCTAGGGAGAAGTTTGAAGCTTTTCGCAAAGCTTTGGGCTTACTTGCTTTTGTGGATTGATTCCACATAGCTTGGCAGTTCCTTAAACATAAGTCCCAACTCCTTGTTCACTCCATCACTCTAAGGGTGGATTTGTTAATATATTTAGGTAGTGATGTGTATGAACACACTAGGACAAGTGGGTCACTTTTTTCCCTCTTCAGGAGGGTTTTTCCACTCGGCTTGTATATATGCCTATAACCCTAACGGGTTACTTATCTTTGTATAGTCTAGTGGTAATAAATTAAGTATTGTGTGTTGTGCTCCAAGCTTCTTCTTCCTTGTGCTATTTTCCTGCTTCCGCAAACCTCAAACTCCAGCAATCATACTTGTTACCATTAGTGTCCATGTGAAAGGCCAAATGGCCACTGGACACTTCTTTGTATATGCTCTTTAATAAAACATATAGTGGCCTAGTTAGTCACAGACTATAAGTTCGACCGCATTTGTAATACCTAAGAATTCTGTCTTCGTGCTCCCTGTGTACTGTGTTTTTCCTACGCGTTCTATAGCCTCTGTGCGGAGTACTGTGTGCGGCCCTAGGAGCTCAGTTTTATACTCGAAGGATATCATCGTGAAGCACTCGAGAAGGAGAGTGCAATATGGTGCATCACCATCAAATTACTTCACTGGTATCAATGCATTTCACGGCAAAAGCTTTGTTCCTTTTGTGCAAGCAAAGCAAGCAACCCCCATTCCCCTGGGATTTCTTCCCGCTTTCTCCAAGGCTTACGACTAAGGTGGTGACCAAGGCATAGACCTTGGCATACCTTGTCATCCGAGTCACCGAAGTCACCGTTGGCATAGACCTTGGCATACCTTGTCATCCGACTAAGGTGGCGAAGTCACCGTTGGCACCGTTGGCTGTGCATGAGGAAGGACCCCAATGATCAAGGAAGATAGAGGTTCTCGGTACTTCCCAGGAGGTCATCCATCCCAGTACTGTTCCCTCCGGAGCTCGCTTAACCATGGCAATCTCTTGCCACTAAGCTACACTTTTGTGGTGCTTGAAGAAGGGGAAAGAATTAGCTTGAACATTTTTTGGTCCCTCAGAGTTTCATTCTTTGCTTTCAAGGCCTATTTTTGAAGCATTTTTACATGTCTTTTGGAGCAATTTCAGAGTACTCTTGCACAGTTCTCTTCATACAAGTCCAAGAACATCAAGATGAGTGTTCTTTGTACTTCTTCGACAACAAATATCAACCTTTGGGGCTCTGTTTTCAGCCACACTCGGAAAACTATAGGTTTCTAGAAAGGTTTCTAGTTTTGGTGGGAGCAGCCACTGCAAATTTATGCAGGTTTTTGGGCCTAAAACATCAAACTTGACAGACACTTGCAAGTGTTGTTGGCTAGTTTTTGGGCTGCGCATTAAGCCTTTTAGTGTCATTTTACTGCATATGTTGAGCACATACACACCATGTATGCTTCTGTGGATACCGCTTATGTACGTCCATGTGGTCATTGATATAGCGATTATGTTTTTGCATAAAGCCTTTTACTTTCAAAAAAAGAGGGTCGTGCTGAGGTTTTCTTAACTGGGAGACACCGAGATGTCGGGGTCTCTTCGGTGATGCAAGTGGAAGACTTACCCAACCTTGCCATAGGAGATATATGATAGTTGTTTATAGGTGCTCGATAAGCCTAGTTGGTTTCTATTGGGTAACTGATTATATGTAGTGGAGTCAGTGATTCACTATGCAGGTAAACATGTCAATACTTGCAGTTTTATGATATTTTGACATTGGTCATATGCTCATTTTGCAGAGGATACTCTAACATAATCTTTCTAGATTTTTGGTCTAGTCAACGATACAGAGGTCGATTTACTCCTTGATACACTTATTTGTTGGTGTTTGGACTCTTCTAGCTCCATTATCATTCTATTCAGTTCTCTACCATCGTGGCATCAGAGGTCTCAAGCACATCTGGTGGATTAGGGTCTAATGCTAGTGCTCTGAGGAGGAGCTATAACTTGCAAGGCAAAGACCATTTTGAGATCTGAAAATTTGATGGCACAAACTTTGCTCTATGGAAGAATGAGACTAAAGATGTGCTGATTCAAAGGAGGCAATGAAAGCCAATAAATGGGATTTCAAAGAAGCTTGTTGACATGGATGAAGATGATTAGCATGAGTTAGATGAAATGGCTAGGTCTACCATTCGCTTTCACCTGGCAGATAATGTTGACTTTACAGTATTAGACTATGAAAGTGCAGAAGAGCTTTGGAAGGATATGATAGTTGTCATCAAATAAAGTGTATATGATGAGAAAATTATATGACCTTCATATGAAGGACACAAATAGTGTTGCTCCTCTTTTGAATGAGTTTGATGCTATATTCTCCCAGTTATAGGCTCACAAAATGGATATGGATAATGAAATGAAAGTAGTATTGCTGTTATGCACCCTACCATCATCATGGGATACGTTTTGCATAACTATTAGCAATAGTGCACCTGGTGGTAAACTTGTCTATGATGACATATGTGGAGCACTCTTGAGTGAGGAGATTCTTAAAAATCTATGGTTGTCACTCAGCGTGGAGATGCATATAATGTTCGTGATTCTTACCAAGGAAAGAATCAGCAATGTGGTAGGAGCAAGAACAAGGAAAAGAATGGTCAACGGAATAAGAGTAGAAGTAAATCATGGAAGAGGGATATCAAATGCCATTATTGACATAAGAAAGGACATATGAAGAAAGACTGTTATGCATTAAAGAATGATAAAGGTAAAGGACAGAATGCTGATTGGCATGTTAAACAATTACCTACACCATCTACTTCGACTGTGAAGATTGAAGAAATTAATGCTATTTCTCATGATGCTGATTTGTTGACACTTGATAGTACTGTGCCGATTGAGGCACTTATGGTTGATTCTCTTTCCCACACTTGGCTGCTAGATTCCAGTGCTTCTTTTCATGTGACATCACATAGAGAATGGTTCTCTAATTATGCAGCAAAGTCTCTTGGTACCGTGAGACTTGGTGACTCTTACCAGTGTGATGTTGTGGGGATTGGAGATGTGATTGTGCAGTTCATTGATGGTTCAAAATTTACTATGCATAATGTACGCCATGGACCTCAGTTATCACGTAGTTTGATGTCAATTGGTCAACTTGATGACCTTGGTTACAAGGTGGTCTTCTATGCTTAGTCCTTTCGTATATCAAAGGGCAATATGGTTATTGCAAAAGGAAGCAAATTTGGCTCACTTTATCCTTTATTTGTATCACAAAAACTTTGATGACTTGCTAACTGTTACTAAACAGCCTATGGCTTGTATTTGGCATGGTCGTTTGGGCCATACATCTCATAGTGTAATGGAAAATCTTTCTCATTCTGGCTACTTAACTATGTTATCTTTCTCTGATTTCTCATTTTGTGAGCTTTGTCAATATGGATAGCAAACCAGAAATGTGTATAGAGCACACATTGACTCTTCAATTCAGCCTTTAGATCTCGTTCATACAGATGTGTGTGGTCCTATGCCCACTAGGTCCTTAGGTGGTTCTCTTTACTTTGTCACTTTCATAGATGATGGTACTAGAAAAGTCTAGGTATATCCTATCAAATTGAATGATGAGGTATTCCCTACTTTCAAAAAATGGCTTGCTTCAGTTGAGACTAAAAAAGGAACTAAGCTTAAGGCTTTACGTTTAGATAATGGGGGTGAGTGTACCTCACATGAATTCAACCTTTTCTGTCAGTCTAGAGGGATTCGTAGAGAGTTTATAGCTCCTTATACCCTAGTACAGAATGGTGTAGATGATAGGATGAGTAGAACTATTCAAGGTAGAGTAGTCTCTATGTTGCATCATGCAAACCTCTCACAAGGTTTTTGGGCAGAAGAAGTATTGACTGCAGTTCATCTGATTAACCTTTCACCTAGGAGTGCCAAAAGGTCTGAAAGTGGCACAAGAGTTATTGACAAGGAAGCTACCATATTATGATCATCTTTGAGTTTTTGGGTGTGAAGCATATGTTCATATACCCAAGAACCTTAGACGAAAGTTGGAGCATAAGTCAAAGAAATGCATTTTTCTTGGATATGGTCGAGAAGGAAAATTTTGATATCGCTTATGGGATCCTGAAACACGGTCAGTGATCATAAGTAGTGATGTCACTTTTAATGAGTCTAAGATGCATAAACAACCCATTAAGGAGGTTGAAGTGAGAAGAGTGGTGTTTGAGGATACTAGCCCTCCAATTAGCATGCATAAAAATGCTGCACATAGGGATGTTCAAGAGAATGTCTATTCAGATCAGTATGCACATGTTCTTGTTCAACAACCATTGACAAGTTCCACACATGTCTCACATCCACCTGATAGATATGTTCCAGGTTCAGATTTTGTTATGCTAATAGATGCCGGTGAGCCTTCTTGCTACAAAGAGGCTATGCAGACAGAGGATCATGTCAAGTGGGAGCGTGCCATGAAGAGTGAGCTGGATTCTATTCACAAGAATGGTACTTGGGATTTAGTAGCTTTACCAAAGGGCAGGAAAGCTTTACCATGTAAATGGGTATATTAGTTAAAATTCACATTTGATAGTGCTTCTCCAAAATATAAAGCATGACTTATTGCAAAGGTTTTTAAGCAACAACATGGTGTTCATTTTGAGTAAATCTTCTCTCGAGTGGTCAAGATGACTACTTTGCGCATGCTGCTTGGATTCGTTGCAATGGAGGACTTAGAGCTAGTTCAAATGGATGTGAAAACTGCTTTCTTGCATGGAGATCTTATAGATGAGATCTATATGGAACAACCAAAGGGTTATGTAGTTGGTGGCAAGGAAAGTCTAGTTTGTAAGCTCAAGAAGATCTTGTATGGACTTAAACAATCTCCTAGACAATGGTACCAACAACTTGATGCTTTTATGAAGTCCCAAGGTGTTGCAAACATTTGTTTTATGTAGGGTACAAGTTTCAAATTATGTAAATACCTTTGGGAAGTCTTCAAATACTTCAAGAAGGCTCATATATTCATAAAATATAGCCAAAATACCATGTGAGTTCTAGAACATGGTGAGTCAAATTAGTGAGTCACAAGGGAGCTGCAGTGGTGTCCTAGTGGAAGGTCGATGTGGCTAGTTCTCAAAGTCCATCAATACTTTGCTTATTTAAGCACTTGAGTCATGTAAAATCACCACCCAAGTGTCTACCATGAATTTAGATGTATTAGGAAGGTTTTAGGTTATTTCACCATGCTATAAAAAGAGGGGAGAAGTCGTGATCTTGTGGGAAGTCCAAGAGAGTCACACTATGTGTATCTCTACGCTGCTGTAGTTTTGTATGCAGAGATTGCAGAGCTTGTATCTCATTCATTATATATCAAAATTACATGTTTGATAGCTCATTTGAAATCTCTTATTGTCTAATTTCATACTGTCAATTTGCATAATCATTGGATTTGTGATCTGAGAGAAGTACTCTCTGCAAGTAGTGTGTGTTCTCGGGTTTCACCCCTGCTGAAGATCTCCATTAAACCTTAAACTTGCAGAGGTCATATCTCCTTGTGTATTTATCCAAATTGAGTGTTCTTTGACTCATTGGAAAGCTCTTGGTCTCTAGTATATGTGCTTAAAAGAGTTTTAAAAAATTCTAAGCAAATAGAGAACAGTAAGCTTTGCAAGCATGACTAGTGTTCTGTGATGAAGTTTGTGAGAAGGTCAACTTGTTCCTAGGAGGTTCCACCTACTTCCAGCTGTATTTTGGAGCTCAATAAACTCCAAAATTGGTATCAGAGCAAGGAATGGAAGCTTGGAGAAGGTTGTAATACCTTGATGAAGGATTTGAAGCTATTGGAGCAGCGGTTCATCATCGACACTACACAAACGTAGAAGGAGATAGCAAGGAAGCATCTCAAGCATCATTCAAGCAAAGAAAGGTGCATAAACTTTATTACAAAGGTAAATCTCATACTTCTTCTTATCACACATATCCAAAAGGTTGAAGTTTAGTATTTACACAATGGGCGATCAACATGCACAAATAGAGAAGCTTGATAAGAACAACTATCAAGCATGGCGATTTAGAATCACAACATACTTGCAAGGTAGAGGCTTGTATGGTTTGATTTATGGAACGGATATCAAACCTATATTATCAGAGGATCCAAATCAGCAACAATTAAGTGAGTTTAGACTTTGGAATGAAAGAGACAGAAGGGTTATATTCATTTTATCACAAAATATTCAAGATTCAATGGTAGGACACATACAAGATCTAGACACAAGTAGAGATGTTTAGCTTGCATTGGAAAGGTTGTATGCTATAGGTACAAGAGCAAGGAAGATTCAAATAAAAAATGAGTTGAATAACATAAAGAAAGATACAAGGACATCGGTCAATGATTACTTGTTGAAGGTTAAAGAGATTGCAGATCAACTAGGATCAATTCAAGCTCATGTGGAGGACGATGACTTGGTTGCACATACTGTCAACAGACTCAAGGATGATGAGAGATGGAAACCATTCATTACTTCAGTTTATATTAGAGGAGAATTACCATACTTTGATCAGCTTGTTGCTCTCATGGTCACGGAGGAGATGAAATTAAATGGTTCTACTTCAAATCAAAAAGGGTCTCAATGACAAGCTCTTTATGTAGGATCATCAAGAGGTGGAAACATAGGAAGAAGAGGTTCAAATAGAGGTCGAGGAAGAAGGAGCGATGATCAAGGGACTTCAAGTGGCTTCTTCAACACAAGAGGAAGAGGAAGATGAAGCGCTAGAGGTACGAGAGGCTACTACAACTACAATCAAAGACAAAGGAGTGAAGATAACAACAATTGCTATATATGTGAAAGGTATGGACACTATGCCAAAGATTGTTATCAAAATGAAAATGATCAAGGTGGTAATCGAAGAGGAGGCTATTCAAGAAGAGGTAAACAACAAGGAAAGTATGCAGTTGAAGGTAAAAGTGATGATTATGATTCTCTTCTTATGATGAATGTAGAAACTAAGATGAATTGCAATAGTGATGTATGGTATGTAGATAGTGGTTGCACTAACCATATGTCACATGATGCTTCATGGTTTTCTAATATGCATAATCCTTCATGTAAAGGTCATGTTGAAACAGGAGATGATACAACACATAAGATTATGCAGGTTGGAGATGTTGTTATGCAAGATAAGAGCAAGACAAATTGCTTGAAGGATGCAGTTTATGTGCCAAGGATTACTAAGAATCTGATGTCTGTTGGTTAAATGGTAGAAAAAGGTTTGCAAATAAGATTTAATCATGCAGGTTGCTTCATTGAGGATCCAAAGAAAAGGAGATTAATTGCTAGAGGGAAAAAACAAGGTAGATTGTTTACATTCAAGGTAAATCCAAATCATACAAACTATTTCTCTTATGGTATGCATCGAATAGCAGAGCTTGATCTATGGCACAAAAGGAATGGACACATGAATGTACACAAGTTAAAGGAGCTATCAAAGAAGAGGATTGTTGAAGGATTACCTGATCTTACTAAGCAACATATGGTGCATCTTTGTGAAGCATGTCAAATGGGTAAGCAGAGTAGACAACCTTTCAAGCATTCAAGCTATGTAAGCAGTGGATTGCTAGATCTTATACACACGGACGTATGGGGTCCTACTAAAGAGGCATCCTTGGCTGGTAATAAGTACTATGTATCATTCATTGATGATCATAGTAGAATGACATTTGTGTATTTCATTAAACATAAGAGTGAAGTCTTTGATTGTTTCAAAAATTTTAAATCATTTGTCGAGAAGCAAACAGGAAGATATGTTAAGAAGCTAAGATCCGATGGAGGGGGAGAGTATTTCTCTCAAGCTTTTACTGATTTTTTGTATGATGAAGGTATCAAAAGAGAAGTTACATGCAGGTATACTCCACAACAAAATGGAGTCGTAGAGAGAAGAAACAAAATCATAGTAGAAGCATCTAGAAGCATGCTAAATGATATGTGTTTGCCTAATTCTTTTTGGGCTGAAGCTGTTAGCACAAGTGTGTACATTATGAATAGAGTACCTACTGCTGGAGTTCATCATTTGACACCATATGAGGTATGACATGGAAGGAAACCAAGTGTAAGTTATTTGAAATTATTTGGTTGTGTATGTTATGTACATGTACCTAGTGAAGTGAGATCAAAACTTGATGTGAAATAAAAAAAGTGTATATTTATTGGTTATGTAGATACTCAAAGAGGATATAGATGTTATAATCCTCATACCAATAAGGTGATTGTTTCAAGAAATGTAAATTTTGATGAATCACTTTCATGGTATGTAGATAAGAAAAGTTTGCAGGTGATAAATGGAGATGAAGAAGATACAGATGAAGGAGATGAGTGCTTACCTCAGCCCACAAGAAGTTTAAGTGATGAGAAAAGTGGTTTGGATGAAGAAAGAGAGCTACCTTTCAGTGGAAGATTAAGGCAAGATTCACCTCCAAGTGTTAAAAGTAAAGGTAAACTCAAACTTGTTGAAGTTAATGATGAAGGGGAGGAAATTAGTGATGTATGTGAGTATGGAGAATCATCAAAGGTTCCTAATAAGAAAGGCAGAACATCTACATTGGAGGTAAGAAGAACTTCAAGAGTGAGTAAGCAACCTCAAAGGTATACTTATGAATCTTTCATGAATACTCATTATGCTTTTATGACCAAAGTTGAGCAGGAAAATGAACCCACATGTTATGATGAGATACCCCTTGAAACTTGAGGGGGAGAATGTTGCGAACATTTGTTTTATGTAGGGTACAAGTTTCAAATTATGTAAATACCTTTGGGAAGTCTTCAAATACTTCAAGAAGGCTCATATTATTCATAAAATATAGCCAAAATACCACGTGAGTTCTAGAACATGGTGAGTCAAATTAGTGAGTCACAAGGGAGCTGTAGTGGTGTCCTAGTGGAAGGTCGATGTGGCTAGTTCTCAAAGTCCATCAATACTTTGCTTATTTGAGCACTTGAGTCATGTACAATCACCACCCAAGTTTCTACCATGAATTTAGATGTATTAGGAAGGTTCTAGATTAGTTCACCATGCTATAAAAAGAGGGGAGAAGTCATGATCTTGTGGGAAGTCCAAGAGAGTCATATGTGTATCTCTACGCTCCTGTAGTTTTGTATGCAGAGATTGCAGAGCTTGTTTGTGAGCTGAGAGCAGTACTCTCTACAAGTAGTGTGTGTTCTCGGGTTTCACCCCTGCTGAAGATCTCCATTAAACCTCAAACTTGCAGAGGTCATATATCCCTGTGTATTTATCCAAATTGAGTGTTCTTTGGCTCATTGGAAAGCTCTTGGTCTCTAGTACCTGTGGTTAAAAACAATTCTAAAAAATTATAAGCCACTAGAGAACAGTAAGCTCTGCAAGCATGACTGGTTTTCTGTGATGAAGTTTGTGCTAGGAGGTTCCACCTACTTTCAGCTATATTTTGGAGGTCAATAAACTCCAACACAAGGCTATTCTCAAAGCAATGAGTATCATTGTATCTACACAAAGAGATTCTCAGATGGCAGCTTGATATGCTTGATACTTTATGTCGATGATATGTTGATTTCTGGGAAGTCCTCCTATGACTTGTCCATTCTCAAAAGGAAGTTGAGTCAGCCATTTGATATGAAGGATTTGGGGGATGTCAAACATATACTTGGCATGTCGTGACAGGAGTAAAAGATGCATATACTTGTCTCAAAGTGAGTACATATCGAAAGTACTTCACAGGTTCAATATGCAAGGTGGAAAAGCATTGCGTAAACCTTTACCCACATATGTGAAATCGAGCAAGGATGATTGCCCCAAATCACATGAGGAAAAGGAATTCATGACCAAAATTCCCTATCAATTTGCCGTTGGTAGTCCCATGTATGGTATGGTTGCTACGAGACCAGAAATTGCATTTGCAATGGAAGTTGTGAGCAGATATATGTCTAATGCTGGCAAGAGACATTGGGAAGTAGTCAAGATGATTTTGAGATATCTGAGTGGCACTAAGGACAAGTTTTTATGCTTAGATAGAGGGAAATCATCCATGGTTACACAAATTTTGACTATGCTAGTTGTGTAGAGAATCGTAAGTCTACATCAGGGTACATTTTTCATTTTGCTTGAGGTGCTATCTCTTGGAGATCTTGTCTTCAAGAATGTACAGCTGTTTCCACCACAGAAGCAGAGTATGTTGCAACAAGTGAGGCATGTAAGGAAGCATTGTGGCTTTCTTGTCTTGCTTGTGATATGGGTTTACCTCAACATGTAACTCGTTTGCTCAATGACAGTTAGAGTGCCATTGCTTTGGCTAAGAATTGGGTCTATCATGCAAAGACCAAGCACATTGAGGTTATATCACTTCATTAGAGATTGCTTAGCCACTGACGCATTATTCTTGAGAAGGTTCACACTCATGATAATGCTGAAGATGCGTTGACTAAAGCTCTACCACAAGATAGCTTTCGACACTGTTGTCACTTGATGGGGGTTACTTGATTCATGATCACAATCACTAGTATACTGTGTAACATGCCCATCAGGTGGGAGGTATAATTTGTATACTTACACTCAGGTATTCTTTATCATTCTTTATTTTTCTCCCATAGTTACTTTGGCCATATTGGCCTTTAATGGGAGATTGTTACCGTTAGTGTCCATGTGAGAGGCCAAATGGCCACTGGACACTTCTTTTTATATGTTCTTGAATAAAGCATATAGTGGCCTAGTTAGTCACAGACTGCAAGTTCGACCGCATTTGTAATACCTAAGTCTGTCTTTGTGCTCCCTGCGTACTGTGTTTTTCCTACATATTCTACAACCTTTGTGCGGAGTATTGTGTGCGGCCCTAGGAGCTCAATTTTCTACTTGGAGGATATCATCGTGAAGCTCTCGAGAAGGAGTGCACTATGGTGCATCGCCATCAAATTACTTCAATACTCCCTACCCAAGTCATTTTCCTTCTGTCCAATTGGATGTACATGCATTCCCTATACCTATGGATTAGTGAAATGGCTAGATTTTGCTTGTGGTCTTAGCTAAATGTATAATTCTAGGAGGATCAAATACAGGCCCTAGTACTATCTTAAAAGGCATGAGAACTACATTAATATTCCATTTTCAATAGAAAGGAGAGGAATATTCTCATGCTTTTTTCTTGAGTTATTCTTTAATATTCCCTCTGAAATACAATTTTACTCATTGTATTGTAAGAGTTAGCGAAACTTTGAACTTAGCAAAGGAGGTCTACTTAGTCCCTACCTAGATATGCTCAATATGATAATTAGATCATGTTCTCAATCCTTGGCTAGTAAGGTGGACTTATATATATCATTTTTTTGTTGAAACATAGTGCTCAAGTTTTTTGAGTGGTAGATATTGAATGTTGTCACAAACATACATAGTTGGTTAGATCAACTCCAAGTGACGGTGTTCCAAATGATGGTGCACGTGGGGTGCTACAAGCAAGCTCAAGTGATGTGGCATTTATGCTTATGTGGCAAACGAGTTACAATTGGAAAGTAATGTTGGAGAATTTCTCTCCTAATCGCAGCGGAAAGTGTAGAAGACCTTCTTAGGATCAAGACTCTTGCCAACAGCAGAACCTTCAAATGAAAACTGGTACCAACTGAAATATCCAATGAACTTCAAACTTTGGTTACTCAAACTAGACACCTAGAGCTTTCAAATGAGATATCAAACACTCAATTTGGAGTAGATTTGAGTTGTCAACTATTTGATTCAAAACAGACTACCTGTCCACTCAGTTAGGCTGAAAACTGGACTTCACTAAAACCTGAATAACTCACAGAGCATAAAGAATTTCATAAAACTGTTCTACACAGAGGAAGTACTCAAGATAAGCTTTCCAACGAATGTTTAAACACTAAATTTGGATACATATGTTGAGAGATATGACTCTCACAAGTAGACTACCCAAAAATGGGTGTGCGGCTGGACACACTCTATGAGAGTGAACTGAACGAAATGACTCAAACCAAATGAAGTAGATACAAGGGGGCTTCCACGCCTTCTTCCTCACTTCTTGAGTGTCCTTCCTTGCTTCTTTTATAGCCAAGTGACCAAAAACTCTCGTGATGAGTTTGAGAGCTCTTCTCCATCATTTCTCCACTACTTTGGACAGCCACTCCTCTTAAAATTCAGATTTTGGATTTGATTCTCTTTTGAATGATTCTCTTTTGGCCTCCACTACTTGCTGAAGTAAATGATTCTATTATTCATTTTTGTATTTTCCTTCTACTTGAAGAAAATCCTTTTTGCAAAAATATATACGAGCTTACTTCTTCATTTTTAACACTCCCCCTCAAGCTCACATGTGAGCTTGCACCTTCAACCATATCTTGTAAGTTGATGTCGTCCTTGAACCTCTTGGGCTTAGAAGCATCGAGGGACTTTGTAAACATGTCTGCAACCTGGTCATTAGTTCCAATGAACTTTATATCCACATCCTTGCTCAAAACTTTTTCTCGAACATAATGATAATGCACTTCTATGTGCTTGCTTCGTGCATGAAACATTGGATTGTTTGTCAAGTGAATGCTTGATATGTTGTCACCATAAATTGGAATGGTCTCCACCTGCACATCAAGATCAGCCAAGAGCTTCTTAATCCACATAGCTTCACAAGTTGCAAAGGCTAAACCTCTATATTCAGCTTCTGTAGATGATAGTGCAACAGTAGGTTGCTTCTTTGAGCTCCATGTGATAGGTTTGCTACCTATCATGAACACATAACCTGAAGTGGATCTTCTATCCTCCTTGGAACCAGCCCAATCAGCATCACTGAAGCCCTTTACCTGTAATTCTTCATCATATCTATAAAACAATGCATGATTGACAATGTGCTTCACATATCTTAGCACTCGTAAGGCTGAATTTAAATGTTCACTTGTTGGAGCTTGCATAAATTGAGAAAGAACTCCAACAATATAACACAAATCTAGTCTTGTGATCGTAGCATAGATCAATGAACCTATAATACTCCTGTATGTAGTTACATCATGTAACTTCTCTCCATCATTTGAGCATAGCTTCACATTTGTGTCCATAGGTTGAGTGAGTGGTTTGCATTCACTCATTCCAAATCTGAAAAGAACATCCAATAGGTACTTTCTTTGCATTAAGTAAATGCCATCTTTCCCATAGACTATCTCAATGCCTAAAAAGTATTTCAGCTCACCAAGATCTGAAATTTTAAACTCCTTACCGAGTTTCCTTTTGATCTCTTGTATTCCTGTAACATTACTTCCTGTTATGATGAGATCATCAACATATATACAAATATATACCTGCTTGCCTTCTTCTTTCTTCATGTAGAGAGAGGGATCTGCATTAGTTGGACTATACCCACACCTTGTGAGGTACTCGACCAATCTTTGATTCCAAGCACGTGGTGCTTGCTTCAGCCCATACAAAGCTTTCTTCAATCTACAAACAAAATTTGGATGCTTTTTGTCTTCAAATCCAATCGGTTGACTCATGTATACCTCTTCTTGAAGTTCACCATTGAGAAAAGCATTTTTTATGTCCAGTTGGTACAATGGCCATCTCCTTGCTGCACTCACTCCAATCAAGGTTCTAATTGTTCCCATCTTTGCAACCGGGCTGAAAGTCCCTTCATAATCGATGCCGTGAGTTTGCTTGAATCCTTTTGCTACTAGTCTAGCTTTATGCCTTGCTAGAGAGCCGTCAGCATTTCTCTTTATTTTAAACACCCATTTATTTGGAACAATCTTCATACCTTCAACCTTTGGAACTAGCTCCCATGTGTGATTGTCCTTGAGAGCTTTCATCTCTTCTTGCATAGCTTCTTGCCATTCTTTTTGTGTACATGCTTCTTCATATGCATCCGGTTCTTTGTCTTTGACCACCTATGTCATATATGCAAAATGCTTTGCAATAAAACTATCATAGCTCAGCCTTTCAATTGGATACCTTGCTCTTGAAGACCTCCTTTCATTTCCTTTTGAACATTGCTTCTTCAACCGGTTCAACTTTACCTTCGGTGTGATCACCTCTTCATACTCTTCTTCACTTGCATTTGAATCACTATTTTGGGCAGCACTTTCGGCTTTAGATCTTTCATAAGCTGATGTTGGTGATGAGGAATGACTCCTTAGCCTCCCCTTCCATGTTGAGCTTTCTCCAAGTGATATAAGCTTCTGGACCTGACATTTGAGTGCTTGTTTGCTGAAATTCTTCTTGGACAGCACCTTCATCATCTTTGCAATCTTCTTCAAGAATCTTCTCTTTCCCTTTTTCTCCAAACCATGGTCTTAGCTCATCAAATACCACATCTCGTGAGACTCGTAGCTCCTTTGTCACCGGATTGTAGCACCTATATCCCTTTTGCTCCGATGAATATCCAATAAAAATACATTTTTCGGACTTTGCCTCCATCTTTGTCCTTAGTTCTTGAGGGATGTGAACATAACACACACATCAAAAAACTTTGAGATGTGTAAGGTCAGGCTTCTTACCGGAATAAACCTCCTCGGGAGTTAGATTATGCACTCCAGCCGTTGTGCACTTGTTCATCAAATAAACGGTCGTACTAGTTGCTTCAGCCCAATAGTGTAGTGGCATCTTCATCTCGTTGAGCATGCATCTTGCAACTTCTGTGATATGTCGATTTTTCCTTTCAGCTATTCCATTTTGTTGAGGTGTGTATACCTACATGTAAATTGTCTCTTGATTCCATTTTCATAAAGGAAATCTGAAAATTCTTTGGAGAAATATTCTCCTCCTCCATCGGACCTCAAGGTCTTTATGTAGCGTCCTGTTTCCTTTTCTACCTGTGCTTTAAATCTCTTGAACATGGAGAACACATCTGATTTTTGTTTTATGCAAAACATCCATACTTTCCTTGAATGATCATCAATAAAAGTGACAAAATATCTATTACCAGCCACTGATGGTTGTTGTGATGGTCCCAATACATCCGTGTGTATCAAGTCGAGGACATTCCTTGCCACATAGTTGCTTTTCTTGAATGGTTGTCGAGTTTGCTTTCCTAGTTGGCATGCTTCACAAAACTCATGTAGTCCGGCATCATTGAATCTTGGAAGACCTCTTACCACTTCATGGTTGCTCATGTCCTTGAGCTTGGGAATGTTGATATGTCCAAACCTTTTGTGCCACAAATCGATTTCAGCTATCCTCTTGTTTCCAAACTGAATATACATCACCTTTCCATGCGGTTGTTGAATGTCCAAAGTGAACATCCTTCCATCTTTCCTTCCTTGAGCAATGACCTTGAATCCTTCTTTTGGATTCTTTATAAAGCAGCCTTTTTCATTGAAGATAACATGATATCCTTTCTCTACCATTTGTCCTACTGAAATCAAATTCTTTGCAATAGTAGGAACATGAAGAACATCAGCCAATACCTTCTTGTCTCCAAGCTTGATATCTCCAACATGCTCAATTGCGTGTTGAGTTTCATCGCCGGTCTCCGAACATCCTTTTCCACTTGGAGCTTGTAGCTTTGTGAACAAATCTCCTTGGCATGTCATATGGTTGCTACAACCTGAATCTATGAACCATTTTTGGTCATCACTTCTCGAGTTGTTGTAGTCATGCTTCATGGCAAGCACGGTTTGCTTGTCTCCTTCACTTGATGTACTCGCATAGTTATTTTGGCTCCTTTGGTTGCCTCCATTCAGCCTTCCATTCTTTTGCCAACAATCATTTGCATAATGTCCTAGTTTACCACAATGATAACATGTTATACCTTTATGAGGATTGTATGAACCTCGACCTCTTCCTCTATTTCTTCCTCGACCTCTTCCATGTGTGTTGTCATTTGAGTTGTCCTTGTTGTCGTCCGAGTTGTGTTGGCTGAAATTTGTATTGTTGTAGCTTCTTCCTCTTCCTCTCGAGCCTCCTCTTGAGTTCCTTCCTCTACCTCTTCCTGCATATAACATTTGACTATGGCTGTCCTTACCTTTGTTGCCTTCTCCTTGTTGAGCAACCTCTTCAGCCACAAGATTTGGTATAATCTCGTCCAATGTTGGTAGAGGATCTCTATAAAGGATGTTTGTGATGAGGGGCTTCCACTTTTCTTCACTCCTCAAGCCATTGAGGGCTGTTTGGACGATCTCTTCCTCTTCTATCTTGCATCCAACTGATGCTAGCTGATCTCGAAGCTCCTTAATCCTCAATGTATACTCACTAATGCTTTGGTTTGAGCTTTTCTTCATGTTGTTGAGCTCGTTCTTGAGTTGCATCCTCCGAGACCTTGTTGAGGTAGCATACACCTTCTCCAATGCTTCCCAAACTTCTTTGGCTGTTTCTAAGCTTTGCACATGACCAATCATAGTGTTAGAAATAACTTGTGAGATGAGGAACATCACCCTTCGATTCCTCTCTTCCCAATCAGCAAATTGTCTCCTTTGTGCCGGAGTAATGTTGGGATCTTCAAGGTCTACCGGTTGTGGATCGTCTCCACTAACTAAACTCCATAAACCTTTACCTTTAAGGTAATTTATCATTCTATACCTCCAAGACTGAAAATTGTCTTTGTCTAACTTCTCAACTTGTTGTCCTAAATCAGCCATTGAAAACTTCCAAGATTGAAGTTTACCTCAAGTATGTTGTGGCGCTCTCTCTTGAATTCACGAAGCTCCCCCTTGATTTGTAGCTTTCCCTTTGCTTCAATTCAGTTCCAATGCTTTGCCTCTTCAAACTCCAAGGCTCTGATACCAAATGTTGGAGAATTTCTCTCCTAATCACAGCGGAAAGTGTAGAAGACCTTCTTAGGATCAAGACCCTTGCCAATAGCAGACCCTTCAAATGAAAACTGGTACCAACTGAAATATCCAATGAACTTGAAACTTTGATCACTCAAACTAGACACCTAGAGCTTTCAAATGAGATATCAAACACTCAATTTGGAGTAGATTTGAGTTGTCAACTATTTGATTCAAAACAGACTACCTGTCCACTCAGTTAGGCTAAAAACTGGACTTCACTAAAACCTGAATAACTCACAGAGCATAAAGAATTTCATAAAACGGGTCTAGACAAAGGAAGTACTCAAGATAAGCTTTCCAAGAAATGTTTAAACACTAAATTTGGATACATATGTTGAGAGATATGACTCTCACAAGTAGACTACCCAAAAATGGGTGTGCGGCTGGACACACTCTATGAGAGTGAACTGAACGAAATGACTCAAACCAAATGAAGTAGATACAAGGGGGATTCCACGCCTTCTTCCTCACTTCTTGAGTGTCCTCCCTTGCTTCTTTTATAGCCAAGTGACCAAAAACTCTCATGATGAGTTTGAGAGCTCTTCTCCATCATTTCTCCACTACTTTGGACAGCCACTCCTCTTACAATTCAGATTTTGGATTTGATTCTCTTTTGAATGATTCTCTTTTGGCCTCCACTACTTGCTGAAGTAAATGCTTCTATTTTTCATTTTTGTATTTTCCTTCTACTTGAAGAAAATCCTTTTTGCAAAAATATATACGAGCTTACTTCTTTATTTTTAACAAGTAAGATATTAGAGATAAACCGGTTAGGTAGATCATCTTCATTTGAAAATAAAATAACCATATCAAGTGGAATCGGGGAGAAAGATGTAACCTATGGCTACATGTTTCAACTTTGAAGAGCATATTTACATTCACCATGATTCACTTTAAAAAAATGCAAATAATTTAGAAAAAAATGGAAAGTGCAACTATGTAAATGATTGGTTTTTTCTTCTCCAAAAACACAAGTATGAAAATAAAATGGTTGAAACATTTCAGCGAATGATGGTTGAAAATTTGTAGCCAAAAATAGCTACAAATTTTCAATATTTGAGCCACACATGGCTTAAGTTCCACATAACACTCAGCCCACTTTTGATGTACATTTTGATGATTTATTACATGAGGAACACATGTTTATCAAGGATCCATGATCTATGCTAAAATGGCTAGAAAAGACAATTCCATGTAGGAACTTGAGTCCTTTACTTGGTAGAAAACGATTAAGCTCTTGCCATGCATCAAGCGACTTTGTGGATGCATCTCTTATTGCAATAACATGTAATGAAGAGCCACTCACTATTGAAGATGCATGTGATGATTCAAACTAGATGAGCACAATATATTCGAAATTGGATTCTATGCACAAAAACTATACTTGGGAGTGATAGGAATTGCTAAAAGGTAAGAATTCCATTTGTACTAAGTGGTTTTACTAGATAAATAAGATAAGCTCATGTGCATGGTATGAAAAGATACAAGTAGTTGACAGCTCTTAGTTTTACTTGCAGTCCAATTGAAAGCACGCTTTATGTAGATAAAAATGTGACTGAACTTATAGTGCTTCTTCTTTATGTTGATGACATCTTCTTGATTAGGCCATTTGATGAGAAAATTGTCAGGCATATGGTTGTTTTGTAGCATACTTTTCATGTCACATATCTTGACCTTTTGGAGTATTATCTTGACATCCAATTTGTATCCATTGGGGGGGGGATTCTTCTGCATCAAGGAAAGTATATTGAAAAAATCCTTCAATGTTTTGGTTTTGAGACCTCCAAGCCTATTTCAAAACCACTAGATTAGATTCTCCATTGAGGATGCAAGTTACACATTTGATACTTCTGTTTATTAGAAAGTTGAGGGATGTTTTTATGCATGTAACAGAAGGCCACACATACAATATGCAATCTCTTAGTTGATTAAATCTATGCATAGTCGTCACATTAAGCATTGTTAAGCACTAAAAAGTGCGTTTAAATATCTCAAATGAGCTTTTCAATTGGGGATGTTTTATGAGAGAGGTGCTTAGCCATGCTTGCATGTTTTTACATATAGTGGTTGGGCAAGTTCTTATAACACAGGAGTGTCCACTAGTGGTGATTGCTTTTTCCTTGGAAGATCATGCATATCTTGGTTGATTAAGAAGCAACTTGTTGTGGCCACATCGAGTTGTGAAGTTGAGTACAGGGTAGTGTTCAAAACTATAGTAGATATATGGATGAGACACCTAATGATTGATCTATGCATGGACATTGAGACATGTATGCATAATGTCGCTGATGATCATGCAACATTGGCAATTGAAAGAAATCGGGTGTTTCATGTGCACTTAAAACACATTAAAGCTCATTATCATTATTTTAGAGAGTGTTTTCCTAATGGAGATATTGGTTCAATATATGTACCTACACAAGATAATATGGCAAATATATTCACCAAATCTCTCCCATGAGAGAAGTTTGAGGCTTTTCACAAGGCTTTATGCTTATTGATTTGTTGGGGATGATCTATGATTGTGTGTATGTCTTCACATCATTTTCTCTAGGAGTTTGTTACACTTATGTGTCCCTTCAGTACCTTTGATGTTAACCATTTAATACATGGGCACTTTTTACTCTAGAGCTCGCTAGAGGTGTTTTTTTTCCATGTCACCACACACACACACACACACACACACACACACACACACACATATATATATATATATATATATATATATATATATATATATATATATATATATATATATATATATATATATATATATGTGTGTGTGTGTGTGTGTGTGTATATATATATATATATATATATATATATATATATATATATATATATATATATATATATATATATATATATATATATGTATATATATGTATATGTGTGTGTGTGTGTGATATACTCATATGTGGTTGGCATTTTGTACTTAGGGATTCACTTTTAGCTCTCACTACACTCATTCTCATATCAGTAATCATTTATTCACATAGAGCTCTTCCAACCATCATGTCCCTTGATGTCTTGATCTACTTCTCCACTCTTGTGTGTAGTATTTGTGCTTCCTCACTCTCTCACACATGCATCATATATTGGCATAATAGTTTTTCAAAGCCGAGGGCAAAAGTGATAATGTTTTAGATAGAATCTAGGGAATATTCTCTTTTGAGTTCCTTTATTGTGCAATACTTGTTGTTACGAGCACAACATTGGTCTAATGATCTTGTCCTAGAATCGTACTAATCTTTTTATTCAAGATTTAGTGTTGACTATGGTTTATCCCAAATGGACATGCCTTAATTAAATAACTCTATTTGTTTCAATATGAGCTATAATTTTCTTCTTTAAAAAATTTTGAATTATGGGTATGTATAGTTGCCCTTTGTTTATGCAAGTTCAAAACCTAACAAACCACTTGGTAATCTAGTTCCTGTTATAATTGATAGTTTATTACTAATGGGTGGAATTGCATTAAATACTCCACTCTCTCAATTAGAGAGCTACATATAGTTGTGCACATTTAAGTTCCTTTATTAAATTCATGGATATGTAGCTTCAAGATGTATCTTTGGTTCACATGTGTTTACTCACTTTGTTTCCCTAACATTGGAATGTATTGAGATGCATTGGCATGGCTGCCGTATGTATTCTCCATCTATGTAACGATGGTTGGTGACTTATCTTGTGTGTCTATGGGCATTAGAATTACTTCATTAGAACAACCATGGAGTAAATTGTTATGTACCATAACTATGGAAACATAATTTGTCGATCATAGTCAATGTCCTCACTTTCTAATTATTGAGTGTTATTTCTTTAATGGCTTCCATGTTCTTGTTTGTTTTTTGATCGTGATTTTGGGTCTGTGGATTCAACATCGGCTACATTTCCAATCCTCCAATTATGCATGATGAAAAATATTGAATGATTGAATGATTGCGTGTTTGGACATTTATATCATTGGCCATATCACAGATTTATAGTAATGATGAAGCGGTTTTTTCTATTGTTGAATGATTGCGTGTTTGGACATTTATATCATTGGCCATATCACAGATTTATAGCAATGATGAAGCTTTTTTTTTAATTGGGAAGGGTCTTAGCAATTCATCCATATGTTTTTCTTGCATGTATTGTTAATGCTAGATAAATTCCTTCTAAATCTAGTTCTAATGTTATTCTTGAATGATGTTGAGGTTCATATTTTCTAGTCTGCTTTGGTTAGATGCTTTGATTAAAATGGTTGGGGATAATTCAGTAATGAATTGATTGGAATAAGTCCATTCTAGGTCCAAACAAATGGTAAAGCCTTCTTAAATTATTCATGAGTGTTTTTTGCTTTGTTAGTAGAATTGTCTTTGATCATATTCAATGGACTCACATGATTTTTTTTGGGTAATAAACGTTATAGGTAGTCTCTTTAAAGCTGAGTTTAAGGTTATAACCATACAATATGTACGTCATGGATTTAGGTATGAGTGGAAAACCTTCCACTCCAAGTTTTTGTATGATTGTGGATTAGAGTGTTGTTTTGTTACTATTTCTTTAAAAAAAAGTTTATATCGACTAATTTTATTATCTTTTAAAAAGATCATTAATCAGGCCTACCATGTTTGACATTTAAAAACAACCTACTTTTTTATCCCTATTTACCTTGTTAATTTTCATTTCATTATTTTTCTTTCTTGGTTTGGGAAACTTTTTTAATTGTTGACAGATCCCCATACATGTTTAGGTATCAGTTAAGGTGGATGGTTGCTCACTTGATCCCCCCTTTTGGGAAGGTACCCTTGATGACCTCAAAGTTTGCATGATTCACAAAGATTTTAAGTTTTCTGAATCAAACTTGGAAAGAACATTTAGTAGTCCAATTTTTTTGCATTTCTTTTGTGGTCTAATATTTTTTTCCATAGATGTATCTCTAAAATATTCTTGATGCCAAATGAAAAGTGTGTAGTACGATTGGATTGTGGTCTTACCTCTATGAACAATCTCGCTTACTTATTTCCTTGTTCTATTAGCATACATCCTTGCTTTGAGTCTTCAACAAAACATGCTTTGCCATATAGCTTTACTTCATAGCCTCTCCCAACCATTCATCCAACACATAGTAGATTCTTGGTGATTGTGGCTATACAGAGAGATACTCTGAAACACTTTTCATTTTGAGAACATTAAGTAGTGCATACCCTATGTTTGTGATCTTGTGCTCTATATAATCGCTTATTTCTACATGCCCTAATGTCTTTAGACTAGAAAAAATTTAGAGACAACATGTATTTGTTGACTCATGTGGTTGCTAAAATCATTGGCAACATGACAAGTTGTTCCAACCCTTTCTTTTGTGTTGCTACTATGCATCATTGGAAGAAAACATTCACTTTTAAATTGTGAATCCACAATGCTACAACCTTTATCTCTCCACCTATTTGTCCTCTCAATGCTCTCTATGATCGTGAATTGCTGCTTGTAATTCATTGGCATCATATTCATGATATTTACCCATGGGGATTTGCTTGGGATATTTAACACATGCCTTCATGAGTTTATATCTTGCTTGAGTCCTTGAAATCCTAATGCTGTTCTTAGAACCTCTAACTATTCATCTAGGGATTAGAAACTATATGTCATCCTATTGACTTAAGAAAGTTGTCAAGCTTATCCATCCAAACATTCTTGATCCATCTTATTCATTCTCAAGTACCTTAATATGGATATTTTTAAAGTCGTTTTCTATCTTACTTTGATTATTCCCAAATTAGGATTCCTTCGTCAATTCCATTCTTGAATATCCAACTCTTAACTTGTTTTTAGTTTAAATCTTGAACACACCTAGCTGCTTGATGGACTACTTACTAAGAGAACTTTGTTTGTCTTAGGCTAATCAAGCATAGCCAAAATATTTGCAAGTTATATCCTTACCAAGTCTTGATATATTCTTGAAAAGACTTTGAAGATTGAGCCCTCATTGAACTATTTCTTTAATCAGCTACAACGAAACGTATCTTTGTTTATGCTATTTGAGAATAGAGCTAATATTTTCAGATTAGCCCTATTATATGTTGATATAACTAGGCATATCTTTCAAAGGGTTGATTCATGTTTCAATCATAAGCTTAGCCAAAAGCATATTCTTGAGTAGTCGTATTTAGAGTTTCTTTCGAACCTTTATTTCTTCTCTTTTCAAGATATGCCATTAGGATATACAAATACTTCCTTCTAAAGAAACTCTATTAAGCTTCAAATGGATCATACCTCTTCTAGAAAAGGGAGAGCCTTATTGGGGAATATATGAATCTGAAAAAGATGCCATGCTTCAACAAGATCCTATTCCAACATGTCACTTTATGACATTTTAGTCCCCCATTACTTGATGATCGTTCTCTTTGGTCATTTCTTGAAGTTCTCAAGGCCTTTGGACTTCATGATTATGAAAGACTAACCCATTAGTGTAGGCTTTATTTGGCTATATTTAATTCCAATTTCTTATTACAATTAGCATATGGCTAATACAAAGAGAAACATCATATGAATTGTAGCCTAATTCCTTGGCCTTGATGTTCAAGCATGCCATGGGTTTTATGGAACTTGAGGATATATAAAGAGGACTTGAAGCTTAAGGTTTTTTCTATCTCTGTTAACATTTTTTGGCTTTTGAATTAAGCCAACATATAAATATCCAAGGGTAGTACATATAGTGTACCAAAGGGGGCCATAGGGCAAGTGCATGCATGGTAACATAGAAATAGAGTCATCTTCGTAAAGAGGTCAGGGGCAATGCAACCAATGAGCCCTCAAATCCAAACTCATCAATGTTGTAGGGCAAAGGTGAGTGCAAAGAATGTAGCATCTGACATCTACTATAGTCAGGTTTAGAATACATGTTCTTCATCACTAGTGTAAGGGGCTAATTAGAGTGGAAAATATCCCAACAATCAATTCTTCTTGATCATTTGCAAAGTAAAATACGCTTGCATCATCAATTATAAAACTGAAGCTTTCACGTCATGAAGAAGGGGCTAAGATGATGTAGTGCAAGTATGCCATTTTTCAAAGAAGTACTAGATAAGATCAATGTGTACATGAGAGCCGCCAATGATCAGCATTAATATTATATAGATAGCCATGATCTCCTTGTCATGCTTCGAAGACTACATTCATAAAAATTACCTACTAGATATGATACATGTTATGCTTTGAACACTACATTCATTTAAAATACCTACTAGATATGATAGATAACACTACATTCACAACACTAAATTCTTAAGGAGGTCCTTATTATGCTTTGAAGGCTACATTTATGATGAAAACGTACTAGATATAAAACGTACAAATACCTACTAGATATAAAACGTACTAGATATAGTACAAATACCTACTAGATATAAAAGATAACACTATTTTCATAACCAATACCTACTAGATATGATACATGTTGAAAAACTATAAGAGTTATGATATAACAAATACCTACTAGGTATGATCGACGCTATAAATGTTGAGTACAAGTAATAACTCAAATA
This sequence comes from Ceratopteris richardii, assembly GCA_020310875.1. NCBI lineage: Eukaryota > Viridiplantae > Streptophyta > Polypodiopsida > Polypodiales > Pteridaceae > Ceratopteris > Ceratopteris richardii. Next base: position 18,556,069 of record CM035420.1, read on the forward strand.
TTTCATTTATCAATCAAGTATGTAGTTTGCTAGGTATCTCAAATACAAAAAAGAATATCTTTTAGCAAATTTATCCCTTTGGAAAAGAGCTAGTGATAGATATGTACTTTTCTACGATTCCCACCTAAGAAAGAACAAGGTGGCACCTTCCATTCTGTGTTGGTCAAGTAAAAAAATAATGTCCAACATATAAATTTGTAGCAATAACCAAAGTACACATGTATTTCAATTAGTCCCAAAACATGCTATATGGTAGTGCTCATTTTATATTTGTAAGATGTAGTAAAGCATGAAAATTGTGTGATTAAGAGCACTAACTTAAGTCCATGTATTTTGAAAACTTGAAAGGTCATCATAGTTTGACATCCAAAGAAAGAAAAAAATTCAAAATAGATCCTCGAACTAATAATGTACTTGAACAAGATAAGAGACATAAAAGATCTTAATAAATCACTTGTGACACAAAGAAAACTTGTGTGGATCTAAAATTCTATCCATTTATACTTACTCAACTTGCATACATATTCTCCATACTAAGTTTCTACTAAGTAAGACTGGCCAAAACTAAGCCTTGGTAGAGCATAAAGCATTTGTGGCTAAAACTTTAATACCCCTATATCCCAAGTGTTACTACGGCCATGGAATTATACGTGTGGACTCTCACATTTACAAATATTTTTACCTCACATCATTTTGACAATCCTATTTAAATAGCAAATACCAATTCCAAACAATGATAGTTTGACAACCACAAGAATCTATGTGTTTTTTACGAATTGATGAACATCGGTTCTTAGTGAAGGAAACGAAAAGGTGATAGGATAATTCAAGAGATTCCATGAAGATCATAATAAGGGAAAGTAAAGTAGCCATTGTGTATGTAGTTAAAAATAAATCTACTTACTGGAATGTATAATCGAGCATCTAGCTCAGTATGTATGCAAGCATGCATGTATGTATGTATGTATGTATGTATGATTGTATGTATGTTTGCATCTATGTGTGCATATGTTGTATGTATGTATGTATGTATGTATGCATGCATGTATGTATGTATGTATGTATGTATGTATGTATGCATGCATGCATGTATGTATGTATGTATGTATGTATGTATGTATGTATGTATGTATGTATGTATGTATGTATGAATGTATGTATGTGTGTATGTATGTGCATATGTACGTACGTATGTATGTATGTATACATGTATGTATTTATGTATGTATGTGTGTGTGTATGTATGTATGTATGTATGTATGCATGTATGTATGTGTTGGCTCTCCAGTGACTCCCCTCACTTTTGGGGAGGTTCCTGCACAAGTCCCGAGGCAACTCTTCTCTCTGATCGCGCGAGCACGGAGATCGAAGCTATTTCTGAACCGCCCAGCCACGTACGATTCTCTTAATCTCTCTCTCATTGATTGAGTCCAATGATCTACACATGAGTGCCACTTGGCACTCATGTGAGAATACTCTAAAATGAGTTAGGAGGTGGTTCACACCTCCTCTTTTATTGACTCCTTGTAACATTTCCTTCCCCTTAACTCCATTTTTGTCCTGAAAAATGGTATTGGAAGGCCTAGTAGAAAGAGATAATCAAGGGAAAAGTACTCCCACTCTATCCCCATGTATATAAATACATGGTCCTGTCTCCGTGTTGTTTCCCCATATCCTTCCCCTTAAGAAAACTCTTGGGAAGGTAAACTGAAACTGGGAAACCGTCTCTGTAGGGTGCTAACCCGCTCCCATGTGGCACTATCTTCTGAACTATCTTTCCACTTTACTAGACACTCTTTATACAAGTGACTCCTCGAGACGTAGTATGCTCTCTGGCTCATGTGGAATAGATTGCACAGAAATAGGCTCTACTACCTCACTATCTAGAATGAGGTTGTCAGATTCACCCAGCCTTTTCTTAAGCCGGCTAACATGAAAAACTGGATGGATTTGACTATTCTCTGGAAATTGGAGCTGGTAAGCCATCTTTCCTATTTTCTTAAGTATTTGGAAAGGTCCACAATACCTAGGAGATAATTTTGGACAAGGTCCCGTCTTCATGGTTTCAGATCTAGATGGAACTCTAAGATAGACTTGCTCTCCTACCTCAAAGTTGATTTCTCTTCTTTGAGGGTCAGCATAGGCTCTAGCCCTATCCTGAGCTTTCCTAATGCTGTCCTTGGCAAGTCTAAGCATATCATTCATTTCTTCCAAGAAGTCCTTTGCAGCTTGAACTTTTTCATTCTGCAAGCCAATTGCATAAGGAGCCCTTGGCTGAAACCCATACATAAGCATAAATGGACTATGCCCAGTGGAAGAGTGCTTGGCACTGTTATATGCAAACTCTACTATAGGTAAGTACTCTTCCCAATTAGTTTGCCTTTCATTCACATATGCTCGAAGCATATCTTCTAGGATTTGGTTAACCCTTTCTGTTTGCCCATCCGACTGTGGATGCTCGGCTGTACTCATGCTAAGCTTTGTATCCAGCCTTTTGAAGACCGCTCTCCAAAAGTGGCTAGTAAACTTCCTATCCCGATCAGAAACTATGTCTAAAGGAAGACCATATAACCGGTATAGGTTCTCAACAAAGAGTCTAGCCAACTCCGGTGTCTTCACTGGAGTACGTGTTGGAATAAACCTAGCCATTTTGGTTAACCTATCCACAATTACCTAGACCGAGTCGTGCCCTCTCTGTGTCTTAGGTAATCCGACTATAAAGTCCATGGAGATACTCTCCCACTTCCCATTAGGAATATCCAATGGGTGGAGTAGTCCTCCAATCCTCAACCTCTAAGCTTTGTTGACCTGGCATTTATTGCACTTAAGCACATACTCTAGGACGTCCTTATGAAGTCCAGGCCAATAAAACTGCCTCTTAACAAGATCATAAGTCTTGTTAACTCCTGGGTGTCCCGCACTAGGTGTGTCATGACACTCATATAAAATATGCCGTCTCATCTCAGTATCTCTAGGGACACACACCTTACCTTTATATAACAGATATCCATCTTGGACACTGTAATTCTTCCACTTGAATCCTTCTTGAGTACCCGTCGATACTCCATCCTCACTGGAAACCCGTATATCACGATCCCCATTCTCTATGGCTTCCCAAATTTCGGAATATGCAGGATCAAGCCTACATTTCCCTCTAAGAGACTCAAGTAGCTCACTAGTGATCTGAGTAAAACTCAGTCCATTGAGCATAGGCATGCGGCTAAGTGAATCTGCCACTACATTAAACTTTCCCTTCCTATACCTAAGCTCATAATCAAACTCTTGAAGGGTCTCTGCCCATCGGGCCTTACGACCTTTAAGGTCTGTTTGATTAGAGAGCCACTTAATGCTCTCTTGATCAAACACTATCGTAACTTTGGCACCATATAAATAATGACGCCACTTCTTCAAAGCATGGACTATTGCATACAACTCCTTCTCATAGACGGAGTAATTCTTTTGAGCCGATTCTAGTTTCTTGATCTCAAAAGCTAATGGTCGACCATCCTGTACTAAAACCGCTCCTATGGCAAAATCACTCACGTCAGTCTCAACCACAAATGGTTTATTGGGATCTGCTATATGTAAAAGTGGAGCTGTAGCAATTGCTACCTTCAACTTTTCCATACTTTGCTTCTGTTCGTCTCCCCAATGAAAGGCTTTCCCTTTCCCTTTAAGCTGTTCCATCATCGGGACAGCAATTTTGGCATAGTTCTTAATGAATCTTCGATAGAAACCTGATAAACCTAGGAAGATTTGCAGCTCCTCCAGGTTCCGTGGATGTGGCCATTCCATAATAGCCCTTACTTTTTCAGGATCCATCTGGATTCCATCCTGGGAGACTATATGCCCAAGATATCTATCCTCTTTCTTGAAGAATTCACACTTTGACTCTTTAGCAAAGAGCGAATTTTCCCTTAGCACTTGAAATACTTTTCTCAAGTGTTCCAAGTGCTCCTGTTCTGATGCACTATAGATCAGAATGTCATCTAAAAAGTCTACTACAAAGTGTCCTAGATAAGGCCGTAAAACACTATTCATGAGTTTCATGAAAGTGGCAGGAGCATTGGTGAGACCAAAAGGCATCACCAAAAACTCATAATGCCCATATCTAGTCCTAAATGCAGTCTTAGGGGCATCCTCTGCCCTAATTCTAATCTGATGATATCTTGATCTAAGGTCAAGCTTGGTAAAATACCTAGCTTGATGTAACTGATCAAATAGATCTTCCAACCTAGGCATTGGAAATCTATTTTTGATAGTTACCTTATTAAGTGCTCTATAATCTATACATAGTCTCATAGAGCCATCTTTCTTTTTAACTAGGAGCATTGGCGATGCCCATGGTGAGTTACTAGGTTTGATGAAGCCTTTATCTAAATAATCCTGCAATTGCTTCTCAACCTCCTCATGCTGAGAAACACTAAGCCTATAAGGTGGTCTACAAATAGGGTTAGTGTTAGTAACAACCTCTATGGCATGGTCAATGTCCCCTCTCTCAGGTGGTAGCCCTCTAGGTAGGTCAGTGGGAAAAACATCTCTGTATACAAACATAAGATCCTTAAAACTTTTAACTACACACTCTTGCAAAAAAGAATAGTAGAAAGTCCTGTTCATATTTACATTCAAAGCATGAAAATATACATCAGATGAGCTGTCTATACAATGCTCCATATCATGACTATACAATAAAAACATATCCTGTACATGCTGTGAACCACAGAGACTATACAACTCTAATGATGAGATGAGAGGTGCACTAGGTACATCTCTCTCTCCCTGAATATAAACTTTACTTCCATTCTTTTCAAACTCGAGTGTATTATTTTGATAGCTTCGTTTAAGTGTATCTCCCAACCCCCATAGCCACTCTCTTCCTAAGACTAGATCTGTCCTCTCCATGTTCATAATTTGGAAGTCCATATGATCTGTATAATCCTGCATCTTGACTTCCAAATTGGATACCATAGTATCCCATATTCTTTTATCTTGCCCTTGCATCATAGATACAATGTATTTATGTGCACTAGGCTGCTGGGGAATCTTCAATTTCTTGACCAAAGCATAGTTTATGAAGTTATGAGTGGCAGAGTCATCTATCATGACTCGCACCCTGGTCCCGTATACACTACCATGTAGCTTGACCAAGTCATGTGGTCCAAACTGCGGTGACCACAATGACTGAGTCAAACAACATGTGTGCTCTATATCCTCGTGCATCACCTCCACTCCCTTGCAGCTAGAGCTGCCATGAATGGGAAGGGTCTGCACTAGGTGGACCGCCTTTTTGCCCCTTTCAGGAGCCGTACTAGACTCTGGTCCTTTCTTCTTTTCTTCCCCCTTGTTGAGTGGACAGTTCCACTGCGAATGACTAGGGGATAGGCACCTAAAACACAGGTTCTCTCTTTTGGCCTTCTCAAACTGGTCTGTAGATAGCTTAGGCCCTTGTGATCTTTGTTTTTTAATAAAAACTTTGTTTTTCCCAAAAGGCAACTTTTTCTTAAATTTAGTGGTGCTTAGAGGTTTAAGGGGCTGATCCGTCTCCATAGGAGTATACTGAGGGCGGTTATGGTCCTCATATATCTGTGCATATTTGATCGCCTCCTCAAACGTCTTAGGCGCATTCCTCCTGACTTCCCTCTTTATGGCTTTATCCAAGCCCCTAACAAACCCTCTGGTTTTCTGAAAATCATCAAGACCCTTAAGCTTCAAAGTGATCTCTCTATAGTGGGATAGATAAACTGAAAGAGGCCTGCCTCTTTGAGTAATCCTATCCCACTCATCCCAATTCCTCTCCTCTTCATTTTCAGGAAGAAACTCTTTTAGGAAAAGAGTCTCAAACTGAGTCCAGTCACTAGGGATAGAGTTCGCCTCCTTAAGACTCATCCACCACTTATAAGCATGTGGGCCAAGGGAAAGACTCGCCTCTAGCATACGATACTCAGGTGGGGTGCCCTTCAATTGATGCAAATCATGCCACTTTTGTAAAAAAGTGTAGATTGCATCCTTATTCCTGTCTCGGTCATCCCCTGTGAAGGTAGGTGGCTTCAAGTCTTTCAGGAGGGGAGCTTCCCTAGAGCTCTCTCCTTTATGTTTACTAGGAAGAGAAGTCTCTTTCCTAGTAATCTCTAGAGGAATGGTAGGAGTCTCTCTTTCCTTCCTAGCTAGGAAAGAGGTGACACTAGTCTCAAGGGAGATCATTTGAGACTTAAGTTGCTGTATAAGAGATGTAATGCTACCCAAATCTTTCTCTAACTTAAGGGTTTGTTCTTTCAAATCAATGAATTGGTCACGAGTGACAAATTCATCTATAAGCTCTTCATAAGTATACTCTTGCTGTGAAGGCTCTTTTTCTTCTACATTCTCTTCTATTTCTTGTCCTAACTCTACTTCTTCCATCCTAGCATCCGGATCCTCTAGTTGCTCTCTAGGTGGAGAAGTGGTCTCAACTACTTTTTTGCCTTTAGTTTCCATGTTTAAGTACCCTTCCCCCGTTTGCTAACTAGAGAGTATGAAAATGAATGGAAGTAGAGTTTAAATATGCAAGAAGAAGAGAAATATAACACAAGAGCACTTCCCTGATACAAAGTAGAGTTGCGGAAGCGAAATCTAGGTGGTCCTTGATGCTTCAAGCCGCTGATTTTGATTCCTCGCCAGTCCCAAAAGAAAATTGGAAATGTCCGCTTGGTCCGGGGAGGTTCTAGACACCATAAACCATCCAAAACAACACCAAAAGTGCGTAGGAAAAGCCTCAAACGGGCAAACAGAGTGCAACTGAATAATTTCAGAGATATTCCAATCCTTGCCAGTCCACAAATTGTTGCCCAGCACCTGCACTTCAAGAATTTGAGACCATCCCAAGTGAAAAAATTGGATTTGGAGTCCGGATGATAAAAAACTAGGCCCGGGAGTGGCCGCCTAGTTCTTGCTGAAGCGCTGCAGAGAGATTTTGATGGGGCAAATCTCGTCCAAATCCAACACCGATGGTCTCTGAGCGAAGCTTGGAAATGTAGCTTCGAAACGTGACCAAGATTTTTAAAATCCGATATGGTATGAAGAAGATATGGTCCAGAGAAGTGAGGTGTGTCACCGGTGGGAGGTAAAAAGGTAACCCTCTTGAAGTAGAGACTTTGAAGAGCTCCAAACTGAAGGACTGAAGCTTTTCAATGAAAACCCAAAACCCTAAACCCTTACTTTGCTTTCGAAAACCTCAGTCCATGAGCATGACAGTCGATGAAGATGGAGCTTTATCCCACATGCGCGTGCTGCTGCAGTCTTTTAGGAGGATATAAATCAAATTGAAGCCTTCACTTCATCACCTATGAGGAGGGGAGGAGGAGCTTGGTCTTCTCAGCAGCTGCCCGTCGGCTGTCCTCTGGCCGCCCGCCGCCTATCCTCTGGCCGCCCGTCGCCTGGGACGCCTCAGTATGCGTGTCGTTTACTCCTGTTGCGTGGCGCGTCCATCACCTGTTCCCTGGCTCGGATACCAATGTTGGCTCTCCAGTGACTCCCCTCACTTTTGGGGAGGTTCCTGCACAAGTCCCGAGGCAACTCTTCTCTCTGATCGCGCGAGCACGGAGATCGAAGCTATTTCTGAACCGCCCAACCACGTACGATTCTCTTAATCTCTCTCTCATTGATTGAGTCCAATGATCTACACATGAGTGCCACTTGGCACTCATGTGAGAATACTCTAAAATGAGTTAGGAGGTGGTTCACACCTCCTCTTTTATTGACTCCTTGTAACAGTATGTATGTATATATGTATGTATGTATGTATGTATGTATGTATGTATGTATGTATGTATGTATGTATGTATGTATGTATGCATCTATGTATGTATGCTCATGTGTGTGTTACATTGGAAATTCAACTCAAACCTAAGGGATCTGTGAGGGTGATTGAAGAATGTTGAACTCTCGAGGGATCACCCCTATTTTTCAAAGCGACTTGCATAGAACCCGATGTCGATCACGAAGTTCTTGTCGACTACTTTTCAGGAATTAACTCATAGAGATGCTGGATTAAGATGCCACCTAGCCATGTATCTATATCATATATATATATATATATATATATATATATATATATATATATATATATATATATATATATATATATATATATATATGTGTCCATCTCTTCCTTATATGAGAGGCATACAAATGGATTCTCACTTGAGTACCACATGGCACTCATGTGAGAGCCCATCTAGGTCCTAGAAAAAGGTGGTTCATACCCACTCTAATGTATCTGACAAAGTAGACCTCATAACATTTCCTTCCCCTTAGTTCCGCTTTTGTCTTCAAAAGTGGTGTTGGAAGGTCCTAAAGAGAGAGATACATAATATGAATAGATACCCCACTAAATCTCCATGTATCAGAACTACATGGTCATTTCTCTCTGTTGTTTCCCTATATCCTTCCCCTTAAGAAGACTTTTGGGAAGGCAATATAAAATTGGGAAATCGTCTCTAAAGGGTGCTAACCTGCTCCCATGCGGCACTATTCTTTGAACTATCTTTCCACTATACTAGAAACTCTTTATATGAGTCACTCCTTGTCCATTTCTCTCAAGTGCATAGGATGCTATGAGGCGTATGTAGAACAAATTGAACTGAAATAGGATCTACTACCTCACTATCTAGAATGAGGTTGTGAGATTCACTTAGCCTTTTCTTAAGCTCGCTAACATGAAATACTGGATGGATCTAGATATTCTCGAGAAGTTGGAGCTAGTAAGTATTCTTTCCTATTCTCTTAAGTATCAAGAATGGTCCACAATACCTAGGAGATTTTCAGTAAGGTCCATCTTCATGGTTCTAAATCTAGATGCATCTCTAAGATAGACTTACTCTCCTACCTCAAAGTTGATGTCTCTCCTTTGAGGGTAAGGATAGGCTCTAGCACTATCCTAAGCTCTCCTACTACTATCCTTAGCAAGCCCAAGCATATCATTCATCTCTTCTAAGCAGTCCTTTGTAGCTTGGACCTTCTCATTCTAGATTCCTACTGCATAAGGAGCTCTTGGCTAACACCCATACATAAGCATAAATGGACTATGCCTAGTTGAAGAGCGCTTGGCACCATTATATGAAATCTCTACTACAGGTAAGTACTCTTTCCAATTAGCTTTCCTTTCATTCACATATGCCCAAAGCATATCCTCTAGGATTTGGTTAAGTCTCTTTGTTTTCCCATTCGACTATGGATGCTCAGCCGTACTCATGCTAAGTTTTGTAACCAACCTTTTGAAGACCGCTCTGCAAAAATGGCTAGTAAACTTGATTTCAAATCCAAATCCATGAAAAAAATGTGTGGTCATATCCTCACAAGTCTATATAAATACTCCAAAACATTTTACATTAATTAAACTATTGATTCAAAGCAATACATACAACCTTTGATCATTGATGGTGCCATTCCTATTCTTTGTTCCTTCTTTATCAAACTTAGTCAACTTCTAGAGCTTGGTGCTCTCTCTAGAGAGACTTCAAGTCATGTGTTTAAGCACTCATTTGAAAGGTATAAATTTCTAGTTTATGTGTAAAAACATTTCAAGTCATTTGGTTCATTAATTTGAGACAAATGAAAGTTTGTCAGTCTCCGGGTCATTCTCTACACATCCGTGAAAAATTGGGATGGCACTAGTTTAGTGTTAAGGTGATTGATACTTCTATAATTGTTATAAATCAGGGATTCTATGCATTATAGCAAGCCAACCCTTTTTATGACACAACCTTAAGAGTAATGTTTCCAATTGTTACTATGCTGGCTCCTCTCAATGTTTGAAGTCATAACTTCCATCCATTTGTAGAAGGTTTTTGTGAGCTAGTCAAGGTGCAAGTTATCTGTTTTGCATCAATTTCTTCTTGTTGATGTTCCAAAGTACCTATTGGGTTTTATTTCACTAACCAAAAGCCTACAAGGTCCACATTACATATCTAGAGAGTTAGGGTTGTTCCTATGCTGGTTTGTTGGACCAACTTCACCACTTGATAACTCAAGTTTCTAAGCCTCTCCAAGCTTCTCTAACTTCTTTTAGTGTTATCAGAGAAATTCAAGATGGGGGATGTCTTTCCATCAATGATTGAGAATCTTGATAGACACAATTATGCTAATTGGAACATCAGAATGGAGGCTTATTTGCAAGGAAGAAACCTATATGCGATTGTATTAGGTGATGAAGTAATGCCTATTCCAAGATCCAAAGGAGGACTTACTCAAGAGGAAACAGATAGGCTCACACTTTGGTGTGCAAGGGATGATCAATCAAGGTCATACATACTCAACTCTATCTTTGATTTTCTATTACCACATATTAGAGGATGCAAGAGATCTCAAGAGACTTGGAATGCTCTAGAGACTTTCTTTTCTGCTAGTACAAATGCAAGGAAGAACCTTGTTTGGAATGCATTCAACTAGATGAAGAAGACTCCAAAACAAACCATCACTAAGTTTTTTACAAAGGTCAAGGAGGTTGTTGATCAATTGGCATCTATTGGAGAGTTGATTGAAGAAGAGGCCATCATAAGGCAAATTCTCAATGGGATTAGAGGTGACAACAATGGAAATTTTTCAGCACAACCTATGATCTCATCATGGATGTGGAAACTCCAGACTTCAACTTCTTTCTTGGACAGCTCTTCAATCAAGAGGACAACAATAACATAAAGCAAGGTAAATCCTATCATGGTAATTCAACTAGTACTCTATATGGAGATAAGAAGGAACAGAACCTGAAAGGAAAGAAGAAGGAAGAAATGAAGAGGAAACTTCCCAAGAAAAGTTTGCATGCAAGAGCAAGTGGAAAGGGAAGAAGAAAGGACCAAAGCATAAAAAAAAAGGTCAAAATGTTCAACCTTATGCCATCTATGATAAGAACAATCACACCACTCAAAATTGCTAGTTCAATGGGAAGATCCAGAAAGGAAGTGGAAGAGGTGGATATGGTAGCAGTAGAGGCCGAGGTGGATACAACTTCAACAATAACAATAGAGGCCATAACAGAAGGGACAATTATTTTGAAGATCAAGAACATGAAGATCATGAATGCATTCTTTACATCTAGTTGACTCAATGTCCATCCTTTAGATGCTGCAATAGCAATGATAGTCCTTATAGTTGACATATTTGCCACATGACTAAACGTCTCATCCTAATCTATGCCATGCATTCGTGCATAGCCCTTGACCACCAGTCTAGCTTTGTATCTAGCGGTTCTTTTATCTACAAGCTTCTTTACTTTATAAACCCATTTTTTTCCAATCACTTTCTTACTGTTTGGTTTCGAAACAAGTTCCGAAGTCTTGTTCTTCTCTAGTGCATTGAGCTCTTCCTTCATTTCTTCTCCCCATTGTCTTTTATCTTTTGTTTCATCATAGTTCTCCTATTCTTCGTCTTCCTTGACCATGTAAGCATAGTTTTTCTCAGTTATGTAACATGTATCATACGAATACCTTGTTGGTTGTTTCGTTGTTCTCGTTGATCTTATTGGTTCATATTCTTCATGTGTATTTGAATATGCTTCTTAATCACACCTTGGTGCATCTTCAAATCTTCGAGATGTACTTACTTTCATATGATCTTCATCCCCATTTACTTGTATATGTGAGTTTCCTTTTTCACGTCTTCTTACTTCTTCTTGGAATGCTTCAATATTTTGACCCTGATCTATGAACCAACACTTTTGTTCATCCAATAAATTGTTTCATTAGAGGACTTCATAACTTGTATCCCATGTGCTTTTCATCATACCCGATGAACACATATTTTTCCACCTTTGGCAAGGTTTCCACCTTTCATCTCCTCTCAAACATGCGAGCATTTGCGCAATCATGTGGTCTTCAATATCTTCATCTATAGATCTAAGAATATATATGAGGTCCTTCATCTTAGTGACATAATCACTAACACTCTGGCTTTTCTTCTTCTTGAAGGTTGTAAATTGTGACCATAAGCTAGCCTTTCTAGCTTTAATAGTATTTTGGAAGTGAGCTTCCAAAAAATTTCATATATCTTTAGCCAATTCCAAACCTCTACCATAGCTTCAAGTCTTCTAACTCTTCTTTCTTCAGTTGACTATCATCTTCAATAGTTGGCTTTTCTTCTTCACATGTTACGTAGTTCATTAGGTTTTTACTCAGAATTAAGTCTTCCATTCTCATCATCCATGCAGGATAGCTATATCTGTCCAATTTTTCAATAGAGATATGCTCTGCCATGATTTTTCTTGCTTCTACGTCAACCTTTGTTTTTAGGATAACTTTGAACTACTTCATTGATGCCTTCCACTAGAAGACTTCTTCAACTTCTTCTATCTACACCTTCTTCTACTCTTAACAACCTTTTTGGATCTCATACCACTGAAGGTGGTGTTTCTTCCATCTCGTGCTCTAATACCACTTGTGGATGTTACATGTTCTAGTGAACAACACCACAAGAAAACAAGCTAACATGATATTACAATGCTTCTATAATTACCAATAGCTTGAACTACTTAACCTCAACCTTTTGTGAGAGCTGGGACTTATTCTAGTTTTTTTCCACTACCTTTCCGCAACTTTTTGGTGGAATTATGATGGATAATTGTATTCTTTTGGTGCTTTTTGGTAACTTTCCTGTGGGATTTCCAAGGCTAAACCTCTCCAAAATTGCACAACCTAATGTCCTTTTGATAATATCCTACCTAAGATTATTATACAAGAATTCTGAACATTTATCTTTTCTTGGTTAATCATATCTTTACTTGTCCGATGGATTCCTTTGAGCATGTGTTCTATTCCACCAAAATCTTTCCATTGTCTGTAGTAGAAGATGATAACTTCACAATGAGCTATCAATCACGATCCTTTTATTCTTGTACTATGAGATATACTTCTAAGAAGATCCAAAAAAATAAATCAAAGAAAAAACTCGTAACTAACTTTCATACAATTATGAAAATACTCAGATTTCATCAATGAAGAGAATTTTCTATTAGAGAAGATGTTTACAAAATGGCATTGCTTCTTTTGCTCCTAGCGAAAGGAAGAACCTCACGACTCTTACGACTCTTACAACTCATGACTCTTACGACTACCTCATGACTCTTATGACTTACACCTCATGTTCTATTATATTATCCTCACCTTCTCATACTCTATCACTAGATGTACTTACATACATTTGGTTTGTACACTCTAGAATTCAAATTTGTATCCTAGGATATCCGAATCAAAACCGATTTCTAATCTTGCAATCCTTTGCGCGTGTGAGATTGATCTTTCACATAGGTGTAATTTTTGAATGTCCATTTCGCACTCCCCTTCCTTCATAATGACATCTTCTCATCTTTGTGTCCTTCTTTCCTTCCTTTTTCTTGTTTCTTTTGTTTTGTCTAATTAGTGAGTGAAGGCCCAATAGATTTTTAGGATATTTTCCTCTGTAATCAATCCCTTACACTAATGATGAAGTGAGAGAACTTGGAGAATCTTGAGGACGGTAGAAATGGGAGGTTCAAGGTGATGATGATTGGTGTAGCCAACCAGCACAATACCAGCCCTTGAGCGTTTGAAGAGTCAAATATAAAGTATGGGCTTCCAAACAATATAGTAAAACTCAGTACTACTTTCTAATATCTATGATAAATAGTTGATAAAAAACATATGAGCTTGCACAATAAGTAGCTCAAGAAAACTTCTTATTTTGGAATGAAACTTTCAACTTCAAATGCTCAAAGAAACTAGCATGATTAATCCAAAATCCAATAAATTTTGAGATAGATAGAAAAACCTTAAGATTCAAGCCCTCTTTATTGATCCTCAAGTTCCATAAAACCCATAACATGCCTGATCAACAAGGGCAAGGACTTAGGCTACAAGTCATATGATGTTTCTCTTCTAATTAACAATAAGCTAATGGTAATGAGAATCCGATTGAAAGCTATCCAAAGTAGAAAATAAACCCTATATGTGACCCTAGAAATATAAGTGGGTTAATCATTTATAAATATGAAATATTTTGCGAAGTTCAAAGGCCCTAAGAACTTCAACAACTGATCAATCAGGAGAATAATCAACCTATGGGGGAAGAATATGTCATAAAGTGACAAGTTGGAATAGGATATTGTTCAACCATGTTATCTTGTTGACATTCATTTATCCCCCAACAAGATTCTCCCTTTGTAAGAAGAGGTGGAATCCATTTGGAGCATTAAAATAGTTTCTTTAGAATGAAATAACTCAAAATCTTTAAGGCATATCTCGAAAATAGGAAAAATAAGGTTTTTCAAGAAAATCTAAATACCACTACTCAAGAATATGCTTTCAGCTAAGATTATGATTGACACATGAATCTATCCTCTGAAATAGATCCCTAGTTATGTCAAGAGATAATATAAAATATGAGAATACTAGCTCTTTTATCAAATGGCATAAACAGAAATAATTTTGATTGCAACTGATCAAAGAAAGAGTTGGACCAAGGATCAATCTTCAAAGTCCTTTTGAGAATAAATCAAGACGTGGTAGGGATATATCTTACAATTATTTTGGTTGTACTTGATTAGGCTAAGACAAGAAAAGTTCTCTTATTACATAATTTATCAAGTACGTAAGAGTTTTCAAAATTGAAACACAAAAACAATTAAGAACTAGATATGAAAAATTAGAATTCATGAAGGAATTCCAATTTGGGAGCAACCAACATAAGCTAGCCAATGTATTAAATCATATCCATACTAGGGTACTTGAGAATGCATAAAATAGATAGATAATTTTTGGATAGATAAGCATGATAACTTGTATACATCAAAGGATTGATATATATTTTTTGATCCCTAAAAGAATAGTTAGAGGTTCTAAGAAAATCATCACGATGTTAAGGACTTAAGGAAGATGTAGACTCATGAAGGTATGATTTAAAGGTCCTAAGAAAATTCCATGGGTAAATATTATTAAAGAAGGAATCTGTAGGAGCAAAGAGTTGTTCATTTCCCAAGACAACTTGGCTAAAGGAATAAAGGACTATTCAAAAGAATCAAATCTTTTATGGTTTGATAAATCATGCCAAGGAAAGGTTAATGGTTGGAAAAATAAATATTTAAGATAAAACATAAATGGCATTAAACACCCTAGTCTTTTCCCTCATGAATATGACGTTGAAAATTCAAGATCATCGAGAGCATTGAGAGGACAAAGAAGGTGGAGAGATGTAGTTTTTTATGCTACGGATTGGAGAAAGAACTCAGTCATATGGGATACTAGGAACTCACTCCCTTTGAGAATTTCTCTATTGGGTAGAAAGAAAATAGACTCAAGATCTGATAAGAAACATTGGGATAAGCCTTAAAGAAAAGAACATACAATTGCGTAGACGATGTTGGAGTATTTGAAGCATAAAATGGACCTTTTTATGATACTCATGGTTTTTTGCATAATAACGATTTTGGCCTTGTGATTGGGGTTTGGAAATATTTTCCCCTTTATTCCTTATTCAATTCTATAATATGAATACTTATAATTGATGGCTCTCATGTACACATTGATTTTATCTAATGTTTCTAAGAAAAATGGGATAGTTGCATTATATCTTTTTGCCCCCCTTTTCATGACTTAAATGGTTCAATTTTATTATTGATGATGTAAACATATTTTTTTTTTTCAAATGATCAAGAAGAATTGATTGTTGGGATAGTTTCCAATCTCATGAATCCCTTACACTAATGATGAAGTGAAGTGAGAGAGCTTGGAGAAGCTTGAGGAAGGTAAAAACATGAGGTTCAACGTGATGATGATTGGTGTAGCTAACTAGCACAAGACTAGCCCTTGAGCTTTTGAAGATTCAAATATAACATATGGGCTTGCAAATAATGCAATAAAACTCACTCTGTACTTTGTAATATCTATGATAAATAGTTGATCCAAAACAGATGAGTTTGCACAATGACTAGCTCAAAAAACATTTTATTTTGAAATGAAACTTTCAACTTCAAATGCTCAAAGAAACTAGCATAATTAAAATTAAAAAAAACACTCCTTTTTCGAGGAATGTTATAAACAGGTTGGAGGATCTAAAATGCATAAGATTACAAATACTAAGCATAACATCTAGAAATAAGCTTAGCATAATAGAGGTACCTCGATTTTTTAGGGTTGTGCAAAGATAGACCCTGCGACCTTTAAATGGAGATTGCTCAACATCTACTGAACCAAATGCCAAAAAATGTTGTAGAGTTGAAGAAGACACTATTAAATTTCAAATGAATGGTCACACTCATCGAATTTTAAGCTCGGTAGAGAGCAAATCAGCCTTTACAAGTATACTATTGTTGAAGATGATGATGCAGAGAAATGGAGCAACACAATGATGAACAAAAGTGTATGTATATTGCTTCAATGTAATGTAAAATTATTTCAAAGTCTTTATATAGTCTCTTGGAATGTTCCACAACTTCTTTCATAAGGTTTTGAATTCAAATTCAAGTAGGCTCAAGTTTTTTGTGATGAACGAACTACTTTTGCTATAATATAGGAAAGGGTGAAATCAAAACTAATGACTTGAATTCAGGTGATTTGATTGACTGATTCATTGGAAATCTCATCAATCTCAAATTCGTGGAAATTGGCTCTTCTTCTCTAAAAAGTGTAAAAAATCTAGGCTTTTTCATAAGTAAGAGATCCATAAAATATTATTATGAAATAACAAAACATGAATGTAAATGAGGACTTATTCAATGGATATTTTTGACACCTTCCAAATGATGGTTTTTGATGTAGAGCTAATCTTCCTTGAGCATAGTGCAAGCTTTATGATCCAATAGCTCCCCTTCCAGATAAAGTATGCTTGAGTCTTCAACCTTTGATAGAGTGAATACCTACTATTGCTTTGAATCTGCAAAGTTTGATTCCATCAAGTGCCTTTGTAACCATATCTGCTACTTGCTTTTCAATTGGAACAAAAGAAGTGTCAATCTACTTTGCCATGAGATTTTCTGTAATGAAATGATAATGAACCTATATCATTTTAGTTCTTGCATAGAAGATAGGGTTTTCTGCTAAGTGCATAGAGCCTACAATGTCTCCAAATATGTGAGGTTTAGAACTCACAAGTCACAAATCTGTATATAATGCTTTAACCATATTGCCTCTTTAGTTGCTATGGTCAAACCTCTATAATCTGCTTCATTTGAGAATACAACAATTTTTGGTTGCTTCTTGGAACTCCATGATACTAGCTTTGAACTTGAAGATGCTAAGTAACCAGAGATACTTCTTCTATCATCCTTAACTCGTGTCAAATATATCTTGACATCCAAATCTGATGATTGAGGATACCTTGATTGGGTTTCTACCATTCCAAGCTTCATAAGATATAGCTTGAAGCAATTTGGATCGAAGTCTATTCACAAGTTATATAGTTTTTGAGACTACTTCTACCCGTTTATAGTGTCACAACTTCTTTTCTTCAAGCATTGTTCAAGTTGATACAAGAAGGGTCTTGTTTCTTATCTTTGAAATACCATTCGATTGAGGTGAGTACCTGATATTCACTTCCCTTTTGATGCCTTTACCCTCTAAGAACTCATCAAACTCTTTGGAGAAGTATTCTCCCTTCCATCAGGTCTGCGTTTCTTCAATGATCTACTTGCATGATTCTCCATGTGCAACCAAGTAGGCATGTATTTTTTTATACCAAGCACGTGGTGCTTGCTTCAAACCATATAATGCATTTTTCATCTTGCACATTTTGTTTTCATGCCCTTTCTTCATAAAACCATGGGGCTGAAAAACATACACTTCTTTATGCAAGTCACCCTTCAAAAATGCAATTTTAATGTCCAACTAATGTATGTTCAAACCATGATGAGATATAAGTGCACAGATGCTACGAACAATACTCATTTGACATGTGGATGCAATGGTCTCATCAAAATCAATGGCTCTTTCTTGAGCATAACCTTTTGCAACAAGCCTAGCCTTATACCTGTCAACAATTCGATCGCACTTACTCTTGAGCTTGTGTACCCACTTTGTGCCACTGTCCTTCTTGCAAGGAGGCAAGTCACATAAATAGCAAGTACCATTTTTCATAATAGCATCATATTCTAATTGCATAGCAACCATCAAATTTTAAGAATTTTGTGCTTCATTAAACGAAGCGGGCTCATTCTCATCACAAAGACTAGGGGTAGCCATAACATAGCAATTTGATGCAGAAAAAAGCACAATGAGAGCCTAAACAAGTATGATATGACATAGATGCATCTAATTTTCTATCTTGCAAAGTTTGCACTAGCCATTTAGGCATAATTTTTGGCTCTCCTATATTAGCCCCCTAATCAACAAGTGCATCATATAAATCTACATAAAAAATGGGATGATCTGCATCATCATAAGGGACTTGTAAAGGTTGGGAAATTGCCTTGTTTGGACCAACACTAGATTATCTGTTGAAATGAAAAAGGACTACTCCTATTGTACTCACATGCACACATCAAACAAGCTAAGGAGGAAGGAACAAAAGATAACAAAACATGATGAATGAATTAAAGTAGAAATGGAAATGACTTAGATAAGATGCTCTATGAGCATGAGGGCTCCATGAGGAGAGGGAGCACACTCTTGGCAATGGGCTAGAGTGGAATGACTTGTGTGGAGTGAAGGGAGGCCTTGCTTATATGCATTTTGGGAGAATTCCCTTGCATGTGGGATATATGTACTGCATGAGAATGATTCTTAGCTTTGGACAAAAGGGTGGAGCATGGAACTCTCAACACCCCCCCTCCATGTGATGACGCTTTTGTTTTTAATGTGGGGGAATAGTGACATATGGGATCACTTAGTCCATTTTTTTAGGATCTAAGGACATATGGGATCCTTAGACATAAGTTGGACATATGGAATCCAAGTGTGGGACATATGGCATCCCCAGGATCTTGGGACATATGGGATCCCAAGACATATACTTGGACATTTGGGATCCAAGTGGTTTTTAATGGGATCTAGGGACATATGGGATCCCTAGACATGTACAAGGGTTTACATCATGGGGTGGCTAGTGCTTATGGAACCATTTGCCACTTTTTGAGAATTTTTCTTTTCTTGGGTCTTTTGTTGTTGGTGTAGCCTTTGTCTTATGAGTTTCATGGCCTTGTAGTGGGCTTTGAGTGTCATTTGTTTAAGCCATAGGGAAGGTCTTACTCTTTTAAAGAGCAGTTTCTAGTCCCTTTACATGGGGCTTGATATGATTTGGAAAGTGTTAATACATCTTCACTTTAGTGAAATCTCTATAATATGTAGGAAGTATTCATAGCTTCAATAGTTTATGGCATTGGGAAGGTCCTACCTTCTTTTTTATAGAAGGTGGTGTCTAATCCCATTATAAACAACCATGTGTGCATATGATGCATGAATTTATTCATCATAGATGCACATATAAACGGAGAGCATTTATAGTTGATGAATTTCCATAGATTCCAATGGAGACTAATGACATAATTGATGATGTCAATGTCTAATTCCACTCAATGAATACTCTCTCTCCTCTAGAGGAATTGGCACATTGCACACTTAGTCAGTTTCTTTCGCGATAGTCAATAATGGATAGTTGACAATGACTCCACGTTCTGCCTAGCCACTGGCCAGTCTGGTCTGTCCACATCACTTTATCTCTCATGCCAGAGCCAAGCATTCTACATCATTGCTTCTCTGGCAATCTACGGCCTAGGCGCACATCCATTATATATGATACTCATTGCATTTTAGGCTTTACAAAATGGCTTATCTACCTTGTTGTTGGCATCTCTGCTATGCCAGACATTCGTGCATTAGCATTTTTTATTTTTTTTTCTTTCAAGCTATTCATTGTCTTCTACCATCCGACTGTAAGAGCTTCTCTCTTTCCCTCTTTCTCTGTACACTGCAAGACAGCTCGATCCCGTTTGCTGAAGTGATGAACTTCCTTTTTTGGCTCTCTCTCAAGCAAACATGGCTTTGTAGAGAATGTGAAGGTGCATGTGTTCCTTATTGAACCTTGGACTCTACTCTGTCTCCAGCACCGTGAAGCTCATTGAGCTCTGGCATCTGTTCTACCATATTTTCTTCATTTATGCAGAGGGGACCACATAGGGAATTGAAGAGCTTCACGGTCGATTCTCGAACATTCATGCTACACTTCATCTCTGCATCAGGTAGACTTGTTTCTCTAGAGCTGGAGGTTAAGCGGGCCTCGAAGCTATTGAACCTTCAGTTTCTCTTTCTCTTTGATGCTGTAGTTGCATGGAACACTTTATATCATGATATAACATTTCTGTGAGGAATACAAGGGATGAACGTGGTTGCAGCCTACTGTAGGTGAAGTTGAATGCTGTTGTAGCCTACTATAGGTGAAGCTTGTGTAGCTAATTTCAAGCCTCCATTGTTCGTGCCTGTGAAAATCTGTTGCTAATGACAATCAATGACCATCGCTACCTTAATCAACACGCAAGCTGCTGCCTCCCATGGACGGGTGTCCATTTGAGGAACAGATGAAGGTCTCGTAAGTTTCGACAGCCATGGAGAAGTTGACAGAGTTACTATCCCAACTCAGCAGCCATACAGTGTGCCCCAATGCAAACTTATTTCATTGTTGCAAGCAAGTTGATCTTGTATCTAGCATGGTAGTGGGGTCACAAAAGGATGCCAAAAATGCAGTCCCCTATTTTTCCTTCAATGAGAAGTGCACTTTGCCATGAGCCCGCATTCTGTCCTTATAGAGCGTGCTTAGAGCAGAGGACACACAGGTTTATGCAATCACAATAGTACATAGTGGTGCTTAGAAGCATGAAAGAAGAACAATAATGGGAGACAAAAACCAACATAACAATGCTAGACCAAATGCCTTAAAAAAGGCAAAAAAACTTAATGAGAAGAAATAGTGCTTATAAGCACTTTTATAATGACATATGGAAGGGAAGGAGGGAAAAAGGAGAAAGGCATTAAGATCTATAGAAAGAACCAAGATCCAAGAGTGTGTAGAAACATTCTAACAACCTATGCTCTGATACCATGTTGAAATGAAAAAGGACTACTACTCCTACTCTACTCACATGCACACATCAAACAAGCTAAGGAGGAAGGAACAAAAGATAACAAAACATGATGAATGAATTAAAGTATAAATGGAAATGACTTACATGAGATGCTCTATGAGCATGGGGGCTCGATGAGGAGAGAGAGCACACTCTTGGCAATGGGCTAGAGTGGAATGACTTGTGTGCAGTGAAGGGAGGCCTTGCTTATATGGAGTTTGGGAGAATTCCCTTGCATGTGGGATATATGTGCTTGCATGAGAGTGATTCTTAACTTTGAACAAAAGGGTGGAGCATGGAACTCTCAACATTATCCACCTATAAAAAGAGAAAAAAAAGTGTCATAGACATCTTTGGAGCTAACTGATGTCTCCTTAGTACATCAGAGTAATTATCCAATCGCATCTTCCACAAAAACAACATCATGACTAACCAAAATGCATTCAATTTATGGATGATATAGATGATAGCCTTTGCTTTGAGAATTATACCCAACGAAAATACATTTCACTGATTATCATCTTATTTCCTTCATTGTTCTTCAGGTACTAATGCATATGTCAGACAACCAAAGACACATAGATGAGCAATAGATGTCTTGCAACCATGCCAAGACTCACGTGGGGTGATAG
This sequence comes from Ceratopteris richardii, assembly GCA_020310875.1. Lineage (NCBI taxonomy): Eukaryota > Viridiplantae > Streptophyta > Polypodiopsida > Polypodiales > Pteridaceae > Ceratopteris > Ceratopteris richardii. The sequence continues at coordinate 18,577,750 of CM035420.1, forward strand.
GTTGCAATGCTTTAGTGGGACACCTGTTATGTACATATGCTGCACACATAACAACCTGAAGCTAGAAACTATGTGGTGAAGCCTAACTCTTGACCATTTGCCTCACAATCTCCATGAGTGATATGTTCTTCCTTTCAGCAACTCCATTCTATTGAGGTGTCTACAACATTGTAAACTGATGTTTTATCCTACATTCAACCACAAATGCATTAAAATAAGAAGACATATATCCCCCCCCCCCCCCCCCCCCCGATCAAAATAGAAGGTGCCCATTTTACGTTCTGATAAAATTTTAGCCAAAAACTAAAACTATTTGAAGCACATAAACACTTGAGACTTTGCTTTCAATGGATATACCCATGCATGCTAGAAAAATCATCAATGAAAGTCAATAAGTAAAGATAGTTCCCAAAAGAAGGTATTCACATGGAACCATACACATCATTGTGAGCAAGCACAATTTCTTAGTAGCTCATACTGAACCATCTTTTCATATTCCTACAAGCATAGCGAACTAGCAAACTCAAGATGGCCATAGCATGCATGCCAAAGCTTTGCATCTAACATAGCCTAAGAATCTTGAATTGCACATGTTGAATCATTCAGAGATGTCGCATAATCTATGAGCTTATACACTCCATGACATAAAATGTCAGAAGCAATAACGACGTAAAAATTAGATAGATCATGAATTTTACACCTATCATCAATAGATTTCACAACCAAGCCGATCTAGGATCATGCTCAAATGGATAACAGAGTCTTCTTGATCCCTCTCATAAATAAAGCATTTGAAAGGTAAAAGAACTACCATGAGTAGTAGTCAGAATGATCTTACCAACTCCCATGATAGGATAAGGGGCGTTGTGGGTGCACGTGATAGTATTCCCTATAGGGGCAAGCTCAAGTTAAGTGAAGAAACTCTGCTACAAGGTAATGTGTTTGGTTGCCCCACTATAAAAGTACCAAACATATGAGTCTACTATAGACATAGATTATTCATGAGAAGATGGGTCATAACTGTGAACAATAGTAAATGTCCATTCTTCATTCTACACAAGAGTTTTAGACTTTGATTTGGGTGTAGAGGCATTTGCAACAACCATTCTAGCCCCCTTTTTTATGCCTCTTTTGCAGTGAGTCTTGGACAACTCTTTATGCATGATCATTTCCTTTACAATATTTGCAAAACAATTTCTACTATTTTGTTTTCTTCTCATCTTCATCATTCATCTTTGATTGTGCAAAATTAATATATTTCTATTTACTAATAGATGAGCTCCATTTATCTTTGCCCTTCTAAGTAGCCAAGAAAGCATGATCTACAACATGCATAATGGACCTGTTCTGCCTAGAGTGATCCTCCTACAAGAGAACAAAGACTAACTCCTCAAATATTAAGGCAATTGGATTGCCTTTCATCATCAATTAAAGAGTAGAAGCACAACTATGATATGAATCTGGAAAAAATCAGCAAAAGTCAACTGTGTCTTAAAATCTTTGATCTTCGTGAAAAACCTATCCTTGGAATCTCCTTCATTCATGTGCCCACTCTCCCACTACTTTTGGAGGTAAGCAACACAAGCTATATTCCTTGCCTGGTATAAAGTGGTAACTGTATCATAAGCATCCTTTGTTGTTTTCGAGGAGCGAATGTGAGGAATAATGGCATGCCAAACAAACAAGGCTATCAATGAATGTGTTTGAGCATCTCTACCATCCCAATGAAGTTTCCCTATGGTAGGTGCAATGAGAAGCACAACACAAACAAGAACCTAAAGAATATCATCATCTTCAATGCCATCTGCATCACCTTCAATAACTGTATTTGTAGATGTAACAGGACGTTTTTCAACACCTTGCACAATATTCCATAGTCCTTTGCAACCAATACATGACACATCATGTAAGCACATAATGGGTGATTGGTACCATTCAACGTATCCAACATCCAACATACAAAATACATCACTCCTTTCAGCCATGGCCATTGACTAAAATACCCTGATGCAAAAAAAAATGATTCTATCTCAAAACGTTAAACAAAATTGCCCTATCGAGGTTTGCTAAACTTGTAACAAACTTCGAGATGCTTCACCAGCATACCAAAACATGTATATACCTTTCGCACAAGAAGACAAAATTTCCTACATAGGCACTATTGATAGTGCATTATGAGGCGAAAATGAGCTCAGATCACGATATTGACACTACAAAGCGAAGGAGTATGGAACTTCTAATTGCCTTGATTATGCTCATGAATTTTCATGCAATTCTAAGATTGTGACCGAAGGGGTGTCGATGATGCCCTAGATGAAGCTGCAACTTGCTCTCATACCAATTGTTGGAGTTTGAGGTCTATGGAAGCAAGAAAATAGCAAAAGGAAGCAGAAGAAGCTTGGCGCACAACAGACAATACTAAATGTATTACCAAGAGAATGTTCAAAGATAACTCATCCATTAGGTTATAGGACTATGTACAAGCAGGGGGGAAAAACTCCTACAGAGACAGTCCTAGTGTGTTCACACACATCACAATCAAGATATATCAACAGTTTCGACCATGTTTTTGAACAATAATGATATCTTATTCGTATGTTTTCTATTTTAAGTGATGTTTACGGTTTTGGGAAGTGAGAATAAGCTGTAAGATTTTAAGTTTTTTCTCATAACTATCGTTTTCATGTCACATGAAAGTTATTGTTAACATGGTTATAGTGATGTATGCTTTATTTTGGTTTCATTATGTAAAAGAAATTTTTTGTAGGGTTGTATGCAAGAGAAGGCATAGTGTGTGTATATATATATATATATATATATATATATATATATATATATATATATATATATATATATATATATATATATATATATAGAGAGAGAGAGAGAGAGAGAGAGAGAGAGAGAGAGAGAGAGAGTGATAGAAACAGCGATAAACGTTTTTTCCCAAATGCTTATTGTTGGACATATCAAGCAGCATAATTACGAGCTTATCGACTGTATTCTTTTCCCTAAGAAAATGATTGGTGGACATACGCTGGAAATGAATGCAATTATCAGCAAACGAAAGAGAACTAATAATCTACAGTTTCTTGATTGACCTTAGCAAAATTGTGGTTGCAAAGAAAAATCAGTTTTCTGTTTGGAGAAAATATAAACTGAGATTGAAAGTGCATGAATACATCAAATGAGTAGTTAGACACAGAGAGATGAGAGTGTAATTCAATGTGTTTAAAACTTGTCTTCTAGATAAGTGTGTGTGTGTGTGTGAGATTTTTTCCTTCTCGATTTCAAACATAATTGAAAGAGTCGATCGGCAACTGCATCCCCCCCCCCAAAAAAAAAAAAAAAAAAAAAAAAAGCTAATGAAAATATTCATGTTTACATGCACAATTAGTGCAACCCCATTTTTTGTCAAAGCGATCTTTTCCGTGAACATATTTCGCATATATGAAGGGTTTTTTAAAGAATCACAAGTTCTATATAGAATACGTTATATAATTGCTGATTTTCACCTACATTAAGTTGTTTAGTTAATCTCTGTGTGACTGTATTAACTTTTCCATATGATATGTGAAAAGCTTGGCTTAAGTTTAGCAGAGAGAGAGAGAGAGAGAGAGAGAGAGAGAGAGAGAGAGAGAGAGAGAGAGTATGTCTGCGCATTTTGAGTATTATGTACAAAACAAAGAGAGAGGTAGAAAGAGAATTGCGCTTCGTTGTCAACAGAAATCAATATCATCACATATCGTTTGTACATTTTCTCAGGCGCGTCTATGTCTTTACAATGAGAGGATATACGAATCTCTCTCTCTCTCTCTCTCTCTCTCTCTCTCTCTCTCTCTCTCTCTCTCTCTCTCTCTATCTCTCACAGAGGAAGTCTTCCCTTTGCGCAACCTGCAAATGAGCCGGACATCGTCCTTATATTAATTTAGGAACATGCTGCAAATGTTTGAGCTGAGAACCACATACATTTGAAACGTTTAGATTGGACATAAAGCAATTGTCATTCTCTATGTCAGTTATCATCAATAGAATGATCTATAATAAATCTAAGCGCCTTTCTCAAAAGGTAAAGTTGCAAAAACAGGTTGAGTGAATTCACCCCTTTGTGTACTCATCGCTCAAGCAGTGAACTCAGAATGATAGATCGAGCTTTTTCTTTCAGCGATCTGCATGGCCACACGTTCTAATAGCATTATGAAAAACAACATGATTGTTTCCACAGTTTCTTGCTGCTCCGAATCAATATGACAGGTATGCTTGAACATGAACTGGAACCATTTGCACAAATCATGGTGGTACGGAAAACATATACTGCTTACTTTGCATTCGCTTCTATGCTTTCCATGAATGACTCGGGCCTTATCAACACCATGTACGAGCTTGTAAAACGTAGAATAGCTAAAGTTCCTAGTATGGCGGATACAGAAGGCGGTACTGTAAAGCCTATAATGATTAAAGTCTCTGGTTTGGTGAATTCAAAAGGCAGCAAAGGTTGGAGGAGACGGTCTCTTCAGAACGTTAATATGGCTAGAGTTGTTTTTTTTTCTGTTCTCCATACAAAGGAGGCACATCTGTACTCCTATTGTGACATATTCCAAGCAGCTGTGATATTATATGGGATGGGCAACTTTCGAAATGTCGATGGGAATCCTCGTCATTTTTCACAATTACAAAGCAGTTAAACGTACCATGGGTGTTTGTGAAATTCTCGTTTGACATTCTCAAAGGAAGAACTTTTATGTTTCTTTATCCCAAACTGATAAAGATGTCTGAATGGTCATGTCGAAATGGATTCTCTCTTTATCTCCACTGTGTGTGTCTAAAGAAATGGAAATGGATCTATGTATACAGACGTATCGTTGTTGTCATCATCTTGATAAAGGAGTCTCAATGCTCATGTAAAAATTGATTCTCTCTTCATCTCCACTCTCTCTGCCTAAAGAAACAGAAATGGATGCACGTGAACAGAAGCATCCTTGTTGTCATCATCTTGGATGATATCATTGATCGTCCCATTAAAATAGTGAGTTTTAAAGCCTGAACAGATATTCGTACTCCTGGTATCAAGCACCAATTAGACATTCATCTGCGCATAGATAGGGAAAGAGGACCAGATTGCTTTCTATGAGATCGTACAAAAACATAAGTATCTTGGTCAGAAAAAGTCTATAAACATCCGTAAAAAGATATCCGTGTTCTTCATAAACATGTTTGTTCTACTTTGAAAATCATAGAAGTATCCTGTGCAGAGTAAAGTCTACAAGTATCGAAGAAAAGATTTCCGCGTTCTACATGAACGTTTTTGTTGCATTGTGAAAATGATATATGAGGTATATTTCCACAACTATCAAAATAAGGAGGAACGCAGATAGGTTTCAAGCACTTCACGCGGTTAATGTCTGTACTGTACAAGTGTGTTTGTGTGTGTGTGTTTGTGTGTGTATGTTTGTGTGTGTGTGTGTGTGTGTGTGTGTGTGTGAGAGAGAGAGAGAGAGAGAGAGAGAGAGAGAGAGAGAGAGAGAGAGAGAGAGAGAGAGAGAGAGAGAGCACTGTGATAAAATCATGCGACACAGAACCATTGATGTAGAATCGCAGCAGTGAGCGCATGGGTCATGGGGATTCTGAGTATTAACACGATGTCGTGAGTCATCTGTGCATACTTCATGAATCTCCTCTGTATACAGGTATGATGCGTTCACCTTACATATGTGAGATATACAGACACAGAAGCTTAGACAAAGAAACCTGAGTAGTATTTAACAGATAATGAGTGATGTAAAGGAACGTGCAGTTGTTCTTCCAACTACAACAACAGAAGATCATAAAATGGAACTTATACAAAAAAAAATTACAGTAATCGGAGATAGAAAGATACAGTAATCGGAGCAAGAAAGAGTCACATAAAATGGAACTTAATCATAAAATTTAGAGACAGTATCATTCGTTCACCTCATGGCAACGTGACACAAAATCTAATTAGAAGAGAGTTACATATAAGATGGTTCCATGGATACTATGCCCCTTCACCAGCTAGACATTTCAATCTTATTCAAGCTGATAGGGAAACTAGGTTTCTCAGAAACTTCCTCTTTAAAAAGATCTGAAACTAGTCCACTTCCATTAGTTCAGTTCGATAGAACTCTTACCTTGTCACTTGAAGTGGGGGTGGGGGTCAACCCTTGTCTATGGCATTGGATATATATTGGGCCTTAGGCCAAATTTCAAACCAATCTCCCTATCGTTGTACCACCTTCTGAGAGCCTATTAAGTCTTAACCTTCACTTTGTGAGGTATGGGGGTCCCATCAATACTATGGCCACTTTCACTTTTACAATTGTTCTTTTTATGAGGTAATCTTTTGGAAATGTATTATGTTCTAACCCTTACTTTTTGAAATACGAGGGGTCCATGAATACTATTCCATTTTCACTTGTACAGTTATTCTTCTCATTAATTCAACAAGAGAGAATACGCTTGGACCAAAAAAAAATAAAATAAAATTAAAAAAATAAAATAAAATATATATATATATATATATATATATATATATATATATATATATATATATATATATATATATGTGAAATTTAATGTATTGGTAAAATACATTGGCTTTGGATTGAAGGTGAAAGGTTAATCCTTGGAAAGTAAGGGATCAAATAAAATGTATGAAATTTAGTGTAGTGGTAACATGCATTAGCCTTGGATTGAACGTGAAGGGTTCAAACCCTCTCTTCAATTTAATGTTAATGCCTGAAAAGGTAGGACGCAGGGGGTCTTTAAAGTGTTTGTCGCTCTTTCAAATCCTAACAATAATGAAAAGGTAGGTTTGGCTGCCGAGGACCGAACTTCCAAAAAGATAAAGACAAAACAATTCACATATTATCTAACACATTAAAATCCTCCTTGGTGTAAACATTGCCTTCATGGCCATGGAGACTTAGGAGACCTCTTTTTTTCATGCCCAAGTCAGTGTCGCTCTAGTAGGCCCTTCGAAAAATCTTGTTTCTATAGAGACAAACTAACAAGGAGCATTAAGTATTACTAAATGAAGCAATCGGTTGTCCTTGAGCATTGTAGAATGCTATAAGAGGCAAGACCCTCTGGAAGACCTGGAAAAAGAGTTGTGCTACCAACTTTGACAGCCCTCCTGAAGAATGGCCGATCTAAAAATCTATTTTCTTTTTAGACAAAAAGTATTTCCAATAGTAAGAATCCCCTGCCATTTAGACATCATAGAGTGTTCTTCCTCGAGAGCAACGAGGTTAAATTCAAGTGGGCTACACATGAAGGGGATGAAAGAGTTATTACCCTTATTTGTAATGTTCTCTAATTCTAGCAACTTTTTAAGCAACCCATGCTTTGTGGGATTCAGGGGTCCCATCGGTGTTAGGCCCATTCACATGTATAATTGTTCTTTCTATTAGTTAAAGCTTGAGAGAGTAGGTTGTATCGGAACTTCATTTTGAAAAAAAAAAGAAAGTTTACAATACTGTTCAAGTATGTTTTCTAATGATAATATTTTAAAACAATAGTCTTAGGTCTCCAAATCTGGAGCATGTGTTTGTTCTTTCAAAATTTTTTATCACAGAAAAGTAGATCTAAAAAGCAAAGTAAAAAAGATAAAACTGACGATACCTCAAGATAAATGTACATTTAAGCAACGCAAAGAAAAGTCAGAACCATTCGTTTAGAGATGCATGAGCGAGCAACAGAGAGAATATGATGACCTCCTAGTAATCGTATAAATATAAAGAAACGAGTTTGAGATCATTGTCACTTTTGAAGACTATCAACTTAAGCTTGCATTATGTGGCAAACAAGTTAATGTTGCATTATGTGGAAAACAAGTCTCAAGTGAAATGATGGCCATCAGACTTCTCAGCAGACTCATAACCCTCTATAATAGATCTCAATTCTTGACCTGGGAAGAAATATGAAGACTACTGCTCCTCCACAAATCACGTGCAAAGTCTTCTTCATCTTAAGAAAAGGTTATGAAAGCTACAAGGGACGATTTAGCAAACCTAAGCATTCTATTCATCAATTTAGCAATTCTCCAAAGCAAGGCTCCAAGGGAGTCGATATAGATAAACATAGTTGAGAGATTAAAAATAGTCAAAAATATCCAACAATATCTTCATGACCAGAAGTCTATCATCTTATCGCTATGGATGGGTGGATGGGTCCCGTGAACCTCGTAGAAGGAGGCCGGTCCCCCTCTACACTCCCACAATTAATGTTATATGGGGAAATTGCATGGGGCCACAAGGACTTTGCTTTTGGATTGAATGGAAACACAATGATTTAGAAGTTTCTACCCTACCGAACCCAATGGCTAGGCTCACAAACATCATCTCTTACCATCAACAGTCACACAACTTGGAAGTTATGGTTCCACAAATGTTTAGGCTCTTATAATGGATTCTCCTCATAATGGATCCTTACAGCTTAAAGCACTATGGATCATTTTTGGTCACTTGAGGGTGGAGTAGTGAGTATGCTTAACACCCCCCCCCCCACCCTCAATGTACAACCTGCAATGAACTATGTTGGAATTTGAGGTGTGTGGAAGCACACAAATAGCACAAGAAAGAAGAAAAATATTGGAGCACCAATAAACACTAAATGAATTACCAATTATGGGTTATGGGCATATATACAAGATGAAGGGGCAAGAAAATTTTAAAGAAAGAAAAAAATATCCTAGTATTCCTAAGGTCTTCACACACATCACTATCAAAATATATCAACAAATCCCCCTCAAAGAGCTGGCATTCATGTATAAGGAAGTTCCAAGCTATGTGGAAAGAGATCGATCTGCAAAAGGAAGTAAACCCAAACATTTGCAGAAAGCTTCAAAATTCTCCCTAGGAAGAGCCTTTGTGAAAAGGCATGCAACATTATCCTATGTGGGTACATATGCCAAGCTGATCTCTCTAGTAGCGAAACTCTCCTTGATATAATGAATGAACCTTAATATGCTTTATGCAAGCATGGAACATAGGGTTTCTTGCAACTTCCAATGTGCTTTGACTGTAAGGAAGATAGTGATGTTAGAAGACTGACCAAGACCCAAATCAACCAAGAGGCATCTAAGCCACACACACTCAACATTCGCTATGAAAGATGCCCTATAATATGCCTCACAACTAGATTTGGTGACAGTAGGGTGCTTCTTGCTCAATCAAGATATGCATGAGCTACCATAGCATGAAGGAAAAACCACTAGTTGACACACATGTCATAGTAACCAACCCTTGGGATAAAGCAATCCAAGTAGTTGGGTAACGCTTAACCACTTGCCAATGCTTGGAATCTAACCAATGCATAAACATGCTCATCTGCAAGACACCAAACTGAATATGAGGTCAAGTCATGCATAAGTAACTCAAGCATTCAATAGCGTGCTGATAGAGAAAAACATCAAATGCATCTCAAGCATCATGAAGACTCCACGGTAGACCTCTTTCCATAGGTTTGCAATATTCAAGGCCAAAATGTTGCAATAATGTGTCAATATATTTTGTTTGATTCAAAGTTATTCCCCCATCAGGTTGCATAAACTGAATGCCCAAATAATGGTGAAAATGCCCCAAATCTCACATCTCAAGAGAGGCATGTAAATCAGCCTCAAATTTAGCAATATGCTTCTCATTAGGACGGGTGAGCAGCATATCATCAACATACACAAGAATGATCAGAAGTACATCATCTGCATGCTTAACATATAAGGTGATCTCAATTGGAATGATCTCAAAACCATGTGCAATCAAGTAGGCATGTATCTTTTCATAACAAGCACGTGGTGCTTGCTTAAAATATACAATGCATTTTTCATCATGCACACTTTTTTTATGCCCTTTCTACACAAAATCACGGGACCAAAATACACTTTTTCATGAGAGTCACAATTCAGAAATGCAGTTTTAATGTCCAACTGATGTACACTCCAATGATGATGAGTTGTAAGTGCACAAATGCTACAAATGTTTGGCATGTCGATGAAAAGATCTCATCAAAATCAATGCCCTTCTATTGACCATAACCTTTTAAAAAAGCCTAGCCTTATATGTGTCAATTGTTCCATCAAGCTTACATTTATGCTTGTAATTCCATTTAGTGTCAATGGACTTTTTGCTAGGAGAAAATCACATAAAGACCAGGAACCAATTTTCATAATAGCATCATATCTTGATTTCATAGTAGCCATCTATTTTTTGGGATTTTCTGCTTCATCAAAAGAAACAAGCTCATTCATTCTCATAACAAAGGCTAGAGGTAGCCATTGCATATTAATCTGATGCAAAAGAAGCATTAGGAGAGCTAAAACAACTACAATATGATAAATTTGTATCTAATTTGCTATCTCTCAAAGTCTGCACTAGTCATTTAGGCATAGTTTTCATCTCCTCTATATTAGCCATGTCCTCAACAAGTGCATCATGTAAATGTGCATCAGAAATGAAATCATCTACATCATCATGTGCAACCTATAAAGGCTAATAAATTGCCTCATTTGGACCATTACTTGACTATCCACTTGTTAAATAAGGCAGCAAAGTGTTATACACATCGTTGGAGCTCATTGATGTCTCCTTAGCACATGAGGGTAATGGTTGAATTGCATCTTCCACAAAAACAACATCATAACTAACCAAAATGTGTTTAGTCTATGGATGATATAGATGATAGCCTTTGATTTCATAATTTTACCAAAAAAAAAAACATTTCATTACTTTATCACCTAATTTCTTGTGTTGTTTTGCAAGCACTAATACATATGCCGAAGACAGATAGATGAGCAAGAGATGGCTTGCGACCATGCCAAGCCTCATATAGAGTGATAGATTGTAGTGCTTTGGTGGGACACTTGTTAAGTACATGTTTGAAGCACATAAACACTTCGTACATTTTTTCTAAATGGTTACACCCATACATGTCTGGAGAAATCACCAATAAAAATCAAAAAGTAAAGGTGATTTCCGAAAGAAGGCGTCTACATAGCATCATAGACATGTACTTCAAGTCCTTTTTTGAAGAAGCCCAACATGAAGTAAACACCTATCACAAGCAGGTAGTAAACTTGGAGAAGGCTAACCAATGCAGCCTATAGAAAATCCAAAAGCGTCAGAAATAAATAATAGTCAAGGATGCAGCCATCAATGAATTGAAACATTGATTGAAAACAGAAGTCAAAGATCGTGCACTATTGTAGTAGATGGCCACTGCTCTTTGGGAAACCAACAAGCATTTCTCTCTACAACTCATTCAATAAGATGCACATATCTGGTCCATGAATTAGTAGGTCACTACACTGCAAAGGACGCTTGAAGAGGAGCATGCTTCAAAGGTGGAAACTACAAAATTGGCCTCTAAGAAAATTCAAAGTTTACAAACTTAGTTGGAAGTGGCCATTCATCATTGGATGAAAGCTGAATAGCATGCTATGTATGAACATCAATGCAGAAGCCATATCTTGCGGCAATATTTTAACCTATAAGAAGAGTTCGACATCCAATTGGACCAAGCCTAGAGTCGTAGATTTTTGTCCCAAGAATTGACCTCTAAGGCCACCAAGAAAATCATGCTCCTTCTAATAGAAGTACAAATACTACTGTGGTCCATTACCAAGAAGATTCAACAGACTTTTGTTGATGCCTGCACCTCTTTTATTTATGATGTTTTTACCCCATTGGATGACGACAAGGGTGTTGATTAATTTTGTATCTTAGTACTATGTTTTTTCGGTTAAGGTCCTCTGGGCATGCCAATGTTAGCATCAGATGGATATTTTTGTAAATATTAAAAACATGTATACCAAATAGTCTCATTGAAAAGGTAATGTAAATGTCGATGCATGTAGTAGGGAGAACAAGCATGGGTGTGTTGCAAGCGTAAGGCCGTGATGCTAGAGTTTGATGACTCCTGGCTTATTCTCTAGCATGCATAGCAAGGACTAAATTTTGTTTTACCACTGTGTCCTTGCTCTCTTCTCATTTTTCTTTTGCTATATTAAGATTGAATCCATGTTGAATAGTTTACCATACATTGATCTGTTTATGCTGAAGTTGATTGTGTGCATATTGAAAATATTCCAGAAAGTGCTATGTGGATAATACCAAGCTTCATCTAATAACCCATTGTGATAGATTAATGCATTAGTTTGATTACATGGAGTGGGAAAATACCAAGGGACTCTATCTATAGAATCCTACCATCCCAAGAACCCCGATACCCTATCCTATCCACTTCCATCTCACTGGATAGAATTGGATTAGGAATAGAGATTAACAGGTTCATTTAGAGGTTGTAAGGAATTGCAAAGGTCTTTTTTGCTCATCATGTGATAAGAGGCACCAATGTACAATACCCATGAGTCATATGTTCCTAAATATTTAGTCTCGCAGCATACCTCCTTTATCTTAACAAATAACTCAAGCTCTATTTCTATAGTGTTGGCAGACTCCTTGCCCTTTCCACCTCTTGAAGATCCATTCTTCTCTTATATGTTCTTGATGTGATAGTCTTGAATTTCATGGCCTTTCTTCTTACAGTGGAAACACTCTCCCTTGAACTTCTTTTTTTCGTTCTTCTTTTTTTCTCTATCTTTGAAGCCTTGGCTTTGCCTCCTTTCACATTGAGTCCTAGCTCCTCCCCCGTGCCTCATCACATTGAGTCCTAGCTCCTCCCCCGTGCCTCATCACATTGAGTCCTAGCTCCGCCCCTATGAGTAAGGCATTGAATTCCTCAAACATTAGAGGTTGAGGTCTGATTTGAGAGTTACATTTTGTTTCCAAACCATCAAACCTTGGTGGATAGACTCAAAGAAAATGGAGAGCTAGCTCCTCACGTGACTTTTGTACAGTTGCTCCTACCATTTGGTCCTATAGATTCTTTATGTGATTGATAAACACCACTGTCATCTCCTCATCAACAAAACTTTCTACTGCTAGCTAATTCTTCAAGTTTTGAATCCATTTTTGATTATGAGTTTCATATTGATTTCTCAATATGTTCCATGCTTTATAGGCCGTTCGTAGTATGCCGAATGAGAGTTAGAACATTATCACTAGTACTTGTAACTAGAGTGCAAAATGCATCTCTGTTTCTATGTTTCCAAGAACGTAGAAGATGAGCATTAGGATGAATCATTCAACAATGATTATTTGGATCGTCTATTTCTTGGGGCTCATGAATAGTCCCAAGAAGAGTCTCTAGAAGCTCATATGAATCAAGGATAGAAGTGATTTTAAACTTCCATAAGGTGTAATTTGTACCATCAAGCTTACCTTTCATGAAGTTTGATGGTCTTATCCGCAACATTGGGATTACAACCATCATTGTTGTTCTTGCTTATGCTCCACCTACTCTTGTTGAAGAACCACCTTGATTCCTAGTCGTAGATGATGATGCACCACTTGAGATCTTCTCTCTTCTATCATTGAACTCCCTACAACCTTTGCATTTCTGCTTCTACATCACTCATAGCCTCTTGAGGTCTAATACCATGTAAGAAATAATAGCACATTGGAATAGACTAATAGAAAAAGTTGAGAGAAAAAAAAAACAAAGATAGATGCAAACTGATAGATAGAGAACTCAAGCTCTCAAATTGCCAAGAGTAATGCAGCTACGACGATGGTACTACCCACCTATGTGCTCCCAATGTGGAGCTTAGATGGCCATCTAGATAGATTGTAGATGAAGGGCATACCAGTGCACAATGTTGTGTAAAGTTATACATGGGTCATTTTTATATAGCTCTTATTAGGGGAGTTGGTATAAATAAACATAGTGAGGAGATTCAAAATAGTCAAAGCATTCTGAAATTTGATAATATCTCCACGATGAGAAGTCCTACTGCTTGGCCCTATAGATGGGGAATAGGCTTCTCACACCCACTAGAAGGGGCAAACCCTGCTCTACACTCCCCTCATTAAGGTTCTATGGGGAAACCACACAATGCGACAAGGCCTTTATTTTCACCTTGAATGGAAATGCAATGACCCGGAAGTTTCTGTCCTACCTAACCTAATGGCTAGGCTCAAAAAGATCATCTATTACCATCAATGATCACACATAAACCTCATCTAAATTGGTAGTTAGGGTTCCACAAATGTCTAGGCTCTCACAATGACTTCTCATCACAATGGGGGCCTTACAACATATCACAATGGAGTCACAATGGATCACGTGGTCACTTGATGGTGGATTATTGAGTATATCTAACATTCCACACATAGTTCTCACTCTTTGAGCAAAGATACCCTCATTTCAAAAAAAGTGAATGTCGATCACTTCTAGTTCATCCCAATAGTGGATAGTCGATAGCGATCATTAGGGAAAAAGATGAATCCTACATGGGCCTTTTGAATTAGGGAGTGATTAGTGATGGACCAATCAGAAGAGGGTGGTTAACATAATCTATAGCATATAAATTAATAGGGTAAGGGGGGAGGAGGGGAAAGGATTCTCCTATGTTCAAGTTTTGCCTCTAGAGAGAAAGGAATCTTGTAACTTGCCTAGGCCCAAAAATTAAAAAAATTTTAAAAGTTCTAAAACTCATCATAATGCCATTCAATGCCCTCCAACCACTTTTCAACATCAAAAGTGTTATTTTTGACTTGTAAATCAAAATCCGTGCATGAACTAACGTGAAAAAAGTGACCTTTCCAAAAATAACTCAAAATACAACTTTCGCCCTCCAAAACCTCACACTTTCATACCCGTTCCAGAAATTCATCTCTTTCCACTACTTTCTCTCCCTAGCACACCATTGAAGCTCCTATGTCTGCATGTTTTCTCTATGCATCTTCTTGTTTGAATTCCTACTATCACTTCCATAGCTTGAACTCCAATGCAGAGACATAAATCTGATAGGCATCCAAAAGATGAGGTTATCACATTAAAATGTCACAATATCAAGGTTGTAGAAGGAAATTGGTTAGGACATGAGTTTTACAAAGGTGCATGGGTGTACATGCAACCCTCTGGTGTTGGCCCTCATCATGTAAGAGATCATGGAAACTTGGATCTTCATTGGAAAGGGAAGCTATTGGGCTTCAAAAAGCTCAAAAATGGTGAAACAGATGCCATTGTACAACACGTTTTTGCAATGTCAAGCATGAAACTCGAAAACTCAAACAAAATAAGATATCCTATCATTTGTAAGTATTACTCATTGATTCCTATTCTAATTTCTTAATATACCTTATTCAGATGTGTATTTTTTTGTTGTAGATATATTTCCTTCTACATTGGTGGAGGACCAACCACTTCATCGTATTACAGGTACTTTCCAAGCATTGCATGCAGATGTTGGAGCATTAGTCATTCCACAAGCCCATCCTACTCAGCTTTTATTTGAGAGAGTTTTCTTTTACACACATACATATATTTTACCCTCTTCATCAAATGATTTTGGTACATTAGAGATGATTATGTAGATTCTCTTTTCAACCTTGACTGTCCATAACCTAATATATTGACCTTGACATCTTTGAAGCATAAGATGTTCATGGAGATACATCACTCTTCAAAATTCACAAGTGTCTAGATCTGTAGGATTGCATTAGTGTGTTCCCATTCATTGTTTCGTACATCTATTTCAGATATTCACAATTCTAGAGACTTCAACAGTGTTCATGTTAAAAGCTATCACCTATGAGCATGTGGAGGGTTTAGTAGGTGAAAATTGGGCACTTGTAGAAGGATGCACCAATGGTGGGATAGATACCTTTGCAAAATTGGTGCAACAGGGATAGGATTTGACTATATGGATGTGTAAACTTGGAGAATGGATACCATTACAAAGTTCTACGGGCTTTTTAATTTCATTTGAAATTAAGATAAATCTGCCCGATAATGAAATGGGAGTTATTTCAGTGAATCATCATTGGACACTTGGGAAGGTGAAAGAACATCTAGTAATAATGGGATTTTAGGATCTCGATCAATCAAAGTTTAGAATACAAGGACATAAGGTAAATAATTTATGGTACTATTTCTTTCATTTATACAAAGTATTATATTAAAATATGATATTATAAAGCTTTTCATTTGTCTAGAGATTGGCAGGAGGTTGGAGGATAAAATTAAAGTCCTTCTTGAATGGAGTGTAGATGGAACTCAACTTTCATTGTCATAGGTGAAGAACTATTTGATACTGGAGTTTCCACATAACCCATTTTCCATTCATACTCTGTGCTCTGCTACAATGTAATGCACATGTCAAAAATGAAAGAAGTAAAACTTTTAAATCTCAATATGATGTACAAATTCTCAAATCTTTGATTTATGCCATGGCAGTATATATTACAATTTTAGAATTCCAAGAATTTTATTTTCTCTATTGTGTAGATATGATATGTCTTATTATTTTAAATGATTATCTGTTCAATCTTTTTTATGAGCCAATTTTTTTTTGAGAGTTCTATGCATGAATCTTTTACTTAGGTATTAGTTTTACTTTTAAATGGATCCCATTCACTTGAAAATATTGGAACTACTATAAAAGCAAGTCTCATTCTCTCGTTTCTCACTTTTGTAACCAAGAAGATCTAGAATCACTCCAAGAGCATGCACTCCATAGCAATCATGCTGTCGTTACATGCAATGGCGGCCTCAACCTCTACTACCCCCTGTCCAAATGTCCTCGAGAACTCTTGGATGAGTTCTTAGAATGAACTGAGTACAAAGGTCAAACACACTTGTATGACCTTGTCTCTAGAGTCCTTGACCTGGACAAGACAATTCAACTAAACTCTGTTGTGCTCAAGGAAATCATAGAGCTCCTTGAGTACTACATATTGCACTATTCCATAGATTTTCCACCTTACGAGGGCAAGTGGGTCCCTTAAGTGCTTCATGGTGATTGCTGACCATGTAGGGCATTTGTTGCATGAAGCGCCTTAAGTGCTTCAGGTGATTGCTGACCATGTAGGGCATTTGTTGCATGAAACAATGCCTTAAATAAAGAAACTTAACAAAAAGAAGAGGATGGGTACTAGGTACCTTTCTTACATCTCCACAACAATATTTATCATCAATGAGGAACGAGAGCCTACACCCATGGATCTCCCCAACCTTGTCACAAGGGGATTTGATCATGAAAAAAATGAGCCCCAACCAGAGGTCATAGACTTAACCAGAGAGAGTGGTATAATCCACAGAGAGTTTCCTGGTGGTCTGGAGGACAAACTATGTGAGAAATCAACCATGGAAGAGCCCCACCATCAAATCTCAAGCCCTTTGAGCCCACATTACGAGAGGTGGAAATTGAATATCTCTCCATCATCATTGTTGATGAAGAGGAGTTTTTCTCCTTCATGACATTGAGAAGGCATTTGGACTCCATATGAATGAGTGCCTAAGTCTTTTCTCCACTATGTCAAATGTTCCACTTGATAATACATCTCATATACTTGAAAAGAAAGCTATCCCACTCGGTGATTCTCTGATAGACACCATAGTGATGGTGTGCGAGGATATTTTGACAAATGATAACAATTATACAATGGAAGAAGAGTTCAGTGCAGCATGACGGAGAATTATGAAGGACAAAGTGAAATGATTCAACGGTGATGCACCATAGTGTGCTCTCCTTCTCGCGAGCTCCACAATGATATCTTCAGAATAGAAAACCGAGATCTTTAGGCCGCACACGATGCTCTACACAGAGACTGCAAAACACGCGGAAAACACAAGTTACAGTGAGCACAAATATAGACTTCTTAGGTCTTACAAATGCGGTCGGACTTATAGTCTATGACTGACCAGGCCTCTATATGTTTTATTAAAGAACATATATAAGGAAGTGTCCGGTGGTCATTTGGCCTTTCACATGGACACTAATAGTAACAATCTCCCACTAAAGGCCAACATGGCCAAAGTAACTCTGGGAGAAAAATAAAGAATGATAAAGAATACCTGAGTGTAAGTATACAAACTATACCTCCCACCTCATGGGCATGTTACACAATATACCAATGACTATGTATGATCAAGAATCAAGTAACCCCCATCAAGTGACAACAATGTTGAAAGCTAACCTGTGGTAGAGCTTTAGTCAAAATATCTGCAACATTATCTCGAGTGTGAACCTTCTCAAGAATAATGCACTCAGTGGCTAAGCAATCTCTAATGAAGTGATACCTCACCTCAATGTGCTTGTTCTTTGCATGATAGACTGGATTCTTAGCTAAAGCAATGGCACTCTCACTATCACTGAGCAAGCAAGGTACATGCTGAGGTAAACCCATATCACAAGCAAGACGAGAAAGCCACAATGCTTCCTTACATGCCTCACTTGCTGCAACATACTCTGCTTCTATGGTGGAAACAACTGTACATTCTTGAAGATGAGATCTGCAAGAGATAGCATCTTCAACAAAATGAAAAATGTACCCTAATGTAGACTTACGATTGTCTACACAACGAGCATAATCAAAATCTGTGTAACCAATAATGATGCTTTCCCTCTACCTAATCATAGACACTTGTCCTTAGTGCCACTCAGATATCTCAAAATCATCTTGATCGCTTCCCAATGTTTCTTGCTAGGATTAGACATATATCTACTCACAACTCCCATTGCAAATGCAATGTCTAGTCTTGTACCTACCATCGCATACATGAGACTACCAACAACAGACTGATAGGGAACTTTGGTCATGAATTCCTTTTCCTCATGTGATTCGGGGCAATCATCCTTGCTCAATTTCACATATGTGGGTAAAGGTGTACTCAATGTCTTTCCACCTTGCATATTGAACCAGTGAAGTACTTTGGATATGTACTCACTTAGAGAAAAGTATATGCATCTTTTACTCCTATCACGAGTAATGCGCATGCCAAGAATATATTTGGCATCCCCCAAATCCTTCATATCAAATGTGTGACTCAATTTCTTTTTAAGAATTGACAAATCATAAGAGGACTTCCCAGCAATCAACATATCATCGACATAAAGTATCAAGCATATCAAGCTACCATCTGAGCATCCCTTTGTGTAGAGACAATGATCCTCATTGCTTCGAGGATAGCCTTGAGATTTCATAAAATCATCAAACTTTTGGTACCATTGTCTAGGGGACTGTTTAAGTCCATACAAGCTCTTCTTAAGATTACAAACTAGACTTTCCTTGCCAGGAACTACATAACCCTCTGGTTTTTCCATATAGATATCATCTGTAAGATCTCCATGCAAGAAAGCAGTTTTCACATCTATTTGGACTAGTTCTAAGTCCCGCATTGCAAGGAATCTAAGCAACATGTGCATGGTAGTCATCTTGACCACCGGAGAGAAGCTTTCCTCGAAATCAACACCATGTTGTTGCTTAAAACCCTTTGCGACGAGTCATGCTTTATATTTTGGGGAAGCACTATCTAATGTGAATTTCAGCTTATATACCCATTTACATGGTAAAGCTTTCCTGCCCTTTGGCAAAGTTACTAAATCCCAAGTACCAATCTTGTGAATAGCTAACAAAATCTAAACCTGGAACATATCTATCAAGTGGATGTGAGACACGTGCAGAACGTCTCAATGTTTGCTGAACAGGAACATGTGCAAACTAATCTGAATGGACATTCTCTTGAACATCCCTATGTGCAGCATTTTTATGCATGCTAACGGGAGGACTAATATCCTCAAACAACACTGTTCTCACTTCAACCTCGTTAATGGTCTGTTTATGCATTTTATACTCATTAAAAATGACATCACTACTTCTGATCACTGGTTGTGTTTCAGGATCCCATAAGCGATATCCAAATTGTCCTTCTCGACCATATCCAAGAAAAATGCATTTCTTTGACTTATGGTCCAACTTTTGTCTAAGATTCTTGGGTATATGAACATATGATTCACACCCAAAAACTCCAAGATGATCATAATATGGTGGCTTCCCTGTCCATAACTCTTGTGCCACTTTTAGACCTTTGACAGTACTAGGTGAAAGGTTAATCACATGAACTGCATTCAATACTGCTTTTGCCCAAAAGCCTTGTGAGAGGTTTGCATGATGCAACATAGAGACTACTCTATCTTGAATAGTTCTATTCATCCTCTCAGCTACACCATTCTATATTGGGGTATAAGGAGTTGTAAACTCTCTATGGATCCCTCTAGACTGACAAAAAAAGCTAAATTCATATGAGGTATACTCACCCCCATTATCTGAACATAAAGCCTTAAGCTTGGTTCCCTTTTCAGTCTCAACTGAAGCAAGTGTTAGCCGCCGGATTGGCAATTGTAAAGTCTGATCCTTTTTCATATTCCACACGAACCGAAAGGTCATAGCGTACATGATGTATCCATTTATAAGTTAATGAAAGGATGCTCCGGCAACGTTTAGTTGGATCACCACACTGTCTGTCTGGGTGATTAGTCTGTGACGTTATTGTGTGCAGAGTTTGAGTTTAAGAATTATCCTGAGTATTGTGTTGTCTTCTTCGCTGATTTCGGTAATTTGTGATTTACATAAACGACCAGAGGAGTCGTCAGACTATTTGTCTGGTTGATGAAGTCGGTGTATTTTCCGAGGTGTGTTATATAATTCTGAGTGATTCTATGTCTTCTGTTCTATTTGATTATCTGTATCTGTACGTTACAGATTGAGTTACTGTTGTTGTCCCTATTGTCTTAGAGAAGTTTGTGTCAGTGTACCGCTAAGTTATTATTGTGAGTTTGTATTACGGTAGTCCTTATATTGTGCGTTGTCACTAAGGAAGTCTTAATCTGTGTATGAATCGGCATTCGATGAGTAGATGAATCAGAATAGTAATACGATAAAGGAAAGAAGTCCGAGTTCTCGGTTAGTAAATGTTGGATTAGTAGAGATGTTGAACAGACTACCATGAGAAGTGACTAATTGGGAAAATTAAGTACAGGGCCTCTGCTTAGCAGACCCCTTCCACTCCCAAGAACCCGAATAGATGTTTAAACGCGCTTCTGACGGCAAAGCGACATTTAACACTAGTTCCATCTGTGGGAATGTGGCACCTTATGTAGCAACAGAGTGTTGCAAAGTGATTGTGGAAAGAAAGATTGTGAAGCGACAGTAAGGAAGAGTAGTACGCAAAGTATTGCAAACGTGATATATGCCGGTTACTCGTTCCGGTGAGTCGTACCTGAAGTATAGAAGAAACCAACAGTCTTGGGCGATACCTAATTTGCTACGGATGCCCCTAGGAGGTAGAAGTGTAGATAAGTTTAACCCATTTTTCAAGGAAGTGAAGAACATTAGTAGTGATTCCGGTAGCATTTCGGTGGAAGGCACTGCAATTTTGGCAGATTCCAGTGCGATTTCGGCGGAGTCTGTTGAAGATATCGTAACTCCAGAGTCTACCAGGATGCAGTATGCAGTTAACTTAACACCATCTGGTCAAGATTTGAATTTGTTTGAAGATAGAAGCATGTTGGCCAAAGAAATCAGTAAAGGTGAAAAAGTACCTTGTTTTGGTGAAAATTCGACAAATTTCGGTGATATTTCGGTCCCAGTTACCGAGAGTTCACAGTTTCCCGTTGAGAGTTTACCATTACCTGGTGAATCTTCATTCCGACCACCACCATTCAGAGTAAGCTTCCCTACCTTTGATATCAAGGAGGAAGGTAGCTTTTCGAAGCTGAAATCCGAAAGAGACTGAATGATATTATCAAGCCGGAGAGTACACAGGCTGATGATACAGATTCCGACGGTCAAGAAATTCAACCTCGGAACTCAGGAGATAGTAACAATACAACAACCAGCACCATGAGTGGGCAGCAGCAACAACATCCATTTGCACCCCAATCGACTCCAACAGGAGTAACATACACCAAATTCGGTGGATTTCTAGGTGATGATCCTGATGCCCATGTGCATACTTTTGAGATTTGTTATGCAGTACTAAACCATCCACCAGATTCGGCATACAAGGCCATTGTATTCCAATCTACATTAGTTAATGAAGCAACAAGATGGCTTACAAAGTATGATTTTAATCATTTTGTTACCTATGAGGCAGTATGGGATGCCTTTCTGCAGAGATTCCAGTTAAAGAAAAACCCAGCCGAAATTTTTGATTATTTACAGAACAACAAACAGAAACTGCACCAGACTGTGCAGGAATATGCTACCTTGTTTAGAACACATCTGAGGCAATTACCGCCGGCTCATGCCAACCTATCGGATGATGTTATTACTCAATGGTTTATTAATGGGTTAACTCCACAGCTCAGACAAATTATGATCATCCGCTGTGTGGGAGCTATGACACTAGATGCCGTTATTGCAATGGCTTTACAGCTCGAGAATAAGGTTGGAGGTTTTACCGAAGACCTGGAATGGTTGAAAGCCAGTAAAAATGTTGTATAAGATCAAGCTAGACAGATGTACTACACCACGTGCAAGAATTCAAGGCATACCAGTGCCACTTGTGCCCTCAATCAGTTGTTTTGCGCTATCTACAATACCACCAGACATTCCATCGAAAACTGTGCATACAACGCCAAAGTGCAAGGAACAACAACAGTAAATGCAATTATACAGGAACCAGGGCAGCCTGCCACTCACTATGTACCTCCTTAGATGAGAAACAACCAGTAGCAAGGATACCGAAATTATCGAGGATAGAGGAATAATAACTACAATGAAAACCGTTGGCAGACCGGTACATCGCAAGAAGGTCCTGCTTTGCCACCCCCTCGTTGTCATTTTTGTGGGGAGTTTGGTCACATTCGAAGATTTTGTAAAGATGCAACCGAATATGATCAAAGGAAGAAAGAACGTCAGAACCCAATGACAAATATGGTTCATATCACACCAATAGAAACACAAGCCGCAGTAGTTCAGACCAGATCCGGTAAGCCATTACAACCAGCAGCTGAAATATTTGAACCAGGCATTCATGAACAATAGAGAATGTATAACAAAGCTAGCCAATGGACTACCGCAGAACCTTCAGTGTTCCCAGATCCAATTCTGATAACACAAGTTCCGCTGCCAAAGGAAGGATTGCAGGAACAAGAATCAACCATAGTAACAAACGCATCGTCTTCAAAATCGATGAAAAATACAAGCCAAGAAGATCAGACATGGGAAATTTTATCTAAAGCATCCATTACTCTCGCTCTTGGCCAGTTACTTGCATTAGTACCAGGAGTTCCGCAACAGTTTCAGCAACAGTTCAGTCCTGTGTCTTCTTGCATTCCAGCAATGGGGACAGTTCAACCAAAAACTGACTCTACGGTGGATCATTCGGTTCCTTTAATTATGGTATGGTACAAAAATCATAAGATTACACAAGTACTAATTGATGGTGGGTCTGGTGTAAACATAGCCACTGCAACACTTTGTAAGAAGTTAGGATGGACGAAAATTGAGCCTGTCTAGTTTGTTGTTAGAATGGCCGACCAATCCAGAGTCCACCCAGTAGGACTTGTAAGAAATGTCCCAATCAATTTGCAGGGTACAACTTTTAAGATGACTTTCGTAGTTTTAGAACTACCGGAGTCCAGTCTTGATTATAATCTTCTTTTCGATCGTCCTTGGTTGAACCAAGCTAAGGTTATACAAGATTGGTCAGCACAGGAACTGACTTTTAAGGACAATAACCGTAAATATGTTGTAAAATTAGATGCTATTCAGCCCTGTGAACTCCATGCTAGACCTTATGTAGCAGAACCAGTTCACATGTTGGATGGTTTGTCCGATGATGAAGAAGAAGAATTTTTGAAGAATAACATTGATTTGATCTCCCTAGGGACCGTTGACTTACAATCGGTTGTAGATAACTGGAATCCGGTAGTTTGTACGGTGATGCCTCTGACCGACGAAGTAGAGATAAAAGATAATCTTGCTACGGATGAAGCTGCTATACAACAACTTTTATAGTCAGTTGATGATCCAGGAAAACCCCGTCAATTCTATGTTCCTGAAGATGAGTTGATCATCTATAATTTAGGAGATGAAGTTAATCAGCGACCTATCAAGATAAAGGAGGGATTGTCTGAAGTGTTTCAAGCAGATTTGATCCACCTTATTCGTGAGTTCTCTGTTGTTTTTGCATGGGATTACCGTGACATGAAAGGTCTGGACCCTCGTATCTATCAGCATCGAGTTGTACTTAAACCGGAAGCAAAACCAATTAAACAACCCAGCTACCGGATGAATCCTAACTATGCAGCACAGGTAAAGGCAGAGCTTGATAGGTTATTAAAAGTCGGATTCATCGTACCAGTAGAACATGCAGAGTGGATATCTCCAATTGTTATTGTTCCTAAGAAAAATAAGCAACTTCGAATATGTGTGGATTACCGGAAACTGAATGCAGCTACAGTGTCTGATTCGTTTCCTCTTCCATTTCTTGACACAATGCTTGACAGAGTAGCAGGACATGAAATGTACTCCTTCTTAGATGGTTACAGTGGGTATACTGAGGTCAAAATGGTTGAGCAAGATATACCGAAAACAACATTTATTACCAATTGGGGTGTTTTTGCTTGCACAATTATGTGGTTTGGATTAAGAAATGCTCCTAGCACTTTTCAACGATGTATGTAGGAAATCTTCTCACCCTATCTTACTTCCTTTATGCAAGTATATCTAGATGATTTCTCTTTATTTGGTAAAGTGGTAGCACACCTATATCATTTACGGTGTTGTTTTGAGAAATGTCGTGAATACAGACTCTGCCTGAACCCAAACAAATCTGTTTGTGCGGTTTCGTGTGGTAAGCTGCTTGGTCATATTGTGTCTGCACAAGGCATACAAGTGGATCCAGATAAAATTGCAGTCGTGTTAGAAGCACCTGTGCCTACTACGCCGAAAGAAGTGATGAGATTTATGGGTCAAGTCAGATGGCATGGTCGACATTTACGGTGGCTTGCTCATTTGGCAATACCTCTAAACCAGCTAATAACTAGTAATCCTCGACAATTTAATTGGACACAAGAATGTCAAACAACATTTGATTGTCTAAAAGGCTTATTAACACAGGTTCCAATCTTACAACCTCATGATTGGGAACACCCATTTCATGTTTTGTAGACACATCATATATCGCCATTGGAAGTGTCTTAATGCAACAAACTGATAAGTGGTTTCGGCCTATTTACTATGCAAGTAGAAGGCTTGCTCCCGCTGAAAAGGATTATTCAGTCACTGAAAGAGAATGTCTTGGTTTGGTATATTCTGTAAAGAAATTTCGACATTATTTACTAGGCCGAAAATTCATCTTTCATGTAGATCATGCTGCACTGGTATATCTAGTTCGGCAGCAGCATTTAGGTGGTCGATTAGCGCGTTGGGTTCTACTGCTACAAGAATTTGAGTATGAAGTGATCCATTGACTTGGAACTGCACATGCATTAGCAGATTTCCTTTCTCGATTGGATTTTGGTGAAGCTCCGGTCGGTGTTGATGACACCACACGTGCAATTTATGTTACTGAATCAACTAATGATGAATCAACAGAACCTCCAGTGACACCTACTTACTATGATCAGATATTAACCTTTCTTACTGATGGATATCTTCCTGCTCAGACTTCTCCTCCAATGCATAGGAAAATTACAGTTTACAGTCGCAGATTCCGGTTGATTGCTGGAGAATTGTACTATATGGATCACACTAGAGTTTTACTTTGTTGTATTCCTCCACATGAAGTAAACTCAGTTATCGCTCTAGCACATTCAATACCTTCCAGTGGACATTTTGCAGCAGATTTAACGCACCGGAAATTTTTGCAAAGTGGACTTTGGTGGCCTACTATGTACATAGATGTATCTCAGTTTGTCAAAGAGTGTGACAATTGTCAGCGGTCTGGATAGCCTTTGCAACGCCACTTTTTCCCTCTCCAACCTGTATTACCATTGGAGCCTTTTCAAAAATGGGGTCTTGATTTTATTGGACCTATTACACCTCCAGCAATACTTAGCAATAATCGTTATATTCTGACATGTATAGATTATGCTACCAGATGGGCAGAAGCATGGGCTTTACGGTCTGCTACAACTATTTCGGTAGCAAAGTGTCTAATGAAAGATGTATTTCCACGATTTGGATTACCTTTGGAACTTGTGACAGATCAAGGCACACATTTTGTTTACAATTTAATGAAAGTGCTTACACATTCTTTTCAGATTATGCATAAATTCAGTTCCCCTTATTATCCTCGTGCTAATGGCTTGGCTGAAGTTACAAACAAGACCTTATTGAATATGCTTCGTAAACTGATTTTGGAATCACTTGAAAGATGGGATCAGTTACTACCTGCAGTATTATGGGCATACCGAACTACATATAAAGTTGCCACCGGACCGACTCCTTTCAAACTTGCTTATGGATTAGAAGCAATTGCTCCAATGGAAGTTGTAGTACCTAGTTTACATGTGGCCATAAATTAGAAGTTGCTACCAGAAGAATCCTTGACATTTCGGTTGGACACACTCAGAGAACTGGATCAGCATCGCTGGGAAAGTTTTTTGACTCTTCAAGAAGTGCAGTTGCAGCAAGCTCGTACACATGATCAATATTTAAAAACTCTAGTTTTTACGGTGGGGCAACTTGTGCTATTTTATAATGCAAAATCAAATCGTTCTGCTGGAAAATTCAAACTACGATGGTTTGGTCCTTACCGGATTATTGAACAAGTGGGCCCAACTACTTTTCAATTGACTACTTTGACCGGAATTCCTCTCCCTAAAGTGGTCAATGGTTTGAAGTTACGGCTATATCATCAAACACTTGCTTCGTCCTGAAATATTCTACGATTGCCCGCAGATTTTTCTTTTTTCTCTTTTCTTTTCTTTTCCTTTTAATTTTGCGTGTTGGTTAAATAAAATCCTCAAAATCCTTGTTTTGCTACATAATCATAAACTCCTCGTTTGGATACATAACTATGAATAATCGCCGCCTTTTGTTATCGATTCCGCTCATGCATGCACACCGTAGTTATGAGGTTATCATCTCAACATTGCGCGATGATTAATAATTTCAATTGCTTCTCGCTGCCAAGCATCTACTTAACCTTTTTCGTTTCGCTATTAATCGCTATTGTGTCTGCGTGCTCTGTGTGTTTCTGCTCTCTGCATTCCCTATGCAATTGTGTTCCTGTGCTTGTGTGTGCGCACCATGGAAGCGTTAGCAAATTTTGCTGCGTTCCATGATGGACTCCCTGCCGATGTGGGTGAGTTCCTGCACGTCCGTGGGTTGGCAAACTTCGCTGAATTGCCTTGGCATTCAGTGGATTGTCACCCATTTTACGCCCAAATCATCGCCGTTATCGCTGCCACACCTGCTACGGAGCAGAGTTAACCAATCACTTCCTTGCCATCTCGTACCATAATTTCTCTACAGACCTTTGTTGATGCATTCCGACTCTCTCCGCAAGGTCGGGAGAATGGCCCTAACTTACCGATAGCTACAATGAACCAATTATTCCCTAGACATTCTTCCAATGAATATGCAATCCTTAGTCGCCCTGAGCCTGAAAGATCAGCATTACAATTCTTAGTAGCTATCCTCAACCTGCAAAAACAAACATATGGCATATCTCGCCCTTTCT
This sequence comes from Ceratopteris richardii, assembly GCA_020310875.1. NCBI lineage: Eukaryota > Viridiplantae > Streptophyta > Polypodiopsida > Polypodiales > Pteridaceae > Ceratopteris > Ceratopteris richardii. Next base: position 18,605,305 of record CM035420.1, read on the forward strand.
ATTCAGCAATAGATATGGCTGCGAGAGAGCCTGTGAACTTTGCATCATATTATTTCCGCCGCATTCATCGAGAATGCGTTTTGATAATTAAACAGGTCAACAAAGGAGATATGCCGCGGTCCCATTTCCCTCACATATTAAGTTTTCTGTTTCCGGCCATCCAAGCAGCACAACCACCACCCAGAGGCCCAGTATTACACCATGAAGAATCTGCGCAGATCCTGGAAGATGATGAAGAGGATGACGAAGAATTATTCCAGTTACTTCGTCGAAAACGTATCAGAATCAGTTCATCTGATAGTCAAGTACAACATTTGGTTTCCGGAAAAGAAAACGACAAGAAGAGACTTTCCACGATACCGCAACATCCATGCATCATGATTCATCAGCACAATCCTCTTCAGAGAAGCAACAAGATCATGATGATACCGCCAGCTCTAGAGATAGTTCTACTAAAGAGGAATTTCAGCACCAATCTGAATAGGAGTCAGCAGTTGCCAACCGTGATAATATTATGCAACAAACAACCGAAAAGGTATTAGAATCTACTGCTCTTCTCATTCCTCCACCTGTGCACCCACTTAAACCCCATATTCCCATTCCACCCATTGTACCGGTCGCACCTGATTCCTCATCTTCTTCACGGAACTATTCTCCTCCAAATTTCCATCAGCTCCTCACCACTTCTTCATCACAACCATGGCCTTCCCTTCTCTTTCCTTCACTCCCTGTATTTTTTGAGCTCGCATCCATGGGGCAAATGCTGATCCAGCTATCGCACCAACTACTAGTACAAATGAAGGAAGTGACTGATAACATCCGGGATGAATTACAACATAAAGTTGATGTTCTGGAAGCCGATATTAGCCCTCTCCAGGAAGAACTAGACGTAGTCAAAGCAGAAAATCAATATTTAAATGAACTGATTAAGAAGCTACAGACCCGACTTGCCGAACAGGAGACAATCATACATCAACGAGATGTTGCCTTGGCCGAAGTCAGAGCAAAGGATGAATTATTGTGTGCTACTGATGTTGAAAATATGCATTTGAAATAATTAGCCCAAGACAAGGAAGATGCCCGCATTGCACTGGGCAATCTTTTAGAAGAAACCAGAGTTCAATTAGATGAAGTGGTACAAAGAGGACAAGAAATGGCCGATTTGGCTACGAAGACTCAAGAACAACTACAAAGATCAGAATCACATTTGTTCGAAGCCAACGCTTTGCTTAAAATGCAGATGAATTTAGTTGCTCAATTACAGAAAGAAATAGCAAGTACCCGTAGAGAGCGCGATGCGTATTATAAAACCATCCAGTTTCAGAATCAGGAGTTGGAAAGAAGAGAGTATCAACTGAATGTACAGAAAGATAGACTCTCCAAAGTTGATAAGCAAATTGCCGACATGAAGGTGACCAGGGATGCTGCTCTATCCAATGAATTTTATTTACAGGAAGCTTTTCTGCAGACACAAGCAGGAGTTTTGATGACCTAGGTTATTTCTTTAAGCTTAGTATGGAAAGATGCTCAACTCGTCGAACCAGACATTTTGAAGCAGATGTTAGAATCATTGAATAAGAAAATTTCCTAGACTTTTAGGTTAGCAAGATCTATGTATCTAGAAGGTATAGTTGATGAGCCGTAACATTTTTTGTATACGTGCGGGTTCAAGTCCACCGTGCGTGCCAGTGTTGGCCGTCGGATTGGCAATTGTAAAGTCTAATCCTTTTTCATATTCCGCACGAACCGAAAGGTCGTAGTGTACATGATGTATCCATTTATAAATTAATGAAAGGACGCTCCGGCAACGTTCAGTTGGATCACCAGACTGTCTGTCTGGGTGATTAGTCTGTGACGTTACTGTGTGCAGAGTTTGAGTTTAAGAATTATCCTGAGTATTGTGTTGTCTTCTTTGCTGATTTCAGTAATTTGTGATTTACATAAACGACCAGAGGAGTCATCAGACTATTTGTCTGGTTGAGGAAGTCGGTGTATTTTTCGAGGTGTGTTATATAATTCTGAGTGATTCTGTGTCTTCTGTTCTATTTGATTATTTGTATCTGTACATTACAGATTGAGTTACTGTTATTGCCCCTATTGTCTTACAAAAGTTTGTGTCACTGTACCGCTACTGTGAGTTTGTATTACAGTAGTCCTTATATTGTGTGTTGTCACTAAGGAAGTCTAAATCTGTGTATGAATCGGCATTCGGTGAGTAGATGAATCAGTATAGTAATACGGTAAGGGAAAGAAGTCCGAGTTCTCGGTTAGTAAATATTGGATTAGTAGAGATGTTGAACAAACTGTCATGAGAAGTGATTAATTTGGAAAATTAAGTACACGACCTCTGCTTAGCAAGCCCCTTCCACTCCCAAGAACCCGAATAGATGTTTAAACGTGCTTCTGAAGGCAAAGCGACGTTTAACACAAGCCATTTTCTGAAAGTAGGGAATAGCTCATCGTTGGATTTGATAGGATGTACCTAGACTTTTCTAGTAGCATCGTCTATGAAACTAATAAAGTAAAGAGAACCACCTAAGGACCTAGTGGGCATAGGACCACACACATCTGTATGAACGAGATCTAAAGGCTGAATTGAACAGTCAATGTGCATTCTATGCACATTTGTGGTTTGCTTTCCATATTGACAATGCTCACAAAATGAAAAATCAGAGAAAGATAACATAGGTAAATAGCCAGAACGAGAAAGATTTTCCATTTCACTACGAGATATATGGCCCAAACAACCATGCCAAATACAAGCCATAGGCTATTACGTAACAACTAACAAGTGTTCTTTCTGTGATACAAGTAAATGATAAAGTGAGCCAGCTTTGCTTCCTTTTGCAATAACCATATTGCCCTTTGATATACAAAAGGGCGGAGCATATAAGACCACCTTGTAGCCAAGGTCATCAAGTTGACCAATTGACATCAAACTACATGATAACTGAGGTACATGGGATACATTATGCATAGTAAATTTTGAACCATCAATGAGCTGCACAACCACATCTCCAATCCCCACAACATCACACTGGTAAGAGTCACCAAGTCTCACAGTACCAAGAGACTTTATTGCATAATTAGAGAACCATTCTCTATGTGGTGTCACATGGAAAGAAGCACCAAAATCTTGCAGCCAGGTGTGGAAAAGAGAATTAGCCATAAGCGCCTCAGTTGGCAAAATACTGTCAAGTGTGAACACATCAACATCATCAGAAATATCATTAAGTTCTTCAATCTTCACAATCGAAGTAAATGGTACAGGTAATTGTTTAACATGCCCATCAACATTCTCTCCTTTACCTTTAGCATTCTTTAATGCATAACAATCTTTCTTCATGTGTCCTTTCTTATGAAAATAATGGCATTTGATATCTCTCTTCCTTGATTTACTTCTACTCTTATTCCGTTGACCATTCTTTTCCTTGTTCTTGCTCCTGCCACGTTGCTGATTCTTTCCTTGCTAGGAATCACGAACATTATATGCATCTCCACTTTTAGTTCCAACCATAGATTTTCTATGAATCTCCTTACTCAAGAGTGCTCCACATATGTCATCATAGATGAGTTTACCACCAAGTGCATTGTTGCAAATAGCTATGCAAAATGTATCCCATGATGATGGCAGGGTGCATAACAGCAATACTGCTTTCATTTCATTATCCATATCCATTTTCTGAGCTTGTAACTGGGAGAATATAACATCAAACTCATTCAGATGAGCAACAACACTATCTGTGTCCTTCATACGAAGGTCATATAATTTTCTCATTAGATACACTTTCTTTGATGCCGTCTCATTTTCATATGTATTGCATAACTTCTTCCAAAGCTCCTCTACACTTTCACAGTCTAATACTGTAAAGTAAACATTATTTGCTAGGTGCAAGCGAATGGTAGACCTTGCCATTACATCTAACTCATCCCAATCATCTTCATCCATGTCAGTAGGCTTCTTTGAAATCCCATTTATTGGCTTCCATTGCCTCCTTTGAATCAGCACATCTTTAATCTGATTCTTCCATAGAGCAAAGTTTGTGCCAGCTAATTTTCAAATCTCAAAATGGTCTTTGCCCTGCAAGTTATAGTTCCTCCTCAGAACACTAGCACTAGACCCTGATCCACCGGATGTGCCTGAGACCTATGATGCCATGATGGTAGAGAACTCAATAGAATGATAATGGAGCTACAAGAGTCCGAACACCAACGAATAAGTTTATCAAGGAGTAAATCGACCGTTGTATAGTTGACAAAACCAGAAATCTAAAAAAAAAAAATCCAGAGTATCCTCTGTAAAATGAGCGTATGACCAATGTCAAAATAACATAAAATTACAAGTAGTAATATGTTTTCCTGCATAGTGAATCACTAACTCCACTGCGAGTTACCCAATAGAAGCCAACTAGGCTTATCGAGCACCTATGAGCAGCTATCATACATCTCTTATGGCAAGGCTGGGTAAGTCTTCCACTTGCATCACCGAGGAGAGCCCAACATCTGGGTGTCTGCCAGTTAAGAAACCCTCACCATGACCGTCTTTTTCAAACGTAAAAGGCTTTATGAAAAGAAAAATGTAATCGCTATATCAATGACCACATGGACATACATAAGTGGTATCCATAGAAGCGTACATGGTGTGTATGTGCTCAATATATGCAATAAAATGACACTAAAAGGCTGAATGCATAGCCCAAAAGCTAGCCAACGACACCTGCAAGTGTCTGTCAACTCTGATGATTTAGGCTCAAGAACCTGCATAATGTTGCAGCAGCTGCTCCCACCAAAACTTAAAACCTCTCGAGAAACCTGTAGTTTTACGAGTTTGGCTGAAAACACAGCCCCAAAGGTTGATATTTATTGTCAGAGAAGTACAAAGAACACTCTTCTTGATGTTTCTGGACCTATGTGAAGAGAACTATGTGCGAAAGTACTCCAAAATGGCTCCAAAAGACACCCAAAAATGCTTCAAAAATAGGCTTTGAAGCAAAGAATGAAGCTTTGAGGGACCAAAACATGTTCAAGGTAATGTCAACCTTAGTCTTTCCCCTTCTTCAAACACCACAAGAGTGTAGCTTAGTGGCAAGAGATTGCTTTGATTAAGCGAGCTCATGGGGGAGGATGGGTGACCTCCTAGGAAGTACTGGGAGCCTCAATATTCGTTGATCGTTGAAGTCCTCCCTCGTGCATAGCCAATGGCACCAACGGTGACTTTAGTGATTCGCATGACAAGGTATGCCAAGGTCTATGCCTTGGTTGCCACCTTAGTCGTAAGCCTTGGGGGGGAGGTGCTCCATTTGCTCGCACAAAAGAAACAAAGCTTTTGCCTCGAAATGCTATGATACTAGTGAAATTATTCGACGGTGATGCACCACAGTGCGCTCTCCTTCTTGCGAGCTCCACGACGATATCCTCAGAATAGAAAACCGAGATCCTGAGGCCGCACACGATGCTCCACACAAAGACTACAAAACACACAGAAAACACAGTACACAGGGAGCACGAAGATAGACTTCTTAGGTCTTACAAATGTGATGGAACTTACGGTCTGTGGCTGACCAGTCCACTATATGTTTTATTAAAGAACATATACAAGAAAGTGTCCGATGGCCATTTGACCTTTCACATGGACACTAACGGTAACACAAAGTACCTAAATCCCCAATAACAAAGCAGGGTGGGATGGCCCATTCTAGCATAGATGTTGATGCCCTTGGAAGAGGGGAGGAAGAAGACAAGCTTCATGATTTAAGTGCTTATTAATGAGTAAGTTAACTTAAAAAGATTGGAGCTTGAATTATCATTTTCTTTCTTAGCAGGAAGCCATTGAAGTGGACAAGTTCACGGAAAGGGACCGATCTTCTTGTGGAAGTGGCTCATCCTAGGCAAGCTACATTGGAAAGTTTCCAAAGGATGATTTTGTAATTATTCATAAATATTATAGTCCTAATGGGCACTTCATGACATGGTGCTTTAAGGCCTTGAGAAAAGTTTTGTGTTTGAGTACAATTACCCAAGGCACTAATTGTCTCATTTTGGTTAGGAAATCTTTAGTTGTAACTACTCTAGGAGTTAACTTTAGAGGAAAGATACTAGGAAAAATAGGCATTGCCATGGCTCTTGGAATGCAAGGCCCCAATGTAATTTCTCGATCTATATTAACCTACGAGTTTCTGCAATCTCTCCAAAGGAGAAAGAAAATTGTTGAGCACCTAAAAACAACTATGAACTGATGCAACATTCTAGATAAATAAAATTTGTATTTTCAATATGTTGTATTTTCCATTGTAAGTCATGAGATGTTATCCACTCTTTGTATTTATTCAAGAGCTTTTTTATCTTCCCTATGTGCATGTAATGGCATATGTTTGTTCAAATAGCCTCATAAATGGCAAAATAGCCCCAACCATAGAATGCCTGATTTAGGTCTGTAAAAAGTTTGCAGGCATGAAACCGGGTTACTATGGCTTGGGCTTTTTTGCCATTTTTAAGACTAATTGGAGGCTATTGATGGTAACTACACTCATCTATAGACAAACTTTAGGGGGTAAGGAAGACAACAAGTACACAATGAAAACCTAGGCAGTCCATATAATGAGTTTGCTTACATATATGCCCACTTTACCATGGCCATGCCATTAACTTTCCATTGTAATTTATGAAATGTTCTCCACACTTTGTATTTGATCAAGAACTTTTTATCTTTGTTATGTGCATCTAATGGCTTATGTGTGCTAAAATATTCTTAAAAATGGCGAAAGAGCCCCAACCATAGAAATGTGGGATTCAGACCTACAAAACTTTTGCAGGCCTGAATCTCTCGTTTTTATGGTTGGGGCTTTTTCGCCATTTTTAAGACAATTGAATGCTATTTATGGTATCTACATTCATTAGGAAAAGACAATCTATGCTATTTATGGTATCTACATGCTATTTATGGCATCTACATCCATATGATGAGTTCTCTTTATAGGTAGTCCATATGATGAGTTCGATTACACATGTGCGCATTTTACCATGAACAAGTCATCAACTTACCTTACACAAGTCATGAAAAGTGGTGAATGTTCTTACCCAGGCTCAATAATGCAAAAGAATCCGTAGCCACAAAAACACAGGATTTAGGCTTGCAAAATTATTGCAGGCCTGAATCCCGCATTTCTATGGCTGGTTTTTTTTTGCATTTTTTAGTGTATTTGAGGACTTTCCTAGGTAAATATGGAGTCAAGAATAAGAGCTAATGAGGCCAAAAAGTATCCAATGAACCCTAGAGAGTCCATAATAAACTAGTGAAGGAAAAAGTAATAATCCTCAAACACTCATGGTAAAGAGCTTGGGAGAGAAAGAGATTAAAAGATAGACAATAACTAAACACAAAACATTTCATTAGTCATTAAAGTACATTGCAAAATATTCTTCATAGAAGCTATAAGATATAGAGGTTATGGGTTATTTCCTCTAATTCTTCTTGCTAGCTGAATATCTTTGGGTTGTATGGTTACTCCCTTGGCATGGATAGCACATAGGTTAGAATCTTCAAGAATGGAGATGAGGTAGACCTCTGTTGCCTCTTGAAGTGCCTCAAGTGCTATCCCTTGTATTGGTAAACCTGCACAATAGCTTTGTAGTTCTTCCTTTACTACTCTTGCAAATGATCTTTGTGGTATTAGAAGCACCTTGTTTGCACCCTAACATGCATTTGATAGTCTTTAAGTCTCCACCCAAGTGCCACTCTACCTCAAAATCACCTAGGCCTTCAACAGTGATTTTTGTACCATGAATTTGAGAATTTATCACCTCTGTGATCCATGGGGTCCTACAAAAACTCCATGCAAGAACATCATTGGATTCTTTAGGTACCTCAGTAGCACCTAACCACAATTTATCTTTCTCATATTGAACACTATATGTAAAGTGATGGGTAGAGTTTTCACTTTCATCAATAATGGCATGGCCCATAGCTTCATTCATGAGTGTCATGCTAAGTCTCTCCATATGTTATCCTTTTATGATTTGACATTCATCTAGCTTCAATATAAACTTGAGTATGGAACCACAATCTACATCAAATAAAAAAACATTATGTTAAAAAAAATACTATGAATGTAATTATCACAAAAATAGATATACCTTGAATTGTAGATTTGTAAAATTTAACCATTTCCTTTTGAAGCCTCTCCGAATTTGTGAGGATGGATTTGTACTTGATGAAAATGAAGTAGTGCTGCAAAACGTTTTCACCACACCGCCAAATGAACTCTAGAGATATCTTGTGGGCACTTTTGGCTTGCCAAAGGATGTATTAGACACCCTATGTACCTTGGAAGATCACTCTCATAAAGATGAATCAAAACAGATAGGTAGGAGTTGATCCAAAAGTAAAAAGCTTGCTATTTTAGTTCATACACGTGTTTAGTGCTTTGAACAATTCTCTAAGCATAGCAGCAATTGGCTTAAATCCTTTTGGGGAATTAGCAAGCTCACAATCATGAGTGATTTCATAAAAAATGATGGAATACATGTAGAGAAAGATATTTAGCAAATCATATCTTCATCTTGACATTCACGGGCTGCAAGAGTCATCAGACTAGTGAGGAGAGATATGGCAATATTTGATGATCCCAAATGCTAATGAAACTTTGTAGGACTATAATAGATAGTATGTTGATTCTATCATAATTTAAATCATGGCAAATGATCAATTACACTAAGAAGAAGCATTGAGGAAATCATTATTATGATGGAGTGCTAACAGAGAAGTAAAATATGAAGAGATATAGGCAACTTCTAATGAATATATCTCACAATTGAGAAATCCAAATGCAAAGAAACTTTGGGAGTATAGATTATTGTTAAAGACATAACTTTAACAAGTTAAATCACTGAAAATGATGGGTCATGCTCAGAGAAACCATCCCTGCAATCTGACTACAAAACTGAGAAGTATGAGAGTGAACAATACACTCGCATAGACATGAAGATATGCTCACAAATTATCATGAACTAAAATGTATATTGAATGTAAATTACAATAGACTTACTGGTACATATGTGTGCCTTGAGATCACACTCTGATACAGCAAGAAGCTCAACTAATGAGTGTGTAAAACTCGCAACTAAATCATATGTATATATAGTGATGATTGGAGCCAAGAATTGAATTTTAATCTTGCTCACCTAAACCACTTTTCAAAATTCTTAGTGATTGATTCTCAACTAACTAAATCATGAGTTTGTGTCTTCTCTTTCCCTTCTCATGAAGTGGATTCAGCCACTTTTGATTCATTCACTTTTATATCAAGTGAATATTCAAAGAGTTACAAGGGTGAGTTCATAAGTGAACTCTTCAAGGCTTTAGCATTTTCTTCAATTATAGCATACATTTTTATGACATTTGAAGACTCAAGCCTTTGCTTAGACTTGCCATGAACTTGTTCCAACAGCTCTCCCTCAAGTCAAGTAAGCTTGAGTTCTTCAATCTTCCAAGATCACCTACAAACCAATCATACCTTTGAATTTATTGATGTTTGTACCATCTAATGCTTTGGTTAAAATGTCTCCACATTGTTGATGAGTTGACACATATGATAGCTGAATTTCCTTTCTCACAATATTCTCTGTTACACAGTGGTAATGTACTTCAATATGTTTAGCCCTTGCATGAAAAATTGGATTGGTAGCCAAGTGAATGGAACTCATGTTGTCACCAAAAATACTTGGAGTTCCAATCTCCAATCCAAGATTTGTGAATAGTTTCTTCATCCACATTGCTTCTTGAGTAGCTATAGCAAGACCTCTGTATTCAACTTCTGTGGAAGAAAGGGCAATTGTGGGTTGCTTCTTAGATGACCATGAGACAAGTTTTGACCATGCAAAAGTAAGGTATCCTGAGGTGCTTCTCTTGTCTTCCTTGGAACCAGCCCACACTACATCAAAGAACAACTTTAGACTTAAATCCGATACATAAGGGTAGTATAATCCTTCATTCATGGTCCCTTTGAGATATCTGATATCCTCTTGGCAACATCCATGTCAGGTTTTCTGGGTGTGTGCAGTAATTGAATTAGAACACTCACACTATAACATATATCTACTCTTGTCAATGAAGCATAGTTCAAACTACCCACAAGGCTTTGATAGCCTGTAATGTCTTCTATGAGTTCATGTTCATGTGAGCTCAATTTATGATTAACCTCCATTGGAGTACCTGTAATCGTGCTATCTTGCATCTTGAACTTTGTCAACAAGTCTTTCAATATATTTCCTTTGAGTAAGGAATAGACCATGATCTCTATATACTACTTCCAATCCTAGGAAGTATGTGAGTGAACCCAAGTCACTTATCTTGAACTCTTCTTGCATCAGCTCATTGATCTTCTTTATCCCATCTGCATCATTTCATGTAAGTATAATATCATCCACATACATACACAAATAGATGATTTCAGTATTACTCTTTCTGATGAAGAGTGATGGATCTGCCTTGCTGGGTTGAAATCTTTTATCTTACAAGAACGAAACAAGCCTGTGATTCCAAGCCCGTGGGGCTTGTTTGAGTTCATATAGAGCTTTATTAACCTTACACACATAATCAAGATGTACTTGGTTCTCAAAACTAGGTGGTTGTGCCATATACACCTCTTCTGTTATCCATCCATTAAGAAATGCATTCTTTACATCCAATTGAAGTATCTTCCAATTCTTGGAAGAATCAATACTAAGTAGGACTCTAATTGTTGGCATCTTTGCCGAGTCTTAATCCCATAATCACTTACCTCCACTCTCCCCCTCTCCCCTTGTTCATGTGATGGATGCGACCTACTTCTCCTCGTGAATCACTATCCTTTTCTTTCCTTCTTCTTCCTCCAATGAAAATCTCTCTCTCTCTCTCTGAGCTATTGCTTGACCCCATGTCCTTAGAGAGACACAATAATTTGTCACATTTTTCAGTGATTGAGCAGATAGCAGTCATATACCATAAGATTGCAATTTAGTTTTTTCCTCTTATTGTTAAGCTATGATTGGATGTTATCATGATTATGTATGTGCATTCCGCATCGGAGCATCGATCGCGCCGCATTAATCCTGCAGCTTAGAGTTTGTCGTAGATCCATGCGTCGTCTGTTGATATGCCTTGTGCGCTTTATAATAGAATATTGCACATATCTCCTTCTTAGTCAGTAGTTTGTTTTTATCTGCTAAGAGTGCGACCTTACTGCACCATCTTTTTTTTTTTAGGGGGGGGGGGGGGGGGGGGGGGGGTTCTTTCCCTGTATTCAACAGCAACGCGTTTTCACTATACGAGTAGCATGTACAGCTGCTACTTCGGCTTTCTCTCCGACTACGCAGCGCGCTTTCACTCGGGGGTGGGAGGGTGGTGGATTTCTTTCCCTGTATTCAACAGCAACGCGATTTTACTATACGAGTAGCATGTACAGCTGATACTTTGGCTTTCTCTCCGTTTACACCGCACGCTTTCACTGGGGAAGGTGGGGGGTGGTGCATTTCTTTCCTTGTCTTCAACAGCAACGCGATTTCACTATACGAGTAGCATGTACAGCTGCTACTTTGGTTTTCTCACCGGCTTAAACTTAGCATCTTTGAAGATTGAATGGGTTCTAAAAGGAACATCTCTGTGTGGTGTTTATTTCAGTTACCTATTGCAATCGGCTAACCTTGGTCTTTATTACAATGAATTATATATTCTATTTGAGTGGAATTCAAAAGGTTTATTGATTTGAGTGGAATTCAAAAGGTTTATTGGAAAGTGGGCACACGAGTGTGTAATGTTCTGTATAACTATACATGGGCCATGCTTATATAGCTTTTTCAAGGGGATTTGGTATAGATAAACATAGTCAAGGGATTAAAAATAATCAATAAAATATACAATCAGACAATATCTTTGACAATATACAATCTGATAATATACAATCTAACAATATCATCTATTACCATGAATGGTTACCTAACTTGGAAGTTATGGTTCCACAAATGTCCATGCTATCGCAACAAAATCCAATGCCTTGATCACGTCTAGCTCATCCCAATAATGGATATTTGCTAGAGGAGTTACTTCCATATTCAAGGATTGAGTCCTTTCAAAAGCTAGGAGATGAAAAAGGATATATCTACCTAGGAAATAATAACACTCTCCCAGTCAAAGGGAAAGGCATATTCCAGATCACAAATCATAAAGGAGAATGCAAAGCTTGATCCAATTTACTCTATGTACCTAACCTATGCATGAATCTTCTCTTCATCAAAGCCATTAGTGATCAAGAGAGGCAAGCCCTTTGACAAAATTTCAAATATGGTGATTGATCCTACAAGTGAGGATGTTATAGCCCAAGGTGGTGTTTGTAGAAATGTCAAGCTTCTATGCTAATGCCAAATAAGGACTTAATCTTGAATCAAATGAAAAAGGAATTCCTCAAAATGCAAGTACAACATCTCATGTTGTGAGTGGACCTAGTATGTCACTCAACAATAGTTCCAACTCAAACCCATGGAGTGAAAGATTGCATGAAAATTTTAGTCCAAAAAATTCATCACCTATGTCAAAGAATCTCATTCCACATATCTTTGCACTTCCTCATACATGAGTAACAACTCCTTGTTCACCCCATCACTCCTAGGGGGGGGGGCATTTATGGATATATTTTGGTAATGATGGATGTGAACACACATAGGAATGCTAGAGCACTTTTTTCCTCTTAAGGAGGTCCCCCCCCCCCAACTTGTATATATGTATATAGACCTAATAGGTCACTTATCTTTGTACATTCTCTCGGTAATACATTCTATATCCTGTCATGCTCTAAGCAATCTTCTTCTTCCTTGTGCTATTCATGTGCCTTTGTTGACCTCCAAATCGAACATATACTCTTTTTTTCTTTTTGTAGGTATCTATATTTTTTACTTTTTTACATCATTGATTATATAAAATAAAGTATTTTTTAACATCATAGAGAGGTTCGGCTCACACTAAGTGGCATACCACATTATGTTTTCTTGCGATTCAATGAGTAATTTGGACCGCTCATAATGGTTGGTGACATAACACATTGTCTATTTTTTGTAATTGAATGAGTAAGAGCCATAATGAGACCATTTCTAGCATAGTTTAGATGTCCAACCCTCCTTGAATTTAGAAAGGAATGAGTGATTTAATGATAAGATTGATAATGAGACCACATCTAGCACATTTCAGATATCCATCCCTCCTTGTATTTAGAGAGGAAACATGTTTCCCATTTGACTTTAAGAATGTATATATCTGCTTTGGTGATTGAATGAGTAAGAGTCATAATGGGACCATTTATAGAACATTTTGGATATCTAAACCTCGGATTTTGAAAGGGGAAACAGATTTCTATTTGACCTTAAGAACGTACTTCTTTAATATTTTTCTAATAGTTCGCTTAATACGAGGAGAATTTTTGAGCTAAGATTAAAAGGAAAAAGATTTCTTTGGATATGAACCTTCTTACAAAATCTATATAACATCCCATTCATCTATGGACGTTTCCTTCCATTTGATGTATAGACCATTAATATTTTTGCTTTGGCTTTGTAGTGGAATACCAATTTGTGTATATTAGTGTCTTCCATTATTTATAGTTTTGATCTTGAAACAACCTCAATAGAGGAATTAGGAGCTCGAAGAGATTTGCATTTTCTAAACACCAAAAAGTAGGAAGTTGAAAAGAAAGTGGATCCCTCATGAAGAAGGTGAAAGGTTTACTCGCCATCTTTCCTCCTCTCTATAAAAGTATTTTCCTTTTCTTCTTTTTAATTTAAAGTTGTGCTATTAAAAAACTGACTCAACTTGGAACATGGAGCAACTGAAAAGTCTTTCAAAGTCTTTAGAATTCTATCATGCTCTCTTTCCTATCCTTTGGGAGGAGTTTGATCGTGTGGTTTTCTCTCAATTGATATTATGATTTGATCTAATTTTAGAGGGTTAAAGTGTGAACTCTTGATTATCCTAATAGGTCCATTGCATTTTGTTCCACATTAGAAGTGATTATTGACTATTATTCCTTACTTTTTCTTCAGTCAAGGGGTGTCAACCTTGGGTTTGATGTTTTTTTTATTCTGTTGATGACATGATTTCATCTATTCCATTTCATAATGTACATGTATGAATGCATCTCTATTTTGTATCTATGAGACACTCCATTTCATATTTATTTAGTTGTATCTAGTTGTATTTGGGTACCCCATGATTTTATTATACCTTCTATTCATTCTTTTTCAAGGGGAATCATCCCAGATATGGTGTAATTTGGAGAGCATCCTTCAACTCTATATATGAAGGGTGTTCCCACCCACTTTGTACCTGGTTAGATGCTTGGAGAGCCTAATTCATGCTCTTGGAAGCTCACTCTAATCCATTTGACTTTTATTATTTCATGGTCTACTTAGTGAATACATTCTTCATTTCATTTTTCTTCCACATGTGTACTATGTACATGGTATAAGAGCATTAGGTGGAAGTCTTGGTGGTTCTTTTGGTGGTCTATTTGGTGGTGGTGCTCAGTTTTATGGTAGTGCTTCCTTCTTCTAGAGAGGAACCTTTAGCGATCAAGTTCATGCTCATGTAGCATTTTGGCTAACTATGCCCATTTTATCACCCTCCCACTCCTTTCCCACCCTCCGTTCCACCACTCTTTCCCACCCTCCCACCATTGCATTTGGTAGTGAATACAGCACAACATTGAAGGGTTTATATAAACTTTGGTATTGTCCTTTTGAATCTTAATTATAAGTTGTAATGATGAACATCTCAGTACTACGTTACAGAGGACGTGACTCCTTTACTTGAAGCAAATGCAAGGACATTAAAATACCTTTTTTATAGCTATGCTTATATGATTCGTTGTTTTCGCTATCCCTATTCACTCATTCTTCGTGTCATTGCTTCATTTTTTTTCAAAAACATGAGAATTTGTCTTTTGCTCCTATTTTGAGATCAATGCTTAGTGTAGCATGTTATATCCATGAAATCAAGCATGCAAGTTAAGAGGATTGTGCAACATGAAGTGACACGTGTAGTGCAACATCTTGAGTTCCCATAATAGGTGGGAAGCACCCGGTTCTACCAACACATAAATGGTACTATGTTCAAAAACGAATATGCTTCTCTGGCCCTCTTCAGCCTGGCTGGTATGTCCTCTCTGAGGTTGCATACTATCCTTTCTTCAAGAGTTTAATGTTGACTACATAGAGCTGCTCACAACTTGACTACATAAGAGAGCAACTACATTCGATTGCATACGCAGAAGTGGCACAAGAAATAATCCAACAAGGCAAACTACTTTTGCTTGCATATAGATAAGTGGAATGAGAAATAATGCAACAAGCCAGCCAAGTTTAGAATTAATCCTTCAATCAGCAAGCGTTCTAAAACCAACATGCTGAGCAACCCTCAATAATACTTCAGCTTTTTTTCCAGTAGAATATCCTTAGAGTTGGAATCTAGCTTTCTTTGCTCTCTCTAACACATCTCGACACCTTGCGCAAGTGGATATGAATCATGTGTCATATATGCACACATACACATGCGCATGTAATACATATATACATGTATATAGACATGTATACAGAAATATACATATTTTAGGTCTACATATTTAAGATTAGGGTTTTAGGGTTTAGTATTTCATATTTAAGTCTAAGTATTTCTGATTAGGGTTTTAGGATTTTAATACGTAGATTACATATATACACAAACACACATATACATATAATACATACATACATGTAGATACACATGCATACAAAAATATACATATTTTAGAATTAAATCTTTAAGATTAGGGTTTTAGGTTTATAACACCTACATAAGATATATGCACACATACACATGCACATGTAATACATATATACATGTATATACACATGTATATAGAAATATACATATTTTAGGTCTACATATTTAAGATTAGGGTTTTCGGGTTTAGTATTTCAGATCTAGAATTTTAAGACTAGGGTTTTAATTAAATATATATAATTAAATATATATAATTAAATATATAAAATTAAATATATAAAAATAGCATTACATAAGAAAAAAATCTGAATATATAAATATGTATATATATATATATAATAAGATAATTATATACATAAATAAATATAAAAAGAACTAGTGTTTTAAATAATTTAATTAAATATTTATAATTAAATATATAAAATTAAATATATAAAAATAGGATTACGTAAGGAAAAAAATCAGAATATATAAATAAATATATATATAAAATGAAATAATTATATACATAAATAAATATAAAAAAACTAGTGTTTTAAATAATTTAATTAAATATATATAATTAAATATATAAATCTAAATATATAAAAATAGGATTACGTAAGGAAAAAAATCTGAATATATAAATAAATACGTAGATAACATATATACACAAGCACACATATACATATAATACATACATACATGTAGATACACATGCATACAAAAATATACATATTTTAGATTTAAATCTTTAAGATTAGGGTTTTAGGGTTATAACACCTACATAAGATATATGCACATGTAATACATATATACATGTATATACACATGTATACATAAATATACATATTTTAGGTCTACATATTTAAGATTAGGGTTTTAGGGTTTAGTATTTCAGATTTAAGTCTAAGTCTTTCTGATTAGGGTTTTAGGATTTTAATACGTAGATTACATATATACACAACCACACATATACATATAATACATACATACATGTAGATACACATGCATACAAAAATATAAATATTTTAGATTTAAATCTTTAAGATTAGGGTTTTAGGTTTATAACACCTACATAAGATATATGCACACATACACATGCACATGTAATACATATATACATGTATATACACATGTATACATAAATATACATATTTTAGGTCTTCATATTTAAGATTAGGGTTTTAGGGCTTAGTATTTCAGATCTAGAATTTTAAGATTAGGGTTCTAATTAAAATATATAATTAAATATATATAATTAAATATATATAATTAAATATATATAATTAAATATATATAATTAAATATATAAAAATAGGATTACGTAAGGAAAAAACTGAATATATAAATAAATATATATATAAAATAAGATAATTATATACATAAATAAATATAAAAAGAACTAGTGTTTTAAATAATTTAATAAAATATATATAATTAAATATATAAAATTAAATATATAAAAATAGGATTATGTAAGGAAAAAAAATCTGAATATATAAATAATTATATATATATAAAATAAGATAATTATATACATAAATAAATATAAAAAGAGCTAGTGTTTTAAATAATTTAATTAAATATTTATAATTAAATATATAAAATTAAATATATAAAAATAGGATTACGTAAGAAAAAAAATCTGAATATATAAATAAAAATATATAAAAAATAAGATAATTATATACATAAATAAATATAAAAAGAACTAGTGTTTTAAATTATTTAATTAAATATAATTAAGTAAAGAAAAAATTTGAATATAGAAATAAATATATAAATACACAAACACACATACTTATATACCTATCTATATTCACATATATATACATATACACATATATATACATATACACATATATATACATATACACATATATATACACATGCATACATATATATACATGTTTTAGTTCTAGGTCATTTGGATTAGGGTTTTAGGGTTTTAACACGTACATAACATATATACACACATACACATACACATATAATACATATATACATGTATATACACATGTGTATAGAAAAATACATAATTTAGGTCCAGATCTTTAAAATTAGGGTTTAGGATTTAGGCATATATATAACTTAATTAAGAGGAAAAAAATCTGAATAAATAAATATATATATATATAAAATAGGATCAATCAAGAAAAAATCTGAATCAATAGATAAAATAGGATAGCTATATAGATTAGGGTTTTCAAACTAGGATTTTAAGTTTTTTTAGGTATTTAAGTATTTAGGTCTTTAAGAGTTAGATTTTTAGGTTTAATAAAAAAAGAAATGTTCTAAAATGTTCTAAAATGTTCTAAAATGTCCATATTGTAGCAGATGGCTTCTTTGGATCCTAAAGAGAGAATGGCATTTCCTTGCACACAGTGCAAGTATCAAATTTATCGAAAATGACGGATATGTACTGCACATGTTAGAGAGTATGGATCCTTTGATAGGAGTCGACTGGAAAACCTACGCTATCATTCGCATGGTCCCCTAGGTGAGCAGATGGATCCAAACGACATTGCACCGGTAACATCTCGTGGACAAAAGAGAGCAAAAAAGCACTTAGACGTAGAAGCAAACACTAATAATATTACACAGAATGAACATATGGAAGAGATGCTTGAAGCATTTTATGAGATGGATGAAGATGATGATGGTGAAGAAGGTGTCGACGAGAGTTTCATGGACACAATAGAAATTCCACGATCAGAAGTTGATGAAGAATATGAAAACATGTAAAGATTAGCTCGTTTACCACTTTACAATGGAGCAAAGATATCTGTACTACGTGCTTCACTCGCGATGCTCAATCTGCAATCCATTTATGGATGGTCAGATAGTAGTGTCACTGAATTGTTTAGGTAAGTGGAGAACAAATTGGCTTTCATTGTTGTATCACAATAACTTAATTTACTAATATCATTTTAATTGCTTATTGCACGCTTCTTAAAGATAAAATTTTGCCAGAGGGCAATGACATGCCTCCAACACGTGGAGATGCGAAAAAACTTTTACAGTCCATTGGAATGGATTATACGAAAATTCATGCTTGTTCGAATGATTGCATTCTCTTTCGGAATGAGTATGAGCATCTCCACGTATGTCCAAAGTGTGGAGCAAATAGATTTAGAGAAGACGTTATAGGCGAAGCAATCCCCGCAAAGGTTCTTCGCCACTTTCCTATCATTCCACAAATTAAGAACATGTTTAGATGCAAATCTATAGCTGAGTTAATGTCATGACATACAAAGAGTAGGTCTACAGATAATGTAATGCGAGTGCCAGCTGACTCTGATGCTTGGAAGCACATAGATAGTAAGTGGCCAGAGGTTGCTAGTGAGCCTCGGTCCATACGTCTAGGCCTAGCTATGGATGGAGTGAATCCATTTGGATTACGTAGTTCTTCATGGAGCACATGGCCTGTATGTTTGGTCAATTATAATATCCCACCATGGTTGGCCACAAAGAAAGGTCATTTATTATTAGCTCTTATTGTACTAGGTAAGTATAAGGTAAAAAACATGGATGTATATCTTGCACCACTTGTAGAAGAATTGCGCATTTTATGGGATGGGATCACTATGCGTGACATGTCTCAACCTATAAGAAGAGGAGACGTGCGAGTGCAAGGCATACTTATGTGGACAATGGATGATTGGCCTGGTTATGGTGAATGTTCAGGTTTATCGATTTTGGGTTACCATGCATGTCCTTTATGCGGACCACGACTCGAAGCACGCTATTCCAAAGCACTACGTAAAACTGTCTATGAAGGACATCATAGATATTTGCCTGATGGGCATGTTTTACGTGAAGGACAAAAGCGCAACACCAAATGAAAGCTAGCGATTGGAAACAATTATGGTATTCAAAAAATCCAGTTGCTGGCATGAAATGGTTGTCCATTTTTCATGAACTCCCTTATTGGAGTGATTGGTGATCAATCATTTGGTAGACCCGATGCATATTTTCAAGAATGTGGCAGAGATGCTTTGGAAAACTTTTATCGGAAAGAAAGAAAGCAAAGCACAAAGGGATGACGTAGAAGAGCGAGGTCGTATGTGAGAGTTGTGGGCAATTACTAAGCCCAACGGAACAGTATCGTTCCCAAGAGCTCCTTGGGTGCTTTGCAGGATGGAAGAGCAACAAGTGAAGAAAACAATTTCAGAGTTTTGTACATCTACTGGATGCATGAGATGTTTAAAGACTCCTTTCACACGAAACGACGATCTTGTAGGACTCAAGTCTCATGATTGGCACAAGTTTTTACAGTTTGTGCTCCCTGTAGCCCTAAAAGATTCTCTTTCAGAGGATGTACGAAAAACCATTTATAAAATTAGTTCTTTAGTATAGTGGATATCTTCTAAAGAGATAAATAGAGATAGCATAGAGAGTGCGAAACTCAATGCTATGGAGGTTGTTTGTATGGTAGAGAAATACTTTCCCACCTGTATTCTCACTATTCAACTTCATTTACTAGTTCATGTAGTAAATGAAGTTGCAATAGCAGGAACTGTCCATAGTCGATGGATGTTCTTCTTAGAGCGCTTTATGAAGACATTAAAAGGGTTTGTTCGACAGAGAGCACGTCCAAAGGGTAGCATGGCAGAGGGATGGCTTGTACAAGAATCTCTTGTATTCATTACTGAGTTTCTACGTATATCGGATCCCGAAATGCCTCGCTTATGGAGCGATGATGAAGATGTTCGTCTCGTAGGCGATGAACAACAAGGTAAAGGATTGCAAAGAAAAATGGATGCAGCTTTAAGAGAGAAGGCAATAAAGTTTTGCATAGTTAACTCTGAGCCTATGCAAAAGTGGTTAGAAAGGTATGAACTTTCCAAGGAAACTAACGCAAAGGAAAGAGCTCAGTTTCGAAGAAATCGTTCTACTCGATTTTTTCCTCTTCTAGAAAATCTTCGACCTCTCCCACCTTTTCCAACGAGAAGATGGCTAGATGCAGCGGTTTCACAAGCAAAGGCAGCGGGTGAAGATATCTCTAAAGAAGAAGAAGAACTCGCAAAAGGATGTGATTGGGAGTATATCAAATACGGTGCACTATGGTCTCATGGACGACACTTTCGAATCGCACGAATCGATCAAAACCGGTCTACTTTTGATAGTGGAGTGATGGTGAATTTTTTGCTAAAAAGTAGAGCGAGTGCAAGAGATGATAATGCTCTAGAAGGCGAGTTAGATTATTGTGGTATGATTCAAGACATCTTGAAACTATCTTTCAAAAATTTTGATTACTTTGTTTTTGACATGAAATGGTTCAAAGTAGTCACCTCTGGAAGAAACGCAACAGTGAGACGAGATAAGAGCGGTTTGCTTCAAGTCGACTCCACAAGATTATGGACAGATGAAAGGGATACATTTGTACTTCTCGAACACTGTGATCAAGTTGTTTTTATACCAGATTCAAAAGACCCAGAGTGGCTATTTGTTTTACAAGTCGCTCCATGTAGTAGACAAATTTTTGAAAATGGAGATGTAGAAGAAAGTCCATCTCTAGTGGACTCAAAGATTCATGCGATAGTTGAGGAGGAAGAGATCATTGTTCCAGAAGAAGAGGTCATTGAAGAAGAGGTCATTGTTCGAGAAGACGAAGCAATAGATGATGATCAAGAGGAAACCAGTATAACAAGCGATTTAGAAGCCATCAATTTAGAGATAGATATTCTCGGTGCATCAGATCTTCAAGAGGATGCTAGAATAGAGGACTTTTGAATAAAAGACCTGTACGTACTAATTTTTTGTTTTTTTTGTTTATTCCCTATATTATTTTTCTTATCGCATGCTGATTACTTGGGTTTTTTTATTACAGAGCACGATGGGAGACAGTCCTCCAGTCACTCCACAGTCCATGACAGAGGAGCAGTTTTTGGAGTTCATCTCTCAGGTTCCTCCTGCATATATGGCCGCTGCATCACAATATTGGATCGCTCGTGGTAGCACTCCTCCCGGCCTCACTCCTGGCGGCCTTACTCCTGCCGGCCCCACTCCCGCTGGCCTCATTCCCGCCGGTGTCACTCCCGCCGGTGTCACTCCTACCGGTGTCACTCCTGAGGGTGGTGCTACTCCCGTAGGAGGTATGTCTCCTAGCTTTGTGACTCCACCATGACCATCTTTGCAGCCATCTCCTATTGGATCTACTAGTAGACATGTGTGTTCGACACCTCAGCGCGATACAGGGTCTGGCCCGTCTCGTAGATCGAGGTCACGCTCTAGAGCAGGAGGTTCTAGGAGTGGATCTACAGGTAGGTCTAGAGGCGGAGGAGGCAGTTGTTGTGGAGGCAGTGCGACGGACGTTGTGTCGTCCGCTTCTACTCCTAGGATGAGTACGTCAGATGTAGGTACGCCATGCAGTACACCACGTACACCTTGGGGTGCTCATGACCATGATGACTCCAAGGTGTATAGTATCCGAGATGGAGCTCCGGTGATGGATGCGGCTGGCAAAGCAATGCGTGCATGCATACGACAGCTTTTCTCCATCCAGTTTGGACACTCCATCATGCGGAAATGGAGTGAACAGGATAAAGACCAGAAGAATTATATCACACAGACGATTTACCAGGAGTTCCGACCAGCCGATGAACAGTCGATTGTCAGTTCAGAGTGGATTCTGCATACCGCACGTGAGGTCATGTCGCATCGATGATCCGAGGCTCGTGATGCATTCAAAGAAGGCTTACCGAAGCCTGTGTGGTTAGATGCTGAGGAGTGGGACATGATTCATGATGAGCAGCAGCAGACTCTTGATCGATATCGCCAGCAGCGAAATGCCGTAGCCACACGTCTAGACATGATTGGACCATCACATTTGGGCAGCTGCGGATATGACATGATGCATCATGAGTTTGTAAGTACCATTTCATTTATAGAATTTATTTGTGTTAAATTTCTCATATATATTTCTCTAATCTTTTTATATTTGTTTCAGGAGCTGACAATGGGTCGTCCTCCAACCCGATCAGAGGAGTCTTATGGATATAGTCATGGTTTGACTGCACTATTGCAGGGCTTGGAGGGACGCGGTGCGGTAGTTTCATGGGAGCGTTTGCGATGAGGTAATTAATTTATAAACTTGGTTTTTACTTGTTTGTAATTTTCATGTGAATTTATCTCATTCCATTATTGTTCTTTGTTGCATGACTGTTGATATGGAACGTTCTTTGCATGTGTATCGCAGTGGAAGACCAATATTTTGTATTTGATTTCCATATGGCAATACATTGTTTTGCCACATTTTGTAAAAGCGTCATATATGACAGTGGTTTGCCACACTCTTGTACATGCTTCATTATTGAAATATATAACTTCTTTTGTACATGGTTCATTGTTCATGCTGATTATCGATCTCTTTTGTGTACAATAATACTCTGTTTCATGAAATCATATTTCAGTTGTCATTAGAGTACACATCACATGTACTCGGTTTTTTTTGGGCAGAGTGTATTGTCTTTTGTTCAACAAGATCATGGTAATGTTGCTGTAGCAAAAGACAAAACATTCTGCCCAAAAAACATTCTGCAGGGATGGTCGTCGGTATAAGCGACGGTACTCCCAGTAGTGTCATCGGAATAACTGTCGGTACACCCAGGAGGCGACCAATTACCGACGCGTATACCGACGTTTATATCGACGCATATACCGATGCATATACCGACGCTTTTACCGACATCTAGACCGACGCCTATACCGACTCTTTGGTACCGACGTGGAGACCGACCTTTACACCGGCGTCACGACAACTAAAGCCGCGTTCATTTTCCTCGGTAAAAACCTCGGTATACCATCGATCTGTTGTAGTGCACGTCGAAAGCCATGAATGGCGACGAAAACAAGAGAGTGTCATTAATGGAAAGCCATATTTATACAAAGGTGTGGCCTTAAAGGCTCTTCCTACTCATTCTCTAACTCATCCTCCAAATGAACCTTAGTACAATAAATGAGAATGTGCCCTTAACACTTGATATGCTTTGTTCTATCATGAAAAACATGATTTTGTGCTAACTATTTACTACTAAGACTATACAAATAAATGATGATAGACTTCGGCACTTCCACACCTAAATCTGCAAGTAGCATCTCTATCCATGATGCTTCATATGTTGTCATTGCATCATCTCTACACTCAGCATTGTACTCGACAAAGCAATAGTGGCTTCCTTACTACTTTGTGTAATAGTGGCACTTCCAAGTGAGAATAGAAATCCACTAGTAGATCTTCTCTCTGGAACACTATCAACCCAATCTACATTAGTTCCATAAACCTACAATTCTACACTAGCTTCATAAAACTATGCATAATCCAAAGTAGCAGTCACATAATGTAAAGTGCATCTCAAATTCTCTAAATGTGGTTGCCTCGTAACCTCCATAAATTGAGTTTCAAGTCTTGTCATGTAACTTACCTCACACCCTTTTAATTGTGAGATATATCAAACTTCCCACAATTTTCTTGTACATAGTAGTATTTTCCAATGCTCCATGTGATGTAGTATCCAAATTCAAATTCTAATATAATCTCATAGAATTTCTCTTACAATGAGACATATCATACCTTTGTAGCATATTCAAGCCATATTTCCTTTGGGATAGCCATATACATATTATATATGTATAAAACAAATTCCCAAAACTTAACACAACACACCCAGATCTTTCATATCACTTCTTTCATAAGGGGTTGCTTTACCTTTTTAATGCTTTCTTCATTATCACCATCTATAATAAATTCATCAACATAAAGAGCCAACCCTTTTGTTCTCCCCACTTCTCATGTCTCCTAGAGGCTCGAATCTAGTGTGCTCTCTATGGAAGAGCTCGAACAAGGTCAAACAATTTTTTAAAATTAATGAAGATTGGAGATGGCTGGCATTTATCAAATAGAATGACTCGATTAGGTTCCCTATCAAGGGCATTAGAGGAGTGGATTGGGATTCCAATATTGGAAACACCTCTGGAATCAAGGAACTGGCCAATGGATCAGATTTGAGGATATTGATCCGAAAATAATAGTGAATTACAGAGAATGGATCCTCTTGCAGAGCAAATGCTTCGCTTGGGAACACTCAAAAACCTACCTCCTCATTGGGCAAGACCCCCCACGCCATGAGGGTCTCAAATGGCACAACAACAATAGCCTAAACAAAAATCTTAGAATCAAGGAGAATATGGACTATCATATCACGCTTAATAAGAAGTGGTGTCTTAACTTGATGGGCGTGTGATGGGATCTGAAGTTCATGTCTCTCTGGCATTCCCTCATTGAGATAAAAACATCGGTGCTCATGTGGAAAATCCTCCACCGGGTAATCTAGTCCAATGAAAAGGCTAGCAAAATTTATGGGGGCTCATCATGGTGCAAGCTGTGTGGTCACTGCATCAAGGATTTGGGACACATCTTCTCCTCATGCCTCAAATCTATCTCCATCTAGTCAATCCTTGAAAAAGTCTTGCTGCTATAGGAACAAATCAATTGGAAGCAAGCATTATTTGGGAGGCAATTTGTTGCTCCTCACCACTATGGAATGCTGTAAGAGGTGTCACCCTCTGGAAGATATGGAGAGAAAATTGTGATTCCAATTTTTGAAACCCTACTAAAGAATGGTTTATCAAGAAATCTCATTTCCTCCTTGGCAAAGGAATTCCAATTGTAAGAAATCCCCACCTTTCAGACAGAGTTTTTCTCATAAGGAAAAACAAGATTTAGTCCAAATGGATCCCCCTTGAGGGGGACGTGAGGGTCATCAACCTCCTCTTTAAAACCCTCTAAATTTGTATGTTCTTCTCCTGCTTTGTGGGATTCGTGGGGTCCCATGGGTTCTAGTCACGTTCACCTGTACAGTTGTTTCCTTTATTTTAATTAAAGTTTGAGAGAGTAGGCTATTGCCAAACTTCCTTTTATTAAAAAAAGCTATAAAGAGCCACATTCATGATGCCATCATCACCTTTCGTTGTCCACATGACACATAGAGAATCCAATAGAGGTAAAATAATATGAAATTCTTTCATGCCAAGGATGAGAAGCTTGTGTAATCCCATATAAAGTGTTTTTGAACTTGCATACATATTTTGGATGCTTTGAATCCTCCGATATATACTTCTTCCTGTAACTCACCATAGCATTCTTCACATCCATTTGACTCAAATCCATCCTTTTGCTTCAACCAATGCAACAAGTGCTCGAATACTAGCCATTTTAGCTATAGGGATGAATATTTCTTCATAATCAATATCACATGCCTATGAATAGCCTTTTGCTTCCTGTGAAGAGATGGATAGGTATGTGCTTGAAGATGAAGAGGTGTTGCAAAATCCTTGATCTACACCAGCCAAATGAACTCCAGGAGTATATGGTGGGCCCTTTTAGCTTGCCAATGGATGTATTAGACACCCTATGTACCTTGGAAGATCACTCTCAAAAAGATAGATCAAAACAGATAAGTTGGAGTTAGCTCAGAGGTGAAAACTTGCTATTCTTGGTTCATACACCTGTCTAGTGTTTTACATAATTCTCTGAGCACAGCAGCAATTAGCTCAATTCCTCTTGAGGAAGTCTAGGCAACTTAAAGCGCTAACTTTCAAGAGTAATCTCATAAAAAATAATGAACCACACACTGAGAATGAGTTTTAACAAGTGATGACATCATCTCGATTTTCTGCTACAGAAATAGACCAGTGAGCCGAAAAATCAACATAACTCAAAATGTAGAAATCCAATGATTATGAAAATTTGTATGGTTATACTAGACAGTAACATAAATCCAACAAGCTTTAAATCACTGAATTTGGATAAGTAACCACTGAGAAATGGCTCTGCCAAGATGAGTGAAAAAGTCGGGTACCTGACAGAGAAGTGAAGATGAACAGATCCTGTTGACTTCAAATGAACATAACTGAAGATTGCAACGTCCAAATGACATGAAAATTTGTGAGCATATAGTAGACTTATAGAGCTAACTTTACCAAGTTAAATCACTGAAAATGATGCACCAAGCTCAGAGAAAACATCTCTACAAGCTGACTAAGAAAACTGAGAGTAATGGCAGTGAGTAGTACACTTCACAAGAACATGGAAAGATGAACTCAAATAATCATGAAAATGAAAGTATATTGCTTGTACAATACAATGACTTACTGATACATATGTGTGCCTTGTAATCACACCTTGATATGGCATAAAGCTCAGCTCTTGGAGGTCTTCACATAGGTCTCTCTAACCATGACTAAAACTGCCATCTATTTATAGTTGAGTTTGGGAGGCTAACTTCCCTCAATCACTCTCCAATCAATCAATGATTGATTTGATTCTCTACCTACCACAAATCACGAATTTGTGGCTCCTCTTTCCATTCTTGATCATGTGGGCTCAACCACTTAAGATTCTCTTACTTTTATATTAAGTAAACTCTTCAAAAGTTACAAGAGGTAGTTCACAAGTGAACTTTACATAGTCTTCTTTTTAAAGCTTCTTCTAAGACTTTGTGAGACTCAAGCCAATACTTAGGCTTGTCATAGACTTGCTCCAACAGCTCCCCCTCAAGCCAAGTATGCTTGAGGTCTTCAATCTTCCAAGATTACCTGCAAACCAATCATAGCCTTGAATTTGCAAAGCTTTGTACCATCCAATGCTTTGGTTAGAATATCTGCACATTGTTGATGAGTGGACACATATGATATTTGAATCTCTTTGCTTAGAACCTTCTCTCGTACATAGTGATAATGAACTTCAATATGTTTAGTCCTTGCATGAAAAATAGGATTAGCAGCCAAATGAATAGAACTCATATTGTCACCAAAAATAGTTGGAGTTCCAAACTCCAATCCAAGATCTTTGAACAATGTCTTCATCCACATAGCTTCTTGTGTAGCTATGGCAAGACCTCTATATTCAGCTTCAGTAGAAGAGAGAGCAACTGTGGGTTGCTTCTTGGATGACCATGAAATAAGCTTTGAACCTGCAAAGGTAAGATAACCTGAAGTGCTCCTTCTATCTTCCTTGGAGCCAGCCCAATCTGCATCAGAAAATAGCTTCAAACCTAAATCAGATACATAAGGATAATAAAGTCCTTCATTTATGGTTCCTTTGAGATACTTGAGAATCCTTTTGGCAGCATCCATATGTGGTTTCCTTGGTGTGTGCATAAATTGGCTTAGCACACTCACACTGTAACATATATCTACTCTTGTCAATGTGGCATAGTTGAGACTAGCCACTAGACTTTGATATGATGTGATGTCCTCTATGAGTTCACCTTCATGTGAGCTCAATTTGTGATTGACCTCCATTGGAGTACCTGCAATCTTACAATCTTGCATCTTGAATTTTGCCAACATGTCCTTAATGTACTTTCTTTGAGTGAGAAACAAACCATGATCTTTGTAGACAACTTCCAAACCTAGGAAGTAGGTAAGTGAACCCAAATCACTTATCTTGAACTCTTCTCTCATCTGATCTTTGATCTTCTTCATACCATCTGCATCATTTCCTGTCAATATAATATCATCTACATATACACATAGGTAGATGATCTCAGAATTACTCTTTTTAATAAAGAGTGAAGGATCTGCCTTGCTTGGTTGAAAGCCTTTGTCCTGCAAGAATGAAACAAGCCTGAAATTCCAAGCTCTTGGAGCTTGCTTGAGACCATACAATGCTTTGTTAAGTTTACACACATAATCAGGATAAACTTGATTCTCAAAACCAGGTGGTTGTGCCATATATACCTCTTCTGTTATCCAACCATTCAAGAATGCATTCTTTACATCTAGTTGAAGTATCTTCCAATTCTTGGAAGAGGCAATACTAAGCAAAACCCTAATAGTAGGCATCTTTGCCATAGGAGAGAAAGTCTCCTCATAATCAATTCCCTGAGTTTGTGCAAAGCCTTTTGCTACAAGCCTTGCCTTATACCTGTTAATTGAACCATCAGAATTCTTCTTGAGTTTATAGACCCATCTTGAGCCTATTACCTTCATGGTCTCTCTCTCTCTCTCTCTCTCTCTCTCTCTCTCTCTCTCTCTGATATCGAGATGGCGTTGCCTTGCTGACAAAGATCTTGCGTTGCTTTGAGGGAGGTTTCAGAGAAGAATGGTGACAAGCTGTAGCTGCTCTATGTCGTGGCTGTCTTTTCTGTTGTTTAAGACATAGAACAAGATTGAGTGGGAATTGTGGAGTGTACGTGAGTGAACAAGCGGAGATGGAATGGAGAAACTTCTAGGGTGCTGATCTCTTTCTCCTTTCTGACGTGAAGAACTCTTGTTCGGACGCTCTCGGTCACACATACGAGCTTTGTCCCTTACTGATTCATGATGGCTCTTTCTCTCTTTGGCCGCAGAAGCAAGGATCCCTGGGACTCCTTCTTTTCTGATCCATTTTCGTTTCCTTCATCACTTCTAGGCTCTCCCCTCTTCAATTTTCCTGAGCATCCTTCCTTCACCCGTGATGTCGCGGTTGTTTCCAATACTCAAGTGGATTGGAAGGAGACGTCTGTTGCTCCTTCATGTAGATGTCCCGCCCTTTTTCTTAGATTTTAGCTATCGTAGCAGTTCTTTGATGTGCTCTGTCGAAGTTGAAGATGCTGAATGTTCTCGTCGGGTCCGTTGGGAGTTGGATCAAAGGTCAAAAGACGCGGTTGGTCAAAAGACTTTTATGCAGTGAACTGTTTGCCTCAGTTCAAGTAGTAGAAGCTCAACTGATGTGCACTCAGCTATGGGCATTCGAAGTCCATGTGCATTGCGGAAGCTGCAACAACCGTACATCTGAGTGGAGGCAGTCTGCAAAGGCCTCTTTGTGCCTGAAGTTTCTTTTCACCTTAGGCAAGTGAATCCTCAGATTCACTCAAGCGTAGCCTTTCTCCTATTCCAGATCATTGCTCTCAGACCACTGAACATGTAGAATCATGTAGAACCATGGAAATGCATTTTCGACTCTACTAAGCATCCAAGCCACATGAAAAAAAATGAAAATAAGAGTGCGAATGTATCAAGAATGCCATCAAAACATTACCAAGGTGTTTATAAACGCTTCAAGAAATTGAAGATGCACAACAACTTGCTCATCAAAATGCCATGTTACATGAAAAAAAAAAAAGAATAGAGTTGCATAGTGAACAGAATAGTCTCCACACTAAGGGTATAATAATGAGCCACGAAATGAGCATAACATACCACCAAAGGCGAGGGTGGGAGGGAGGGAAAGTAGGGGTAAAGGGTGTGCAACACGATGAAGAAATGGGTGGGAGGGTGGGCAAATGGGCAGAATGAATCCCAAAAATTTATGGCAAAAGGCTTCTCTCAATGAGAAGAAAGTATAGCACCGAAATAAAGCACCACTACCATCAAAATGACTGCCAAACACACCACCAAGACCTCCACCTAGCACTCTGATACCATGTAGAGAGTACGCATGCGGAAGCAAAAATGAAATGTAAAGTACTCTCACAAAACAAAGAATGTGTGAGACACAAAATGAGTAGACCATGAAATGGGTAAACTCATGTGGATTAGAAATGAGCTTGCCAAGAGCATGGAGTAGGCTCCTCAAGCTTCTAACCAAATACAAATGGGGGAGAGGCCCTCCTTATATAGATTTGTGAGGGGCTCTCCAAAATACATCTCATGTGGGATAATTCCTCTGAAAGGAGAATGAATACAACTACTAGAAGCAAATGGCAAGGTACCCAAATACAAAGGAAATACAATGTGAAATGGAAATAGACTAGAATGGAGTGCCTCCTGGATACAAAATGGAGATGCACTCATGCGGATACAAATGTAGATGAAGTAGGAGCTATCATGTCGTCAACAGTTATATCCATGAGATCAAGCATGCAAGCTCAAGAGGATTCGACAACACGAATTGAGAAGTGTTCTGCCAACACATAAATGGTACTATGTTCAAAAACAAATATGTTTCTCTAGCGCTCTTGAGCCTTGTTGCTATGTGCTCTCTGAGTCTGCATACAATCCTTTCTTCAAGAGTACATAGAGGTGCTCACAACTTGACTACATAAGGGAGCAACTACATTCGATAGCATACAGAAAAGTGATAGAAGAAATAATGCAACAAGGGCAACTACATTTTCTTGCATACAGAGACGTAGCATGAGAAATAATGCAACAAGCCATCCAACTTAAGAATTACTCTTTCAATCAGCAAGTGTTCTGAAACCAACAAGTTGAATATCCTTAACGTTGGAGTGTAGCGTTCTTTGCTCCATCTAAGACATCTCGACACTTTGCTCAAGCGGATATTAGTCATAGAGTCGCACCTCTACCATCTCTAAAAGAAAGAGGTTTGTAGTAGAAGAAAGAGCAAGAGCACTACACTCTATGCCATCCTCCTCCAATAACAAGGGAAACACTCATAGCCTTCTCTCACGAGAGCTACGGTATGTCAAAAATCCTCCATCTCACTCGTTTGTGTCAAGTTCAGGGACATAAGGAAGAGAGCTCCCAAACACTCGCACACACAAAGAGAGGAGCACACACAGATTGAGGCAAGAAAGAAGAATCTTCTTCTACTTTTTCTATTATATATTAAGAATGTACAAGAATGAACTAATGTAACAATACAACTAGTACAATATATAAAGAACAATACATAAAGAAAACCGTAATATCTGTGAATGAGTGAATTTTCAAGACAAAGACTTGCCATCAATTGCGATAGATAAATCTAGTAAAGCTCACTGAATATATCCCTCACATATATCAGTTTAACCATTATACATATCAGAGAGATGAAAAAGCAATACATTTCATCCTCGATCATTACATGTTGAGCTTCATATATCCACACCTCCCCTCAAGCTCAACATCATATCTTGTAATCCAGGCATTTTCCAAAACATTTTCAACTTCTCTTCTCCATGTGCTTTAGTGAAAATATCACAAATCTCCTCATTTGTCCTCACATGAATAAGATCAATATCACTTGTTGATACCTTTTCCTTGATGAAGTGATAATGTACCTCGATATGCTTTGTTCTATCATGAAAAACATGATTTTTTCATAACTATTAACTACTAAGATTATACAAATAAATGATGATAGGTCTCTCCACTTCCACACCTAAATCTTCAAGTAGCATCTCTACCCATGGTGCTTCATATGTTGACATTGTAGCATCATTATAATCTTGTAGCTCAGTGATGAGTAGCACCTCCTTTAATGTCAATCCAGGAAGACGTGAGGATGGTATGATGACCTCGAGCAAGTGAAGGCACAAGTGCGTGAGTGAGAAGCACACTAACATGCACACACATACACACACACGCGCACACAAGATAAGACAAAGAGTGAGAAACAATGGAGTTCTTTAGATTACTTCCAGAAAGCTCATACAAGTTCAAATCAATTACAAGCTAACCTCAAAACTGAGCTCCCTAGCTCTATTTATAGTTTTTTACTAGGTTTTGGCCGTGTCCGGACCTAGTGTCCGGCCTAGTTAAAAATTAGGTTCTAGGGCCTATTTGAAGACTCAAATGAAGTCTAAAAATTATGAAAATTGGTAGGTAGCTACTTCAAATTCTCCTCAAGCTCAAGGACTCCTTAGCTTGCACAAAATGGAGCTACAAAAATATGAAATGGTATCTACAATGGCTTTTAGTGATGAAAATCACTATTGTTGTAGGGATTTCTTCTAACGATTTGACATACATATCTTCGAGCTCCCTACTTGCTCCTTCTCCTTGTGTGTCCACCTCTTGATATGCTTTAGTGTCCTGAAAAATTATTGGCCTACTTGCCAGATCGTCGTTGACTACTTTGTCTGCTTGTGCCTTCTCTTCTCTCTGACTCCCTTCGTAAGCTTCTTTGCCTTGTGAGTCCTTCAGTTCCAACACCCCCCCTCTCTCGCGTCTGTCGTCCCTGACAGACCCTTGTTGGGTGGGTCGTTGGATGTAGTATTCTACAACGTCTTGTGCTAAGTGATGTTCTGCAATTCTCAACCCTTTGGCCAAGTCCGTGAGTAGAGCATCCCAATCTACCGGCCTGGGAACCTCTGGATGTGGTATACATAACTTTTCTGAATGGAGAGCTTGTTCCACTACAAACAACTGCAATAAATGTGATGGTCTAGGAATGAATATCTCTGAATGATATTCCCAGAATCCCATGACAAACATTTCTTCAAACGTTTGTTTGAAGCAGGCTGGTAGATACTTTATACGCACATGCCATGCATATACGACATTAATAGATGGTGTGGTGCTCATGTCGTAGACAAGGTCCTGATTACCTTCATTAAATTCAAGAGCTGAGAGATGAGGTTCTTTGACATTCTTGAAGGTCCTGAAGATGACCAACATGAGCTCAAAAATTTTAAGACACATTTGGGCCATGACATCTGGTACATTTTTGAACCAGCTCCCCCAATGCCGAATCGTCGAAATCATATAGCCGATGGTAGGTTGGCCTTTAGGTGGTGCTAAGTAGACATAATTGAGCCATTTCTCACATCCTTTGGTTGTCAGCACAGTTTTTGTGTATTTCGGCCTGCTTGGCACTTGCTGGGATGTCGTCCGGTGCAAACTGTGTAGCCGAGGTTGGTTCTTTTGAGGTGTGGTGCTTGATTTCAGCATTGTAATCCGCCATTAAGACACAGAAAGGAACATACAAATCGTCGGATGTGCCGATCCACCTATGATGGAGAGGTTTCTAAAGTAATCCAATTTTATGACTACCTCTTCCAAACGTGACATAGACGCTATCTGAACTGCCACTCTGTCATCATGGGTTGTGGCCACTTTCTCTAACCTCTGCATCCATTCAGGAGCCTCGATCTCGATGGTGTCCATGCCCTCTTCTGTTTGCTTGCCCCCTGGTGCAGGCATGGGAACGTATGGGTCTTCGAAGGTTTCCTCTATTTCAATTGGCACTAAGTCTTCAGGCTCGGGCTCTACAAGGGGAGAAGGTTGACGCTCGTATTGCATGACTTTACTTCGTAATTCTTCTAGTTTTGCTCTGAGTTTTTCGACTTCTTCAGACGTGTCAACTACGGTTGTGACTTTGCTTGGTGACTCCTATTGGGTTGCCAGCTGCTTTAATAGGTCATCTCTTTCTCTTTCTAATGTTGCATGGGCTTCTAGGAGGTTGACATGGGTTTCCAACACAATTTTCATATTCACGGAGGGGATGGCCTTGAATCTATCTGGGTCGATTTCCTGTGGGGAACCCTCCATTGTTGCTTCCAAGTTTTCTTCGTTTTGTTTCTGTAGTTGTTTATTCTCCTCGAGTGCTGTAGACATGTGTTTGTGTAAGAGGGCCAGGTTGCGTTGAAGCTTGAGATTCTCTGTTATCTGGGAGTGTAGCAGATCATCCATTTGTTGTTTTTCTTTTGCATCTGACTGGGGTGGATTGGCTACTAACTGCTCATGTTGTTCCTATAAAGTGACATACTGTTGTTGTAGTAGCCGCTTTTCCCTTTCGAGATCAATGAATCGTACTTGAAGTTCTTCATGGCTTCGGAAGAGTCTCGTATGTTGGTTATCAAGATGCTGGTAGTGCTATTGTAGTTGAGACATACACTGATACATATTATTAAATACATTATTAATAGGGGTGGATGCAGGAAGAGTGTTGAATGCAGAAGGGAAGGGGAAGGGGAAGGGGAAGGGGAGTGTGGATGCGGTGCTGGAAAATGCTGAAGTGGGAGGTGGGGGAATGGGAGATGGTGGGTGTATGGGGGGAGGGAGAGGTGCGGAGGTGGGTGATATGTCCATAAAATCAAAAGTGGATGCAATAGTGGGAGTGATTGTGAACATTGGAATGGTGGGTGCGGTGATAGTGGTGAAAGTGTACAGTGGTGTGTGCAATTGTGAATATGAACTGCCAGGAAGTGTGATCGGGGGAATGAGGTTTTCCGTGGCTATGGTTAGAATTACTATGTTAGTGGCCATATAGACAAGAGAGGTGGAGATAGGGTGTGTGGGTTGTATGGGTTGACTGACGGTCTGTGCTTCGATATGAGTAGTGGACTCGAAGGCGGTGACAGTAGTGGTTACACTGGTAGTGGGAGGTGAATGTGGTGGAGTTGGAGGTAGGGGTGGCAAAGGGGGTGACGGAGGTGCACTTGATATATGGGTTTCCTCAGTATCATGAACGGTGTGTGCTGTGCCCGTGGTTGTGGATGTGCCTTGTGGTTTTGATACTAATACATTCATCTGTTTTCCTGATCGAGGGGGACATCTGCCGTATCTTCTCTCCATTCGTCGTGATTGTGCAAGGGCGGTATTCACCATCTCAGGTACTCCTAAAGCATCAGATATCATATCAAGTGTGGCGCGGTATTGCTCGTCTACACCTTCCTCCTCAAGGATTTGGTTCATGAGAGCTTTTCCTGCTGCGAGGGACAGTCTGTGTTGCTCTTGAACCCTGTTGATGGTATCATAGAGCTTTTTCAATTCCTTCATATAAGCTGGGGCACCCTCAAGTACTTGCAAAGCTTCCTGATCATATTCCTGCTCTTCTTCCTCGGATTGTCCACCATGTTCCTCCTCTTGTTCTTGTTCTTCTTCACCCTCCACATCAACGACCTCTGGTTGTCTTGGATGGGGTTGGTCTGTAGCAGTTTGTTGTCCACTAGCTTGCTCTGCCTCGACTTCCGCGTTAACAGCTTCGATTATTCTGGCTACCTCCTCATCAGTTAGGTCTTCTAATGTGAATCCGTGAGGAAACTCTAGGTCGGTTCAGTGCTGTGTCTTGGTAATCTGATAGTGAAGGGTTGTATCCGCCTCGAAAGTCGTGGGGTTGTCTCAGGTGTCAGTGTCGCACCGCAGGCTTGTGCACAGGGCATCTGAACGGTGCCTCTCATTTTCTTGGAGGGTGGCCCTGCAGTTGATAATCTGAGTTGAAACTCCTGTACCCTGGTCCAAATGAGTGCCCTTTGCACTGGCACATCATACGCCAAACATCTATACACAATCCTGGTGAGAGCACAGCATCCATACAGTACAAACTTTTGCTTTTTATACCACCTTTGATGAGCCAAGTGGATTTGGTCGATAATCTAGTGGGGCATATTGATTGTCAAATCGAAGGCATCGGCCAAGTATAGACTAAACCATATCTTTTTGGGTGGCATTGTGAACCTCTCCTGAGCGGGGAATGCGAAATGCTGCATGACCATTCGCAAATGAATGGCAATCGTTGGTGTCATTGCTACCATGTCCTTTAATTTTTTCAGGTTCTTGTTCTTCATATTGTCGGGGACCATGGACTCCTTCTCAGTGGGAATGTGCATTCCCTTCATGTCTAGAGCTTCCCTTACCAAATTGATAGTCAGCCTGAAGCGCTTCAGCTCATTTCCCCTTGTGAGGGATGGGAGGACAAAGGTGTTGTATCCCTTTTTGTCTTTGTTCGGAGTGAGGGTGCTAATCAGATACGAGCATCTTAGAAAGTCGGGCTTTGGCAACTAGAATTTGAAATAATCGTAGAGTCCAACCTTCTTCCATATAGGTTTCAGCCCTTCATTATTTTGCACTTTCTCAAATTCCCTGGTGAAGAACTGATACCTGCCTCAGCGCCCATTGAATTCTATTTCAGCTTCCCACATGTAAGTGCCTTCACCCAGAGATCCTGCCACATCGCTGAATCAATGTGAGTTTTTGTTGACCGGCATTGTGTGCCCCTATGGAGGATTCTGAATCGGGATGGCATGTAATGCCCTCAAAGCCACTGGGCGTTCCGTCAATTCCTCCTCAATGGGAAGACTTTCAATGTCCATGACTTGGGGGCTGGTGCCTGCCTGGGAGCTAGTTCCTGCCGTATCTACCATGTTACTTCTTGCCTCCTGAATCTGTGAGAATATAGAAACATGTGTTAACATTGTAAAGGACAAGATAGAAGTGTTTTTGTCCCCATTACAACATTAACATGAGGTTCGGGAGAGATTAGTAGGTTATTAAGTGCTCGGTGCTTGTGCGTGTAGTTAGGAATTGGGTAGACCTAGGAGCTAAGTGGAATGATGTAGTGTGAGAGTGACGTAGTTAGTATTTGGGCATGGATTTACAAATGGGGTCCGGGGGTTTATTACAAGTTTTAGTTTTCCAAATGCAGTGGATGGGTTTTGATCTTGATTTTGTGGAGACTCTAGAGAGTTTGATAGGAGTATTTACTTGAAAATGGGGCTTTTTAGGAACCCATTTACAAGTGATTCTACTTGTGCTCATGGAAGAATATGTGTCCGTGCGTGATGTATAAGAATGGGCATCAGATGTTTGAGTGAGTGAGACATGGTGTACCGGGTGTGGCCTCGGTGTAGCTATTTGAGCCCGCAAGCAAGCCTTAGGCACCCAGATTTGTCGTGATTGTGGGCTGGCCTTCATCGACTTCTTGGGTACCCAAATAGACTTCACTTTCGCAGAAGAACTTATGAAAGACTTCTTATTAGTGTCATGTTGTTGATTACTAATAAGAGGTTTTGGCCGTGGGGTTGGCATGGTCGCAACAGGGTGTTTGCCTTTCCGCACCCACACTTGTTTCAACGGCTGAGACATTCTGCTTCGCATGTTTTTTGGCCTCCAGTATAGGTAGTACTCTGCTCCTTCTATATTTGATCTGCCTTTGGTTGCTGCATCCCTCTGGCCTTTGGAAAAGAAGGGAGTGCCGTCTTATCCTTGACTCCATTGTTGAGACAATCCTCTTTCTGCATCATACAGTTTTGGACAAGAATAGCATTGTCAACTTCATGTGCGTCCCTGGAAGGACCACGAGTTCGTGCATTACCTAGTTCCTTGAGTGCCTCATTTTCCAATTCAACTGTAATTCGACTATGATTTACCCATACTTGAAGAAGTCCACTTCTTAGGTTTAGGTTGACTGCATGATCATAGATCCAGCCCTGACCCAAGACAAGAGGCTCAGTGAGGTCCTCATCTTGACACACTAGTACTTTGACTGTCATTGCTTCGTCTTGAATATAGAGGGGAAGGTCCACCTCGCCCATGCAAGGGGTTTCCACACCTCCCAATCCTATGAGATATGCTTCTATAGGATTGACAGTTAATTTCAACTTTTGACAGTAATAAAATTGAACAGCACTAGTGGCTACACCTGAGTCAATTAAGGCTCTTACAGTCCTTGCACCCTTTCCTTGTCCTATCTCTAAGGTTATAAAAGGACATCGATCAATTATCCTATGAGAGCTGATACCTGAAACTTTACACATAGCCACATGATATCCTTGATCTGCATATGCATCTGTCCTAGGTTGCTCTCTTCCTTGTCTCGTCAACTTCATTCTCCGGATGCGTTCCAATGCTTCTGCTTGAGCTTCTTCTCGCATTCGTGTTTCTTCGTCTTTGCGTTTCTTAGCAGTGTTGAGTCGACTTAGCATCTCTTCCGTCAGAGGTTCCTGATATAACTTGACTCTGCATCCGCTTATGTAGCTTGGGAGAATATCGCCTTCTAATGTGGCTAGTTGCACTGCTCCACTTGTTGAGATTCTATTAATGATCATGGGTTCGTAGCCTCTCTTCTCTAGTTTCCTCGCATGTTGTTTCAAAGTGTAGACTAGGACTAGGTCGCCTGCCTTCAAAGCTTTATCCTTAACGTGGGCATCAAAGTATGCCTTCTATCATTTTTTTGCTGCATATATCCCTGCAACCGCCCTCAGTCTTGTTTCTCCTAATCGTTCAAGGTCAAATAGTCTAGAGGAGAGTTCATGACCCGTCCATTCATGCTCTTGTGCTACTTTCAATGTAGGTATTAAGAAGTCCAATGGTAACACTGCATTTTGGCCAAATACCATCTAAAAGGGGGTGGCTTGGAGTACCGTTTTGTAGGCGACTAGGTATGCCCAAACAGCATGGTGTAGCTGTTTGTCCCAGTGAGAGCGTTTATTGTTCACTAATTTTGTTAGTACATTGCATAAGATCTTATTGGTGCTCTCAGCCTGGCCATTAGCTTGAGGGTGATAGGGGGCAAACTTCTTATGTACTACCAAGAATTCTTGGAGCAGATTTTCAATAACTTCATTCAAGAAGTGAGTGCCTCGGTCACTGACTAGCTCTATAGGTAACCCGTATCAGGTGAACACATTCTCAAATAAGAACTTAGCTGTTGTTTGAGCATCGTTCTTCGTTGTGGCTTTTACCTCTACCCACTTGGTAAGATAGTCCGTGGCAACAATGATATACTCAGCATGGGAACCCTTAGCTGGGGGATTAATAGGACCTACAAAGTCTATTCGCCACTTAGAGAATGCTCGTCCACCCATCATTGGTTTCAGTGGCATCTCATCTTTGCGTATAGGACACTAGGTTCTCTGGCAAACATCACACCGTTTCACATGGGTATGTGCATCCATGTGAAGGGTAGGCCACCACAAGCCTACAAATAGGATCGCTTTAATCACTCGGTTTGGTCCAAAATGTCCTCCTGCTACACCTTGATGAGCAGTTTCCAAGATCTTGAGATATTCACTCTCATGGGCGCATAGTCTGAGGTAACCATCTTTACCACGTTTGTATAGATTATTACCAATGAGTGAGTAATCCAGGGCTTCTTGTTCTAAATTCCTTTTCCTAGCCAGAGTCATGTCTGGAGGGAATGTTTTCACCCTCAGGAAGGATACTAGTGGTTCACTCCAATCTGGCACTATGGACACTTGATAAAGAGTGGCATGTTCCACAGGTGGTTTAGTGCAGCAGATTGGGCATTCCTTGCACAACTTTTGGACATCAGCTTCCATAGTCGGCCAATGCACTTCGAGTCTCCTTAGTGTCTGTAGGGTTCGTTGCTTTGAGTAGTGTTGCTCTAATGCACCTACATGTGCTAATTGCAACCATTTAGCGTACTCATCCTCTTCCACACAACAAGCCAGGATCCCTTGATCTGTTTGTTTGTACATGCTTCCTGCCATGATATGGTACTTCTGGGCTTTTACTGCTTCTCTACCTTGAGTGTTTATGACTGGGTGATTAGGCCCGTAGGTCAATACTAGCACTAATGGCTTAGCCCACTGCGACACCACTTCCAAATTAAACAAGAAAACGCATCAGGAAGGTCATCTGACACTCCTTGTGGGGCTTCTCTAGATGTGAGCCTAGAGAGATGGTCTGCTCTCAAGTGAGTCTTCCCTTTCCTTACCACAACCTCGAAATCATATTCCATTAGCAAGAGAAACCATCTTACTAATCTTTCTGTATTGCATGGCTTGTTCACGAGATATAGCAATGCCTGATGGTCAGTAAAAAATTTAAACTTATTTACTGCATCACACATAGAAAATCCAATGGAGGTTAAATAATTTGGAATCCTTTCATGCAAAGCACGAGGTGCTTGTTTAAGCCCATTTAAGATCTTTTTTATCCTACATAAATACTTTGCATTTTTTTAATCCTCATACCCTTGTGGTTGTTCCATGTATACTTCTTCCTTCAACTAAGCATATAAGAAAGCATTCTTCAAATCCATCTGATGCAAATCCATCCTTTTGTTGTAGCTAATGTAACAAGAGCTCTAATATTAGCCATTTTAGCAAAAGGGCTGAATTTTTCCTCATAGTCAATGCCACATGTTTGTGCATATTGTTTTGCTATGCATCGTGCTTTAAACCTACTTATGCTACCATCAGAATTATGCCTTACTTTGTAAACCCACTTGTAGCAAATGGGGCTTTTTCCTTGTGGCAATGGAACTAGCTTCCATGTTCTATTTTCATAAAGTGCAGTCACCTCCTCATCCATGGCTTTCTCCCAATCTTAATTTCCAATTGCATCTTCAAAACAATAAGGTTTAGCATCTTGTATTACTTTGTTCATATAAGCATAATGATAAGCCATGTAGCTATCATATGTTAATTATTCCACTAAATTTGGCATCCTTCTAGATCTTCTTGATCATAGGTCACTTCTTTTTGTTCTATTATCTAAATATTCTTTTCTTACTCCCAAAGTCTTTACAAAAGGCAATCCAAGTTCCTCATGCCCAAATAATGATGCAAACGCCCCAAATTTGACATCTCAAAAGAGGCATGCAAGTGAGCCTTAAATTCAAAATTATGTTTCACATTAGGAAAAATAAGAAATATGTCATTAAAATATACAAAAAAGATTATAAATACATCAGCTACACACTTAACATATGAGGTGCCCTCAATTGGACTTCTCTCAAAACCATGTGCTACCACCTCACCATGTATCTTTTCATACCAAGCAGGTAGTACATGCTTCAAACAAATAATGCCTTTTTTGATTGGCACATTTTGTTTTCATGCCTTTCTACACCAAACCACAAGCCTAAAATACATACACTTCTTCATGTAAGTCACCATTCAGAAATGTACTTTTAATGTCCAAGTGATATACATTCCAACCATGATGAGTTGCGAGTGCACAAATCCTGCAAACAATGGTCATTTGGCATATGGGGGCAAATGTCTCATCAAAATCAATGGCATATAGTATTTGCAAAATTATTTCTTCTTTTCTATTTTCTTTTCATCTTTTTCTTCCTTCTTTGATTGTGAAACATTTGTAGATTTTTTCTTACTAGTAGATGAGCTCTATTTACCTTTGCCCTTCGTACTAGTTAAGAAAGCTTGATATGCAACACATATAATGGACATGCTCTTCTTGATCGGATCTTCTTGAAAAGGAAAAGAGACTAAATCCGCAAATGTTATGGTGGTGCACATTGTTCTATGACATCATGAAATCATTCCTTCACATTTCCCACCAAACCATTCAATGGATTCTTTCTCAAATAAATAAGGTTGCATCATCTGGTTGATGGAAAAGCAAAATCATATCGTATAAACTTGACGTACGACCATTACCTCATCAATTATCTCATCAGATGCTAAATAGTTGTTGGAACACGTCCATGGAAAGTCTAAGTGGTGGTTTGGGTCATCAAAAGACATAAAAGTTTAAAGGAAATGTCAACACTTTGTAAAGTTCACTTGTGAACTCACCCTTGTAACTTTTTGAGTACTTATTTGATATAAAAGTAAAGGAATCTAAGTGGTTGAGTCCACTTGATGCATAGGAAGGCAAAAATACACGACTTTGTGATTGAGTGAGTAGGAGAATCAATTACTAAAAGATTGGAGAGTGATTTTAGGAGAGATTCAAATCCAAAATTAGGCTCCAAATATCACTATATATACATGACCTTCTTTTCATGATTTTGGCACCTCCATGAGTAGGGCTTCATGCCAATTCAGAGTGTGGTCGCAAGGCACACATATGTACTAGTAATTCAATTATACTTTACCATCAATATACATCCATTTTGATTATCATTTGTGTCCATATCTTCATGCTTTTATGAGTGTACTGTTCACTACCATATCTCTCAGTTTTCTCAGCTAGATTGCAGAGATGATTTCTCTGAGCTTGGTGTATCGTTTTCAGTTATTCAACTTTTCAAAGTTAGCTCTCTAAGTATAGTACATGCTCACAAAGTTTCATTTCATTTTGAGTTCACTGTTGTGAGATATGCTCATTTGAAGTGGCCTATCTCTCTTCATACTTTACGTCTCTATTAATACTCCATCAAAATAGTGATTTTCTTAGAGCTTTTTATTAGTGTGTAGTTGCTCATTTGCCATGATTTAATTCATGTTAGATTAAGCATATAGTCTATTATATGCCTACAAAAGTTCATAAGCATTAAATCTTGGAATCTCGATATATATTAGATCTTTGCTCATTGGTCTAAGGACTGTTACAACCCGTGCAAATCAGGAGGATGCTATGACTTGCTAAGTTTGTTTCTCTTCATGTAGTCCATCATTTTTTATGAAATCACTCATGATTGTTAGATTCTTGATTAAATCACTCATGATTGCTAAGTTCTTTTCTCTTCATGTAGTCCATCATTTTTTATGTTATCACTCATAAAATCACTCACTAAGTTGATAAGAGTTCACCAAAAGGAATTAAGTCAATTGCTGCTATGGCCAGAGAATTATTCAAAACACTGAACAAGTGTATGAACTAAAGTAGCAAGGTTTTTACCCTTGGTTCAGCTTCTACCTATTTATTTTGATTTATTTTTTGAGAGTGATCTTTCAAGGTACATATAGTGTCTAATACATCCTTTGGCAAGCTAAACAGGCCCACTACATATCCCTAGAGTTTATTCGGCTCATGTAGTGCAAAGTTTTTGTAGCACCACTTCATCTTCTCCAAGTTCAAGTCTATCTCTTCAGAGTGGTATTAGAGCAAGCTTGGACAACATGGTAGATGGATTTCCTTCATCAATTGACAAATTCAACAGAAGTAACTACTCAGCCTAGTCATTAAGGATGAAAGCTTACCTTCAAGGTAGGAATTTATATGGT
This sequence comes from Ceratopteris richardii, assembly GCA_020310875.1. Classification (NCBI taxonomy): domain Eukaryota; kingdom Viridiplantae; phylum Streptophyta; class Polypodiopsida; order Polypodiales; family Pteridaceae; genus Ceratopteris; species Ceratopteris richardii. The sequence goes on from CM035420.1 coordinate 18,648,382, forward strand.
TATGTAGCTGGAGATGAAGTTATGCCAAGTTTCAAGAAAAAGAGTCAACCAACACAAGAAGAGAAAGAAAGATTGAGCACATGATGCTCCAAGGATGCACTTGCAAGGCCTTATCTCCTCAACTCTATCTCAGATTTTTTTGTTGCCTTACATTAGAAGTTGCAAAACATCTCAGGAAGTGTGGAATGCACTTGAAGCCTTCTTCTGTTCAAGTACAAAGGCTAGGAAGCATCAACTATGGTTGGAATTTACAACTCTCAACAAAGCTCCCAAACAAAATGTGACTAATTTTGTCATAAAGCTCAAGGACATAGCAGATCAGTTGGAAAGCATTCGGGAGGTAATACAGAGAGAGCAAATTGTAAGACAGGTCATCAATGGCTTGAAGATAGATGACAAGTGGGAAGCATTCACCATAGCTATGGATCTATACATGGATATGGATGTACCATATTTCAATACACTCATAGGACAACTACTTACTCAAGAGGCCAAGCTTATCAATAATGGAGAAAGCTCCAAAGGTAACCAATCTTCTGCCTTGTATACTAACAAAAGCAAGTCCAAAGAAAACAAAGGAAGAGGAAAGAAAGTGGATGATGAAGTAGGTACACATCAAGCTAACTATGTAGGTAGAGGAAGACATGGTAGAGGTAGAGACAGAGGAGGAAGGCAAGGTAGGGGGAGATCCCAAGACTCTAATTCATGCTCTATTTGTGGAATAACTAATCATACAACTAAAAATTGCTTAAGGAATTCCAGGAATCAAAGAGGTAGAGACTATAATAAAGGAAGTTAAGGCTACTCAAGAGGAAGTTTCAACAATTACCATGGCAACCATAACAATTACAACCATTCAAACTATCAAGGAGGAAATAGGGGAAGAAGAGACTTCAATAACTACACAGAAGACTCAAATCAAGAGGACTCATTGCTAATCATGAATATGATCATGCCACAAGGTAAATCTGATCAGCATGTTTTCTACATAGATTCAGGTTGTTCTAATCATGTGACATGAAATGTAGCCTTCCTATCATATTTAGAAGATTTAAGGAACAAGCATGAAGTGCAGATAGGTGATGATACAAGGAATTTGGTGGAAAAGATAGGAAATGTGAAAGCACCTAATGGAAATATCAACCTACTTAGTAAGGTACTCTATGTCCCTACCATCACAAAGAACTAGATAAGTATAGGATAGATTGTGGAAAAAGGCCTACTGGTTAGGTTCACAAAAGCAGAAGCATTTGTTGAAGATCCAATTCAAGGATTTAGGAGAACTGCAAAAGGTGAAAAGATAGGTAGATTGTTCACATTTGAGTTACAAGACACCAGAAACATTGCTCTCTTTAATTATGGTAGTCAGACACTCATAGAATTGGAAGTATGGCACAAAAGGTTAGCACATATTTGTGAAAGATCATTAAAGCAAATTTGCAGGGGCCAAAGTGTACTTGGACTCTCTAACTTGTCAAAACAACACATGAGTATAAGTGTAGCACGTGTCAATATGGAAAGTCTCATAGGTTACCATTCATGAAGAAAGGATATATGCATGGACATCTCTTCGATTTGGTTCATACAGATGTATGGGGACCTAGCAAGGATGCTTCAATATCTGGATCAACATATTATGTCTCCTTCATTGATGATTGGAGTAGGTGGACAATGTTATACTTTATGAAACACAAAGATGAAGTCTTTTCATGCTTCAAAAGATATTTGGCTCTTGTCGAGAATCAACAAGACATTAAAAAGTCTGAGGTCAAATGGAGGGGGAGAGTATTTCTCCCATGAATTTGGCTCCTTTCTTGAAGAAAGAGGAATCAAAAGAGAGATTACTACAAGGTACACTCCTAAGAACAATGGAGTGGTAGAAAGAAGGAATAGGACCATTGTTGAAGCGGCAAGGTCTATGCTAAATGAAAAGAACTTACCTAATTAGATATGGGTTGAGTCTGTATCCACATCCACTTATTTGGTTAACAAGCTACCTTCAAAATCACTTGATGGCATGACACCATATGAGGCTTGGAATGGAAGAAGACCAAGCTTGGATCATTGTAAGATTTTTGGATGTATTGCTTAAGCTCATGTTCCTTCACAGGTTAGAGGCAAGATGGATCCCAAAGCAGAAAGGTGTGTATTCATTGGATATGACAACAATCAAAAGGGCTACAGATTATATAACCCAACAACCAAAGGATTCTTGGTGAGTAGAGATGTAGTATTTGATGAGAATAGTTCTTGGTACAAAGATTCATGTAGAAAGGTCAACTTACCTTATGAGCTTGAAGAAGATTTTCCAAAACTTGGTTAGGATAATCCTCCTAAAATTGAAGAGCAAGATACCTCAAAAGATGATGAAGCAACGCAGTATGAAAAACTCAAAATATGGAAGTCTAAAAGTAAAGCAAAATGCAAGAACTTGGACAAGAGGCAAAATCATCAAATCATGGCCTAAAAAGGTCCATGAGGGAGAAAGGAAAACCAGAAAGATATGGGTTTGATACTTATCTAGTCAGTAAACATTCCATCTATCTAGAACAGAACATAAATCAAGAGGAACTTCAACATTTGAGGAAGCAAGGAAGAAACCAGAATGGAGGCATGCAATGGAAGAAGAAATTGAAGCTCTTGAGGAGAACAACACTTGGGATTTGGTTCCCAAGTCTCCATCAATGAAAGTTATATTGTTAAACATTATGGAATATGTTGAACAATGCATTGTTGGAGTGTTAATTTATTAATGTATTAATGTGTTTTGGTGTTTTTGATATAGTCGTTGAAGGTTCATGAGGGCATGAAAGCGTGAAAGGGAGAACATCAATAATCCAACTTTAGGTCAGACATCAATAAATCAGATTTATAACTTAGTTTGTAAATAAATCCATGTAGAAGGTTTTATTGTTAGAAATAGTTAGAAAAATAGTGGTTAGAATAAGGGTCATTGTAGACTGCAATTTATGATATTAAAAGCAGGCTTTCTACGAAAGTCACAAACTTTTATTTTCATGCATGCTTTTTCAAAGCCGCTCTCATGTAACCACTCTTTTTGATGTAATAAAAAATTCCTATAAATACATGCACTCTGTGGACTGTCGAAACAGAGTGCATGGGGGGAGATTGCACCCAATACTGCATTTGGTCTCATTTCTTGGCGTCTCTATTTTTCTGTGTGTTTATCTACATTTACGACCTTTGTGTGCATGTGAGAAAGATCTTGATAACAGTGGTATTGGTATCAGAGCCTTGCACGTGTCACTACGGAGGGATTTGTTTCTATTTGTTTTGCTGAATTGATCTTTGTTTCCCTGTTCTCTATTCGCGATCCAATTCCAATTTCTATTTCGACTCCGGCTCCGGCTCCGACTCCATTTCCATTTCCCTTTCCATTTTTGGTTTTAGTTCCAATTCCAGTTCTAGTTCTAGATCATGTTTTTGTTCCAGTTCCAGAACCAGAACCTAAATTTACACCTATGTTTACACCTACCTTTACATCTAGGTTTACTTTGGCATCTTTGGCACCCAAGGCTCCCTTGGTGACCTTTGGCTACAAGCCAACCAATTTTAATTTATGAGTGGCAATAAGGAGTTTTATATTCACCAAGGTGGGAGGACTTGAACCCACAACCTCACCCACAAAAGGGAAGTGTTTTACCACTACAATATCTCTTTGTGTTGTCACTCTACTTCTCTTTTCTTATATTTAACACAACTTTCATCTCTTTCTTACTTTTTCAATTCCCAAGAACAACCATTCCTTTTACATTTTAACTCAAACAAACTCAAAAATTGTTTATACATATCTAGCAAGAGGGTTTTGTCTCTACATCCTCATGGACCCTATGAACAACATGGAGGATTTTAGTGAATCACCTCTACTAGAGGTAACACCGAAGCAACAACTGGAGCTCCTACGGCACAAATTAGGAGGCACTCAGAATGAGATCCGACAAGGCAATGAAATACTCGAAAAGATGCAAACTGATGAAGACCTTACGAGGGTGGTCAAAGCTATTGTCTCTACCCAGTCGGATGGCATGCATTCCAAGATTACCGTTAAGAATTACTAGTTTTTATGGTTTAATGGCCGGAAGGATGGCCCTTTAATCCTTTTATGGCTTTGACAGTTTGATGTTTTTTATACTGATGAAACATATGCTGAAACTAAAAAAGTCAAATTTGCCACTAACTACTTAGTAGGAAAATCTCAACTCTAGTGGAATGTCATACGACACACTATAGAGCGTCCAACAATGTGGAAGGCTTTCCAAGATAAAGTGAAGGATTCATTTCTTCCTCCTCAATACCATTTACATGTTTGACGTGCATGGAGGACCCTTATATGGAAGGAGGGAGATATGTTACTACCTACATTGAGCGATTCTGGCAAAATTTACTATTGGTTCGAATGCTTGACGATGTACCAGAGGATAGCTTGCAGTGGAAATACGAAGATGGTTTGGAGGTGGGAATCCAAGCTAAGCTTCACACCCTACATCTTACAACCCTCAACAAGCCTATATCTTCCTCCTATGATGCAGAGAAAAAATTCTAGTCCATAACCAAGTCACTCCATCTACAACAACCACATCAACGATCACTTTTTATTAAACCAAATCTTCCCATGAAACGTACTCTTAATGCTCCATCCCACCCTAGTTTTCCTCGTCCACCACAATCCAACTACTCAACTGCACCTGTTGCTTCATCTCTCCAACCTACCAAACCACCTACCCTACAAAGTTCACTAATGGATGCCCAACAGAAGCGACCACAAATCACTTGTTGGAATTGTGGCAAACCTGGACATCTAAAAATGAAGTGTTGAGCGACCTCTTAACATGAAACCAGCAGCTGCTCAATTACATAATGTGGAGGCCCATAATGAAGAAATTCCTTCTCTTTGGACAGAAGAATCATTGGAGAAGGACTTAAGTCCCTTGCGTAACGATATCTCTCTTCATTCTCTACTTTGCATGTAGGGTACTATAAACAACAAGCTCATTAAAATTTTACATGACGATGGTAGTTCACATGACTTCATTTCATATTTATTAGTACAAGAACTTAAATTAAAAACGTTTCCTTCTTTGTATAAAGTAAAAGCTACATTTCAAGGTAATCGTTATAATGTAACACGAGAAGTGCAAGATGTTACGATTAGCATAGGCCCATATGTTGATTCAGGAACATTTTTAATTGCACCTTTCCAATCTTACGATGTTATACTAGGTATGCCTTTTTGCCATCATTATAACCCAGGCATTGACTACCATACACATACCTTTAACTTTGAATTTAAAGGTCAAATTAGTACTTTGTCTGCACGACGTGATTTCCAGCCATTTCCATTGATTAGTCATACTCAAGTAAAACGTGCATTTATGAAAGGATTCAATTCATGCATTGTCTTTGTCAATGTCATCAATGATTATACTCATACACTTCGTGATGCACATAAACCTTTCATGACTACTTATAAGGATTGTTTTATGTTTGAGTATCCCTCTGAACTACCACCATCTCGAGGATCCTTTGACCATAGCATAGACTTAGTTCCTATTAGTTCTCCTCCTCATAAAGCACCTTGTACACATGGCCCACTACACCAGAAGGAAATAGAAAACCAAGTAAAAGACCTACTACAAAAAGGACCTATAAGGCCTAGTTCTTCCCCATTTGGAGCACCAGTTCTCTTACTAGAGAAGAAGAATAAAACTTATCGAATGTGCATTGATTATAGAGCCCTTAACAAGATCACAATAAAGAATAGATACCCCATTACTCGAATAGATGATCTTTCAGATAAATTATGAGGATCTCGTGTCTTTAGTAAAATTGATCTAAAATCAGGATACCATCAGATTTGTATGACTCAAAGTGATATTTTTAAGATTGCATTTAGAACTCAAATAGGCCATTATGAATTTATGGTAATGCCCTTTGGACTTACTCAAATAGGCCATTATGAATTTATGGTAATGCCCTTTGGACTTACTAATGACTCTGCTACATTTGCACGAATGATTAATAACAATTTTCTTGATTTCCAAGCTTTTGTTCTTGTATTTTTTGATGATATACTTGTTTACAATAAGAATGATAGTGAGCATGAGAAGCATCTTAAAACAGTTTTTCATTTACTACGAGAGAACACACTCTACGCTAATCCTAAAAAGAGTTACTTCTTTCAATGTAAGCTAGAATATCTAGGACATATTATTTCAAGTGAAGGTGTGCATGTGGATCTAAAAAAGATTAAAGTTATAGTAGAATGGCCTACACCACAATCATTCAATGATGTTCATTCTTTTCTTGGGTTGGCTAGTTTCTATAGGAAGTTTGTTCAAAATTTTTCTTATTTAGCATTGCCCCTTATCTTGTTATTGAAAAAGAAAATAAAATTTGCATGGGGACTTACCCAACAACAATCCTTTGAAAAACTCAAACATGCACTTTCACATGCACCTATTTTACAATTACCTGATTTTTCACAACCCTTTCATGTTGTTATTAATGCTAGTGGTTCAGGGATAGGTGTAGTTTTAATGCAAAATGATCATCCCATTGCATTTGAGAGTAGGAAGCTTAAGCCCTCAGAAAAGAATTATAGTACATATGATAAAGAATTATTAGTAGTTGTGCATGCTTTGCGAATTTGGAAACACTATCTTATGGGCTCTAAGGTCTTAATCAAAACTGATCAATATGCTATTAAGCATGTATTAAATCAGCCCTTAATCTCTGATCGCCATATTGAATGGGCATCATTCATTCAAAATTTCCAACCCATGATCCAATATTATCCTGGTAAAGCTAATGTTGTAGCTGATGCTCTTAGACGATTTCCTTCATATTCTATTGTTTTGCATAATATTTCTGCCATCCAAATACATTCTTTTCAAGAAATGGTTTCCATGTATGCATCTAATTTGTATTTCTCATGTGCATGGCATGACTTCAACATTGGTGCATCTTTATCTGATGAACATTATACATTTCATAATGGTTTTCTTTATTTTCAACATAGATTATGGATAACTCAAGCTTTTAAAGATTTGGTCATCAAAGAAATGCATGAATCATCTTACATGGGACATAGAGGCATACAAAGCACCATTTCTGCTTACAAAGATTTCTTCTTTTGGCCACACATGGAAAAAGATATTTCATATTATGTTTCTCAATGCATTGTATGCCAGCATGTAAAACTTCATCACTGTAAACCATTTGGATTATTAATGCCACTTCCCATTCCGAACGAAGCACAGGAATAGAGTTCTATGGATTTTATCATAAGTCTTCCCATCACTTCATCACATAATGATATGATTTGGACAATAATTGATAGGTTTAGTAAATATGTATATTTCATTCCATGTAGGAAAACTTTGTCTACACCTCAGGCTACAAAATTATTCATTAAATGCATTTTCCCACATCATGGATTTCCTAAAGTAATGTTATCTGATCGTGATGTTAGATTTTGTAATCATTTTTGGGTTGCCTTATTTCAACATTTTGGTTCTAAAATAGATTTTAGCTCTGCATTTCATCCCTAAAGTAATGGACAAAGTGAAGCTACAAATAGTACTATTTTTTATTTATTGCATTGTTATTCATTAGATAGTCCCACTAACTAGGATTGAAAGTTTCCATTGCTTCAATTTGCTTACAATAACACCACACACACCACTACTAGTCGTGCACCTTTTGAAATTGTTTATGGTAAAAGGCTTCCCACTCCTCTGTTACTCACTCAAACCAACATTCCGATGGCTGATTCTATTGCTCAAGATCACATTTCTATACTTCACGATGTTCACGGGCACATTAGGAAAAGTCAAGAGCGATACACACATAATATCAATACAAAATGATTAGCCAAGGAATTCAAGGAAAATGATCTTGTATGGTTGCGTATCATTAAAAGACGTCTCAAAAATATTTTGCAGCATCCTAAAATTAAACTTGCACCACGCTATTATGGACCATTTTTCATTATAGAAAAAATTAATGAATTCATTTAGATTAGATATACCATCTCATTGGTATATGCATAACTCTTTTCATATTAGTTTACTTAAACCATTTAAAGGAACTTTACCACTCACTACACTACTTGATGATCCTCCTTTGATTGAAGAACAATCTGAAATCTTGGTTCCTGAGAAAATAATCGATCATGATGTCACTACTACATGCACAGGTACTCAATACCATCGATATTTAGTTAAGTAGAAAAATCACTCTACTCAAGAATGTCAATGGATACATAAAACACAATTAGCACCTCATTATGACCACTTAATTTTTGCATATCATACATAAACACATTAATGTGATTCCTCCATTAACATTTCCATGCATGTTTTTTTTTTAACATGGAACATGCTTATTTTCATTCAATGATGGAACATGTGATTGGCCATCCATGTTTATTTTCTTTTATCAACTGAGGTCAATTGCTTTTTCAATTGAGGGCATGTTATACATTATGGAATATGTTGAACAATGCATTGTTGGAGTGTTAATTTATTAATGTATTAATGTGTTTTGGTGTTTTTGATATAGCAGCTGAAGGTTCATGAGGGCATGAAAGCGTGAATGGGCAGACATCAATAATTTGACTTTAGGGCAGACATCAATAAATCCGATTTATAATTTAGTTTGTAAATAAATCCGCGTAGAAGGTTATATTGTTAGAAATAGTTAGAAAAATAGTGGTTAGAATAATGGTCATTGTAGATCGCAATTTCTGATATTAAAAGCAAAGGCTTTCTACGAAAGTCACCAGCTTTTACTTTCATGCATGCTTTCTTGAAGCCGCTCTCATGTTACCACTCTTTTCGACGTAATAAAAAATTCCTATAAATACATGCACTCTATGGACTGTCGAAACAGAATGCATGGGGGGAGATTGCACCCAATACATCATTTGGTCTTGTCTCTTGGCATCTCTATTTTTTGTGTGTTTTCTATGTTTGCAACCACTGTGTGCATGTGAGCAAGATCTTAATAACAGATAGGCTCAAGATGGATCTACAAATTGAAGAAGAACTTAGATGGCTCCATTAACAAGTTTAAGGCAAGATTTGTGGCAAAAGGCTTTGCACAAACTCAGGGAATCGATTATGAGGACACCTTCTCTCTTGTGGCAAAGATGACCACAATTAAGGTTTTGCTTAGTATTTCCTCTTCCAATAATTGGAAGATACTTCGATTGGATGTAAAAAAAATGCATTTCTTAATGGATGGATAACAAAAGAGGTATACATGGCACAACTGCCTGGTTTTGAGAATCACATATATCCTGATTATGTGTGTAAGCTTAAAAAACCTTTATATTGACTCAAAAAAGCCCAAAGTCTTGGAATCATAGGCTTTTCTCATTCTTGCAAGACAAAGGATTTCAACCTAGCAAGGTAGATCCATCACTATTCATAAAAAGGAGTAATTTTGAAGTCATCTATTTGTGTGTGTATGTGGATGATATTATACTACCAGGAAATGATGTAGATGGAATCAAGAAAGTCAAAGAGGAGATGAAAGAAGAGTTTAATATAAGTGAATTAGGGTTACTCACATACTTCCTAGGATTGGAAGTGGTTACAAGGATCATGGTCTATATCTCACTCAAAGAAAGTACATTAAAGACTTGTTGACAAAGTTCAAAATGCAAGATTGCACGATTGTAGGTACTCCAATGGATGTTAATCATAAATTGAGCTCAAATGAAGATGAACTCATAGAACATGTGATAGGTTATCAAAGTCTTGTGGGTAGCTTGAAATATGACACATTGACAAGGGTAGATATATGTTATAGTGTGAATGTGCTAAGTCAATTTATGCACACACCCAAGAAACCTCACATGGAGGTTGCCAAGAGGATACTCATATATCTCAAAGGGACCATGAATGAGCAATTATACTACCCTTATATATGTGATTTAAGTTTGAAATTGTTCTTTGATGCATATTGGGTTGGCTGGCTCTAAGGAAGATAGAAGGAGCACCTCATGATATCTTACCTTTGTAGGTTCAAAACTTGTCTCATGGTCATCCAAGAAGCAACCCATAGTTTCTCTTTCTTCTACTGAAGTTGAATATAGGGGTCTTGCCATAGCTACTTAAGAAGCAATGTGGATGAAGACACTATTCAGAGATCTTGGATTGGAGATTGGAACTCCAAATATCTTTGGTGACAACATGAGCTCCATTCACTTGGCTGCCAATCCAATTTTTCATGCAAGGACTAAACATATTGAAGTACTTTATCACTATGTAAGAGAGAAGATTCTAAGCAAGGAAATTCAGCTAACTTATACCAATCAACAATGTGCAGATATCTTAACCAAGGCACTGGATGGAACCAAACTCAGCAAATGTAAAGGTATTATTGGCTTGCAGGTAATCTTGGAAGGTTGAAGACCTCAAGCTCACTTGGCCCATGCCAAGTATAAGTGGTGGCTTGAGTCATCAAAAGACATAGAAGTTTAAAGGAAATGTCAACCCTTTGTAAAGTTCACTTGTGAACTCACCCTTGTAACTTTTTGAGTACTTACTTGATGTAAAAGTAAAGCAATCTAAGTGGTTGAGTCCACTTGATGAGTAGGAAGGTGAAAAGCCACGAATTTCTGATTGAGTGAGTAGGATAATCAATCGCTAAAATATTGGAGAGTGATTTTAGGAGAGATTCGAATTCAAAATTAGGCACCAAATATCATTATATATACATGACCTCCTTGTCGTAGTTTTTGCACCTCTATGAGCAGGGCTTCATGCCAATTCAGAGTGTGGTTGCAAGGCACACATATGTAATAGTAAGTCCATTGTACTTTACAATGAATATACATTCATTTTCATGATCAATTGTGTCCATATCTTCATGCTTTTATGATTGTACTATTCACTACCATATCTCTCAATTTTCTCAGCCAAATTGCAGAGATGTTTTCTATGAGCTTGGTGTATCATTATAAGTGATTCAACTTGTTAACCTTAGCTTTCTAAGTACTCACAAAGTTTCATTTCCTTTGAAGCTCACGATTCTCAGATATTTTCATTCGAAGTCGCCTATGTCTCTTCATACTTTACTTCTCTGTTTGTACTCCATCAGACTAGTGATTTTCTCATGGCTTGTTCTCTGTGTGTAGTTGGTCATTTTCCATGGTTTTAAATCCTTTTAGATTCATCATGCTGTCTATTATATGCCTACAAAACTTCATAAGCATTGCATCTTGGAGTCATGAGATATTAATAGATCTTTGCTCACTCGTCTGAGGGCTGCTACAGCCCATGAAAATCGGGAGGATGTTGTGACTTGCTAAGTTCTTTTCTCTTCATGTAGTCCATCATTTTTTATGAAATCACTCATGATTATTAGCATACTAAGTTAATACGACTTCCCCAAAAGGAATTAAGTCAATTGCTATTGTGGCTAGAGAATTATTCAAAACACTTGATAGGTGTATGAACCAAAATAGCAAGTTTTCTACCCTTGGTTCAACTTCTACTTATCTCTTTTGATTTATCTTTTTGAGAGTGATCTTCCAAGGTACATAGGGTGTCTAATATTAGTCACATCCTTTGGCAAGTTAAAAGGCTCACTACATATTTCTAGAGTTTATTTTGTTGGTGTGGTGCAAAGCTTTTGCAGCACCACTTCATCTTCTCCCAAGTTCTAATCCATCTATTCACAATAGTGTAATAATATTATTGTGTCTATGGAGGATATGGGGGTCCATAAATAGGATCAATAGCTCATCCAAAGAGAGATATTGAGAGAGAGAGAGAGAGACAAAAGAAGAAGAAGACGAAGAAAAAGACAAAGAAGAAGAACAAGAAGATGAATAAGAAGAAGAATACCTTTTGTATAGGTATTCCTATATAGTTTCTTGTTGTAGTTGTCCCTACTCAATCATTCTTTGTGTCATTGCTTCAGTTTTTATTTTTCACAAGCATCACAATTTGTCTTTTGTTCTTATTTCTAGATCAACACTGTTGAGGTTGTAGCAAGGAATGACCTAAAACCCTCACCACCTTGCATGGAAGCAAGAAGCAAAGCTGAAGAGTGACTCTCCTCTCATCCACCCCTACCTCCCACATGTTCAAGCCATTGGCATCAGGCACATGCTATGCCACATGCTTGAAAACAAGGAGAAGATGGATTCAAGGATCCTTGTCCATGAGAAAAATACAAGCAAATACAACTACTCTACTCATGCAAAGGAGAGACATGCATAGGCACACACACACACCACTCTCACACACTCACAAGACACAATACATGTAAATGTAAATAGTCTTCTTGGAGTAAATGAGAGCATCTTCCATTGATAAGCGATATTACATGAGAGCACGTCCACCAAAAGCTCCCCTTTTACAAGAAATGAGCCTATATTTATAGGCTAAGCACATTCTCCCATGTGCTCTTTTTGACTAGTAAAAAAGGAGCACATGTTCATATCTCTCTAAATCTTTGTAAGTATTCTCTAACAACCACCCACTTCAAGACAAATATAGGCGTGGGAGTTTTCTATGTGGGAAATATGGATGTGTGCAAAAAGGGGCTTTTTTGATAAGGCTTCAATACCATAGTCTAAAGGAAATATCAAAAAAAGGGGCTTAGGAGAGTGTTCATATGGACATCTCCTAAATACAAAAAAAAGGTATTTTTATGAGGGCTAGAGGATGCCAATGCATGAGGAAATTGTGGGCAACCGTTATAACAACACCCTCCTCCTCCTAGACTTTGTCGTCCTCGACAAAGCTAAGAAAGAAGAAGCATTCATTGTTGAACTCGTGCAAGTGTGAGTCTTCAAGTCTTTAAATATGCATCACTAGAATCCTCAATTTTGTAAGTCTTCAAGTCTTCAGGCTTGCAATGCTGAGCAACACAATCCCCTTGGGGGGCAGTCAGCCTAGCCTCCATCCAATGTGCCATCTCTAGGAGCTCCAATACCTGAAATTTAAACATACACAACATGTAGACTGAATTTGAAAAGAAGCAATCTAGTAAGGATTACTAGTACCTATTTCTTATATCCCTGTGTTGCCAAAATCTGTTATATCCACGTGAGTGTGTGACATTTTGCAACGTAAAGCATGAGATGAATGTAGCCTATGGTATTTCCATCATTTATACTATGCTCCTAGTCAACAATCTTGCAATTTAACATGAGTGTTATGTGCTCATAAAATGAATAGACAATAGTGCAACAAGGTGATTCCTATCATTCTACAAGCACAGTAGCAAATCATCTATAGGAGAAGGATCAATGCTGAAGTTTTGAGTGTGTTGAACTCAAATGCATCATGAAAAATAAATCCTTAAATGAGCTATGTGAAACTAGAGAGTTACTTCCCTAGCAAAAAACAATCACTCATTCAGTGACTTCACACTTAATTTAGTTCAGGTATGAAACCTTTCAAGCCCCTATGTGCACGTTCACCTGCAAATATATTTTAAAGAATGTGCGCTCATCATGAATAACATTTTGAAGTATAAGCAGTATGCACCCAACCTAGGAATTTTACTAGAAAAATTCACTTGCTCTAATAAAGAGTAGAATCAAGAGAGATGCATTTGCATGTAGCAAGAGTTGTGTAGTATTGTACCTGATTCCTGTTAGAGGGTCAATGGATACAAGCAACATTCATATCATTGTGACTTTTGTATCTGAACAAGTCTAAATCCACAATCTCTTCTAGTAGCTTTGCTAGGTCAAAACAAATTGGATAAACCCTTCATATTGTATGCCTAAAATATTGAGCAGACACTCTCCTGGAGCAAGCCAAACTTAGTACAACATAAACACAAATTTCCATTCAAACATTTGTCATCCTATGCAACCACATAAACAAATAGAGGAAGAAACAAGCAAATTATCCATTTCCAATGATTATGACAAGCATGCAATAAAAACTTTCACAAGACCAGGAAGCACCATCCTCTTTCTTTAAAGAATCATCAAAGAAGAATTCAGTAACCCCAAAATTTATTTAATCATCATAAGGGACTCCTTCCCCAAGGAGAAGAATCAATATGCTCCAGTCACCTGCAAGCTTTCCATCAAGCATGAAGATCATTTATATGATGAATGCATAGATCTAAGGTGCCTAAAGGGGTCAACATGTGCATCACTCTTTGGTGGCACACCAAACCTACAACTCCAAGAATTAACAGAAAGCACATGTAGCTCTTAAAACCATCTCAAAACATGGGCATGTACAATCTCTAAGCAGGTGTTGAGTTGAGTGGCAAGCATATTTCAGCCTAGAGTATGGCCATATAGGTCAAGTTCTTCCCAGTTGTTTCTGGCAAACAATGTCCTGCAATAGAAATGTGTCTAATGCAAAATCTGAACATCATCAAGAGGCATGGTTTGCTTCACATGTTTCTTAAAGGGTAGGGAAGAGGCATGCAACCTAATGTTCTCTTTCATACAAGGAGTATCACATTTAATAGGAATTCCGGCACCAACTTATAGCGCCCATGTCACTCACCATTACCATCATGTCCACATACCAACATGTTATGCCTTGAGAATATTTGAGAAGAGCTCAGCTTTGTTTCAAGCTTCAAGTTACATATGCTTGGTATCAATATCATCCATATGAAACTATTATCATTCTTTGAATCATGAGTGAAAAGCTTTCAAGCTTCAAGTTACATATGCTTGGTATCAATATCATCCATATGAAACTATTATCATTCTTTGAATCATGAGTGAATAAATATGACAGAACACAAGTAGCCTTTTACAAAAGGTCATCAAAAAATCTTGGGGACCACAAGATGCCCACAACTACTATCTCGACATGTAACTCCCAAGATAGATACATGATGAGAAATTAGAATGAAGACATTCATTTCATGTTGGAGGAATTCAAAGATGAGCCCAATGCATCCACAACCTAAAAGAAACACCTCGAAGAGAAGCTCCAAGTTGCCAAAATCTAAATTGTGACCATACATTGCATATTATCCTTTAATAACCCAAAAAGAACAGGTTCATAGAGTGACTATCATGAATGCCTCAAGTTGTGAAGATGTGTTCAGTGGGGTTTAGGACATACTCCCAATATGTTACTCACAAGAACACGGAACAAACATGAGTGGATTCTCATCCTATCAATCCTGTAACTTCCCAACACATTAAGTATTTCAAACGGAGAACACCTGCCTATTTAGATTGGTTGAAAATCTTGGAGTATGGAGGTACAAACCCCCTCAAGCCAAAGGGCTACCAACAAGCTGTGTTTCGACCTCCAAAGTTTGGGCAAACATGGAGTCACCGAAACAAAGCATTATCCAAGAAGAATGCCTTGGGAAGCATTTAACTTTCCCAACTTAAGTTGGAGTATGTGTTGGTTAAAAGAGTAAAGGAAGTTCTCGCTTTTGTATGCTAAGGATTTATACAGAGTTTGACCACAACAAGATAAGAAATGTCAGAATTTACAACTTCTTTTTATGATAAGTCAACATTACATGCAACATCAGTAAGTATCCACATGGAATTACCAAAGATATTGAGGCTTGGATTTAAGCAGAGCCCTCATAAAACTCTCCATGCATTTCTTGAAATGGCTGCCCTTACAGTGCTTGATGATCAAGAAAATAAACAACTCATATTGAAGCTCTTCAAGCAAAAAAAACATCGTTCTATGAAACCCGAACCAAAATAAGTAAGAATAGATTCAGATACCGGTTCCAATAGTATGTCCAATTAGAGGAGGAAAAAAAAATAGGAGGTGTCCTAAGGATCATGGACGGGAGTGTTGAAGACAGACTCAACCATGGGTCTGTTGAGATCTAGACATAGCTTAGAGCATCAAAGCAAAGAGAGGGGACTTGGAGAGGAGCCCAAAAAGTTTTATCTCGATTATCAGATCGGGTCTCTACCATACATGATGCTCTAACCTTCGGTGTAGCTGGTTTCTAATATTGAAGCCTGTCGTATAGGATACGACCCTCATACACAGCCCTGTTCATAGCAAGGCTTGTGCACAAAGGCATCCTCGATTCTATGTTAGAAGCAATTTGTCAAGATGCCATTCTCATAACTTAAGACTATGACATGAAGCAAGGCTAAAATACAATAGGCACATAGAAAGACTTGGCGTGAATAGTTCGCATTAGGCACATAGAGGGTTTTCATGTGCATGACAATGGATTGGTGTCATCCCTTCTCCAATCATCACCAGAGTGGCCCAAGTTAATCATAAACTTTTAGTATTTTGCATTTACTAGCATTTGACCGACTGCCTGTCATGAGAAACCATACAACATTTACAGAAAATCACTCTATTTTCCACATGATATCCCCAAAAAAGCATAATAGAGATTATAGGCATTTGTTAACAAACAGGCTTATCAATCGTTCTGTGGCACAGATGGATGAATTTTCTTGCCATATGGAACCTCCCGTACTTGCTAGAAGCCCACACACAATTAATAGTTTGAGGAAAATATATCTTGATTAATCAATTCCAAAAAACATATCCTACACGACGATCTCAGTTCCAAGTCTTCATATTCAGGAAAATTCCATGCAAACAAGTGGCACGACAATAGAGCATACAGTAGCTGGGCAAGAAGAGAAGATTGATGGCCGCACTAAAGCTTTCCAATAGACATAGTAATATGTCCGGCTTTGATTCCAATGATGTGCAGGGAAGCAGGCAACCGGAGTAGAGTAGTGTGGAGCTCCATGCACAGAGGATTGCATCGTGAGATGGAACATTGACTAACCTCTCAGCCCCACAAAAGCTCGTAGCAAAAGGGCAGCTTGCCCATCATGACCACAAGCAGCACAACCACGACCATATTGTGAATGAGAAGTTGTACGCATAGAGTGAGTGGATGGAGTGGAAGCTCGATTTGAGGTTATATACAATACAGAGAGGGACCATTGAACACCACTACCAACGTCATGAATTCTCAATAGTAACGAAGGAACAATAGGGAATATGACCATCAATATCGACTCCCCCAGCCACAGACGATAGGCGAGCCCAATATTTGCCCAACCTCGATAATGGCAAAGAGAGAAGGGCCTAGAGATATGCCACATAGGCAGAAGCATGAGCATGACCCATGCATTGGCTTTCTAGGCGAGAGCCCTCAACTGTTCATCAAAAGAGGAGCAAAGAGCTTTGATGCCCAACTCGACAAAGGTAGGGAACAGAAAATTTGCAAGCCCACACCATGAGTGTTGGGGGGCAAAAGATCCTCAGCCCATGAAGTGCCTCCAGTCATATTGATTCCAAGAGGGAGGGTCTACGAGCAGAGAGAGAGAGAGAGCATGGTGAAGCTCGGTCCCTGACAGCGCTCAGGAAGGGGAGCTCGATGGATCACAACCCTTGGTCACAAAAGTGAGAAGAGGGAGCCAAGAGGGCAGGACCCCGTTAAACCTTTTCTTAGAGAGAGATTGGGAGGGAAGGAGGGAACCTCCTCCCACCTACCCGCATTCAAAATGTTAGATGCCTCCACTAAAGCATGAGAGCATTAACGCCTCACACACATTCGTTCGTGAAGTAAATTTTCTTTTTTGAAATTCTAGGGACAAAACAAATTATACATAGTCAGTGTGTCCATTCTTACCTAAAAATATGGTATCTCAGACTTCGCTTCCATTGTAATTTCTTCCTCTTTTTTTTTTCATTTTTTTCTAGGAATGAGAGAGAGGGAGGGACAACAAGAAGTGTACTACCCATCCCCCTACCCAAGGCATACACTAAAATAGGGGTGAAGGAGGTGGAAAGTGATGCCACCAAGAGTGTGTAGGAGTGTGCATTTGTGAAAGAGAGAGAGAGAGAGAGAGAGAGAGAGAGAGAAGGGGTTAGGGGGTGTTTTTTTTTTTTTTTAATGTAAAGGAAGTTCGGCAATAGCCTACTCTCCCGGACTTGAATTAAATAAAGAAAAGTAAAGAAAAGTACAAGAGAAGAGGACTAGTGCCCACGGGACCCCCCAAATCCCACAAAGCAGGGGAAGCTTTTACAGAGCTTAGATGACATTACAAAGAAGGTTAATTACCCTCTCATCACCCTCATGTGGGGCCCACTTGGGTTTAAGCTTGTTATCGATCAAAAGGAGTACTTGATGATGCCTAAAGGGGGGGGATTTTTTACAGTTGACAATCCTTTTGCCAAGGAGGAACAGCGATTTCTCAATTGACCACTCCTTGGGGGAGTCACCGAAGTTGAAAGCACATCTTTCCCGCCAGATTTTCCATAGAACCTCCCCTCTGATGGCGTTCCAGAGAGTCGCGGAGCAGCCGATCGCTTCTCCCAGCAGGGCTTGCTGCCAACTGAGACGTTTTTGAAGTCTAATTCTCTTTCCAACCACCTGCCAGAGTCTATTGGAGTTGGGGCAGGTAAAGAAGATGTGTGAAACATCTTCGATAGACCGGTGGCAGCGTTTGCACCAGGGAGGGATCCCACAAATTTTGCTAGCCTTAAGGTTGGTCCAGATTCCGTGATGAAGAATTTGCCATAAGAGGACAGACTTTTTGATTTCTATGAGGGGGTGCCAGATAGCCATGAACTTCATGTCCCACCGAAGCCGCGTCCATGACAGGCACCACTTTTTGTTGAGGTTAACCTGATAGTCGATCGTTTCTTTGATGTTCGGGATTTTTGATAGACTATTCCCATTGTGCCATTTGAGACCAAGCGAGCTCGGCATGTCGTGTCCCATGAGGAGGCGAACTTTGTGTCGGTCCTAGGCGAGAAATCTGCTTTGCAAAGTGTTCCATTCTTCATGCGAAATGTTGATGCTAGGGTCAATATCCTCAAAGTTGATCCAGCGGTTGGTGTCTTGTTTCCAGAGATGTTTCCATTTTTTGAAGCCTTTGTTCCATAGCTTCTTGGCGTTTTGAATGTTCCAAGATTCCACACTCCGGATGCCATGGATCGGAAACCAGATAGAGTCGTTTTGTCTGATACCGGCAGCCCACTTCTAGTCTTCACTTGTTCTTGTGAAGCTTTTGACTTTATTCCAACTCTTCCAAAGGGAGCACACCAGATTAGAGCCTTTCGGGAAGACGGGGATCGGGGAAAACAGCAAGGTCAAGATGTCAAGATTCTTCCAATTTGGGAAACCCATGAGCGCCAACTCATTCTTGTTTCTGAAGATCAGCTTGGCCCACGAGGCCTCCCCGTTGCACCAAGCCTTAGTCATCCATTTGGCCGACAGTTTGTTAGCCATGCACCCAATGTCCAAGATACCAAGTCCCCCACTATCTCTATGGCTGGTGCAGATGGACCATTTGATTTTAGGCACCCCCCTCCTATTGTGGTCGCCCGTCCAAAGGAAGTTTCTACAAATACTATCCAGTTTGGACAGATCTTGCTCTTTCGGTCTCCAACAAGAAAGGAAATAAATGGTAGATGAGAAGAGGAACGTGTTGATGACCATAACACGACCAGCAAGATTGATTTGCATACCTCTCCAATAGTTGAGCTTGTTTTCGAGTTTGGCAAGCACCCAGTTCCACCGCTGTTCCATAGAGACGCCAAACCCCAAGGGAATCCCCAGAAGCCGAAAAATTTGGCCTTGCGGGATGATTTGACAGCCATGATCAATGAGAAGGTCGGGCTGTGACCCACCAATAGCTCTAAAGGCGGTCTTAGAGTGGTTGATTATGGAGCCAGAGGCTTCACAAAAAGTAGTAAGACACTTCCAGAACGTCTCAAGGTTGGTACAATCATTGTGCACAAAAGCGTTCATATCATCGGCAAAAAGTCTCATGGTGATCTGACTGTGGTCATGCGGCAAACGAAGGCCTTTAATGTTACCAGCTTCCACCTGATGCTCCACCAGCCTGCTAAGACCTTCCGTGGCAATGGCAAATAGAAGGGGAGCCAATGGGCACCCTTGTCTGATAGATCTTCTAAGTTTGATCACCTTTGAAAGATTTCCGTTAATGTTAATTTGGGTCGATGCGTTTCCGAGAAGGGTTGCGATCATCTTGGTGAATTTCTGACTACATCCAAGATCCTGTAGCGACTGAAGAATATAGTCCCGTTCTAGCCTGTCGTAGGCTTTATCAAAGTCGATCTTGAGGAAAACCACTTCTTGTTTGGACTCATTTGCAAATTCAAGACCTTCCCAGAGATATATTATGGTTTCCAAAATTGACCTGCCTTTGATGAAACCTTTTTGGTCCTCGCTTAACCACGCTCTCAAGTGGCAAGAGATTCTGTTGGCAATGACTTTGGCGATGATCTTGTATCCTGTTTGGAGCATTGTAATGGGACGCCAATTCTCTATTCTGTTCTTTTCCCCTTTTTTGTGTACTAACTTGATAATGCCATTGTTGAGGCAAGAAGGAAGCGCGCCAAACTTGAGTGCCTCTTGCCAAACCAAACGGAGAGGGGTGGAAACCACCAACTTGAAGGATTTAAAGAACTCATTAGTGAGCCCGTCGGGGCCCGGGCTTTTACCTGAGGGGAGGGCATCGATGACCTCAATGATTTCGGCTTCAGAGATAGAGGCATGAAGCAGAGAGTGAAGGTTGGGTGGTATCCTGTGGGGGGAAACCCTAGATATGGCTGCCATACAGTCCCTTCTATGGTGGGAGAGGGGGTTTGAGGTCCCCAGGAGTCTCGTGAAGTGCCCTTCAATGATCCCAAAATTATCTTTTTCCGTATTGCATACATTGCCATTTGCGTCTAGCAATAAGGGGATCGATTCTCTGTTGTGTTTCCTTTTGAGGATACGGCACATCTCTTTGGTGGGTTTGTCGGCTTTGCCAGCCCACCACTCCTTGAAGAAAATTTGCAAATTTTTCCTTTGTATCTCTTCCTCGTATCTCAGCAGCGCTCTGATTTTTCGAAGTCCTTTCTGGGCTTGAGATTTTCCTTTGTTCACTTCCTCCTCGAGCCGCCAGAGTCTATGATATAGAGCTTCTCTACGAGCCCGCCGCACAGTCTCTAGCATCTTCCTGGATCTAATCATGATCTGTCGTGACTTATCAACCAAACATGAACTAAAACTACACTACTAAAAACAAGAAAATGGGGAACTAATGGCCCAATGGAAGGGTGAAAGTGCTATGCAAGAACTCAAATCCTACGCAATTGAGCAAAAAAATTGCAACACAATACTTTACCATATGTTCTTGAGCTCTCCAAGTGATGAAAGGCTGACCATCCCGGGCAACGACACCAAAAAGTGTTGAGGTTTTAGCAAGGAATGACAAAAAACCCTGACCACCTTGCTTGGAAGCAAGAAGGAAAGCTCAAGAGTGACTCTCCTCTCATCCACCCCTACCTCTCGCATGTTCAAGCCATTGGCATCAGACACATGCTATGCCACATGCTTGAAAACAAGGAGAATAGGGATTCAAGGATCCTTGTCCATGAGAAAAATACAAGCAAATACAATTACTCTACTCATGCAAAGGAGAGACATGCATAGGCACACACACACACCACTCTCACATACTCACAAGACACAATACATGTAAATGTAAATAGTCTTCTTGGAGTAAATGAGAGCATCTTCCATTGATAAGAGATATTACATGAGAGCACGTCCACCAAAACCTCCCCTTTTACATTCTCCCATGTGCTCTTTTTGACTAGTCAAAAAGGAGCACATGCTCATATCTCTCTAAATCTTTGTAAATATTCTCTAACAACCACCCACTTCAAGACAAATATAGGTGTGGGAGTTTTCTACGTGGTAAATATGGATGTGTTCAAAGAGGGGCTTTTTTTTATAAGGCTTCAATACCATAGTCTAAAGGAAATATAAAAAAAAAGGGGCTTAGGAGAGTGTTCATATGGACATCTCCTAAATACAAAAAAACAATGTATTTTTATGAGGGCTAGAGGGTGCCATTGCATGAGGAAATTGTGGGCAACTCTTATAACAGCAAGCACTCACTTTAGCATGTTATATCCATGAGATCAAGCTTTGGCCTGCTCTGATACTAATTACTAGAGTTTGAGGTATGCGTAATCATAAGAATAGCACAAGGAAGAAGAAGAAGCTTGGAGCACAATACAATGTAAAATGTATTACCAAGTGAATGTACAATGATAAGTGTCCCTTGTGTGTTATAGGTGTATGGACAGGGTGGGGCCAAAAACCTCCTAAAGAAAAGTGCCTTGGTGGTTGTAAGTGTGTACACACAGATGACTGCCGAAACATATCAATACTTTATTTATAGATTGAGTATATCTTTCTACTCAAACTAACAAATACCTCTTTTTCCAAATATTTTAGTTTTGCATTTAATGTTTGTGGAAGAGGCTCCACATAGAGAGCACCATGCATGCTCTGCCAATGATTAATATTTGAACTGCATTTGAAGAAGGAGTTTTGTAGAAATATGGACGATTATATTATTGCTAGAACAATGGAAGGTTGGCTAGACCCATGAACAAACCTTGAAATACTTTCTACAATTCATGTATTATTTCCCATCCCCCATGACGCAATCTGAAATTTATAAGTCATATCGTAGTCAATGTTTTCTATTTAATGTTTGTGGAAGCGGATCCACACACAGAGCACCATGCATGCTCTGCCAATTATTAATATTTGAACTGCATTTCAAGGAGTTTTGTAGAAATATGGACGATTATATTATTGTTAGAACAATGGAAGGTTGGCTATGACCCATGAACAAACCTTGAAATACTTTTTATAATTCATGTATTATTTCCCATCCAATCTGAAATTTATAAGTCATATCGTAGTCAACAACTAAATTAGGCAAAATACATCTTAATCAAGCGATGTTCATATTCATCGAAGCTTTCTTTTCTTTCTTTGTTGTATTCCCTTTTTCTATTGAAGGGCTCCACCATCATTTGAGCAATGGTAATACACTCTTCCTTGATTTTTTTTCTTTGGGGGGTTTGAAAATATCAACAAGCAAGGAATCGATGTATAAAACAAGGTTGCATCATCTCCTACCATTTTGATGAGGAGAAGATGATGAGGAGAGAAGGTGACCTTCCGCACATTGTTCTATGACATCACGAAATCACTTCTTCACATTTGCCACCAAACCATTCGATGGATTCTTTCTCAAATCATGCACAATTTCTATAATGTGTTGGGGATCTCAACAACATAATAAAAGGAACATGGCGCATAAATAAAGAAGGTTGAAAGAATGGTTGAGGAAAATGGTGATCATGTTGCGGAAAAGATCATCATGCTGAGAAGCTACTAAACAATATGAAAAAACTTATGGTTTCCTCTGGTCGATGGAAAAGATGAGTTCAACATTCCAAGTTATAGATCTTTTTTTGCCTATACCTCCCGAAAAATATGAATCATTCTTAGCAATTTTCTAAGATTTGTAGAGAGAAAGTAGGGGAAGGCAAAGATACTTTGAGGGCCCGAAGGTGCTAGATACACATCTACTCTGACTAGGCTAAAGGGATGGTAAAAATAATTAAAAAAATTTATTGAGAGTTACACAAAAGGTTAATCATCTTTTCATCTCCCTCTTGGGGATCCCATTTGTCGAAGAGGGCTTTTTACATTTCTTGATTCTTCTATCTAAAAGACATGATTTTCTTGATTTTTTGTGATTTCGCGACTATCAGTAAACAAGGATCCTATTTCTAAAAAGAGGCTTCATCGTCTTCATACCATTTCGATGGCGATTATGAATTTCTGAAAGAGAAAACAAAACTTTTAATCTCAATATGGCCCTTGATGCTGAGATAACATTGCGTTGAACACATAGTTCTATGAGATGATAGAAGAATTTATCCACATTGTTCTATGAGATGATAGAAGACTTAATCTTTCAGGATCCTCTTTCAATAGGATCAACGCACTTATGGTTGAAATGAAAATGCACAGAATCCTATGCAAAAAAGAAAACAGCTAAAGAAAATATTATAAGCTCGAGGAAAAAGGAGACATCCTTCGGGGTAAGGCAAAAACAACAAGCACTAAAGAATGAACAAAAGGGTAAGGCAGAAACAAAAAGTACTAAAGAATAAACAACTTTGGTCGATGAAGAAATTGAATTCAGCATTCCATCCATCCCAAAAACATGAAACATTTGTAAAAATTGGCTTAGATTTGAGAGAGTACCCAATTTTGAAATCCTTAGTTGTACATGGGTTTTCCTTTCTTCCACAGAATTGTTTTACTATATGCAAAAATCACAAAAAAAAAGCGTTGAACGGTGTTGGCATGCATGTATAAACGATGACACTTAACAGGCACTAAGAACACAGGGAACTTCTCTGCATACATACATGATCATGTACTTCTTGCCAAAATCTTCATGTTAGGCTAGCACATATGCAAAGAGCATGAAAAAACCACTTTAGAGTTTAGAATTGTCGATATCCTTTATCATGCACTCAAAGAGCAGCTTCCATTGAGAATTTCTCTATTGTGAGCATAGCATGGATGTGCTATGAACGGATTGTTCTATGCACACATAAGAGGTCTGACATAGAGCCTTCATTTTTCACATTTCAAAAGAACATATTTGGATTCTATGCATCTTTCGAAATGCAACAAAAGATGTTTAGCATGAGTGTATAATGAGGTATCGCTTGCATTCTTAAGCAAGCATACATGACAGCTTATGGGTTATGGTACTTTGAGAAGCATGGAAGTTTAATAATAAGCATGTGCATAATGAAGGTTAAAGAGAAATATTTTCTCCTTTAGTACTATGGTTGATTAAGTGGAAATTAATCACTTGAATATAATGAATTATTAGTCATCTCTTAATTCCAACTTTAGGGAAAGAATCAAATCCATAGATAATGTCCCCAAGTTCCTATATGTTCAACAACATTGGATACAAGTCTTGGGGACATCCAAAGCTCAGCTTCAGTTATATAGATTATTACACTTCTCTAATAAGCTCCAAACAAATCTCTTTAGAAAGATGATATCTTCAAAATGAATCCAGATATAATAATATAAATAAAAATAGGCTAAGGTCTATGAAGGCATGAAACATTCTTTCAACGCAAGATGGCACCTGCAAATATGCATCAAAATAGCTAAACAAGATTCTCCCTACGAAGATTGCCATAGACATCGGTGAAGGAGATCCTGGGAGCTAGAGGTCATATGCAAAAACTTGCCAAGTGCATGATTTCACTGTAGGCTTCAAGGACATAGGTTAAAATAGTGTCCGTCAAAACAAAATTCCTCTAAGAATAAGCAACCAATGCTACAAAGAGCCAAGGAGGACTCAAGGTCATCCTCTAAACAAGGACTCACAGAAGTAACACGAAGAAGGAAAATAAGCCCTATAGGGACAATTGAGAGGAGTGCCTCTGGTGCAGCTACACTCAAGAACATCTACTGCAACTTGGAGAAAGAGATCAACGAGTTTGGTTATATAGGGGGAGGAACCAATGTGACATGGAGGAAAAACCAGGAGGATTCCACTAGTAAAGAAGATAACCAAGAGGGGTACACCACTAGTAAGGATGATGGATTCACCACTAGCGATGATGAAAATGAAAGCTCCATCATCGGATCTACAATTTCCATGAAGGTTTCGTGTTCATTTCCAAAGAAGGCACCCAATAAAGGGAAGCAACCACTAGAGATTCCACGGAAGAGCCCCCTCAAGGGAAAGATCCTTTGTTCAGATGCCTCCACTTCAAAGAAAAGAGATGACGAGAAAATCAAGAAGAAAAGGAACAAGGTTCCTCCCCGCAAAGAAACTAACCTTTGATAACAAACTTTATTTCACTAAATGTGAGGGGATTGTCTGACCCCTCAAGAGTGGCTATCATTGACCAATGGTTTTAGCATAATAGCCTAAACCCGGACTTCATCTGTATTCAAGAGATGAAAATTGATGCTAGATCGTATTTCGTCGACTCATGTATGGATCCCAACCACTCACCCTAGGGGGGTTGGTGGGGAAGCTATCGGAATCAACAACATCTCTTCGTCAGTCTTGTCAACACCATCAAAGATCAAAATCATCGTTGGATTGTTGCATTCTTCAAAGACCCCTTGCATTTAACCATTGTTTCCATGTATGCTCCCAACTGGGGGATGGAGAGGATCGCCACCTAGGGTTCTTCGATCTCTCTTTCCCACAACATTGTGCTTTGTGGGGATTTCAACATGGTGGAGGATCCTTCAGATTACTAGGAAGCAAAGGGAGAATCATTTATGGTAAGGAAAAAGATGTTTGGGATAAAATCAAACTCTACCTAGATCTTGTGGAGATGAAAGACAAAAATGGTTTCTCTTGGTCAAACCTCCAATCGGGGGAAAATTTGAGAAAAGTGAGACTCGATAGAAGCTACTTTCAGAGGACCTAACCTGCAAGTGGGACCAACCCTCCTTATCCCAACATTCTAACCTTATCGTCTCGGATCACTACCCTATTATTCTTACCTTTAGGCCTTTCACCAAGCTGAAGAGATCACCGTGGTTTCATGCACTTCTTACTCCTTCCCCTCCATCCAACAAGATATAATTGAGTCTTGGGATTTGGCCTTCGCCAACCTCTTATCATAGGTCACAATTTGGAGGATCCTGGTTATGAAGACTCGTCATATCTTGGTCAAGACCTAGAAGACACTACAAAATGTTCATTGCATGTGAACAGAGAAGCTCTATCAGAGACTGAGGTGTCTTGAGGAGGAAGTGAACAAAGGAAACTTTCAATATCATACACGCTGTCGGGAAGAAGGAGGTCGTGGCAGGAAGCCGGCACGTGGGGTTGGATCAGGCCCCTCTCTGGTGCGCTGTTCCCGCTGTCCTACGAGCGGCGTCTGCACGCTGGGCGCCTCACCTGTGCTCTCTGGAGCGTGCGCGATCCTCGTAGGACCCCTTGCCCCTCGGAAGTGTCGAGACGTGCGTGCGTACACGACCGTAGGCGTCGGGAAAGAGACAAATCAGATACAGCACTGATTCTTGAAATCACTGGGTCGGTGTGTATACAAACTCGATGATACAATAAAATCTGAATGATATAGTGATGCCCGCTACAGTGCGGGTCCGCGATACAAAAATCCGCTACAGTGCGGAACAGATAAATAAAAATAAATGCCGCCGCTACAGTGCGGTGTCGGGAAGATATGATGTAGGCCTCCCGCTACAGTGCAGGAAGTCACCCTCGATCTTTGTCTTCTGGTCTTTGCGATTTAATCTTTTCTTCACTTTTCTTCGATCCAAGCTTTTCTTCAAGTCCTCACTTTGTAGCTCTTTACTTCAAATTCCACACAAATCTCTGATCACGCAGTAACCTGGAGGTGACAATCCACGAGTAAGATCCACGAGGTAGGATACTCTTTACTTCGGTCTTCAATCTTCAACTCTTCTCTTCATATAACCAGCATCCACATAAACCTGTAGGAAGGATCCACAAGAAAGATCACGGGGCGTCGCAAAATCATCATTAGAACATTGGAAAAATTATGCTACTTCTTATGAAAAAATTATGCCTTTGTTTAATTTACTTTGATTTCTCTTTTATTTTGATTTTTCTTTTTCCTTATATTTTTCATTTACTAATTCTTATTTTTCTTTATTGTTATTATCTTCTGTTTTTATTTCACGCAAACTAAAAAGAATTCATTTTATTCTTTTCTCTTTCTCTCTCTCACTCTCTCTTTCTGCAAATGAAGACACGAAAAAAACGAGTTCAGCATCCAAGTTTTTCCAGAATCCTAACTAGTTCTTTATTAGATCAAGGTCTATGTCAATCATACAAATTATAACACTGTTTTTAAAAAAACAAAGTTTTTGAAGTATGTGAATCTCCATGTCCCTAGGAATACTATCATATACAATTTATGGTTTTAAGATTTTAGTTCAAAACTCGTCCATTCAAATGTAAGCTACAATTTTATTGGAGTTCATTCCCATGTTCGGAATTTATTTGCAGACAATGCAGATTACTCTCTGTAGTCCCAAATCAACATACTTCATAATATTATTTCCAAAATAAATTATTTGTAAAACAAAACACCCATTATCTACATGAATCGTAATCAAAATCTGTAGGGTCTTTATGTTTTATCCTTTCACTTCCCTTAGTACTTTCACGGTGATGATTTGAACCATAGAGTATAAGTCATATCAATCGGCTTCTCTCTCTCTCTGAGTATCTCCACATGCCTGCGTGCAGACTTCAGCACATTTCCACTCTCTCTCTCTCTCTCTCTCTCTCTTTCTCTCTCTCTCTCTCTCTCTCTTAATATGACTTTCTTTCTCTCTCTTTCTTCGCGCAACGATGTGCCGTTCAGAAGTTTTCTCTCTCTGCCATATCCGCAGCAATCTCTCTGCTTCATCTATGTGCATTATGAGCAGACTCTCTCTCTCAATTCCCACTTCTACTTGCAGTTGCGCCTATCTCCTCAACATCTCCGAAATTTTCTGCGCAACGCCTATCTCTTCTCTCTCTACAGAACTACAGCGCCGCATAGTCTCTCTCTCATCTGTATTGTTGTCTTTTGTCTCCGTGCGACCATCTAGATTCCAGGCACCTCTCTCTCTAGGTTTTCTTCTGCTGTCGTCCACGTCGATGCTCTGAATAGATTCTTCCGCGAAGCCTCGCTTCCTCTTTCGCTTAGTTCTAAAGTCATCTTCATATTTGTGATGACACCGGCATCCATTGAGACTAGCGTGGACCCTGTCTCTCTCTGACTAGCCGTCAAGAAGACGACAAATTTCTCTCTGACTCTCCTTGCGTACGCGTAGCTCCAAATTCTTCTGCGCAGCGCCTGACCAAGCTCTGCCGATCTCCACTCCGATGGTACATAGATACTAACAGCAGATATTGTCGCGGCCCGCTCTCTCTCACGTCAGATTCTCTCTCTCTTATTTGCCACGTGCGTCTACCGTGTGCGTGCGCTTATCCCTCATCTCTCTCTCCAGCGCGTTGTGCGCCTGTAGCCATGAGAGGGGGGAGAGAGATAAAGATCTCTCCTCTCTCTCCTCTATGTCGGCCGACACAGCAGCGTCTACCTCCGACGGCGCTGACCAGGCAACCGCCCTCTCTCCATGGTGCCACGACAGCTGTCATGCCTATTTTCTCTGCGCATCATTGCCATCGCTCTTGGCATTCTTCCTCTCTCCCGCTACTCCTCTAGACAGCGTGGCAGTCAACTTCTCTCTTCTGCGCCAATAGAAGCAGTTCTGCAGCTGAAAATCTCATGGCGTCCGTCAATTGCCAACACCTACATGGTCGGTGCTCAGTTGTATCTACGTTGGCCCATCTCTATCCCTGTCTATGGACTCACCCCGACTTCATCTCTAACGTGCACTTTGCCATTCTCCACATGTCCACGTCTATCTCTCAACAGGTGCCGTCATGAGTTTATCTCTCTCCACTGAATAGGTCTACGCCACCATCTCTGTTGAGTGGCTCTCTCTTTCTCTCTCTATGTAGCACATGACCACCTCTAATCCCAATAATCATAAGTATACAACCGTGAAAAATCCCACAATCTAAGTGGCCATGCAAGAAGACTACCTCCATCTTGGCGATCATGGAAGTATGAAAAAGGAAGTAAGACATAAATGAAGAAGTAAGGTCAAGGAGCATACCTGTAGGAAGGATCCACAAGAAAGATCACGGGGAGGAACAAAGGAGTTTAGGCACTTATTTATAGGCCTCCCCACCCTTGGACTTTCCTCTACAAACTTCCAACCTCCTTAACCAAATTTCCAATTTCAGACGACCATGCATGTTCACTTACTATTCTTGGAAAATCCCATCTCTTAATTCTATTTTTGATTTTCTCCTTTTTATTTTTAGTTTTGGTTTCACACTGTGTATATACAAATTTAATTAACCTAGGGGTTTGACCTAGGATAAGCGCAAATTTCAGGGGTCTAACCTAGAATTTTCGATCGGGAAAATTAGGGATTTGGTCATAATTAACTCCAACTCGTCAATTTAACAGTTTATTTACAATCCAGACCTAGAATCCAAGGGTTTCCAAGGGTTCAAGTCCAGTTTTCATGGGGTAAACTCGTGTTTCCAATCAGTTTCAAGGGTCAAACCTAAAGTTTTCATGGGTCTAATGTCAGTTTCGTTTACACATAGGTCTAACATACATCTCAAACATGTTTCCGCATCGCACAGTCAATCAATTCTGCCAATTTATGCATGAAATATACCCCTTCATCAGTCAAAACATCACACAAAACTCATAAAACAATGAACTTTTGAAAAAAATCAGTGCACACTCCCTGCGGGATTTCATCCCGACATTCGCCCCCGCTAAACCTGCACATCGTCCCGATGGGCCAACCTGTAAGATCCAACAGAAGAGTATCAGGGTTCTTTTAAAATCTCTTTACACTTTTTATCTTTTTCTTTTCAAAACTCAAATCATGATCTCATGCAGTCATGCATTTTTTATAAAGATTGGTATGGATTTTAGAAAATTAGGTAGATTCAAGCTTTTCAAACATCATATTATGTTTCTACGTCTGCAATCGTCGCTGGCTTTCTAGATCTTCTGTTTGTCAACTAGTTCAGATCCAACTGCTCATTCTAAGTACTAGCATATACATATTTTCTTACTGACTCAGTTTATAGAATATACCTCGATTCCTACTATTTATCTCCTACTTGTCCATCTCTCCATTAGATCTTTCTTTCTTTTGCTTTTTCTCTTTTTCGTTTTCTTTTCTCTTTCTTTTCCTCTTCATCTCAGCTCAGCATTTCTTTTTATCTTTTATTTTTCACAAATCGGCCTATGTCAAAATCGGGTGCGACTCATGGACTTGTCCGCCCGGCCAAGTTCGTTCCACCTGTCTGCCGACCCGACATAGCGCACGACATACACAACATCAGCCCTGCATGAAATCGACGTCAGCTTTTGGCTCTGACCACCCGGACAGAGTGACTCCACCCGCCTACTGACCCATACAGGCGCATGACAACAGATAGGTCAGGCCTACGATGAAACTAGCTACGGCTCGTGGCCTTGATCGCCCGACCAAGGTGGTTCCACCCGCCTACTAGCCCATCGTAGCGCACCAACAACATACACGCACATATAAGCTGGCATGAGTATGAATGTTTCTTTATAAATCATGATCCATATGGAGGTAAGATCTCGCAAGAAATAAATACTAGGATCCAAAGTTTCCCACTCACTAAGTGTTCAAATCAATCAGCATATACATGCACTCGGTCTAAGCATGTCATCACATTCCCAAGCTTTCACTCCCAAAAGTCTCTAGTCCACTAACTGATCCTATTCATATAATTCCTAGTCACTCATGCTTCATGCAAACCCATAATAGATATTTGTTATCTTCTCTCTACATGATTTTCATAAACTCATACATATCTTTATCACACAAATCTCTATCAGAAAGAAAACACATCTCAAATCAGAAACGTTTCACCTGGTCATTTTTCTTCATTTTGATCCAGCTTTTCTTTAATCTTCATGGTCTATCATTCTTCATCAGCATCAGCCTCAGTGTCATCAGTTCCCTCCAGAAGTTCTTGCTCATTCTCATAATCTGCTTCATTTCTTTTCTTGAATAATTTTATCCTCTTTCCTGCAATCAAAGATCTCAAAGGAGTACTGTCTAGCTCACGAAGTGCATACGTACCATTTTCAAACACAGACGTCACCGCATACGGCCCAAACCATCGTTTGGTCAATTTCTTCCTAGCATCATACTGAGTATCGAATGTACTGTCGTACACCAACACCCAATCATCTATCTCAATCCTACGTGGTCTCAGTCGATGGGTTTTGTCAAAATAGATCTTATTCTTTAGCCTTGACTCCTTTAACTTTTGGACTGCTTCTTTCAACTTTTCATTTCCTTGTTCTAACTGCTTTATTCTCAATGATAATAACTCTTCTCTCGTCATACCATCATTCCATGGGAGCGTCAACCATGTCACTATCTGAGTCTGGATGGGGAAGATTGGCTTTTGACAGTACATCAATTCAGCAGGCATGAACCCTGTGGACCGAGTGTAAGTCATCCTATCAGCCCATAACGCGAATGGAAGAAACCTAGGCCACTGCTTGATGTCATCGCTGCAAGCCTTAGAGATCGCCTTCACAATGGAAGGGTGACCTCTCTCGATTTTCCCATTTGCTTCTGGGTTATAGGCAGTGGTGAGAGACAATCGAATTCCATGACGATCAAAGAACTCTTTTGCCTCTCTCGCATCCAACTCTCCCCTGTCCGCAACCACTTTCTCAACGTATCCGAATCTCGAGATCACTTCTTCTAAAAGGAATTTGCATACATTATAAGTAGTCTTCGTATGAAGATCTCGACCTTCCACATGGTTGGTCAAGTCCTCTCTAGCAAGTACAATGTATCTCATCTTATCTATCCCTTTGGGCATGGTTACATGGTCGACTACCCACTTGTAATGGATACAAGGAGGGTAAGTCGGATGTAACGGGTCTTTGTGCCTAACTGATGAATGTACCTGGCATGTAGCACAAGTCTCTACAAAATCTCTCACACTCACATAAATCCCTGGCCACCAGTAGGCTTCCCTAATCTTCTCATATGTAGCATAAAATCCTTTGTGACCTGCCCATAAGGTCTCATGCATCTCTCTCATAACTTTTCTCTGAAGACTCCTCGAACTCAATACTCTCTATGGACACTTCACCTTGCCTTTAGCGTGTCGCCAAATAAGCCCATCCTTCAAGAAAAAGTTGTAAGACTTTTTCCTGATGGATCTATACTTATTTGTGGACCAGCCTGGGGAAGGTTTCAGAGTACTTAGATATCTCCCTATATCTCTCCACTCACCATCATACTCACTCTCACGGAACTGCTCATAAACATACACCAATGGATCATATCTCATCATATGTGTATCTCTCTCTACCTCATCATCATCATCAGACTCATCATCAAATTTCGCTCTTGAAAGCATATCAGCCACTGTATTCGACTTCCCAGCTATGTGTACAAATGCAGGATTTATAAACTTTATATAAGAGATCCATCTAAGCATAGCAATGTCCGGAGATGAACAATTTGCAATCATGCCAATCAGTGGAAGACAATCGGTCTCAAATATCACATTCGCCCCAATGAAATACTCTTTATCGCTCTTTAAAGCAGTCACTAATCCCCATAACTCTCTCTTAATCTGAGGATATTTTCTTTGGGTATCATGTAGGATCTTAGCACCAAAGCGCACTGCATATCTCTGCCCCTCATCATCATCTTGCCCTATGACCCAACCTATACCAATAGGACTGGTATCAACGGTCAAAATGATAGGTCTCTGACCTGAATAGTCAACATGCTTTAGAATCGGAGCTTCAATTAGTAGCTGCTTCAGCTTACGCATAGCTCTCGACTGTTTTTCTATCCATACAAACTTCTTTCTCTTTCTCAGGAGATCATATAAGGGGTTCGCAACGTGAGCAAAGTGAGGAATCCATATCACATAGAATACACAGGCTCCTAGAAACCTTCTCACCTCACTGACATTACGACACACTTCAGAGATCCTGCTAATGGCCTCAACTTTCTGTGGGTATGGCTTGCGGCCATAATGTCCACACAGATGTCCTACAATGAGGACCTCATCAACGCCAAAAACCGATTTCTCTAAAGAAAGTGTTAGCCCTACATCTTCAAACCTCTCAAAGATCTTCTCACAATCAGCAATATGATCTCTCACAAACTTTCTACATCCCGAAGCATCTACACTTACATCTTTCACTCTTTCCTCACATCCCTTTATTGGAACATCATCAATGAATGGCGTAGTCACAGATGGTATAAAGTCTCGTAAAACCAGATTCATGGCATTCATCATGTGAGCCACAGAATTTGTCGCTCCCTGCGGCAAAGTACACATGCGTACAAGGCCCAGTGGAGTCCTCATGGTCGTAATGTCTCTACTCTCCATAGCCAACTGAAACTGGTCATAACCTGAATACAGATCTCCCATAGAGTAGATGGAATGCCCAGCAAACGCCTCAGCAAACTCATCCACTATGGGTCTTGTCCCTACATTTCTAATTGTGACTTTATTCACAGGTTGCAGATCCTGAATGAAACGAAGCTTCCCATTTTTCTTAGGCACAGTAAACCACCTATTCTAATATGGAGCCGAGGAGGGTTCCAATATCCGCATGGAAATCTTTTCCTTCAGCAACCTCATCAGCTCAGGTAAGTGAGCCTTTGGGACTGGTATAGGCCGGATATTCCATGGTATATGTGGCACTGTAAAGATAATCATGGGAGGTACTTGTTTCGGGTCCGCGCAACCTATCTCATGTGGAAAAAGTGAAAATGCTTTTTCGTGTTTCTTAATAACTTCAATAAATTTCTTTTTCTCTTCTTCTCTCAGGAATGGTTTTTCTCCAAACTTGATCTCTTTAATAGTCTCATCAGTGAAATGATGCCCTATGAGCTCTCGTCGTCTCAGCATAGGGTCATCCGACACTCGTAGATACTTTTCATGACTATCTTCTGGGAATGGCTGAGCTATAGGCTTCACTTTCTTATCCACAGTCTTATACTTTGTATTTACACTTACTTCATGCTCTCTCATAAACTCCTTAATCATCTCATACTCTTGGATAGAGCTGAGCATAATGATTTCTGATTTCTCATTTCTCTCAAATGCCTGCTCAAGCTCTTCCAGAGTAGTCAAACTTCTCTCCAACTGGATCACATCTTCAATCTTCTCATCAGGTAACATCATTCCTAAATGCTTATAGTGTCTCTCATGAACTTTTCTGAATTTATTTGAAACATTTTCTTTCTGTAAGCATAGCAACTTGAATGCAGATGAATAAATAGAAAAACTTTCAAAACTATGTACAAAGTCATGCGAGACATCAAACCAGCTCCCACTGTTGTCTCGCTCAACAGTGGATCCTAACAGAAATTTTGATCAGCAGAAGCTCCATACTCTCCAATAGGCATACACTCATCATGGTCATGTGAATTAATAGGTTTCTTTCTTATATTCTTTCTATTCCTGGAGTGATTTGGACACACAATCATCACTTGTAGAGAATGAAGGCCAGATCTAGAACGGATTCGTGCATAGGCAGATCCATCATCCATGGCCTTAGTCTCCATTCTTACCTCAGCTATAAAGGGCTGCCCAAGGATAGACTCATATGAACAATGGTCCTGGACAAAGAAGTGAAATTCCTCAGAAATCCCTCCTATGGTCACAGGCACAAAGGCGCATGCCCCAAGCAGTGCTCCTGAACCATTATTCGCTGTCCTCATCCTCCATCCATGATCTTTGTCAATCGGCCACCTAAACTTATCATAGAGCTTCTTAGAAATCACATTTATCTCTGACCCTGAGTCAATCAAGGCCAGAGCAAAACATGACTCCTCATTGCTCCCTAGCTTCACCTTCATCTCAGGTGTTCCTCTCGCCCAAAAGGTCCTACTAAACTCACTTTCTGTCTTCCTCATTTCATCATCAGGTATGATAGGACCTAGAGAATTTTTATGACACCTGGCAACCTCATCGTCATCATCATCAGATGTATCACTCAATGTAACTGCTTCATTTGTCACTTGAATATCTTCAGGTGCTTCTTCCATCTCTACATCTTCAGGTAATGGAAACCTCTTTCTCTTGACCAGCTTTATAAAGCTGTCCTTGAACTCAGGCTTCGCTATGGAGAAGACCTGCTCCAAGGACATGGTCACTTGGCTCTTCAGTAAAATGTCATTTAATATCTCTCTTGCATCATTTTTCCTTTCCAACTCAGAAATTAATACAGCCTTTGGAGTTCTCTTCTTTTTCTTCTTCTTTTCTTTGTCAGCCTCTTGAATACTTTCTTGAATTTTATCGGTCTTTTGAACAGGTTCTAGCTCTTTCTCTTTCTCTTTAGTCGATTCTTGAATCTTAGTTGGCCCAGCCGGCCTCTTTCCCTCTCTTATCTCCTTCTTCTCTGCCTCTGCCTGAGTAGCTACAGGCTCTTTAAACTGAACTTTCTTCTCTGGCTCTTTAACTCTTTCTTCGGCCTCTTGACTTTGCTTGCTAGTCACTCTTCTTTCAGGCTCAGTCTCTACCTGACTCTCATCCCTTTTCCTCTTTTCCTCCACATTGGCTATATGGGAATAGACCGAGGATTCATCAACAGGAGACTTCCAGGCAGTCTTCTGCATAATGGCATCCCTAGCCCTTACTAAAGCCTCAATGGAATAATTTCTTTGGGGTCGAGGTCTAGGCACTTTTTCATCTTCCTCCTCAACAGGTTCTAATCGTGCAGCTGATGTACTTGCATTATTGCCAGATAAATCTTCATAAAACTTCTTCATTCCCCCCTTTCCCCAATTCACAGGTAGAGGAAGGCGGGTCTTGAAGTCACATAAATTCTTATCGATATCTATCACCAGTT
Source organism: Ceratopteris richardii (assembly GCA_020310875.1). NCBI lineage: Eukaryota > Viridiplantae > Streptophyta > Polypodiopsida > Polypodiales > Pteridaceae > Ceratopteris > Ceratopteris richardii. The sequence goes on from CM035420.1 coordinate 18,684,717, forward strand.
GATGCTCTTTTGCTAGCTTAAGCTCTTCATAGGCATATAAAAAATGCTCTTGCGCATCACACCATACGCATCTCTTAGCCCCTCCAAACCCACCAGTCGCTCGTCTCTCAAAAGGTCCAGTGTTTCTTTGAAATGTGGTTTGCACTGGTGGTGTAGGTATCTGTTGGGCAACAGGGTGCACTAGAGGTGCAGGCTGTGGCATCACATAGCCTTGCATATTTGGAATGGGCATAGTGCATCTCTGTAATGTATCTACATAACTCGTACTCACTTGAGGAGGAGTGGGGTCCTGATATCCCATAGAATTAACTTTATTGTGAATACTCTCCATTTCTTTTGACATAGACGCTTGCATCGTAATAAGATTCTCTATCTGTCGACTGAGAATCTCAACCTGTAGCTCTATTGGCGATCGCGAAGTGGACGCAACATTAGCAAAAGCTGACGTTGCAGGCACATTCGGATTTGCCGGAAGTGGAGCTTCCCTAGGCGGTTGTGGTGTTACCACTGCAGGTCTATCGTATAACACCGCCTCGCGTTGCCTCATTTGGGCAACCGCTTCTACTTCTCTCCTCACTACACCCCAATCTTCAGTCAATCCAAATCTCTTCCCAGGCTCTTCAATCCTCCTTTCGACCTCAGTCCTATCTTCAACACTTAAGATCCTAAGGAAAGATATAACTAGGTCAGGTTTCAAAGCATCTAAATCGGCCTGTGGAAGTTGTTCATATCTTCTCAAGAACTCATTCAAAAGTTGAGTGAGGGATGCAGTGGGCTTCGGAGAGCTTATCCACCGCAAGAACCCTTCTCTACTGTGTTGGGAAAAATCTTCCAAATAAAACAACTTATGCAATTCTTTTCTGAATTCGGCCCAAGGCTTTGCTATATGTGCTATAATAGGGGCTAAAATGGATCTTGATACTACCCGTGTGAAGTAATGTGTAAACACATCCTCGGGTAGACCATAAATCCGTGCCTGTTCCTCAAAAACATCTAGGTACTCGGTTACGTTCAAACCTGTAAACTTCCCTTTTTCTCTCAATACCGCTTGGACTATGCGGGCCCCTTGTTTCTCTATTACCATTTCCTTGAATATATCCTCCATCTCTCTTCTCTGCTCTCTCCTAGAATGTAGCACAAGGTCCAGTGTAAGTGGTTCAACTATCTCTCTAAGCTCAGAGTAGAGATCAGAGAAGAGGCTTGATGAATCACGAGCCAGGAGGTAAAGGTCAGTCTAAGCTCTCTGATTTGCCTAGGCCAAAGTCTAGTCGAATTGTCCTCTCTTCGATTCCCAAGATTTCAATGTATTTTCCCCCTTTCTGTGATAAGTTTTCTAATGTTCTGTCTAAGCTATGAAATCAGTAATTCAATAGTCTTAGCAAGAAAAAACAAGTGCTCACACGTATGGACTAAACTAATGCAAAGCGTGGATGCTCAAATGCAGATAGCAAGACAGTCTTTCTGTTCAATGTGTGTGTGAAACAATGCAAAATTCAAATAACTTGAAGTGCTAGTACCTGGAGTCTTTGTCTGATGCCGAGGTTCTTGTCTCTTTCCTCAAGGAGTGGGTGACACGTAGAGGATCACCGGGCAACCACCTCCTTTCACGTCGGGTTCAGGTGTCGGGAAGAAGGAGGTCGTGGCGGGAAGCCAGCGCGTGGGGTTGGATCAGGCTCCTCTCTGGTGCGCCGTTCCCGCTGTCCTACGAGCGGCGTCTGCGCGCTGGGCGCCTCACCTGTGCTCTCTGGAGCGTGCGCGATCCTCGTAGGGCCCCTTGCCCCTCGGAAGTGTCGAGACGTGCGTGCGTACACGACCGTAGGCGTCGGGAAAGAGACAAATCAGATACAGCACTGATTCTCGAAATCACTAGGTCGGTGTGTATACAAACTCGATGATACAATAAAATCTGAATGATACAGTGATGTCCGCTACAGTGCGGGTCCGCGATACAAAAATCCACTACAGTGCGGAACAGATAAATAAAAATAAATGCCGCCGCTACAATGCGGTGTCGGGAAGATTTGATGTAGGCCTCCCGCTACAGTGCAGGAAGTCACCCTCAATCTTTGTCTTCTGGTCTTTGCGATTTAATCTTTTCTTCACTTTTCTTCGATCCAAGCTTTTCTTCAAGTCCTCACTTTGTAGCTCTTTACTTAAAATTCCACACAAATCTCTGATCACGCAGTAACCTAGAGGTGACAATCCACGAGTAAGATCCACGGGGTAGGGTACTCTTTACTTCGGTCTTCAATCTTCAACTCTTCTCTTCATATAACCAGCATCCACATAAACTTGTAGGAAGGATCCACAAGAAAGATCACGGGGCGTCGCAAAATCATCATTAGAACATTGGAAAAATTATGCTTCTTCTTATGAAAAAATTATGCCTTTGTTTAATTTACTTTGATTTCTCTTTTATTTTGATTTTTCTTTTTCCTTATATTTTTCATTTACTAATTCTTATTTTTCTTTATTGTTATTATCTTCTGTTTTTATTTAACACAAACTAAAAAGAATTCATTTTATTCTTTTCTCTTTCTCTCTCTCACTCTCTCTTTCTGCAAATGAAGACACGAAAAAAACGAGTTCAGTATCCAAGTTTTTCCAGAATCCTAACTAGTTCTTTATTAGATCAAGGTCTATGTCAATCATACAAATTATAACACTGTTTTTTAAAAAACAAAGTTTTTGAAGTATGTGAATCTCCATGTCCCTAGGAATACTATCATATATAATTTATGGTTTTAAGATTTTAGTTCAAAACTCGTCCATTCAAATGTAAGCTACAATTTTATTGGAGTTCATTCCCATGTTCGGAATTTATTTGCAGACAATGCAGATTACTCTCTGTAGTCCCAAATCAACATACTTCATAGTATTATTTCCAAAATAGATTATTTGTAAAACAAAACACCCATTATCTACATGAATCGTAATCAAAATCTGTAGCGTCTTTATGTTTTATCCTTTCACTTCCCTTAGTACTTTCACGGTGATGATTTGAACCATAGAGTATAAGTCATATCAATCGGCTTCTCTCTCTCTCTGAGTATCTCCACATGCCTACGTGCAGACTTGAGCACATTTCCACTCTCTCTCTCTCTCTCTCTCTCTCTCTCTCTCTTAATATGACTTTCTTTCTCTCTCTTTCTTCGCGCAACGATGTGCCATTCAGAAGTTTTCTCTCTCTACCATATCCGCAGCAATCTCTCTGCTTCATCTATGTGCATTATGAGCAGACTCTCTCTCTCAATTCCCACTTTCTACTTGCAGTTGCGCCTATCTCCTCAACATCTCCGAAATCTTCTGCGCAACGCCTATCTCTTCTCTCTCTACAGAACTACAGCGCCACATAGTCTCTCTCTCATCTGTATTGTTCTCTTTTGTCTCCGTGCGACCATCTAGATTCCAGGCACCTCTCTCTCTGGGTTTTCTTTTGTTGTCGTCCACGTCGATGCTCTGAATAGATTCTTGCGCGAAGCCTCGCTTCCTCTTTCGCTTAGTTCTAAAGTCATCTTCATATTTGTGATGACACCGGCATCCATTGAGACTAGCGTGGACCCTATCTCTCTCTGACTAGCGGTCAAGAAGACGACAAATCTCTCTCTGACTCTCTTTGCGTACGCGTAGCTCCGAATTCTTCTGCGCAGCGCCTGACCAAGCTCTGCCGATCTCCACTCCGATGGTACACAGATACTAATAGCAGATATTGTCGCGGCCCGCTCTCTCTCACGTCACATTCTCTCTCTCTTATTTGCCACGTGCGTCTGCCGTGTGCGTGCGCTGATCCCTCATCTCTCTCTCCAGCGCGTTGTGCGCCTGTAGCCATGAGAGGGGGAGAGAGATAAAGATCTCTCCTCTCTCTCCTCTATGTCGGCCGACACAGCAGCGTCTACCTCCGACGGCGCTGACCAGGCAACCGCCCTCTCTCCATGGTGCCACGACAGCTATCATGCCTATTTTCTCTGTGCATCATTGCCATCGCTCTTGGCATTCTTCCTCTCTCCCGCTACTCCTCTAGACAGCGTGGCAGTCAACTTCTCTCTTCTGCGCCAATAGCAGCAGTTCTGCAGCTCAAAATCTCATGGCGTCCGTCAATTGCCAACACCTACATGGTCGGTGCTCAGTTGTATCTACGTTGGCCCATCTCTATCCCTGTCTATGGACTCACCCCGACTTCATCTCTAACGTGCACTTTGCCATTCTCCACATGTCCACGTCTATCTCTCAACAGGTGCCGTCATGAGTTTATCTCTCTCCACTGAATAGGTCTACGCCACCATCTCTGTTGAGTGGCTCTCTCTTTCTCTCTCTATGTAGCACATGACCACCTCTAATCCCAATAATCATAAGTATACAACCGTGAAAAATCCCACAATCTAAGTGGCCATGCGAGAAGACTACCTCCATCTCGGCGATCATGGAAGTATGAAAAAGGAAGTAAGACATAAATGAAGAAGTAAGGTCAAGGAGCATACCTGTAGGAAGGATCCACAAGAAAGATCACGGGGAGGAACAAAGGAGTTTAGGCACTTATTTATAGGCCTCCCCACCCTTGGACTTTCCTCTAGAAACTTCCAACCTCCTTAAACAAATTTCCAATTTCAGACGACCATGCATGTTCACTTACTATTCTTGGAAAATCCATCTCTTAATTCTATTTTTGATTTTCTCCTTTTTATTTTTAGTTTTGGTTTCACACTGTGTATATACAAATTTAATTAACCTAGGGGTTTGACCTAGGATAAGCGCAAATTCCAGGGGTCTAACCTAGAATTTTCGATCGGGAAAATTAGGGATTTGGTCATAATTAACTCCAACTCGTCAATTTAACAGTTTATTTACAATCCAGACCTAGAATCCAAGGGTTTCCAAGGGTTCAAGTCCAGTTTTCATGGGGTAAACTCGTGTTTCCAATCAGTTTCAAGGGTCAAACCTAAAGTTTTCATGGGTCTAATGTCAGTTTCGTTTACACATAGGTCTAACATACATCTCAAACATGTTTCCGCATCGCACAGTCAATCAATTCTGCCAATTTATGCATGAAATATACCCCTTCATCAGTCAAAACATCACACAAAACTCATAAAGCAATGAACTTTTGAAAAAAATCAGTGCACACTCCCTGCGGGATTTCATCCCGACAATGCAATAAATTCAAAGGAGAAATCTAAAGGTATACTTCAAAGAGTGGTGGGCTAGAAAGGCTGACAAACCTACTAAAGACATGTGTGCCCTCCTAAAAAAGAAACAATCTAAGGATGTTTTCGCCTTCCTGATGGACATCAATGGGGCCGAATGCAAGAAGAAGAAAGAAAATAGCTTAGTGATTGTCAACCATTTTTTCCAACTCCTCGGGGTTTTGACTCCTCTTTCTATCCATAGGCATGATTGCATGGCGACCATTTCTAGAGTTAAATCAGCTAGAATCCCACATAATTTGAGAACTCTGCTTGAAGCTCCCATTTTGGACACTGAACTTCTTGAAGTCATCGACCCACTTCCTAATGGGAAAAGCTTGGGTGGTGATGGCCTTACCAATGAGTTTTTCAAGACCTTCAGGTAGGTGGTGTTCACTCCACTCCACTTGGTTTGGCAAGAGGCATTGTCTTTTGGTGCGCTGCCCGAATGTCTAAATAATGGAATCATCAAGCTAATTCACAAAAAAGAAACAAAAACAGAATTGACAATTGGCGCCCGAACACGATGCTAGAAACGGGATACAAGATACTTGTTAAATTTATTGGCAATCGAATCTCATGCCACTTACAAAGTTGTTTACGTAAGGACCAGAAGGGCTTCATCAAGGGTAGGTTGATCCTAGAAGCTATTTTTGATGTTTGGGAAGGTATTGAATTTGTTGAAGAGTCTGCTCAAGATGTTATCTTCCTTAAGATTGACTTTGACAAAGAGTATGATAGGCTTGAATGGGACTTCATTCTCCGATCTCTTAAAGACTTTGGTTATAGTCATAGGTTTACTAAGATGATCTCTACCCTACTGGGGAATGTGTCGACACAGATAAATATCAATGGCTAGTTGTCGAAGACTATCAAACTAAAATGCTCTATCATGCAAGGATGCCCTTTGGCCCCTCTACTGTTTGCTATTGCTATGGAGGGGCTTAGTTACCTTGTGAAGAATCATATGGACTTGGGCCATATTCAATGTCTCTTGCTCCCTCTCAATCATGGCGAGATGATCAAGAGACTTTTTGTGGATGACACAAATGCCTTTGTGCATAATGATATGACTAGCATTGATACCTTTTGGAGATGCCTGGACACATTCTATGTGGCTTCAAGATCCAAAATAAACCACTCAAAAATAGTTTTCAGAGCCATTATTGGCCTTTTGTCCTAATTCTTGGTTGACTAGGGCTATCAAATGATCCCTAGGGGACGAATCTTCCACCTATTAGGTATTCCAATTGGATTTGGCATTTCGATGGACCAATGATGGAATTGGGTCCTCTCTAAGCCTAACAAGCTAGCCTACTAGAAAGATATGTAGATCAACCTAGCAAGGCATGCACATGGTAATTAATACATTCCTTGTCTGTTTGACTATTTACTTTCTCTCTTGTTGGAGACTGCAGGATCAAGAGATTATCAAATTGGAAAGAATCTGCAGAAATGTTCTCTGGACGGGTGACCCCAACAGAAGTGGTGTTCCCAAAATTACATGGACTACTCGTACTATCCAAATCGATTGTGGGGGTCTGGGCATTCTAGTCATTCAAGGCATGGCAAATAAGTTGGCTGCTAAATGGCTTATCAAAGCTTGGTGTAACAGGGAGGCCTCTTGGGTCATGCTTATCTTGAGGAATGAGAATGCTCTTATGCTTTTGGGTCACTTAGGTTGGAAGGACCTCGGCCTTCTCACCCTTCTGTTTTCTCCACTTTTAGTGTCCGCTAAAGGCTCGAGTCTTTTTTGCTCACTATGGAAGGGTTGGAACAAGGTCAAACAATTCGTGAGGATCAAAGAAGATTGGAAATGGGTAGCTACTATGAGACAAAATTATGTGATTTGGTTCCCTACTAAGGGCGTCAAAGGCATGGAGTGTCGGAACCTGCAAAAAGCTAAAAGGCTCTGGAACAACGATTTTTGATATTGGAAACACATTTGGAATCAAGAATTTGGCCAATGGATTAGATTTGAGGATATCAACCCAGAACTTAGAGTGAACTTTGAAGAATGGATGCTTTTGCAGAGTAGATGCATTGCTTGGGAACACTCAAAAACATGCCTCCTCATCGAGCAAGACCCTCCCCACCATGAAGGTGTCAAATGGCACAAGAGTAATAGCATGAAAAAAATCCCTAGAATCAAGGAGAGTTTGGACTTTCATATCATGCTTAATAAGAAGTGGTGTCTTACTTGGATGGGCTTGTAGTGGGATATGAAGTTCATGTCTCTCTAGCACCCCATCATTGAGATAAAAAATTTGGTTCTTATGTGGCAAATCCTCCACCGGGGAATCAGTACCAATAAAAAGGCTAGCAAAATTTGTTGCGATCTGCCATGGTGTAAGAGCTACCATCATATCATTGAGGATTTGGGACACATTTTCTTCTCGTGTCCCAAATCAATATGGATCTGGCAAACTCTTGGAAAAATGTTGTTGCTTAAGGAACAGATCAATTGGAAGCAAGTGCTTTTCGGCAAGGTGATTGGTTGCTCCGCATCATTCTAGAATGCTATAAGAGGTGAGACCCTCTTGAAGATTTTGAGAGAGCAATGTGCTTCAAATTTTGGAAACCCTCCTAAACAATGGTCTATCAAGAAATCTCTTTTCCTTCTTGGCAAAAGAATATGCAATTGTAACAAGTCCCCGCCTTTTAGGAATCATAGAGTGTTTTTCCTCGAGAACAACAAGATTAAAGTCAAATGGGCCTCGCACGAGGGGGACGAAGGGGTTATCAACCTCCTTTGTAAAACCCTCTAGAACAATATGCTCTTCCCCTGCTTTGTGGGATTAGGGGGGTCCCATGGGTACTAGGCCCATTCACCTGTATGTTTGTCTTCTTTATTTTAATCAAAGCTCAGGAGAGTAGGAAATTGCTGAACTCCCTTAAAACAAAAAAACAGGCTAAGCTAAGAGTAAATTCATAACTTCAAGTTGATGATGATACATAAAGTGCATTCCAAACATCAACATTTAGAGTATAAGCTTGAGCTAGTTCATTGTGAAAGCTGGGGAGTAATGGGCTCTCTTAAGGATTTTTGTTGATCAAGAGTTAAGCCTTTTCGAGGTACACAAAGAGACACTCTTTGAAGATAATGTTAACCATGTTTTGCTTATGCAAAAATTTAGTAAAACTTCGAGAGATTATCTGAGGAAAAAGCATTCCAAAATTTCTTCTTTTTTTTTGAAGAGACAAGAAGTATATTAAAACAGGCATGTAAGGAAGTACAAAGGGCAGAGATGCCCCACCCAGAGAGTTATATCAACCAGCTCACCTAACCTTCAGGGGAAAAGAGCAACCGTGTGAATGCAATCACAACCTTTCCAAAATTTTCTGCATCAAAGAGTGTGTATTGAAATTAAGCCTTCTATGATAGCCAAACAGTTACCCCAATCATACCCATCCTTAAAAGGCGATGAGCTAGAGTTACCCCAATCAAACCCATCCTTAAAAGATGATGAACTAGAATCCTGGAAATAAGTTTAAGAAGACGGGTGGGAAACAATCTCCAACATCTTTCAAAAGCTGAAGTGACACCATAGTCATAAACTTAAGGTTCCAAGTACTGGAAGGCATAAAATAAGTAAGCCCAACGTCTTGTAAATGCAAGAGCAATCCATGGAATTAGAAGCCATTGATAACATCAATTAGTGAACTCTTTAGATGGACCTTTATATCATACTTCTTTATAAGTGACCCTTTCGTGTGTCATAGGTGTATAGACAGGTTGGGGCCAAGAAACCTCTTGAAGAAAGTCCCTTGGTCGTCCTAAGTGTGTCACCTTTTTTCTTCTTTGTTGTATTCCTTTTCTCTGTTGTTGAAGGGCTCCACCATCATTTGAGCTACAAAACGGCAAGATAATACACCCTTCCTTGATTATTTATCTTGGGTTTAAAAATATCAACAAACAAGGAGTCCACGTATATTAAACAAGGTTGCATCATAAGACGAAGAAGACGAAGACAAAGATGAAGACGAAGACGATGAAGAAGAAGAAGACGAAGAAGAAGAAGAAGAAGAATACCGTTTGTATACCTATCCCTATAAGATTTCTTGCTGTAGCTGTCCCTACTCAATCATTCTTTGTGTCATTGCTTCATTTTTTGTATTTTCCACAAGCATCACAATTTGTCTTTTGCTCCTATTTCTAGATCAACGCTCAGTGTAGCATGTTATATCCATGAGATCAACCATGCAAGCTCGAGAGGATTTGGCAACACGAATTGAGAAGTGTTTTGCAACTTCTTCAATTTTCTACCAACACATAAATGATACCTAGTTCAAAAACGAATATGTTTCTCTAGCCCTCTTCAGCCTCGCTGCTATGCCCTCTCTGAGTTTGCATACAATCTTTTCCTCAAGATTTTAATGTCCACTACATAGAGGTGCTCACATCTACATTCGATTGTATACAGAGAAGTGATAGAAGAAATAATGCAACAAGGAACTATATTTTTTTGCATATAGAGAAGTATCATGAGAAATAATGCAACAATCCATCCAACTTAAGAATTACTCTTTCAATCACCAAGTGTTCTGAAACCAACAAGTTGCCCAACATTCAATAATACTTCAGCTTCTTTTCTAGTAGAATATTCTTAGAGTTGGAGTGTAGCTTTCTTTGCTCTCTCTAACACATCTCGACACTTTGCTCAAGCGGATATCAATCATAGATTCGCAGCTCTGCCATTTCTAAAATAGGTTTGTAGTAGAAGAAAGAGCAAGAGCACTACACTCTATGCCATCCTTCTCTAATAACAAGGGAAACACTCATGGCCTTCTCTCAAGAGAGCTACCGTATGTCAAAAATCCTCAATCTCATTCATTTGTGTCAAGTTAAGGGACATAAGGAAGAGCACTCTCAAACACTCGCACACACAAAGAGAGGAGCACACACTAATTGAGGCAAGAAAGAAGAATCTTCTTCTACTTTTTCTATTATATAAAGAGAATGTACAAGATTAAATCAATGCAACAGTACAACTAATACAATATCTAAAGAACAATACATAAAGAAAACCCTAATATCTGTGAATGAGTGAGTTTTCAAGAAAAAAATGTGCCATCAACCTCGATAGATAAATCTCATAAAGCTTACTAAAAATGTCCCTGACATATATCAGTTTAACCATTATACATATCAGAGAGATGAAAAAGCAATACATGTCATCCTCAATCATTACATGTTGAGCTTCATATCTCAACATCTTCCCTCAAGCTCAACATCATGTCTTGTAATCCAAGCATTTCCCGAAACATCTTCACCTTCTCTTCTCCAATTGCTTTAGTAAAAATATTAGCAATTTGCTAACTTTTCCTCACATGAACAAGATTGATATCACTGGCTAATACCTTTTCCTTGATGAAGTGATAATGTACCTTGATATGCTCTTTTCTATCATGAAAAACATGATTTTTTCCTAACTATATGCTATTAAGATTATACAAATAAACGATGATATGGTTTTGCACTTCCACACCTAAATCTACAAGTAGCATCTCTATCCATGGCACTCCACATGTTGTCATTGTAGCATATCTATACTCTAAATTGTAATCCACAAAGCAATAGTGGGTTGGTTCTTACTACTATGAGTGAGAATCGAAACTCACTAGTAGATCGTCTATGTGGAACACTACCAGCCCAATCTACATTGGTGTATCAATAAACCTACAATTTTGCACTAGCTTCGTAAAACAATGCATAATCTAAAGTAGCACTCACATTAAGTAGAAGTAGCACTCACCTTAAGTAGAAGTAGCACTCACATAAAGTAGAGTGCATCTCAAAGCCTCTAAATGGGATTTCATGGTAACCTACATAAATTGACTTTCAAATCGTGCAATGTAACTCAGGTCATGCCATTGTAATTGTGAGATATATCAAAATTCCCATGATTTTCATGTACATATATCATTTTCCAATTCTTCAAGTGCTGTACTATCCAACTTCAAACTATGATCTAATGGCATAGAAAGTTTCTTACAATGAGCCATATTATACTTTTGTAGTATATGTATAAAGCAATGCCAAAAAAATAGCACAACATACCAACATCTCTAATATCAAATTTCTGCATAAGAAGTTGGTTTACCTCTTTAATGCTTTCTTTGTTATCACCACCTACAATGAAGTCATCAACATAAAGAGCCACATTTTTTATGCCAATATCACCCTTCCTTGCATATAATGAGTGATTCGCATCATGCATAGAAAATCCAATGGAGGTTAAATAATTTGGAATCCTTTCACGCCAAGCATGAGGGGCTTGTTTAAACCCATTTAAAATCTTTCTTATCATACATACATATTTTGGATCCTTTGAATCCTCATACCCTTGTGTTTGTTCCATGTATAGTTCTTCCTCCAACGCACCATGTAAGAAAGCATTTTTCACATCCATCTGATGCAATTCCACCCTTTTGTTGTAGCTCTAACAAGAGATCTAATTGTAGCGATTTTAGAAAGAGGATGCAATGTCTCCTCATAGTCAATGCCACATGTTTGTGAATATAGTTTTTCTATAAATCATGCTTTATACATACTTATGCTACCATCAGAATTATGTCTTACTTTGTAAATCCACTTGTCGCATATGGGATTTTTTCCTTGTGGCAATATAACTAGCTTCCATGTTTTATTTCCATAAAGTCCAGTCACATGCTCATCCATAGCTTTCTCCAAATCTTCATTTCCAATTGCATCTTCAAAACAAGAAGGTTTAGAATCTTGTATTACTTTGGTCATATAAGCATAATGATGAGCCATGTAGCTATCATATGTTAATTATGCCACTAAATTAGGCATCCTTCTAGATCTTCTTGATCTTAGGTTGCTCCTTTCTATTCTATTATCTACATATATATTCCTTTCTTACTCCCATAGTCTTTAGAGAGGGCAATCCAAGTTCCTCATGCCCAAATAATGATGCAAATGTCACAAATTTGACATCTCAAAAGAGGCATGAAAGTGAGCCTTAAAGTGAAAAATATGTTTCATATCAGGACCATTGAGCATTATGTCATAAACATATACAAAAAAAGATTATAAATACATCAGCTACATGCTAAACATATGAGGTGCTCCCAATTGGACTGTTCTCAAAACCATGTGCTAGCAACTCAGCATGTATCGTTTCATACCAAGCAAGTGGTACGTGCTTCAAACATGTAATGCCTTTTTTATTGGCACACTTTGTTTTCATGCCCTTTCTACACCAAACCACAAGGCTAAAAGACATAGACTTTTTCATGTAAATCAACATTCAGAAATTTACTTTTAATGTCCAATTGATATACATTCCAACCATGATAAGTTACAAGTGCACAAATGCTACAAATGATGGTTGTTTGACATGCGGCGGAAAAGCTCTCATCAAAATCAATGGCATATATTATTTTGCTTACTAGTAGATGAGCTCTATTTACCTTTGCCCTTTTGACTAGTTAAGAAAGCTTGATATGGAACACACATAATGGACATGATCTTCTTGATCGGATCTCCTTGAAAAGGAACAGAGAATAAATCCGCAAACCTTATGGTTGCATTTGGATTGCCTTTCTGCATCAATCAAAGAATAGTAGCAAACCTCTAATATGAATCTAGAAGAACATCAAGAATAATCTACACAAGTGAGATATCTAGCAAGATTTTAGTAGTAGACCAAAAATTGTTCATAGAATCTCCTTCATTAATATGCTCAATCTCCAACATTATTTGGAGGTAAGCAACATAATCCTGATATCTTGCTTGGTATAAATTTGTAAGTATATCCCAAGCATCCTTTGCTATTTTGCAAGAGTGAATGTGAAGGATAATGGCATGTTTGAAAGATAAAGCTTCTCTGCCATCCAAACAAACTTGCTCTACGTTAGGTGGAACAATAACTGGAGCATGAGCAAGAGATTAAAGATCATCATCTTGAATGAAATTTGCATCACCTTAAATAGCTATATTTGCATGTGTAGTAGGATGTTTTTTGACATTCTACATCATATCTCCCCACAATGGCTAATTACTACCATACATGTTATCCTCAACGAACAACATACATGTTATATAGGTTTTGCATAAAAGGACAAAATTTCCATTCAAACTAAAAACTACCTCGTTTTCCAAATATTTTTATTTTTTTTTTATTTAATGCTTGTGGAACTACATCCACGCAGAGAGAACCATGCATGCTCTACCAATGATAAATATTGAAATGCATTTAAAGAAAGAGTTTGGTAGAAATATGGAAGATTATATTATTGTGAGAACAATGGAAGGTTTGTTATGACCCATGAACAAATCTTGAAATACTCTTTACAATTCATGTATTATTTCCCACCCCCTGCATCCCGCATGACGCAAACTTAAAATTAGGCAAAATACATCTTAATCAAGCGATGTCCCTATTCATTGAAGCTTTCTTTTTCTTTGTTAAACGTTGCGCAACCCTCAATAATAGTTCAGCTTTTTTTCTAGTAGAATATCCTTAGAGTTGGAGTGTAACTTTCTTTGCTCTTTCTTACACATCTCGACACTTTGCTCAAGCGGATATCAGTCATAGACTCGCACCTCTGCCATGTATAAAAGAGCGAGGTTTGTAGTAGACGAAAGAGCAAGAGCATTACACTCTATGCCATCCTCCTCTAATAACAAGAAAAACACTCATAGCCTTCTCTCAAGAGAGCTACGGTATGTCAAAAATACTCCATCTCATTCATTTGTGTCAAGTTAAGGGACATAAGGAAGAGAGCTCTCAAACACTCTCGCACACAAAGAGAGGAGCACACACAGATTGAGGCAAGAAAGAAGAATCTTCTTCTACATTTTCTATTATATAACAAGAATGTACAAGAATGAAATAATGCAATAGTACAATTAATACAATATGTAAAGAACAATACATAAAGAAAACCCTAATGTCCGTGAATGAGTGAGTTTTCAAGAAAATAATGTGCCATGAATCTTGATAGATAAATCTAGTAAATATCACTAAACGTTTCTTCGACATATATCACTTTCATCATTATACATATCAAAGAGATGAAAAAGCAATACATGTCATCCTTGATCATTACATGTTGAGATTCATATCTCAACACCTTCCCTCAAGCTCAAGGTCATGTCTTGTAATCGAAGCATTTTTCAAAACATCTTCAACTTCTCTTTTCCAAGTGTTTTATTGAAAATATTAGCAATCTCCTCATTTGTCCATACATGAACAAGGTCAATATCACTTGCTAATACCTTTTCCTCAATGAACTGATAATGTTCCTTGATATGCTTTGTTCTATCATAGGAAACATGATTTTTTATAATTATATGCTATTAAGATTATAAAAATAAATGATGATAGGCTTCTATGCTTCCATTCCTAAATCTACAAGTAGAAGCATCGCTATCCATGGTGCTTCACATGTTGTCATTGTAGCATCTCTATACTCTGTATTGTACTCAACAAAGCAATGGTGGGTTGGTTTTTACTACTCTAAGTGAGAATCAAAATCTGCTAGTAGATCTTCTATTGGGAACATTACCAACCCAATCACCATCCATGTACCAATAAACCTACAATTTTGCACTAGCTTCATAATACAATGCATAATCCAAATTAGCAGTCACATTAAGTAGAAGTAGCACTCACATAAAGTAGAGTGCATCTCAAAGAATCTAAATGTGGTTTCTTGGTAACCTGCATAAATTGACTTTCAAATCTTGCAATGTAACTTAGGTCATCCCCTTGTAATTTTGAGATATATCAAACTTCCCACAATGTTCTTGTACATATAGCATTTTCCAAATGCTTCAAGTGGCAAAGTATTATCAACTTCAAGCTTTGATCTAATGGCATAGAAATTTTCTTACAATCAGCCATATTATGCTTCTCTAGTATACTCAATATGTATAAAACCAATGCCCAAAAAATCATCTCATATAGAAAATCCAATGGAGGTCAAATTTTGGAATCCTTTCACGACAAGCACAAGGGGTTTGTTGAAGCCCATTTGAAGTCTTTTTTATCCTACATACACATTTTGATTTCTTTGAATCCTCGTACCTTTATGGTTGTTCCATGTATACTTCTTCCTCCAACTCACCATGTAAGATAGCATTCTTCACATCCATTTGATGCAAATCCATCTTTTTGTTGTAGCTAATGTAACAAGAGCTTTAATAGTTTTAGCAAGAGGGTAGAATGTTTCCTCATAGTCACTGCCACATGTTTGTGCATATCATTTATCTATGAATCATGCTTTATACCTACTTTAACTACCATCAGAATTATGTCTTACTTTGTAAACCCACTTGTAGAATATGGGTTTTCTTCCTTGTGGCCATGGAACCAGCATCCATGCTTTATTTCCATAAAGTCCAGTCACCTCCTCATCCATAGATTTCTCCCAATCTTCATTTCCAATTGCATCTTCAAAACAAGAAGGTTCAACATGTTGTATTACTTTGGTCATATAGGCATAGTGATGAGCCATGTATCTATCATATGTTAATTATTCCTTCTAGATCTTCTTGATCTTAGGTTGCTTCTTTTTGTTCTATTATCCACATATTCCTTTCTTACTCCCATAGTCTTTAGAGAGGGCAATCCAAGTTCCTCATGCCCAAGTAACGATGCGAATGCCCCAAATTTGACATCTCAAAAGAGGCATGCAAGTGAGCCTTGAATTCAAAAATATGTTTCATATTAGGACTGGTGAGTAGTATGTCATCAACATATACAAAGAAGAATATAAATACATCAGCTACAAGCTAAACCTATGAGGTGCTCTCAGTTAGATTGTTCTCAAAACCATGTGCTAGCAGCTCGGCATGTATCTTTTGATACCAAGCATGTGGTATGTGTCATGGACAAAGGAAACCATCCTGAACCTTAGATCCCATGTGAATCCTATATCTCATTATTGGCTCAAAATTAGGAGAAATAAATGCTTCCATTGCATCCAGAACATGCCAAAACCTTAAGATCGACTGTCAACTTGCCTGATTCGGATATCCAGAGGTCATGTTTCGAATTAACAACATCATCGATGTTCGTAACCGCCATTCAAGAACCGCTCTTGAAAACCTATATAAGGAGGGGTTGGCCACATTTATAATGAGCTTTGCGAATATCAGTCTTGGGAGCTCAAGGAGTCGTGACTGCCAAGTAAGTACTGTCCAAGTTCCAATTCCTGTTCTTGTCTTGTTCCTTGTTCCAGTCTTGTTTAGTCTTGTATCCTAGACATCTTGTCTTGTCCTCTTGTAATCTCATAGTACGAGATCTTGTCGAGTTCTTTCGTGTATCTGGCTCATCTCCTAGAAGGGAGTTCTTGTAATCTAGAGATCTTGTTTCATACTTACGATCTCGGGTTGTTGGATCTCCTGTATCATCTCTACTTGAGTTGTTCATACCTATCAGTCCCGAATTGTGGGACATCTTGTATCAGTCACATATTCTTGTATTGTTTCCCCTTCGCGGGTGATCTTGTAATCAGAAGTGTATTTCTGAAATCGTGTCTACTATAGTCAGAGAGCACAATCTAGTGCTCCCTTGATATTTTGGCAAGACTAGCTTCTATCCAACACCAATCATCATGGAGAGTGCTTATGAAGAGATTGTAGCATCACTTCAGAGTCTCCAAAAACAAGCCAAAGACCTCACTCATCGACAGACACAAGTCAAGATGGGACATCTAGTGCATGTCGATGCACTCCTCCAAGAATTGCAAGAACGAATCGGCAGTTTTCAGATAAATCAAGGGAGTATGAAAGTAGATCAACGACCTAGTACATCCTTCATGACGGAACCCAAGATCTGCATGCCCAAAAAGTTCAATGGTGATCGCACAAAGTTCCAAGGATTCTTGCAACAAGTCAAATTGTACATCCATATGAAGGTTGATAGATACCCTGATGATGCATCCAAGGTCGGTTTTATTGGAACCTTACTCTATGGTGAAGCATTATCATGGTTCGCCCCAATCTTAGAGAAGGATATGGCTGTACTTCATGACTATGACGGAGCTCATAGCCACATTTGGAGATGCAGAAACGAGTTGAGTGGCAGAAACAAAACTTTGAAAGCGACGTCAAGGTTACCACCCTGCCTCTACCTATGCATCAGAATTTAGATAGTTGATATATGACCTCACTTGGCATGAAGATTATTTCATAAGCCAATTTAGGTGGGGCTTAAGAGATGATGTGAAGGACCTTCTACTCACGATGCCAGAGGTTAAGACATTGAATGAATACATCAACCAAGCTATTCAATGTGATAACCGCCTTTTTGAAAGGAAACAAGAAAAACAAGTAGAAGGAAGACCTCGCCAATGGAAACCTTTCCAACCCACTCCTAGAGATAATTATATGCCCAAACCTATGCAGATAGATATAGCTAGGTTCTAGCCTCTAACACCACAAGAGAAACAAAGAAGAAGGGATAACAATTTATGCTTGTATTGTGGAAACACTGGACATATTTACGCAAGAACATTGATGAGAATCTAGCAAAGGGGTTTATCAAACACTTCCAACAGGAGCTCCTATTTTATTTGTAAAACAGAAGGATAGGACTCTTTGGATGTGTGTAGACTATCGTGGATTGAATAAATTCACTATAAAGAATAGATACCCTCTACCACTTATATCAGAGCTCTTGGAACGCCTTGGAAAAGGAAAAATCTTCACGAAGATCGATCTTCGAGGAGCTTACAACCTTATCAGGATCAAAGAAGGAGACGAATGGAAGACAACATTTCAAACAAGGTATGGCCATTTTGAATATGTAGCTATGCCATTTGGTCTTACAAATGCTCCAGCTGTCTTCCAACATATGATGAAATGATATCTTATGAGAATAATTAGATGATTTTGTTGTAATATACCTTGACGATATCTTGATACTCTCCAAAAATCTAGAGGATCATGAATGTCATGTAAAGATAGTCCTAGAGAAACTAAGAGAATGTTGGAGATAGACGTCTGCGGAAGCACGCGAACAGCACAAGGAAGAAGAAGAAGCTTGGAGCACAACACACAAGACTGAATGTATTACTAGAGAATGTACAAAGATAAGTGGCCCATTAGGGCAATCGGCGTATATACAAGCCGGGGGAAAAAAACCTCCTAAAGAGGGAAAAAAGTGCCCCGGCGGTCCTAGAGTGTTCACACACATCACTACCTAAATATATCAACAAATCCCCCCTGGGAGTGATGCGGTGAACAAGGAGCTGGCACTCATGTATAAGGAAGTGCTAAGGTATGTGGAAATCACTCCACAAAAGGAAGTAAGCCCAAAGCTTTGCGGAAAGCTTCAAACTTCTCCCTAGGCAGAGCCTTCGTGAAAAGGTCTGCAATGTTCTCCTGCATGGGCACATATGCCAAGCTGATCTCCCCAGTAGAGAACCTCTCCCTGACATAGTGATAATGCACCTCAATGTGCTTAGTGCGAGCATGGAACACAGGGTTCCTCGCAACTGCCAATGCGCTCTGACCGTCAGTGAAGATGGTGGTGGCAGAAGACTGGCCAACACCCAAATCAGCCATAAGGCGTCTGAGCCACACACACTCAACAGTCGCTGTGAAAGCTGCCCTATACTCAGCCTCACAACTGGAAGTGGCCACAGTAGGCTGCTTCTTGCTCAACCAAGATATACATGAGCTACCAAGCATGAAGCAAAAACCACTGGTGGACACACGAGTGTCATAGCAACCAGCCCAATCTGAGTCAGAAAAAGCATGCGAATCTGGCGGTAGTGATCCCCCCTTGGGATAAAACAACCCAAGTAGCCGAGTACCACTCAAGTAGCGAAAGATGCGCTTAACCGCTTTCCAATGCGTGACTCCTGGGCAATGCATAAACCTGCTCATCTGTGAGACAGCAAACTGAATATCTGGCCGAGTAATGCATAAGTAAATCAAGCATCCAACAGCCTGCTGATAGAGAACAGCATCAAATGCATCTCCAGCATCATGAAGACTCAATCGTAAACCTGTCTCCATAGGAGTGGCAATAGGCTTACAGTCTTCAAGGCCAAAACGCTGCAATAATGTGTCAATATATTTCCTTTGACACAAAGCCATTCCACCATCAACATGCATAAACTGAATGCCCAAATAGTGATGCAAATGCCCCAAATCAGACATCTCAAATGAGGCATGCAAATCAGCCTTAAAATCAGCAATATGTGTCTCAACAGGACCAGTGAGCAGCATGTCATCAACATAGACAACAATGATCAGAAGCACATCATTAGCACGCTTAACATATAAGGTGCTTTCAGTTGGACTATTCTCAAAACCATTTGCAATCAGATAGGCATGTATCTTCTCATACCAAGCACGTGGTGCTTGCTTTAAACCATATAATGCCTTCTTTAACCTGCAAATCTCGTTTTCATGCCCTTTCTGCACAAAGCCACGGGGCTGAAAAACATACACTTCTTCATGCAAGTCACCATTCAGAAATGCTGTTTTAATGTCCAACTGATGTACATTCCAACCATGATGGGCTGCAAGTGCACAAATGCTGCGAACAGTAGTCATACGGCATGTAGGTGCAAAGGTCTCATCAAAATCAATGCCTCTTTCCTATGCATAACCCTTTGCAACAAGCCTAGCCTTATACCTGTCAACTGTACCATCAGGTTTACGCTTCAGCTTGTATACCCACTTAGTGCCAATGGCCTTCTTGCCAGGAGGCAAGTCACATAAAGACCATGTACCATTCTTCATTATAGCATCATATTCAAATTGCATAGCAGCCATCCAATTTTCTGAATTTTGTGCTTCATCAAAAGAAACAGGCTCATTCTCATCACAGAGACTAGATGCAGCCATAGCATAGCAATCTGATGCAAAGGAGGCACTATGAGAGCCTGAACGAGTACGATATGACAAAGGTGCATCTAATTTGCTGTCACGCAAAGTCTGCACCAGCCATTTTGGCATAGTTTTTGCCTGCTCAATATCAGCTCTCTCATCAATAAGTGCATCATGTAAATCTGCATCAGAAATGGAATGATCTGCATCATCATATGAAACTTGCAAAGGTTGAGAAGTTGCCTCATTAGAACCAGCACTAGCCTGTCCACCTGTAAAAAGAGGCATCAAAGTATCATACATGTCTTTGGAGCTAACAGATGTCTCCTTAGTACATGAAAGCAATGGCTGAATAGCATCTTCCACAAAGACAACATCACGGCTAACCAGAATGCGTTTAGTCTGTGGATGATACAGACGATAGCCTTTACTTTCACAACTATACCCAACAAAAATACATTTTACTGCCTTATCATCCAATTTTCTGCGATGTTGTTCAGGCACTAATGCATATGCCAAACAACCAAAAACACGCAGATGAGCAACAGATGGCTTGCGGTCATGCCAAGCCTCATATGGAGTGATAGACTGCAATGCTTTAGTGGGACACCTGTTCAGTACAAATGCTGCACACATGACAGCCTCAAGCCAGAAACTATGTGGTAAAGCCTGACTTTTGACCATGCACCTCGCCATCTCCATGAGTGACCTGTTCTTTCGTTCAGCAACTCCATTCTGTTGAGGTGTATACGGCACTGTACACTGGTGTTTTATCCCACGTTCAGCCAGAAATGCATTAAAATCTGAAGACATATATTCCCCCCCTCGATCAGAACGGAGGGTGCCCATTTTACATGCTGACAGATTTTCAGCCAAAACCAAAAACTGTTTGAAGCACATGAACACTTCGGACTTTGCTTTGAGTGGATATACCCATGCATGCCTGGAAAAATCATCAATGAAAGTCACGAAGTAAAGGTAATTTCCAAAAGAGGGTGTCTGCATAGGACCACAGACATCACTATGTACAAGCTGCAATTTCTGCGTAGCCCGAACTGAACCATCTTTTGGAAAGGAAGAACGCTGCATTTTGCCCAAAATACAGCCTTCACAAACATGTTTTCCAGGTGCCTCAAGTTTGGGCAAAGAGGACATCATTTCAGATTTCTGCAGGCGTAACAAACTAGCAAAATTCAGATGACCAAATCGTGCATGCCAAAGCTTTGCATCTGACATAGCCTGAGAATCATGAACTACACATGCCGAATCATTCACAGGTCTTTCATAGTCTATGAGCTTATACAGCCCACGACATAAAATGCCAGAAGCAATAATCACATCGCCATTTGAGAGATCATGGACTGTACACCTGTCATCAACGAATTTCACAACCAAGCCAATCTTGGCTAATGCAGAAACTGATAACAGGTTCTTTTTGATCCCTGGCACAAATAAAGCATCTGACAAAGTAAAAGAACTACCATCAGCAGTAGTCAGAATGATCTTACCAACTCCCATAACAGGATAAGAGGAGTTATTGGCGCATGTGACAGTATTCCCTGTAGGGGCGGGCTCGAGTGAAGAGAAGAAACTGCGCTGCGAGGTAATATGTTTGGTCGCCCCACTGTCAAAGTACCAAACATCTGAGTCTACTGCAGACATGCACTGATCATGAGAAGATGGGTCAAAACTGCAGACAGTAGTAAACGCCCATTCTTCTTCCTGCACAAGATTTGCAGACTCTGTTTTTGGTGTAGAGGCCTCTGCAACAACCATTCCAGCCTCTTTCTTCTTTGCCTCTTTAGCAGCCAGTTTTGGACAGTTCTTTATAATATGATCATTTCCTTTACAGTACTTGCAGAACAATTTCTGCTTTTCTGATTTCTTTTCATCTTTATCCTGGTTCTTCGATTGTGCAGCATTTGTAGATTTCTGCTTACTAGTAGAAGAGCTCCATTTTCCTTTGCCCTTCTGACTAGCCAGGAAAGCTTGATCTACAACACGCATAAAGGACCTGTTCTGCCTGGACTGATCTTCTTGCAACAGAACAGAGACTAATTCCTCAAATGACAAGGCATTCGGATTGCCTTTCATCATCAACCGAAGAGTAGAGGCAAAACTTTGATATGAATCAGGAAGACCATTCAGAACAGTCTGCACAAGTGAGCTATCTGGTATAACCTCATCAGCAGAAATCAATTGTTCCTTCACATCTTTGATCTTTGTAAGAAAACTGTCCATAGAATCACCTTCATTCATGTGCTCACTCTCCAACTGTTTTCGGAGGTAAGCAACACGAGCCTCATTCCTAGCCTGGTACAAAGTGGTAAGTGTATCCCAAGCATCCTTTGCTGTTCTGCAAGAGCGAATGTGAGGAATAATGGCACGTTTGATAGACAAGGCTATCAATGCATGTGCCTGGGCATCTCTGCCATCCCAACGAATCTGCTCTGCAGTAGGTGCAACAGAAACAGCAGCACGAACAGGAATCTGCGGAATATCATCTTCGACACCATCTTCATCAGCTCCAACACCTGTATTTGCAGTACCTGTCGTTACAGGTGTAACAGGACGTCTTTCAACACCCTGCACAATGTTCCACAATCCTTTTGCAACCAGTACATGTCGCATCATATAAGCCCATAATGGGTAGTTGGTACCATCCAACTTATCCTCAACAGCCAACATACGGAATACATCACTGCTTTCAGCCATGGCCGGTGACTAAAATACCTTGATGCAGAAAATTGACTGTATCTCAAAAAGTTGAACAGAACTGCCCAGACGAGTTCTGCTAGACCTGTAGCAGACTTCGAGACGCTTAAACTGGCGAACAGAAACTGGTATATACCTTTGGCACAAAAGGACGAAATAGCCTGCACAAGCGCTGCGATAGTGCGTTCGGAGGCCGAAACGAGCTCAGATCGCGATTTCGTGTGAATCTGAGACTGCAAACGGAGGAGTGTCGATGGCGCCCTAGAAGAAGCGACGACCTGCTCTGATACCAATTGTTGGAGATAGACGTCTCGGAAGCACGCGAACAGCACAAGGAAGAAGAAGAAGCTTGGAGCACAACACACAAGACTGAATGTATTACTAGAGAATGTACAAAGATAAGTGGCCCATTAGGGCAATCGGCGTATATACAAGCCGGGGGAAAAAACCTCCTAAAGAGGGAAAAAAGTGCCCCGGCGGTCCTAGAGTGTTCACACACATCACTACCTAAATATATCAACAGAGAAAAAGGATTATATGAAAAATTGGAGAAGTACTCTTTCCATAAGACAAAAGTGGAATTTTTAGGGTACATTGTATCAGATAAAGGAATTTTTATCGACCCTAAGAAGATTCAGACAATCCTTGATTGGTAACCCCCTTCATGTGTTCGAGATGTACAATGTTTTCTAGGGTTTTCCAACTTCTATAGGATATTCATCAGAGATTACTCCAAGATAAGGACACCTCTTACCAAGCTTACAAGGAACTCCGAATTCTCATGGACCAAAGAAGCAAAAAAATCATTTCAGACCTTGAAATCAGCATTCACTACTGCTCCAATTCTAGTTCATCTTGATTCTAGTAAGCCTTTCTTCCTAGAGAGATATGCATCAGACTTTGCCCTAGGGGCCATTCTTTCCCAATATGGAGATGATAGACACCTACATCTAGTTGCATATCATTCAAGGAAATTTTCTCCTCCGAAGATTAATTATGAAATTCATGACAAAGAACTTCTTGCCATAGTGGACACCTTTGATACCTGGCACCACCATCTAGAAGGAGTAGCTCATAAAGTTATCATGTATACAGACCACAAGAACCTAGAGTATTTTATGACCACCCACATCCTCAAGAGAAGTCAATCTCGATGGTGTAACTTTTTATCCTGGTTCGACTTTGTCATCACATATCATCCAAGACGGCAACAGTGTCAGTCAAATGCCTTGTCAAGAAGATCTTACCTTGCACCAAAGAAGGGTGAAGAGGCCTTTGATCAACAGGAGAGCGTATTACTTAAGCCGGAGCATCTCTAGTTAGCAACTATCTCTTCAAGCCATCATGAAGATTCAGCCTTGAATCATTTGATCCGTGAGACTCTACCACGAGATGAACTATTTGTAACGTTAAGCAAAAAAATCAAGAAGGAAGAATTCAAGAAGTAAATGAATTCTAAGAAAAGGATGGGTTACTATTCTATAAGAAACTATTGTATGTCCCTCCAAGAACTCCCAAGATCCAAGTACTTCAACAACGTCATGACAACCTTGCAGCATGACATTTTGGAGTGAATAAAACAATAGAACTTATATCAAGGGATTTTTGGTGGCCTCAAATGTGGAAGGAAGTCAAAGAATATATCTTAAACTGTGACACTTGCAATAGATCTAAAGTACCACGACATAAACCTCATCACCTCTTGCAACCTTTACCTATTCCAGAAGGCCATGGGCTTCATTATCTATGGACTTCATCATAGACCTGCCAAAATCAGACAAGTATGATGCCATTCTTGTTATAGTGGATAGATTTACAAAGATGACACACTTCATTACAACTACCAAGGCAATCATAGGTGCAGCCACTGCTAGGCTTTTCATCAGATACATCTTTAGGCTTCATCGATTTCCTGATGATATTATCACTGATCAAGGTTTGTAGTTCATATCCAGCTTTTGGAATAGTCTTTTGCAAGCTCCTTGGTGTTCAAGTTAAAGTATCTACAGCCAATCATCCACAGACTGATGGACAAACAGAACAAGTGAATCAAGTCCTAGAACAATATCTATGTTGCACCATCAACTATCATCAGAATGATTCGTTTGAGCTTTTACCCTTTACAGACTTTGCCTATAACAATAGTGTTCATAAATCTACCAAGCAGACTCCCTTCTTTGCAAATTATGAACAACATCCAAGGATGGACATACAACTCACAAATCATGTCAAAAACCCAGGTGCAAGAGACAATGCTCAATACCTCATGGAAATTCACAAAGAACTCAAGGAAGAGATCCATAAAGCTCAGGAACATTATAAGTACTATGCAGATCAACATCGTGTTCAAAATCCATTGTATCAAATTGAGGATAAAGCATGGTTACTCAAAAATAATTTACAAACTTGAAGGCCCTGTGCAAAGTTAGATCATCAAAGATTTGGTCCATTCACCATCTTGGCCAAGATCAATCCAATCACCTTCAAGCTCCAGCTACCAAGCACCATGCGAATACATCCAATTTTCCATGTATCCATGTTGGAACCATATTAGATTTCACCATTGAGAGGGGAGAGACCTAGTCCTTCACCATCTATCGAGATTGATGATCATGAATAATTTGAAGTCGAGCATGTCCTAGACTCCAGAATATCCCAAGGAAGATTGGAATATCTTATTCATTGGAAAGGGTATGACATCAATGATTGTACTTCAAAACCTGTAGAAAACCTTTAGAGAGCACCAATCAAGGTTCAAGAATTCCATAAGAGAAATCCAATGAAGCCGAGACCAGCTAACATGACCACTCCTCATGGAACTGGTCACTTGAGGGGGAGGTGATGTCATGGACAAAGGAAACCATCCTGAACCTTAGATCCCATGTGAATCTTATATCTCATGCTTGGTTCAGAATTAGGAGAAACTAATGCTTCCATTGCATCTAGAGCATGCCAAAACCCTAAGATGGACTATCTACTTGCCTCATTCGGATATCCAGAGCTCATGTTTCTAATTGATGACACCATCATTAACATCATCAATTCGTAGCCGCCATTCAGGAACCACCCTTGGAAACCTATAAAAGGAGGGGTTGGCCACATTCATAATCATTCTTGCCAATACCAATCTTGGGAGCTCAAGGAGTCATGATCGCCAAGTAAATACTCTCCAAGTTCTAGTTCCTGTTCTTGTCTTGTTCCTTGTTCCAATCCCGTTTAGTCTTGTATCCTGGACATCTTGTCTTGTCCTCTTGTAATCTTGTAGTACGAGATCTTGTTGAGTTCTTTCTTGCATCTAGTTCATCTCTTGGAAGGGAGTTCTTGTAATCTAGAGATCGTGTTTGATACTTATGATCTCGGGTTGTGGGATCTCCTGTATCATCTCTAGTCGAGTTGTTCATACCTATCAGTCCCAGGTTGTGGGACATCTTGTATCAGTCATGTAGTCTTGTATCATTTCCCCTTTGTGGGTGATCTTGTAATCAAAAATGTATTTCCGAAATCTTGTCTACTATAGTCAGAGAGCACAATCTAGTGCTCCCCTGACAGTACGTGCTTCAAACATGTAATGCCGTTTTTTATTGGCACACCTTGTTTTCATGCCCTTTTTACACCAAACCACAAGGCTAAAATCATACACTTCTTCATGTAAGTCACCATTCAGAAATGTACTTTTAATGTCCAATCGATATACATTCCAACCATGATGAGTTACAAGTGCACAAATGCTACAAACAATGGTTGTTCGGCATGTGGGGGAAAAGGTCTCATAAAAATCAATGGCATATAGCATTTGCAGAATTATTTCTTCTTTTCTATTTTCTTTTCATCTTTGTTTCCTTCTTTGATTATGTAGCATTTGCAGATTTTTGCTTACTAGTAGATGAGGTCTATTTACCATTGCCCTTCTGATTAGTTAAGAAAGCTTGATATGCAACACACATAATGGACATGCTCTTCTTGATCAGATCTTCTTCAAATGGAATAGTGACTAAATCCTCAAATGTTATGGTTGCATTTGGACTTCCTTTCTTCATCAATCAAAGAAAAGTAGCAAAACTCTAATATGAATCTAGAAGAACATTAAGAATAGTCTACACAAGTGAGCTATCTAGCAAGATTTTACTAGTACAAATCAACTCATGCTTCAAATCTCTGACCTTTGTCCTCCTTCATTAACATGTTCAATCTCCAAGAATATTTGAAGGTAAGCAACATAAGCCTCATTTCTTTCTTGGTATAAATTTTTAAGTATATCCCAAGCATGCTTTCCTATTTTGCAAGAGTGAATGTGAAGGACAATGGCATGTTTGAAAGACAGAGCTTCTCTACCATCCAAACAAAGTTGCTCCATGATAGGTTGAACAATAACCGGAGCATGAACAAGAGATTAAATATCATCATCTTCAACGACATCTGCATCACCTTAAATAACTCTATTTGCATGCGTAGTACGATGTTTTTTGATATCTTGCACAATATTATACAACCCTTTTGCTATCAATACATGATGCGTCATATCTGCCCATAATGGGTAATTAGTAGCATCCATCTTATCCTCAACAACCAACATATGGTCCATCATTGTTTCCAACCATGTCTAGTGTAGAAAAATGATTGTACCTCATAAATTAGGATAGAAACACCCTGTTGAGATCTTTAAAAGAATTCAAGGGGCTTGTGGTAGCGAACCAAAACCTATATATATGTTTTGCATAAAAGGGAAAAATTTCCTGCATTGTCCTTATGGCAGTGTGTTTAGAGACAAGATGAGCTTAGATCAAAGTTTTGATGCTACATAGCAAGGATGTTTTGTACTCCAAAGTCCCCCCAAGTACACTCATAAACTTTCATGCAATTCTAAGACTTTGATCGGACATCTGTTGGCCATGCCCTAGATGAATCTTTGACCTACTCTAATACTAATTGTTGGATTTTGAGGTCTATGTAATCATATGAATAACACAAGGAAGAAGAAAACGCTTAGAGTACAACAGAATATAGAATGTATTACAAAGTGAATGTACAATGAGCCTTGCATGTTATAGGTGTATAGATAGGTTGGGGGCAGAAACCTCCCAAGGAAAGTGCCTTGGTGGTCCTAAGTGTGTTCGCACACATGACTACTGAAATATATCAATACTATATTTATAGATTGAGTATATATTTCCATTCAAAGTAAAAAAATCCTTGTTCCCAAATATTTTTTTATTTTATTTAATGCTTGTGGAAGTGGATCCACATAGAGAGTACCATGCATGCTCTACCAATGATAAATATTCAAATGCATTTGAAGAAAGTGTTTTGTGGAAATATGGACGATTATATTATTGTAAGGACAATGGAAGGTTGGCTATGACCCATGAACAAACCTTGAAATACTCTTTACAATTCATGTATTATTTCCAACCCCTTGCATACCGCATGACGCAATCTTAGAATTTATAAGCCTTATCATAGTCAACAAATAAATTAGGCAAAATACATCTTCATCAAGCGATGCTCCTATTCATTGAAGCTTTCTTCTTCTTTGTTGTATTCATTTTCTCTGTTGAAGGGCTGCACCAACATTTGAGCTACAAAACCGCAAGATAGTACACCCTTCCTTGATTATTTATCTTGGGTTTGAAAAGTTCAACAAACAAGGAGTCGACGTATAATACAAGGTTGCATCATCAACCACCATTTCGATGAGGAGAAGATGATGAGGAGAGAAGGTGAACTTCCACACATTGTTATATGACATCATGAAATCATTTCTTCACATTTCCCACCAAACCATTCAATGGAATTTTTCTCAAATCATGCACAATTTCTATAATTTGTTGGTTATCTCAATAACATACTAAAGGGAACATGG
The DNA here is from genome assembly GCA_020310875.1 of Ceratopteris richardii. Classification (NCBI taxonomy): domain Eukaryota; kingdom Viridiplantae; phylum Streptophyta; class Polypodiopsida; order Polypodiales; family Pteridaceae; genus Ceratopteris; species Ceratopteris richardii. The sequence continues at coordinate 18,713,290 of CM035420.1, forward strand.
CGCATAAATAAAGAAGGTTGATAGAATGGTTGAGAAAAATGGTTATCATGTTGCGGAAAAGATCATCATGCTGAGAAACTACTAAACAATATGAAAAACCTTATGGCTTCCTCTGGTCGATGGAAAAGCAAAAACATAAAGTATAAACTTGAGGTACGACCATTACCTCGTCAATTATCACGTGAGTTCCTTAATAGTGTGAAAGAATTATTGTGTCTATGGAGGATAGGATCAATAGTTCTTCCAAAGAGAGAGATTGAGAGACAGAGAGAGAGAGAGACACACAAGAAGAAGAAGAAGAAGAACAAGAAGAAGCCGAAGATGAAGAGGAGAAGAAGAAGATGATGAAGAAGAAGAAGAAGAATACCTTTTGTATAGCTATCCTATATGATTTCTTGTTGTAGCTTTTCCTACTCAATCATTCTTTGTGTCATTGCTTCATTTTTTATTTTTCACAAACATGACGATTTGTCTCTTGCTCCTATTTCTAGATCAACACTCAATGTAGCATTTTATATCCGTGAGATCAAGCATGCAAGCTGGAGAGGATTCGGCAACACCAATTGAGAAGTGTTCAACTTCTTCAGTTCTTATCGCCCTCTTCAGCACTACCAACACATAAATGCTAGTATATTAAAAAACGAATATGTTTCTCTGGCGCTCTTCACGCTTGCTGCTATGTCCTCTCTGAGTTTGCATACAATCCTTTCTTCAAGAGTTTAATGTCGACTACATAGAGGTGCTCACAACTTGACTACATAAGAGATCAACTACATTCGATTGCATACAGAGAAGTGATAGAAGAAATAACGCAACAAGGGAAACTACATCTTCTTGCATACAGAGAATGAGCATGAGAATTAATGCAACAAGCCATCCAACTTAAGAATTACTCTTTCAATCAGCAAGTGTTCTGAAACCAACAAGTTGCTTTCACCCTCAATACTACTTCAGATTTTTTCTAGTAGAATGTCCTTAGAGATGGAGTGTAGCTTTCTTTGCTCTCTCTAAGACATCTCGACACTTTGCTCAAGTGGATATCAGTTATAGAGTTGCATCTCTTCCATCTCTAAAAGAGTGAGGTTTGTAGTAGAAGAAAGAGCAAGAGCAGTACACTCTATGCCATCCTCCTCTAATAACAAGAGAAACACTCATATCCTTCTCTCAAGAGAGCTACGTTATGTGAAAAATCCTCCATCTCATTCATTTATGTCAATTCCAGGGACATAAGGAAGAGAGCTCTCAAACACTCACACACAAAGAGAGGAGCACACACAAATTGGGGCAAGGAAGAAGAATCTTCTTCTACTTTTTCTATTATATATAAAGAGAATGTAAAAGAATGGACTAATGCAACAGTACAACTATACAATATATAAAGAACAATACATAAAGAAAATCCTAATGGCCGTGAATGAGTGAGTTTTCGAGACAAAAATGTGCCATCAATTGTGATAGATAAATCTAGTGAAGCTCACTAAAAATGTCCCTTGTCATATATCAATTTAACCATTATACATATCAGAGAGATGAAAAAGCAATACATGTCAACCTTGATCATTACATGTTGAGCTTCATATCTCAACACCTCCCCTCAAGCTCAACATCATGTCTTGTAATCCAAGTATTCTCCAAAACATCTTCAACCTCTCTTCTCCAAGTGCTTTAGTGAAAATATCAGCAATCTGCTTATTTGTCCTCATGTGAACATGATTAATATCACTTGCTAATACGTTTTCCTAGATGAAGTGACAATGTACCTCGATATGCTTTGTTCTATCATGAAAAACATGTTTTTTTCCTAACTATATGTTGTCATTGTAGCATCTCTATACTTTGATTGTACTCGACAAAGCAATAGTTGGTTGCTTCTTACTACTCCAAGTGAAAATCAAAATCCACTATTAGATATTCTTTGTGGAACACTACTAGCCCAATGTGCATCAGTGTATCAATAAACCTACAATTCTACACTAGCTTCATAAAAAAATGCATAATACAAAGTAGCACTCACATTAAGTAGAAGTAGCACTCACATTAAGTAGAAGTAGCACTCACATAAACTAGAGTGAATCTCAAAGCATCTAAATGTGGTTTCCTATTAACCTGCATAAATTGACCTTCAAATCGTGTAATGTAACTTAGGTCATGCCCTTGTAATTATGAGATATATCAAACTTCCCACAATTTTGTTCTACATATAGCATTCTCCAATGCTTCAAGTGGAATAGTATCCAGATTCAAACTTTGATATAATGGCATAGAAATTGTCTTACAATGAGCCATATTATAGGTTTGTAGTATATTCAATATGAATAAAACCAATGCCCAAAAAATAGCACAACACACCAAGATCTCTCATATCAAGTTCATGCATAAGAAGTTGTTTTACCTCTTTAATGTTTTCTTTGTTATCACCACCTACAAGAACTCATCAACATAAAGAGCCACATTTTTTATGCCATCATCACCCTTCCTTGCATATAATAAGTGTTCCACATCACACTTAGAAAATCCAATGGAGGTTAAATAATTTGCAATCCTTTCAGACCAAGTACGACGGACTTGTTTAAGCAGATTTAAAGTCTTTTTCAACCTACATACATATTTTGGATGCTTTGAATCCTCATACCCTTGTTGTTGTTCCATGTATACTTCTTCCTCCAACTCATCATGTAAGAAAGTATTCTTCACATCCATCTGATGCAAATCCATCCTTTTGTTGCAGCTGATGCAACGAGAGGTCTAATAGTAGCCATTTTAGCGAGAGGGCTGAATGTTTCCACATAGTCAATGCCATATGTTTGTGCATATTGTTTTGCTACCAATTATGCTTTATACCTACTTATGCTACCATCAGAATTATGACTTACTTTGTGAACCCACTTGTAGCATATGGGGTTTTTTCCTTGTGGCAATGGAACCAGCTTCCATGTTTCATTTCCATAAACTCTAATCACCTTCTCATCCATAGCTTTCTCCCAATCTTCATTTCTAATTGCATCTTCAAAACAAAAAGGTTCAAGATCTTGTATTACTTTGTTCATATAGGCATAATGATGAGCCATGTAGCTATCATATGTTAATTATTCCACTTAATTTGGCATCCTTCTAGATCTTCTAGATCTTAGGTTGCTTCTTTTTGTTCTATTATCTGCATATTCCTTTCTTAATCTCACAGTCTTTAGAGGATAAAGGTCTCATCAAAGTCAATGGCATATAGTATTTTCAAAATTATTTCTTCTTTTCTATTTTCTTTTCATCTTAGTTTTTGTTCTTTGATTGTGCAACATTTGTAAATGTTTTCTTACTAGTACATGAGGTCTATTTCCCTTTTCCCTTCTAACTAGCTAAGAAAGCTTGATATGCAACACACATAATGGACATGGTCTTCCATATCAGATCTTGTTGAAAAGGAATAGAGACTAAATCCTCAAATGTTATGGTTGTGTTTTGATAGACTTTCTTCATCAATTGAATAATAGTAGCAAAACTCTGACATGAATCTAGAATAATGTGAAGAATAATCTACACAAGTGAGATAACTAGCAAGATTTCACTAGTAAAAATCAACTGCTTCTTGAAATCTTTGACATTTGTCCAAAAATTGTTCATAGAATCTCCTTCATTAATATGCTCAATCTTCAACTATATTTGGAGGTAAACAACATGAACCTCGTTTCTTGCTTGGTATAAATTTGTAAGTGTATCCCAAGCATCCTTTGTTATCTTGCAAGATTGAATGTGAAGGATAATGGCACGTTTGAAAGACAAAGCTTCTCTTCCATCCCAACAAAATTGTTGTGTGATTGGTGCAACAATAATCAGAGATTGAACAAGACGGGTAATTAGTACCATTCATTTTATCCTCAACAACCAACATATTGTATATCATTGTTTTCAACCATGTCTAGTGACTAAATGCCTCGATGTAGAAAAATTATTGTATCTCAAAAATTTGGATAGAAATGCCCTCTTGAGCTCTGTTGTAGACTTCAAGGGGCCTGTAGTAGCAAACCAAAACCTATATATAGCTTTGGCATAAAAGGAAAAAATTTCCTATAGAGTCCTTATGATAGTGTGTTCAGAGGCCAAAACGAGCTTAGATCAAAGTTTTGATGCTACATAGCAAAGATGTTTTGTACTCCAAGGCCCCCCAATTATGATATTAAATTCTCATGCAATTCTAAGACTCTAATCGGAGAAGTGTTGGTGATGCCCTAGATGAAGCTTTGACCTGCTCTAATACTAATTGTTGGAGTTTGAGGTCTAGTAATCACATGAACAACACAAGGAAGAAGAAGAACCTTGGAGTACAATAGAATACAGAATGTATTGCGAAGTGAATGTACAATGAACCTTGCGTGTTATAGGTGTATAGGTAGGTTGGGGCCAAAAATCTCCTAGAGAAATTGCTCAGATGGTCCTAAGTGTGTTCACACACATGACTACCGAAATATATGAGTAGTATATTTATACATTGAGTATATCTTTCCATTCAAACAAAAAAAGACCTCGTCTTCCAAATATTTTATTTTTTTATTTAATGCTTGTGGAAGTCGATCCACACACAGTACCATGCATGCTCTGCCAATGATAAATATTGAAATGCATTGGAAGAAGGAGTTCTGTAGAAATATGGACGATTATATCATTGTGAGAACAATGGAAGGTTGGCTATGACCCATAAACAAACCTTGAAATGCTCTTTACAATTCATGTGTCTATGGAGCATATGGGTCCATAAATAGGATCAATAGCTCGTCCAAAGAGAAAGAATGAGACAGAGAGACAAAAGAAGAGGAAGACGAAGAAGAAGAAGATGAAGAAAAAAAAAAGGGAATGAAAAAGAGGGTAATCCACCAAGAGAGATACGTTACATTGATTGTAGAGAAAAGGGGAGAGGGAAAGAGACAAATTAAGTTGTAACTATGGAAAAGAGGTTGAGGTCAAGGAAACATGAGAAAAAAAAAGATCAAACAAATGAAGTGTATTGCATGAGGGATCCATTTTCGAGCTTCTAAAATCTAATTTGTTCTTTACTACATGATGTGCCAATGTTTATTTGAGAAAAAAATTAAGAGATAGAAAAGAAATGTCCGTTAAGTTTAGGATGCATTTCCTTGAATGAGAGAAAGAATATTTTGTTATAAGACAATACAAAAGTACTATGTTTTAAGAATTATTCGTCGATTGGGACTCAAAATTTATTGGAAAATATAAATAAAGTAAGACTGATTTTCAAGCCAATTTGAGTGAAATGTTGAAGCAAGAAAAAGGAAGCCGAAGGATGACATAATTTAAAGTCTATGCCATGGAATGTTCAAGGGATGAACATGAGGATCACTCAACTTATCAATACACAATTCAACTTCAATCATGAATGAACACTATGCATTTGAGAAAGGTACATTGTGTACATACGTTTCTGGTTTAGAATATGAGAATAAGTGGTCTAATCACGGATTAGTAGTCTATATCATTGAACCCCCCTCCTCTCAATTCATGTAAAGGATAAGTTATGAAACTAAAAGTAGAGGAAAATCAAGGGAGAGGAAATGAACATGATCTCTAGTGTAGACCTTGGGGTTCTAAAGAAAGATCTTCTAAAGCCTATAACGTGAAATATATTCTCAAGTCCCCTAGGTCAGTGTGGAGAAATAGAAGGTCCTTTTTGAGAGCCCCAAAGAATTGAGAGGTATCCCTTTACTTGTTGTTTATACCCTAAATTTCAAAGTTCACACCTTTGCAATCATTTCTAAAAATAGTCTGCATTGTAGCAAACATATAATTTTGAACTCTCAAATGACCCCCTAAAATCTCATGTGCCGCTTGTGGGGCCTTTATGCAATGTGTGAGGCCATGTAAATTAGGGTGAAAATTTCTATGTTTGCTACAATGCAATCATTTCTAAAGATAGTGTGCATTGTAGCAAACACATAATTTTGCACTCTGAAATGACCCCCTAAACTCTCATGTGCCCCTTGTGGGGCCAGTATGCAATGTGTGAAGCCATATAAATTAGGGTGCCATGCCCTTAGGACCTTGTCGCTTGACATAGAGTTCACCAAAATGTGGAAGATTATGGCATCATGTGGTGGCTCAAATCAAATTTTTTTATGTAATAGGGGGCCTTTGGAAACTCGGAATGCCTCAAACCACTTAGTGAGTGCCATGGCATCTTTTCCATAATTCCAAACAGCCAAACACTACGTAAATCCACTAAGTAATGCTAGCAATGAATGGAAAGATAAATATTATTCTTCATAGAATTGGTAATCGAGCATCTTTTCTTCTTTTTTTGAATGAAATGCACCAAGATTATACTACATTTATCACCGCCATTGTCTCCCCTTACTACGCCAAGTCCACGAGGAAGATGATGGATGGCGTGTGTTAGCAGCTGGTGTGGACGACCATTTTTTCCATAACAAAATTATCATTTCAATGTAATAGCAATGAAGATTTACGAAGATGCTAAGAGTTTCAAGAATTGTTAATTTTGATAATTTTTTATTTCGGAATTTCGAAATGGTGTGAAGCACTTAGGAAGAAGTATGGTGCTGTATCTTATGGGCAGATTCGGGGAGTGGCAAGTACAAAGAATACGAAGTGTGCAGATATGCAGATACGAAAACTGATTAAGTTGGTAATCTCCAAAGTTACGATTGTAAAGAGGATAGTGTAATGTAACCACATTCATACTTTGTAATCAAGAAGCTATTTGTTGTTGTGGAAGTAAGATCCTATGTAGACTGTGTGGTATGAAGTATCTTGTTTTATAACCAATGATATTATAAGTGGTGTGGAACAGAAACACATGTTTATGGGTATTGTATATCCATAAATCCTCGTTCTCGAACTTGTTAATTGGGGTATTGTTAGATTGTGTGTAAACAGTACAGTCAACATTATGGTGACCACGATGGGATGGGGTAACAGACCACAGCCCAAAGTGGATTGATGCCACCACGAAGTGGCAAGGAATACTTGCAAAAGGCTTATCATCACGGTTATCTAGATGAATATGTGTAGCAGACACTTGCAACATTGAAGCTTGAAGACATTCCTCTCGAGGATGCAATTACTATTCCTAAGGAAGTGCAGTTTTGGGTGACTGCAGTTTTACCTCAGCTTTTGAAGGATTTACTCTTTGAGTGGAAGGACAGCAAACTAACTACAGTATTGTGGTAAGCGGAACTTATCGTGAGCGACCAGCGGAACCACTTGTAGGAAGATAAATACCCTCTAGAAGTAGGTCAAAGCGGCAACAGTGAACCCCTGCCAGAATTGTAGTTAGGTCTAATACCCTCACCTCAAACCGGTACCTTATAGATGCTTGGTGATTCAATGGCCAACAGACACCCACTACTAGTGTTAAATTATACTCATTTTTATGGGCGACTGGACGAGGATCTAGATGTGCACATATGGACATTTGAGAATCAATACTTGTGTAACCATCCTAAGATGCATGATAATCAGCACAAGTTCTAGGTATTCCAAACCATGATAGTCGACGATGCAGTTAAATGGCTTATTGAATACCCTCCCAATTACTTTTCAACTTATGATGAGTTGAAGGTGGCATTTTTAGAGCGATTTCCGACTGCTAAGAGTGTTTCAGAGTTACATTCTTCACTTCAGTATATGATGCAAAAAGGGAGAGTCAAACAGTATGCATCAGATTTTAGATCTATGATGCGGTGGTTCTCGGCAGACAAATGTCCTGCCGAAGAAATGTTAATACAATTCTTTGTTGACGGACTTCAGCCATCCATCAAAGAGAAGACCTATATGTATACACTCGACCAATCTCATATGCTAGATCAGATTATTGACTTAGCGATAAGGATGGATCAAAAGATGCAATTTGCCAATTTGGGATGTGAGAAGACTAATTTGGTGTTTAAGAAGTGTGCGACCCCAGAGAAGCAATTGTGTTGCCTATGGTGCAAGAATGTGTGCCACATCGCGGCCGATTGCGTGCTTAACCAAATATTTTCCCAATTTGCAGCAAGACTAATCAGAGTTTAGATGAGTGCCGCTTTAATTCGAGAAATACCTTGGTTGCTACTACACAAGTAGATATACCTTCTTGGAAAGGGAATTCTATAGGATATAAGCCCCAAGTTTCTACTAGACAATGGCCGAATATTGAGGATGCTAGACTTGCACAACCATCCCGATATCCAAATTCACAAGAATTTTTGGAGCAATGGTGTGGATTCTAGCAAAACAGATATGAGTTCGGTAAAGGATGGAGATTTCAGAAACCTGGATGCAACTTGGGTAATCGACCAATTCACTATCAGTTCTGCTTATAATATGGTCATAAACGGTGGGAATGTGAGGAGGCCAAGGAATATGATCAGTTGATGCAAGAAGCTAAGCTCAAGGTGCCCATGGCTAATGTGGTGACCTTGGAGTATCGAGAGCCGTCACAATTAGTAGTCATTGGGTCCCACAAAGAGTATTTAAGTGGACAAAATGGATTATTTAACACTTGTGGAGCAAAAGCAAACTCTTAAGAAGACACTACAGTGGGCTATGGAGTACCTACCACACTATGTTGAGTCTCTGTTTATCCTAGCGAAATCTTCTAGAAAGAAGCAACACAGCATAGTTGGCATGACATCTGAGGAAATCATGCCAAAGGTAAAGAAGGATGCTGGACCAGATACCAGTTTATTAGTATCTAAAATGTTGTAGGCTATGCCTAAGGATCACGTGACTACTAGTGAATTTTGGAATCAACTGGCCTAGACGAAACAGAAACAAGAAAAAGGAAGACCTATATGTATACACTCGACCAATCTCATATGCTAGATCAGATTATTGACTTAGCGATAAGGATGGATCGAAAGATGCAATTTGCCAATTTGGGCTGTGAGAAGACTATTTTGGTGTTTAAGAAGTGTGCCACCCCAGAGAAGCAATTGTGTTGCCTATGGTGCAAGAATGTGTGCCACATCACGGCCGATTGCGTGCTTAACCAGATACTTTCCCAATTTGCAACAAGACTAATCACAGTTTAGATGAGTTCCGCTTTAATGCAAGAAATACCTTGGTTGCTACTACACAAGTAGATATACCTTCTTGGAAAGGGAATTCTATAGGATATAAGCCCCAAGTTTCTATTGGACAATGGCCGAATATTGAGGATGCTATACTTGGACGACCAACCCGATATCCAAATTCACAAGAATTTTTGGAGCAATGGCGTGGATTCTAGCAAAACAAATACGAGTTCGGTAAAGGATGGAGATTTCAGAAACCTGGACGCAACTTGGGTAATCGACCAATTCACTGTCAGTTCTACTTACAATATGGTCATAAACGGTGGGAATGTGAGGAGGCCAAGGAATATGATCAGTTGATGCAAGAAGCTAAGCTCAAGGTGCCCATGGCTAATGTGGTGACCTTGGAGTATCTAGAGCCGTCACAATTAGTAGTCACCGGGTCCCACAAAGAGTATTTAAGTGGAAAAAATGGATTATTTAACACTTGTGGAGCAAAAGCAAACTCTTAAGAAGACATACAGTGGGCTATGGAGTACCTACCACACTATGTTGAGTCTCCGTTTATCCTAGCGAAATCTTCTAGAAAGAAGAAACACAGCATAGTTGGCACGACATCTGAGGAAATCATGCCAAAGGTAAAGAAGGAAATTCCAAACCCTTAGTTTCAATGGTATGGAATGTGGCGAATAGGATAGTGGACTATGCGGTCCCTACGATCATAGTGCAGAATAAAAATAAAACCATTCCAAAGGTTTCTAGTATATCCATAAATCCTCGTTCTCGAACTTGTTAATTGGGGTACTATTAGATTGTGTGTAAACAGTACAGTCAACATTATGGTGACCACGATGGGATGGGGTAACAGAACACAGCCCAAAGTGGATTGATGCCAACACGAAGTGGCAAGGAGTACTTGCAAAAGGCTTATCATCACGGTTATCTAGATGAATCTGTGTAGCAGACACTTGCAACATTGAAGCTTGAAGACATTCCTCTCGAGGATGCAATTACTATTCCTTAGGAAGTGCAGTTTTGGGTGGAAAGTGCAGTTTCACCTCAGCTTTTGAAGGATTTACTCTTTGAGTGGAAGGACAGCAAACTAACTACAGTATTGTGGTAAGCGGAATTTATCGGTAGCGACCAGCGGAACCACTTGTAGGAAGATAAATACCCTGTGGAAGTAGGTCAAAGCGGCAACAGTGAACCCCTGCCAGAATTGTAGTTAGGTCTAGTACCCTCACCTCAAACCGGTACCTTATAGATGCTTGGTGATTCGATGGCCAACACACACCCATTACTAGTGTTAAATTATACTCATTTTTATGGGCGAGTGGACGAGGATCTAGATGTGCACATATGGACATTTGAGAATCAGTACTTGTGTAACCATCATAAGATGCATGATAATCGGCACAAGTTCTAGGTATTCCAAACCACGATAGTCGACGATGCAGTTAAATGGCTTATTGAATACCCTCCCAATTACTTTTCAACTTATGATGAGTTAAGGGTGGCATTTTTAGAGCAATTTTCGACTGCTAAGAGTGTTTCAGAGTTACATTCTTCACTTTAGTATATGATGCAAAAAGGGAGAGTCAAATAGTATGCATCAGATTTTAGATCTATGATGCGGTGGTTCTCGGCAGACAAATGTCCTGTCGAAGAAATGTTAATACAATTCTTTGTTGACGGACTTCAGCCATCCATCAAAGAGAAGACCTATATGTATACACTCGACCAATCTCATATGCTAGATCAGATTATTGACTTAGCGATAAGGATGGATCGAAAGATGCAATTTGCCAATTTGGGCTGTGAGAAGATTAATTTGGTGTTTAAGAAGTGTGCGACCCCAGAGAAGCAATTGTGTTGCCTATGGTGCAAGAATGTGTGCCACATCACGGCCGATTGCGTGCTTAACCAGATATTTTCCCAATTTGCAACAAGACTAATCACAGTTTAGATGAGTGCCGCTTTAATGCGAGAAATACCTTGGTTGCTACTACACAAGTAGATATACCTTCTTGGAAAGGGAATTCTATAGGATATAAGCCCCAAGTTTCTACTGGACAATGGCCGAATATTGAGGATGCTAGACTTGCACGACCATCCCGATATCCAAATTCACAAGAATTTTTGGAGCAATGGCGTGGATTCTAGCAAAACAAATACGAGTTTGGTAAAGGATGGAGATTTCAGAAACCTGGACTAGGCAACTTGGGTAATCAACCAATTCACTGTCAGTTCTGCTTACAATATGGTCATAAACAGTGGGAATGTGAGGAGGCCAAGGAATATGATCAGTTGATGCAAGAAGCTAAGCTCAAGGTGCCCATGGCTAATGTGGTGACCTTGGAGTATCTAGAGACGTCACAATTAGTAGTCATCAGGTCCCACAAAGAGTATTTAAGTGGAAAAAATGGATTATTTAACACTTGTGGAGCAAAAGCAAACTCTTAAGAAGACAGTACAGTGGGCTATGGAGTACCTACCACACTATGTTGAGTCTCCGTTTATCCTAGCAAAATCTTCTAGAAAGAAGCAACACAGCATAGTTGGCACGACATCAAAGGAAATCATGCCAAAGGTAAAGAAGGATGCTGGACCAGATACCAGTTTATTAGTATCTAAAACGTTGTAGGCTATGCCTAAGGAGCACGTGACTACTAGTGAATTTTGGAATCAATTGGCCTAGACGAAACAGAAACAAGGGTATAAAGACCACAAACCACCAATGAATGAGGAGTATTGTGAGTTCCTACAGGAATCACATATGAAACTATCATTGGGGCATTACTGGAAATTGTTCGAACATTCCAAAAATAGTTACTACAATAGCTACATTAAAAAATATGCACCTTCTAGAAATTCCAAACCCTTAGTTTCAATGGTATGGAATGTGCCGAATAGGATAGTGGATTATGCGGTCCCTACGATCATAGTGCAGTATAAAAATAAAACTTTTCCAAAGGTTTCTAGTATCAATATTGCATCTACCATCAAGTGTAAGCAAATGGGTTGGTATATCGTTGACCCGGGTCGGCCATGGTTGTGAAATGCTAAAGTTCGCTAGAATTGGGATGAAAGGACAATTACCTTTCGAAGAGGGCATGCCAAGTTTTCTGTTCCCTTAGATGAAGGGCAACATTGCCTTCCCAAGCATAAACCAGTATTTGCAAAGCCTTCACATATGTTGGATGGACTTGAAGAGGATGAGCAACAGTAGTTTCTGGAAGCAAATAGGGATCTGCACTTTTTCATTGTAGTTGATGTGAATTCAGTCATGAGTGCAGAATGAGACAGTATGGCGATCGTGGTGTGTATGAAATCTTTGGAATTACTGGACAAGGATAGCACTGGACTAGTGATAAAAGATCCTATGGAGAATGGAAAGATAGGAGTGGAATAAGATTCTTTAGAAGTGGTAAATTTGGAAACTACGAAAGAGCCTAAGCTAGTTTGAATTTGTTTGGAGCTTGCTCCAAAATTTTGGATTTTTTAGGACAAACCAAACATGAGTTGTAGAGACTGATAAAATTCAACTATATTGTGCCCATTGAAAATCTGGAATGGTTCTCTCCCATACTGATTGTTCCGAAGAAAAATAAACAGTTATGAATCTATGTTGATTACAAGAAATTAAATGCGGCTACTATATCGGATCCTTTTCCCTTACCGTTTTTGGATAGTATGATAGATGAGGTTGTAGGATGGGAAATGTATTCATTTCTCGATGGGTTCAGTGGATATAACCAAGTATGAATGGTGGAAGCAAATATATCAAAAATAGCATTTATCACGAATTGGGGAGTCTTCACTTGTACAGTGATGTGGTTTGGATTACGCAATGTGCCAAGTACATTTTAGCAGTGCATGCAGCAAATGTTTGCTCCCTACTTAACATCATTCATGCATATAGTCTTAGACTATTTTTTTAGTTTTAGGCTCCATGGACGAGCACTTGAACCTTTTAGGAGCCTGCTTTGATTCTTATAGATAAGTGCAGCTGTGCTTGAATCCAAATAAATCTACTTTTGCCGTTAGATGCAAAAAGTTGTTAGACCATGTGATCTCCGCCTAGGGTATTGCACTCGACCCTGACAAGGTGAAAGTAATCCTAGAGACCCCAACACCTCGGAATCTGAAGGAGGTTTTACATTTTTTGGGACAAGTTCACTAGCATGGTCAACATCTACAAGGACTGGTGCACATTGCCATTCCATTGAATAAACTTGCACACGTTCGACCAACAGAATTCGTGTGGATAGATGAAGCTCAATTTTCCTTCAAAAGATTGAGGAACATGTTAGCTATTGCACCAGTGTTGAAAGCCCCGGACTAGACACAACAGTTTCATGTCTTCATGGATGCTTCTGATAAAGCTATTGGGAGTTTCCTGATGTAGAAAGAAGATCACTGCTGGTTTTGCCTGGTGTATTATGCTAGCCATCAATTAAGAGTTGCATAGAAAAAATATTCCACTACCAAAAGGGAGTGCTTAGGTCTTATTTATTCAATCAAGAAGTTTTGCCATTTTATATTGGTCTGAGCCTTCACTTTTCATGTCGATCATAGTGCCCTATTATATTTGGTCAAACAACAAAATTCAGTGGGATGCCTTGCCTGGTGGGTCCTGTTGTTATAGGACTTTGAATTTGACATCGTTCATCGACCAGGCGTTATTCATGGTATTGCTGATTTTTTGTCACACATTGATGATGGAGAACCCCTCGACAGTCTAGATGACACTTTTCTAGATGCAAAAGTATTTTCAGTGGTCGAGGTTGAGAATTCTCCTCGGACCTACCATACTTGGTACAATGAAATGCTCGGTTTTCTTGAAAACGGTATTGCTCCATCATATTTAAGTTCCGCAGCATGGAAGAAACTAGGACTCTGAAGTCGCAGGTTTATAGTTATTATGGGCCAATTATATTATAAGACCCAATCGGCATTTGGATGTGTTGCGTTCCTCCACATGAGGTACAAGCAGTCATTTTGGAGGCCCATGTAGGTGAAACTAGTGGACATTTCAGTCATTTGATTACGGTGCGAAAAATCTAGTAGTCCGAACTATGATGGCCAACTATGTACTCTAATGTACAACAAGTAGTATGAAATTGTGATCCATGCCAACATACAAGGGAACCCCATGATAATCAGCATTTTTGGTTGTAGCCTATTCTTCCACTAGAACCATTCTAGAAATGGGGCTTGGATTTTATATGTCCCACTAAACCACCTATCACTCACAATGGAGCCCTGTACATTTTGACCTCTATAGGTTATTGTATGTGATGGGCCGAAGCATGGGAAACTAAGCAAGCTACTGTATGAACAGTCGCAAGAAAATTGCAAAATGACATTTGTCGCATTATGGGTTACTGTTGGAATCGATTTTTGATCGGGGAACTCATTTCCTAAATCAGTTAATTGCCAAACTTACTGCGGAATATCAAATTAAACATAAATTTAGTTCGCCCTATTATCCTCAGGCGAACAGATTGGTAGAAAGTACTAACAAAATTTTACCTAAGATGCTCCAAAAAATGTTGCTCGATTCAACGGATCAGTAGGAAACAATGCTCCCCACTATCCTATGGGCATAAAGACTGCTTACAAAGTTTCAGTGGGTAACACACCTTTCAAATTGCTCTATGTATAAGAGGCCATTCTTCCCTCTGAATTTGTGGTACCCAATCTTCAGATTGTGGTTCATAAGAGGTTGGTTTCGAAGGAGACTTTTGCGATACAGAGATTTTTATTATTACAGGAATTCTAGAGCATACAGAAGAAGTGGCATGATCGAAATCTCTGAACTAAGATTTTTCAATCAGGGGATTTGGTATTGTATTTTCCCTCAAAAATGAAGATAGAATGGGTAAACTGAAATTACGGTGGACTGGTCTGTTCCGGATTCACAAGATGTGCGGCCCAAGCTCATTTTGATCAGCTACGTTGATAGGAGAGGTTCTTCCATCTGTCATTAATGGGTCTAAATTATGGTCCTGTCAGAGTGCCAAATAGCCAATGAATATATATATATATATATATATATATATATATATATATATATATATATATATATATATATATATATATATATATATATATATATATATATATATATATATATATATATATATATATATATATGTGTGTGTGTGTGTGTGTGTGTCTATATATATATATATATATATATATATATATATATATATATATATATATATATATATATATATATATATATATATATATATATATATATATATATATATATGTGTGTGTACGTATGTATGTATGTATGTATGTATGTATGTATGTATGTATGTATATATATATATATATATATATATGTATGTATGTATGTATATATATATATATATATATATATATATATATATATATATATATATATATATATATATATATATATATACAACGTTAAATATATCGGATCGTGGAATTTCAAACATCATACGCAGCGTAACTACTTGACATGCAATAGTACATGCAATCGACAAGCAACGACGGCCATAACGTTTCAAATCTGATGATTGTTCCTTATTTTGTGAGCCGGAAATAAGTGTAGATTCACGAGTTAAGATTCCACAATCGGTAATCATGGATCAGACTCATAGCTCTCTACATAGACAAGAAGGGCATAAAAGGTTGTGCACTTTGCCAAATTTGGCTTATTTGGCAAGTTTTCATGCAGAGCAACTAGAGTGAGCAGTGAACGTGAGTGTTGTAATAGCGAAGCAGAAGAGTGACAATGTAGCTATGGTGATCTCTTTTTCAGATTACCACTTGTTGTATATTCCATAGAAGTTATCACAGGAGTAGAAAGAATGGTTCGAGTGCAGGGGTCCCTTGCAATGTGTCATGCTTGATTGGAGAAGTATTCCACCTCACCCGCAGCCAAAGGATATTGCCATGGAAATAGCAAGACAGACAGATGGTAATGATATTAACTCGTAGGAAATCAGTATTAGAATTGGGCAAGAAGAGTTTCAGTTGACATCTACAATAATAGCTAAGAGATTTAATGTGGCTAATTATGGCATTACATCAAGCACGGAGTTTGTCGATGCAGCCGAGATTTGCTCATTGCCCATTAAGCCCTCTTCGGGTGAATATAGGTTCACATAGCTTTCAAATGATAATTCTTTGAAGTTGGATTTGTTATTAACAACCACGATTATTAATTTGCAAGCTAAGCACTATGGAGTCTCCCAATAGCTTTACACATCAGTGAAGGAAGCCGCTAAGACACAGGTTAATTGGGTGGAAATTATCTTTCAAAAACTAAACAAAGAGGTATGAAGACTTTTGAGATAGACTCGGCAAGTAGTAAATGCAATTTTGGATTCTAAAGTGGGTGTATTTTGTACTTTGAGTTTTACTGATGCATTGGCATACTTACCTCGAGAATGCACAGTATGCTCGGTTAAGGTTTTTTCTGCAGATTTTGAAGAAAAGGTTCCCATGATTAGGTGGAGACAAAGATAGATGAATAGGAGGATTCCAGGATATGATAGGTGGTGGAGAATCAATAGAGAGAAGCAAAAAGAAAAGCAAAGGAAGAAGCAGACAGAAAAGCAAGGGAAGAAGCCGAGAGGAAAGCAAGAGAGGAAGAGGCAGCACGAAATCAAGAGGAAGAAGAAAGGCAACAACAACAACAGGCAGATGAAGAAGTCCAAAGAAGAGAAGAGGAAGAAAGGGAAAAAAGAGCTTTGGAGGAAGAAAGACACCACAAGCAACAACAGGAACAAGGGGACCGTTTCAGAAGCTCATCAAGTACGATTCTAGTACTACATACTTTTCAGGCATGTGAACGTGTAGATAAGTGGAGAACTAAGGAAGGGAGGGTGAAGTTACCCCTACTCCGGTGTAGAGATACTATTTATCCTTGGATGTTCAATAATGAAACCATGAGATTGGACATACTCGATGATCTTGCTAGAGGGTTGTCGTGGAGTGGAGTGAAACTTGAAGAATTCTAGAATAAGTATAACTCGATGATAATGGAAAAAGATAAATGGTTTATGGAGAGAGATCAGATGATGATGGAAATCATCGAACTTCACTGGCAAAGGTAGAAGTTGCTCAAACGAAAAGTGTTGCCACGGAGAGTATAGTTCAAGAAGACTTGATGGAGGATTTAAATGTGGTTATTTCATAAAATAATACTTTAAAGGTAACTTTTGAAGAGAAATAAAAAATCATAGCCTGATTACAAGCAGAAGTTGGGCAGATGCACAAAATCTCTGCATAAATTGAAGAAACCAATAAGGAGTTAGCTGCTAAGTTGCAAAAGGCAGAGCAAGAAGTGCAGAGGTTGAAGGAGAAAGTCAAGGAGCAGAGCAGAGAGATGAAGCAGCAAAGTATATCAACCACAGAAGTGGAAGAAAGATTGGCATGTCCAGAATTCAAAATTTATGGCCTTAGAAGAAAAGCTCCAGACTGTGCAGGAAAATTTGCATATGGTGATGGCACAAGTTGCAGGGATCCCAGAGTTGGAAAAGCAGGTCAGTCAATGGAAGCAACACTATGAAGATGGGAAGATAGTGTTGGCAGATAAGGAAGCCGAGGTGGAGTGACTTAGAAAAGAGGTATTAGTTTTTAAACTAAATCGTAAAACGAATTTAGAAGAAATGTCAAAGAAAATTGCAAAATATATAACTCAATTATCCGATGTTACTATAGCTTTTGACAAGCTATTAGAGGGATTTCATAAGTGCATACCTGAACTTGAAGCTTCCGTAGTTAGTCATAGAATTTCTAGCCAATAGCTATTAGATCCGAAAGAATTTTTTGAAGTGGAGATCCTATTAGCAAAAGAAAATATTAGAGAGATGTTTAATGAATTGCGCTATGACATATAAAGAATCATGTTTCTGGAGATGTAGAACCAAGATGATGATTTATAAATATTTTACTTTGTAATTAGTGGCTTCGGATCCATTGTGCATGTCAGTGTTAGGAACTGGTGTGAACAACCATTTTTCTTATAACAAAATTATCGGTTCAATGTAATAGGAATGGAGATTTACGGAGATGCTAAGAGTTTTTGGAATTGTTAATTTCAATTATTTTGTTTTTGGAAGTTTGGAACGGTGTGAAGCGCTTAGGAAGAAGTATGGTGTTGTATCTTATGGGCAGATTCTGGGAGTGGCAAGTAAGAAGAATATGAAGTGTGCAGATACGTAGACACAAAAATTGATGAAGTTGGTAATCTCCGAAGTTACGATTGTAAAGATGATATTGTGGTGTAACCCATTCATACTTTATAATCAAGAAGCTATTTGTTGTTTTGTGAAATCACAAGAAGAGCACACAAAAGAAAAAGAAGCTTGGAGCACAACAACATACAAACTATATTACCAAGTGAACGTACAATGATAAGTTCCCCTTCCATGTTATAAGTGTATAGACAGGCTTGGGCCAAGAACCTCTTAAAAAAAGTGCCGTGGTGGTCCTTAGTGTGTTCACACACATGATTACCGAAATGTATGAGTACTATATTTATAGATTGAGCATATCTTTCCATTCAAACTAAAAAATACGTCGTTTACCAAATATTGTATTTTTCTATTTAATACTTGTGGAAGTGGATCCATACACCATGCATGCTCCACCAATGATTTATATTCCAATGCATTTGAGGAAGGAATTTTGTAGAAATATGGGCGATTATATTATTGTGAGAACAATGGAAGGTTGGCTATGACCCATGAACGAACCTTAAAATACTCTTTACAATTCATGAATCCCGCATGACGCAATCTCAAATTTATAAGTCTTATCATAGTCAACAAATAAATTAGGCAAAATACATCTTAATCAAGCGATGTTCCTATTCATTGAAGCTTTTTTTTTTTCTTTGCTGTATTCCTTTTTTCATTTGAGCAATGAAAAAGCATCCCATGATTTTTCAAGCTACAGAACCGCAAGATAATACACTCTTCCTTGATTTTCTTGGTTTTGAATTAAGTTTTGATGTGATCAAGATTCTTTTTCATTACACTTCTTCATGCGCATGGGGTTTTTCCATTCGGTGTGGAAAGGAGGTTGAGGTGAAGGAAAAGAAAAAAGAAAGATCAAACAAAAGAAGTTTTTTGAATGAGGGATCCATTTTCCAGCTTCAAGTGTGGAAGATGAGAGGATCTTCGGGTGGGGGAACGAAAACAAGAATCTAATTTCTTCTTTTCTACATGATGTGTACATTGTGAACACTCAAGGTATATTGGCTAGTACTCATACAATTCGATCAGAAGAACACACAATGTGTTATGTCTTCTTACTCACATAGGAAGTTCCACCGAGGCCTATTCTCCATTGCATGAATTAATAGAAAGAAAAACTATACAAGAGGAGGGGGCATAGTGCCCATGGGACCCCCCGTATCCTACAAAGCAGGCACAGACAAAAATACTTTGATGGCCCAAAGGTGATAGGTTCACACCTAGTCAAGCTAGGCTAAAGGGATGGTAAAATAATCAAAAGTGCTTTACTTAGTTAGAGTTACATAGAAGGTTATTCATCTTTTCATCTCCCTTGTGGGGAGCCCATTTGTCGCAGATGTTGTTGTTCTCCAAAACAAACATACCCTACAATGTCTAAAGCGAGGGACCTTTTTACGTTTCTTGATTCTTTTTTTTTTTGATAAAGGAAGTTCAGCCAAAGCCTACTCTCCAAGACTTGTATTAAGTAAAAGGGAAAGAAAAGTACAAGTGAAGGGGACTAGTGCCCATGGGACCCCCCAAGTCCCACAGAGCGGGAGTAGATCTTACAAAGATTAGATGGCATTACAAAGGAGGTTAATGACCCTCATGTGGAGCCCACTTGGGTTTAAGCTTGTTGTTGATCACAAGAAGCACTTTATGATGCCTCAAAAGGGGGGGGGGGGGGGGGGGATTTCTTACAGTTGGCGATTCTTTTATCGACGAGGAGCAACGATTTCTCAATTGACCATTCTTTGGGGGAGTCGCCAAAGTTATAAGCATATCTTTCCCGCCAGATCTTCCATAGGACCTCCCCTCTAATGGCATTCCAAAGGATCATCGAGCAGCCAATTGCTTCTCCCAACAAAGCTTGTTTCTAGCTAATATGCTTCTGAAGTCTAATTTTCTTTGCAACAATCTGCCAAGGTTTTTTGGAATTGGGACAAGTAAAGAAGATGTGACCAACATCTTCAATGGACCGGTAATAGCGCTTGCACTAGGGAGATGCCTAACAAATTTTGCTAGCCTTTAGGTTGGACTAGATTCCCCGATGAAGAATTTGTCATGAGAGGAAAGACTTTTTGTTTTCTATGAGAGGGTGCCAATAGCCATGAACTTCATTTCCCATTGCAGCCATGTCCATGGTAGGCACCACTTCTTGTTGACGTTGACCTAATAATCATTGCTTCCTTTGATATTCAAGATTTCTGTTAGGCAATTACCATTATGCCATCTGAGACCCTACGGACATGGTGAGTCATGTCCCATGAGAAGAAGAACTTTAGAATGGTCCCAGGCAAGGCATCTACTTTGTAAGATATTCCATTCTTCATGGGTAATTTTTGACATTAGGGACGATATCCTCGAAGTTGGCCCATTGGTTGGTGTCTTGTTTCTAGAGATGTTTCCATTTTCTAAAGCCCTTGTTCTAGAGTCTCTTGGCACTTTGAATGTTCCAAGATTCCACATTCCTGATGCCATGGATGAGAAACCTAATAGAGTCGTTTTGTTTGATATCGGCCATCCACTTCCAATCTTCATTGATTCTTATGAAGCTTTTGGCTTTATTCCAACTCTTCCATAGGGAGCACACAAGGTTCAAGCCTTTTAGGAAAACCGAGATCAGGGAAAATAGAAGGGTTAGAATATCAAGATTCTTCCAATTTGAGAATCCCACCAAAGTCAATGTGTTCTTGTTTTTGAAGATCAGTTTGGCCCACGAAGCCTCCCCATCGCACCATGCCTTAATCATCCATTTTGTAGCCAGTTTGGTAGCCATGCAGCCCATGCCGAGAATACCTAGGCCCCCATTGTCCCTTTGGCTAGTGTAGATGGATCGTTTGATTTTAGAAACCCCCCTCCTATTGTGTTCTCCCATCCAAAGGAAGTTTCAACAAATACTTTCCAATTTGGACAGCTCTTGCTCTTTCAGTCTCCAACAAGAGAGGAAGTAAATGGTCGACGAGATGAGGAACGTGTTAATCACCATTGGGCGACCCGCTAGATTGATTTTCATACCTCACCAATAGTTTAGCTTACTTTCTAGTTTGGCAAGGACCCAGTGCCACCACTGCTCCATCAAGATACCAAAACCCAAGGGAATCCGAAGAAGTCGGAAGAGTTGGCTAGGGGGAATGTTTTGGCAACCATGTTCAAAGAGAAGGTCCGGTTGGGTCCCAAAAATAGCTCTGAATGTGATCTTTGAGTGGTTGATTTGGGATTCGGAGGCTTCGCAAAAGGTGTCCAGGCACCTCCAAAACGTCTCTAGACTAGAATAATCATTGTGGACAAACGCGTTCATATCGTCAGTAAATAGTCTCATGGTGATCTGGCCATGGTTATGGGGCAACAAGAGGCCTTTGCTATTATCAACTTCCACTTGTTCTAGCAGCCGGCTAAGCCCTTCCATGGTAATGGCAAAGAGTAGGGGAGTTAATGGGCACCCTTGTCTAATCGATTGTTTTAATTTGATCGCCTTCAAAATTTTGCCATTAACATTAATTTGAGTCGACGCATTTCCCAATAGTGTCGAGGTCATCTTGCTAAATTTTGGGCCACAACCAAGATCTTTAAGTGATTGCAAAATATAGTCCCATTCTAGCCTATTGTAAGCTTTGTCAAAGTCGATCTTAAGGAAAAGCAAATCTTGTCCTTACTTATCTGCGAAGTTGAGACCTTCCCAAATATAAATTATGACTTCCCAAATTGACCTACCTTTGATGAAACCCTTTTGGTCCTCGCTTAACCAACCTCTCAGATGGCCAGAAATTCTCTTCGTTATGACCTTAGCAATGATCTTATATCCCATTTGAAGCATCGTAATTGGACACTAGTTTTCAATTCTGTTCTTTTCCCCTTTTTTGTGGATTAATTTGATGATGCGGTTGTTAAGAAAAGTTGGAAGCGCACCAAACTCGAGTGCCTCTTGCTAGACCAAGTGAAGAGGGGTGTCCAAAACAAACTTGAAGGACTTAAAGAAATCATTAGTGAGCCCATCGGGCCCCGGGCTTTCCCCACTAGGAGGGGCATCAATGATTGCAATGATTTCTTCTTTCGAGATATGGGCATCAAGCAAGGATTGAAGGTTGTGTGGGATCCTATGGGAGGATACCCTAGAGACGGCCACCATGCAGTCATGTCTGAGGGGAGAGGGGATTCGAGATCCCCAAGAGTCTCGTAAAATGTTCTTCAATGATTTTGATATTTTCTTCTTCCATATTGCAAGGTTTGCCTTTTGAGTCTAGCAATAGGGGATCGATTCCCTATTGTGTTTCCTTTTAAGGATTCTGCACATCTCTTTGGTGGGCTTATCGGCTTTGCCAGCCCACAACTCCTTAAATAATATTTGCAATTTTTCCTTTGGATTCCTTCCTCGTATCTTAGAAGTGCTCTGATTCTTCTTAGACCCTTTTGGTATTGAGCTTTTCCTTTGTTCACTTCCTCCTCGAGTCTCTAGAGTCTATGACATAGAGCTTCTCTGTGTCCACATCAAATAGCCTGGAGCATCTTCCTAGTTCTTATCATGATCTGCCCTGACCTAATGACCGTGCTTCTCCATCTCTTGGTTGGGGATGAGCAGGAAGCAAAAGTCTCCTTCCACACTTCGATAATATCTTGATGGATGGAGGGGAGAGAGAAAGAAGTTGAGCAGGCATGGAACCAAGGAGCCTTATGAGTTTTGGAGAGAGGTTGGAATGAGATAATGATCGGGTAGTGATGAGAGATCGAGGTTTGTGTGTTCCAAGAGGGAAGGATGTCCCCCACTCATGAATAATGCTCTAAGCAATGTAGCTTCTTTTGAGTCTAGCTTTCCGCAATTCCTCACGCCCTTGGAGATTTGACGATGAAAAGCCATTTGAATGTTTGAGTTTGACCAGATCCAAGTGCAGTTTGGTTTTGTCTAATGTTTCTTTCTCTCTACTGTCGATGATCAGGCCCTTGCCATTCCATCTATTCGGAGGTTTCTCCACCATATTGAAGTCGCCGCAAATTAGCACATTGTGGGGGAGCGATTCCAAGGAGGCCCAAGTGTTTAGTCGTTCCACCTCCCCATTAAAGTCCTACATAGAAACTAATGTAAATCAAAAAGAGGCACCAAAGGAAACGGCAATTCATATATGGCTCTGTTCTTTGATGTAGTTCTCAAGCTTTTTAAACCAGAATTGATTTATACCAATTACCATCCCACCGGACCCCAGGGGTGTGATGTCAAAATCCAAACATGGGTTGGGGAGACATGTCTAAGATGTTTCTAAAGGTCTGCTCCATCAATTTTAGTCTCTTGGATACAGATAAATTCAGGGTTTATGCTAATGTCTCGAAGCCATTGACCAATGATGGTCACTCTTGAGGGGTCGGTGAGCCCCCTTGCATTTAACAAGATGATGATCATTCTCCTATGCAACCCTCTTTGCGGAAGGGGGCCTTATCCTTTCTTTTCTTGGATTCGTCTTTCTTTTTCCTAGGGAGGGGATCCCGACATAGCAATTTGTTCTTGTGGGGGATTTCCAAAGTAATTCAATAGGTTGTTTTCCCTTATGGGAGGCCTCCCATTGGAATGAACTAGAAACCGCTTCCGGAATCATCGATCCAATGATGGAACTTTCACTATCCATGTTTTCTTTATTGCTAGTGGTAAACTCGCCTTCTTTGCTTGTAGTGTAACCCTCTTGAATTATTTCTTTGTTGTTAGGAATCTCTAGGGCTTTGTTGCTAGTATCTGCCTCAAATCGGTTCCTACCTGGGTAATCAAGTTCATTAATCTAGATTGCAATACAAGTTGTTTGGGGGTGTATCTGGCATATTGTTTCTCTCAAAAATCACCCTAGGGCTTCTTTTCCTTCTTTTTTTGACTTTTGTTGACCCATCTAAGTTGGTTTCTAGGTCTTAGGGGCCCTTGATTTCCTCTTCGTTCATCGGGTGATTCAATGTCCCACTTTTGTCTTGAGCTTTTTTGGTTCCTTCTGATTTTATTTGCTGTTTTTTTTCTTAGTGGGAAATCTTTAATCCTGTGGTCTTTGTTGGCCACACTGACAGCACACGTTGGTAGGTTTTTGTAGTTAATGTTTTGTTCCCAAACATCCCCTTCACCTAGGTCCACTTTGATCTTTGATGGAAGCAACTTATTGAGATCAACCTCGACATAGACTTGAGGGTGCCACCAAGCATTGAAGGAGTGTCTCGCCCCTTAATAAATGATACCACAAACATCCTCACGCGAAGCCAACGATTTGTCGAAGAAACGATGTCAAAAAGGAACTTATACAAGAAGTATGGCAGGTTAGTAAGCTCGACCTAGAGCTGGTAGCAAAGAGATTTTGAATTATCAGAGATAAAATCAGGGGACCATCTGAATAGGCATAGGGTTTCCTGCCCGAGTTGCGAGGTTTTGACACTTAGAGCTTGGAATGCCATATCTTCGTTTTCATATGACTAGCCGATAAGAACTAACATTTACTAACAATCAACCTACGGGGGGAACCAGTCTTTTCGAAGCCACTGGCACACGATTTTGAGTAGAGGCCTATGTCCAAACACTTTTCCAACGAGACATACTTTCTTGAGCTCTTCTTGCTTTGACAGAATTGCAACTCGGCTAAGAGAGACTAAGGGAGGCTCAACACCCTCGGGAGCCTCGTGAGCGATGCAAGATTCCCTGCTTCAAAATAGGGGCCAGGTTACTAATCCCCCTGGGTCGGGGCCAGGCTGCTTATCACGAGGGAGGGGGCCATCGAGCCCAAGATAGGGCCCCCAAAATGTAGACCAGGGAGAAACTTCTAGGAAGACCATGGGCCACCAACTATTTGAATCCATAGGTTAAGCTATTGGTTTGCTTATCACGAGGGAGGGGGCCATCGAGCCCAAGATAGGGCCCTCAAAAATCACACCATAGAGAAACCTTCGGGAAGACCATGGGCCACCAACTATTTGAATCCATAGCTTAGCTTGACATTTGAATCCATAGGTTAAGCTATTGGTTTGCAATCTTTTATGAAAAACCTAAATAAGACATCTAGAATTTTGAGACAAATAGATATCTTCTTTCCCATAGATCACCTCAATGCCACGAAAGTACTTTAGCACACCTGAATATGAGATTTTGAACTCTCTTACAAGCTTCTCTTTGATGGTTCTTATCATTGCATCATCATTACCTGTCACAAGAAGATCATCTACATATATGCATATCAAACATATCTTGTCATTTGTCTTCTTCATATACAAGGATAGATTTACACCGCTTGGAGAGAAACTACATCTCTTCAAGAAGTCCATGAGCCTTTGATTCCAAGTCCTTGGGGCTTGAGTTAGGCCATAAAAGGCCTTCTTCATCCTACAAACATAGGTAGGATGTTGTGGATCTACATACCATTGAGATTGTTCCATGAGTACCTCTTCTTGTAACTCACCATTCAAGAAAGCATTCTTTATGTCCATTTGGTAGATAGGCCATGTCCTTGTTGCACATAGGGCTATGAGAGCTCTAACGGTAGGCTTGTTTTCCATAGGGCTAAAAGTCTCCTCATAATCCACCCCTTGTGTCTGTGTGAAGCCTTTGGCTACTAGTCTAGCCTTATACCTTTGGATCTTTACTCTATGAGCTATATCAATTTGACATGACCTATGTATGCAAGCAGACTACTCCTGAAAAGTCAGGATGACATCCCAATGTTCCTAAATTAATTTCTCTCAGTATAGTCCATTACAATTCATGAAATTTGTTGCTTTGGATTCATCATATATACAATTGAATGTGTGCAAAGTTTCTTTGGTGAATTTTTAGCAGATTGTGAGCTCTAAGTGAAATATCAAAGTGCTCTTCATCCCAAAATAGAAAGTTTCTAATCATTTGTTTTATGTTGAGTAATTTGTTTTGATGAATCAATTGGAGAATGATCTTCCAAAGCACTAAGGAGGTTTTATTGCATAATTAATAAGCTCAAAGTTTCTAATAAGAACTCTTGGAGTGAAACTTGGTAGGTGTAGAGCAAGTTATTGTAGCACCACCCTCATCTTTGGAGTGTATCACCATCTCTTCTCATAGTGGTACCAAAGCATTGCATAATCAATATGGGAGATGGTTTTCCATCTACCATTGACAAATTGGATAGCAACAACTACCCAGCATGGTCTCTGAGAATGGAGGCCTACCTTCAAGGGGAAAAATTCTTTGGATACATATTTGAAGATGAAGTAATGCCAACTATGAGAAGCAAAGGGCAACCATCACTTGAAGAACAAGAAAGACTCACAACTTGGTGTTCAAAGGATGCATTAGCAAGGTCATATATTCTAAAATCAATCTCTGATTTTCTTTTACCTCATGTGAAAGGGTGCAAGACCTTAAGGGAGACCTGGAATGCACTTGCTACTTTCTTTTCTTCAAACACTAGAGCAAGGAAGAATCAGTTGTGGGTGGAGTTTACTACATTGAAGAAGAGTCCCAAGCAAAGTGTGATTGATTATGTCACACAGACGAAGGACATTTCTGATCAATTAGAAAGCATTGGAGAGTTGATTGAAGAAGAGACAATCATAAGGAAAATCAATGGCATTAAGGCAGATGACAAGTGGGAATCATTCACAACTGCCATGGATCTTTACATGGACATGTAGATACCATATCTTAACACTCTAATGGGCCAACTCTTCACAGATGAAGCAAAGTTGAGCAAAAATGGTGAATCCTCAAGAGGTAATAAATGTTTTGCCATGTACTATGATAAAGCTAAAGTTAAGGATAAAACAAAGTCAAAGAAGAATGAAGATGAAGGAAGTTCATTCAAAGTAACTTCACAGGAAGAGGAAAAGCTAGAGGTAGAAGCAGAGGAGGAAAGCAAGGCAGAGGGAGACCTCAAGCATCTCAACCTTGCAACATATGTGGCTATTCTAATCACACTACTGAAGAGTGTTACAAGAACCCAAGAAACTCAAGAGGAAGAGGATTCAACAGAGGTGGCTATGGATCAAATAGAGGTAGATACAATGGATGATATAACAACAACAACAACAATAACAACTATCAAAGTGGATATAGAGGAAGGAAGGAATACAAAAATTACAATAAGGATCAAAGTCAAGAAGACTCACTTCTTCTCATGAACCTATCACTAAAACAGGGTAAGGATGATGATCATGTCGTTGCACTGAATTCCGCATCCTCCCATATCTTCTTGGCCTTGGGTCACTTCTCCTTGTATCATCTACATGTGCCCTTCTTACTCCTGGAGTCTTCACATAAGGAAATCCAAGTTCCTCATCAAGACTCTTTTCTAAACCACTTGAATCTCCATCAATGTCTTCAAAACTTGCACATGTTTTACTACCAGCAGACAGCTTTTATTTACCTTTCTTGGATATATTTGATGAATTTGCTGGACTGAAATTTCCACGCAATCTTCCACTCCATGGATTTGAGTTGGAACTATTGCTTGGTGATGCATCTCGTCCACTCAAAACGTGAGATTTTGTACTTGATTTTTTAGCATTTCCTTTTTCATTTGGTTCAAGATTCAATCCTTCTTTGGCATCTGCATAGAAGCTTGACATCTTATCAAATACCACACCTCTACTCACCTTCACCTGTCATGTGAGTGGATTATAACCGTTATATCCCTTTTTCTCAAGGGAGTATCCAATGAAGACACACTTTGTTTCTTTGGATCAAGCTTCATCCTCAATTCATCTGGAACATAAACATATGCAATATAGCCAAAAACTTTTAGATGTGATAAGTTCGACTTTTTACCTGTAAACTTCTCTTCAAGTGTAACTTGATGTACAACAACAGTCTGAGTTCTATTCATGATGTATACAACAATATGAACAGCTTCTGCCCAATAACAATGAGGCATATTCTGCTCAGCCATTAGGGCTCTTGCTATTTCTGCAATATGTCTATTTTTGCATTCAGCAACACTGTTCTGTTGCGGTGTCGAATTCCATGACTTTCCAGAAAAATTCTGAACTCATTGACATGTATTCACCTTCTCCATCAGACCTTAATGTCTGAATATACTTTCCTATCTGCTTTTCCACCATAGCCTTAAAATTCTAGAAGTGAGTGAAAACCTAACTCTTCTCTTTCATGAAATATACCCATATTTTTTGTGTATGGTCATCAATGAAAGTGACATAAAACCTGCTACTGCCCATAGATGTGGTCTTTGCAAGACCCCAAACATCTGTATGTACTATTTCTAGCACATTCTCACTAACATGCTTGTCATGTGGAAATGATGATCTTGATTGTTTACCAAATTGACATATTGCACATACCTTTTGCATCTCTGAAACCTTGAAATTTGGTAGTCCATGAACGATCTCTTTTGACTGCATTAGTTTTAGTCTTTGCAAATTTGTGTGTCCAATTCGTTTGTGCTAGATCTCTATATCAGTAATAACTCTTGCACCTTTTACAAACATGGCTGCATTCATTTCAAGAATTTTCAAATTTAAGGTGAATATCCTAGCCACTTTGTTTCCTTTGGCAATCAATCGTCCACCCTGTTTGTATTCTTCTACATATAACCCATCAGCATTGAACCTGACTTGTAATCCCTTGTCAACCATTTGTCCAACCGAAACCAGATTCTTTGTTATATTTGGAACATGCAGCACATCAGCAAGGTGTTTTACCTTCCTGTCCTCCATAGAAAATGCTATGTCTCATGTATGCTTGATAGGATGTGATGTGTTATCACCTGCTTCAACATATCTAGGAACTGACAATTTCTGCAAAGTACTAAACCATTTCACATGACTGGTCATGAACAACTACTCAGAATCATATGCACTTGTGGATGCATAGTTTTTTTGCTACCTTCTGTTGTTTTGATTCTTCAACCTACAATCACATTCAAAGTATCCAGGTTTACCACAATTCCAGCATCCTTTACTATCGTTACCTGAATCATTTCTTTGGAAATTTATGCAACCTCTTTGGCTCGCCCTGCCTCAAAATTGTCCTCTTCCTCCTGCATGATTCTGTTGTTGACCTTGGTCTTGGTTATTGTTTCCTCTTCCACTTCCAAAACCTCTAGCTCTGCCTCTTCCTCTGCTAGAGTAGAATACCTACTGAGAATTGGGCTTTCCTTGGGATTTTGAATCCTCACCAAGATTTTTTTCTTCAATAATCAGCATAGATACCAGATCACCAAAATTTGGAATATTTCCCCTCGTCTGTATAGAAGTTCTGAAATTCTTATATGTAGCTCCTAAACCACGAAGGCATACTTCCACCTTATCATCATCATCTATATTCACTCCAATAGATGCAAGTGACTCACATATGCTTTTGATTTTCAGGGTATAGTCACTTATCAATATGCTCTTTTTCTCCAAGGTATGCAGCTCATTCTTGAGTTGCAATTTGTGTGCCTTTGTATTGGTCTCATACAATGTGACCAAATTGTTCCAAGCCTCTTTCGGAGTCTTGGCATCTTGTATGTGCCCAATCATACTATCATGTATGCTAACAGATAGCCAATACATCACCTTTTGTGATCCTTGATTCCATTCCTCATATGCTCTTATCTAATCTGCAATCTAATTCCTCTCTGGTAATTGCATACTATTTTCATTCTCTTCTTCAATGTACTTCCAGTAGCCTTTTCCCATTAGGAAATTCATCATTCTGAATCTCCAAGCATGGAAGTTGTTCTTGTCCAGCTTATCACTCATAAGTTGACTTATTCCATCTACCTTTGCCATTTCTACAGCAATACACAACACTGCAAAACACTACAAGCAGCACTTCTAGTTGAACAATATCACACTATGATGTGATAGTTTGATCCCAGAAAAACACAGTTTTCGTGTATCAACAGTACATTGAATCGTTTGAAATTTTGGATCTAGAATATATGAGTGTTCTCAAACACGACGCAAGTTCAATTTCTCACATTGACCTGGTTTCTCTATGGTCCCCACCTTGTGGTCTCGAAACGGAGGTCGAGATGGCTTCAAAACTTTGATCTGACCTTCACACCGATTTTTGTAGCAAACAGAGGTCGTTTGTGAATCGCATTTTCTCCATGCCTTGTTGCGTACTCTTCACCGTCGCCTTCTCCATGAGCTCTCTACAGCCACGCTGGCTCTGATACCATGTCATGAGGAAGGAGATAAGGAAGAGAGCTTACACACACTCTCTCACTCTCAAGGAGAAGCACACACACAGATTGAGGCAAGGAAGAATGATCTTCTTCTTCTTCTTCTATTACATAAAAATGAATGTACAAGAATGACCTAAAAGAAGAATACAAGTGCAATATATAAAGACCAGCACATAAGGAAAAAAAATAATTTCCACGAATGAGTGAGGTGGCAAGAAACAAATGTGCCATCATTCTTGGTAGATAAATCTAATCAAGCTCAATGAAGTTATCCTTGACATATATTAGCGTGAACACTATATATGTCAGAGAAATGAAACTGATACGTGTCATCCTAGATCATCAAATGTTGAGCTTGATATCTCAACACACCCATGGAAATGAACCATAAGCTAAGTGCTTATGAAGGAGAATTCATTGAAGACATCACAAGCTATCAAAGCTTAGTAGGAAGCTTGAATTATGCTACTCTCACAAGGGTGGATATATGCTATAGTGTGAGCATACTCAGTCAATTTATGCATAAGCCAAGGAAGCCACATACGGAAGCAGCCAAGAGAGTGCTCAAATACTTGAAGGGCACAATTAATGAAGGACTATTTTATCCTTATACCTCAGAAATTGATCTCAAAATTTACTCAGATTTACATTGGGCTAGATCTAAGGATGTCAGGAAGAGTTTATCAGGATATTTATCTTTTGCAAGATCAAAATTAATCTCATGGTCTTCTAAGAAGCAACCAACTATTGCTTTATCATCAACTAAAGTTGAATACAGAGGATTGGCCAATGCAACACAAGAGGCAATGTGGTTGAAGTGTTTATAATCAAAGTTGGGGTTGCATACCTCAACACCTCACATCTTTGGTGATAATACTAGCTCTCTTCACTTAGCATCTAATCTTGTTTACCATGCTAGAACTAAGCATATTGAAGTTTATTACCATTATGTTAGAGAAAAAAGTATTGAGCAAGCACATTTAGTTGTCCTCTATATCCACTAATCTTCAATGTGCATATATATTGACAAAACCATTGGATGGTATCAAGTTAAGCAGATTCAAAGGAATGATTGGACTGATTGGAAATTAGTGAGGAATAAAGGATCAAGCATGCTAGGCTTGAGGGAGAGTTGTTGGTGCATTTTTCCAAGCCAACTACTTGATTAAAATTATTTGTGTAATGAGCTTTTATGAACTTTGAATAAGAAAAACCATAAAACCATTCTCTTGTAAAAGTAGAAACTAAGAATCTTCAAATATAAAAGGGAAAAAGGAATCTCGTGACCTTGTTAGGTGCAAATCATGAAATCCAAGTACAAGCAATCAATTAGATGTGAGTTCTTAAAATGGAGTAACTTTTAGGTGGAATCCCCACCAAATTGAATTCAAAAAAGTCTTATAAAAGCTCATGAGAAAAGTCACCGGGTAGTACAATCCTTAAGAGGAGGTTAGAATTGAGATTTGGATCATCATTGAAGCACACATTTTGCTCCTCCTTCCCATGCGTCATTCCCATCAATTTCATGTATCATATGTGCAATACAGATCGATTTCTTAGAGCACACTTGGAGTTCTCTATAGCTGCTATCTCAAGTTTACTCTATGTTTCTTAGTCAAATTTGATTAGTGATTTCTCTTAGTGTACTTAATCTTTGAAGTGGTTTAAATTGCTATCGGTAACATGATAAGTCTACTTGATTCTAGAGTGCTCTTTATCCCAAAATAGCAAGTTTTTTATCATCTATTTTGTGTTGAGTTATCTATTTTGATGAATCAATTGGAGAATGATCTTCCAAAGCACAAAGGAGGTTTTATTGCATCATTAGTAAGCTCAAAGTGTATACTAAGCATTCCTGGAGTGAAACTTGATAGGTGTAGAGCAGGTTATTGTAGCACTAGCCTCATCTTTGGAGTGTATCACCATCTCTTCTCACATATACATATACAAAGTTGTTTAACTTCTTTGGATACAATAACAATTGTGTTGGAAAGCAATGTTCTATTGATTTCATTCAATGTTCCATTGGTCCATTAATTGGTCAAATATTGGTCAAAGTTGTTCACGTATCACAGCATGAGTATACTCTTGTAGTACTTTCCTACAAGGATAACCGACTAGCGCGTTGGGTAGTTCATTATCCTCTCATACAACCCATCTAGGTTCGAATCTTGGGAATGATGTAGCACGGAAGAGTTTTTACTTTTTCTTATATTTATTATATCACACACAAACAACAACGTGATTTCCAAACACGGACAACCGATGGCATCAAATTTTTTTCTTTTTCTTTAATAAGTTTTCGCGTAGCGATCATAGATCGTGGAGATTTATGCTTTTGAGGAGCTTTTGAAGGGAGAAAGAATACTATATAAGAATTATATTGGGTCATTGATAATCATCCTTCACCTAGTGCTCAACACAAGCCTTGGTGCTTGAACCTCAATAGAGATGGTGTTTCTTCTAGCACATGGGGCAGCCATGGTGCTAACTTAGAGCATGTTGAGGAGCGGCTATGAAGTTCTTCATGGAGGAGAAGAGTGTGCTTACACTCTTGCTTATGGAGAGGACTTGCTCATTAGTAGCTTGATGGTGAGGATCGGCCATTCACATGATGTATTTGAAGATTATCTTCTACATGAAGATTTTAGGTTACTTCAAAGACATTGAATGGTGGTTAACATAAGATTTACATCTTATGTTGACCACCACTGGTTACTTCAAAGACATTGAATGGTGGTTAACATGAAGATTTTAGGTTACTTCAAAGACATATAATGGTGGTTAACATAAGATTTACATCTTATGTTAAGTATTCAGGTACATATTCTCTTTATGCACATAGGTACTACTTGAAGTTTATGAAGGCAATAATGTCTATATCAGGAAGAGTCCTATTCGGCATAGGTACAAGAGAATCAGTACATGTATGCTTTATGCATATTTGGATGACGTGTTTGAGAATGTATTGTCATATGAGTTTGAGGATTTCTCGCAGCAAACTTGTTAGCATTCTTTGCTACTTTTTAAGTATGTGATCTTTTCACACACATATCTAACTTAGGGTCTTCCATAGCCTAAGGTTAGATGCAGGTTTGTTGATTATCAGCTTTAGACTGGTCCTTCCTCTTTCGGTTACTCATATTCACTCTTCTACAACCTATCAGGTCACACATCTCATGTACATTCAGATTTTTGTTCATACATTTGAATATGTTTGTTACATTTGTACATTCACTCTACCATCTATTTTTGTTCACAGAGAGTGGTTGAGAGTTTTGCTCCCACATTGTACATTGAACATTGGTATATATGATAGTGTGAGTAAGCTTTGGCTTACATAACACTTTACACATGTTGTCTAATATTTCTCTATTTTTGTATCATCATTTGTATTATTAAGTGTGGTATGTTCATGTTTTTTCAATATTTAAAGATTGCTAGATTTTATGTTGTAAATGATGGACCTACGGAACCTTGGACCTGTGGTATGAGCTATGGGACTACTAAATTTCCAACATTTGGTATCAAAGCTTTAGGTCTTTGGCATCAAGTCATGAAGGCTCATTCAGATTCCGAAGTTTCCAGACTTCTAAGTTTACAACATATGATTTAAGAGCATCTTCTAACATTCGACATACACACTTAATCTAGATGAGTAAAGATTTGAGAATTAGACAATTCGGTCACATGTCTATTCATCAGTGTGGAAGTATGAAGTTGATGATCTATTGGCAGTTGAGTACTTTTGGACAAGTATGAAAACACTTTGGAGAAGTATTGTTTGAAGACCAAGACTTGATGAAGAGAAGACTACTTCAAATTCAAGGAAGAACAATGGTTAAGAGAAGATGAAGGAATCATATCAACATCCAATCACAGAGGAAGAGAAAAGTTCATTTGAAGAAGATAAGCATGCTTGCTACTTCAAAATGAAGAGAACAAAAGGTATGGAAGAGAAGTTTGAAGATGTAGATATCATCAGATGGAAGCAAGATGTAGAAGAAGAAAGTCCAATATTTCTAAAAGAAAAGTAAGACTTCCTTTTCTCACATATTTTCCATATAATTTTTCTATTTTATCCTCTACATCCAAAGACAGGTCTACGAGAACATCTTGTGTGAAGATAGTATAAAGAAGAAGTAGTTTCTTATTTTGCATGATACTTGGTCATGATTTAGTAGGATTTGACAAAGAATTGCATTGGGAGAAAGAAAGAAAACTTGTATATTTTGACTCATATGTATGAGTTATATATAAGTTGAAGTTTTTGAGCAAGCAGCATATATAAGAATTCTTGGAGTGTCAATACAAAGCTACTTGGTATATGACAAGTTGCATAGAAGTATATTTCCTCTTTATCTAACTCTTGAGGTAAAAGAGTTTTGTGTAGCAAATGTTGAAGACTTGGGTTGAGGTTTTGTGTTTGGAAAGGTTTCCTCATATTCAGTATTTTCAAAAAACTTCAAAAAAATCAGATTTTTTGATGTACAAGTCAATGGAGAATCTACTTTCTGCGTTTGTCTTGATTTTTGGATACATGCTTGTATTCAAAAAGGTGTTCCAATTGAGATCCTATCACTTGATTGAGAAGTGGAGTTAGCCAAAGAAAGTCAAGTAGATACTATCGCATTTCACGTGAGTAGAATATGAAAGATATGAAGTATCAACTTGCAGCTTTTGGAGTTCTCAAGGTGAGAAGTTTGTCCACTGATGTTTCAAGTAGGAGTTGCTGATTCTTGGAAAGGATTTGTTTGAAGAAAAGTTTTACAACTTTGTGAGAAGCATGGACACTTGGAGACATTCAAGTAATAAATCAAACATTCAGTCATGAAGGTCTGATGAAAGCAGATTCTACACAGGTATTTTGTTGGAGAGATCAGTGATCTTGGATGATCTTGTATGATCTTATATGATCTTGGATGATCTTGAAGATCTTGAAGATCTTGATTATTTATGAGTTAGTTGTCTACCCTTTGTTTGTAAGGTTCTTAGCATTGGAAGAAGTAAGTCAAAGATTCATATTCTATCAGATTTGTATTGTAGAGGAATAGAAGAAGATACTTGTTATGTTGTAGAAGGTTATGAATCCTAAAATGCTTTCAACAAGGTTTTTTTAGATAGATCAGCTAACCTTATTCTCTTATTTGGGAAGCTAAGAAATAATAGGGAAAGCTATTGGCATGTGCACAATGCTAATAAAAAAGTTTCAAAGATTTTGTTTTCAGATACACGCATTGATCATTGAAGATCAGATTTATTGAAAGAAGGAAGACGTTCTAGATTTCATAAAGTCTGATATATTTGAAGAATTATGGATACTAGTGTTAAATCATCCAGGGGGGTGATGAAACATGAAGACTTATTTTCAGCCATATGTGAAAGAATGCAGAGTCATATCTACAGGTATTCCTATTTCAGATATTCCTATATTTCCTTTGTCGGGTTCTCTTTATGTTCCAGCTTTGAAAGAATAAGGAAGAAGAAGAATGTCTGGAGAAAGTTCCTATCAGGATCTTCTTATTCAGGAGAAGGTTCCAAAGTTCTATTGAAGAGAAGCTTGATATTTTAGAGAGGTATGTTTGAGAGGTGCGCACATTTATGTTTATACCAAGTTCTGAAGGAAAAAGATATGAAGAATTTACAAATGAAGACATGATGACATCATAGATATGATACTTTGATAAGACTCATGAATTGAGTTGAGTTGAGTTAAGTTGACTTGAGTACAATCAGAGATGAACCAACTAGTGTTCATAATACACTAAGTTGTGAGTTATCATTCACAAGTTCCAAGATTGAGATCTTGATTTTGTGTAGTGTATTTACATGACACAGCGGAAGTACATTGAGAAAGCTTTTGTAAGGTAAATGCAAATATA
Organism: Ceratopteris richardii; assembly: GCA_020310875.1. Taxonomy (NCBI): domain Eukaryota; kingdom Viridiplantae; phylum Streptophyta; class Polypodiopsida; order Polypodiales; family Pteridaceae; genus Ceratopteris; species Ceratopteris richardii. The sequence continues at coordinate 18,749,535 of CM035420.1, forward strand.
TGGATCCTAGTGTATGTTTTCAGGTTTGAGAAGACAAGAGATAGCAGGTTCAGAGTTAGTACTTGCTACATTTTTTGTCAAGCAGTGATTGCTTGATGAGAACACTATTGGATATCTAGTTTGCATATTTTCTCAAGTATTATGGTTCATATACAGTAAGAAGTTTGAAGGAAAGTCAAATTCAATTTTGAAGAAGACTTTTCAAGAAAAGCATTGAAGGTCAGTGTGGGAGTACAAGCTTGAAGCTTGTGATAGTTTGCAACTTTGATAGTTTACAGATCCAATTTAGTTTTTACCAATATAAAATTATAGGGGTGATTGTTGGAAAGCAATGCTCTATTGATTTCATTCAATGTTCCATTGTTCCATTCATTGTTCAAAGATTAGTCAAAGTTGTTCCAGTAGCATAGCATCAGTATATTCTTGTAGTACTTTCCTACAAGGATAAGCGACGAGCGCGTTGGGTAGCTCATTATCCTCTCATACAACCCGTTTGGGTTTGAATCTTGGGAACGGTGCAGCACGGAAGCATTTTTACTTTTGCTTATGTTTTTTATATCACACACGGACAACTATGTGATTTCCAAACACGGACAACCGACAGTGTCAAATTTTTTTTTTTCCTTTTTCTTTGATAAGTTTTCGCGTAGCGATCATAGATCATGGAGATTTATGCGTTTGAGGAGCTTTTCAAGGGAGAAAGGATACTATATAAGAAGTATAATGGGTCATTGATAATCATCCTTCACCTAGTGTTCAGCACAAGCCTTGGTGCTTGGACCTCAATAGAGGTGGTGTTTCTTCTAGCACATGGGGCAGCCATGGTGCTAACTTGGAGCATGTTGAGGAGCGGCTATGAAGTTCTTATTGGAGGAGAAGAGTGTGTTCACACTCTTGCTTATGGAGAGGACTTGGTCATTGACAGCTTGATGGTGAGGATCAGCCATTCACATGATGTATTTGAAGATTATCTTCTACATGAAGATTTCGGGTTACTTCAAAGACATTGGATGGTGGTTAACATAAGATTTACATCTTATGTTAAGTATTCAGGTACATATTCTCTTTATGCACACAAGTACTACTTGAAGTTTATGAAGGCAATAACGTCTATATCAGGAAGAGTCATATTCGGCAAAGGTACAAGAGAATCAGTACATGTATGCTTTATGGATATTTGGATGAGGTGTTCGAGAATATATTGTCATATGAGTTTGAGGATTTCTGGCAGCAAACTTGTAAGCATTCTTTGCTACTTTCTAAGTATGTGATCTTTTCACACACGTATCTGACTTAGGTTCTTCCATAGCCTAAGGTTAGATGAGGGTTTGTTGATTATCAGTTTTAGATTGGTCCTTCCTCTTTCGGTTACTCATATTCATTCTTTTACAACCTATCAGGTCACACATCTCATGTATATTCAGATTTCTGTTCATACATTTGAGTATGTTTGTTACATTTGTACATTCACTCTACCATCTATTTTTGTTCACATAGAGTGGTTGAGGTTTCACTCCCACATTGTATATTGAACATTGGTATATATAATAGTGTGAGTAAGCTTTAGGTTACATAACACTTTACACATGTTGTCTAATCTTTCTCTATCTTTGTCTCATCATTTGTATGATTAAGTGTGGTATGTTCATGTTTTGTCAATATTGGAAGATTGCTAGATTCTATGTTGTAAATGTTGGACCTATGGAACCTTGGACCTGTGGTATGAGCTATGGGCCTACTAAATTTCCAACAAATTGGTGAGATCCACTCGGCATGTTCTACTGGGACAATGAATCCAACATGGAGTAATTTGTATATTTCTTCCTTTACTTGTTGATCATAATTGGAATTCATATGGTAACTTTCCTACTTTACTAATTGAGCATCCGATTTCAGTACAACCCAATGCTGATAAATTTTGGGGTCTAGGCCTTTCATATCTCTGCAATCCCATGCAAAAACATCCATAAAATCTTTTAACAAAGTCAAGATGTCATCCTCAAAGGTAGTATCTAGGCCAAATTTTATTTTGATAGGTGGCATATTAGTTTCATCTCCATGACAAGTCATTAGTTGGTTTTTTGGTACATAAAATTATCGTGTGGTGGAAGGGTCAGTCTCAGACTGAAGAGGTGCTTCACATCCATAGGGTCAAATAGTTCCTGAGTTCTTTTTATAGATTCACCCACAAGGGGTTGGACCATATAGGTTGTCGGAGACCATTGTTCTAGCACCTATTGTAAATCTACCATCCCAAGGAAAAGTAGATTCACCCATAAGGGGTTGGACCATACAAGTTGTTGGAGATCATTGTTCTAGCACCTGTCTCATTATGAAGAAGACACCTTTCTAACCTAGTTAGTGGTTAGAAAGGCTTCTTCTTCATAATCAGATAGACCATCTTGTTAGAGAATTCCTCTCATATTCACAGCGGAAAGTGTAGAAGACCTTCTCAGGATCAATACTTTTATCAAAAACTGAACCTTCAAATGAAAACTGGTATCAATTGAAAAATGTAATGAACTTGAAACTTTGTTCACTCAAACTAAACACTTATAGATTTTAAATGAGCTATCAAACATGCAGTTTGGAGTAGTTTTGGTCTAGAAAATATTTGCCTCAAAACAAGTTCCATGTGCACTCAGTTAGACTAAAAACTGGACTTCGCTAAAAAGTGAATAACTCACAGAGCATAAAGAAATTGCTAAAACTGTTATTGATAGACAACATAATCAAGATAAGGTTTCCAAAAAAGGTTAAACTCTAAAAATGGATACATATATTGAGAGATATGACTCTCACAATTAGGCTACCCAAAAATTGGTATGCGACTCGACATAGTCTATGAGAGTGAAGAGAATGAAATGACTCAAACCAAATGAACTAGCTACAAGGGGACTTCCTCGCCTTCTTCCTCTATTCTTGAGTGTCCTCCCTTGCCTCTCTTATAGTGAAGTTTCCAAAAACTCTCATGGTGCGTTTGAGAGCTCTTCTCCATAACTCTTCCACTACTTTGGACAACCATTCCTCTTCCAATTCAATTTTTGGATTTGATTCTCTTTTGATTGGTTCTTTTTTGGCCTCCAATACTTGGCAAAGTAAATGCTTCTATTTTTCATTTTTTGTATTTTCCTTCTATTTGAAGAAAAATCCTTTTTTCAAAAATATATACGACCTTGCTTCTTTATTTTCTAACACTCCCCCTCAAGCTCACATGTGAGCTTGCACCTTCATCCATATCCTACAAGTTGATTTCATCCTTGAACCTCTTTAGCTTAGAAGCATCTAAAGACTTTGTAAACATGTGTGCAACTTGGTCATTAGTTGTAATGAACTTTATATCCACATCCTTGCTCAAAACATTTTCTCGAACATAATGATGATGCACTTCTATGTGCTTACTTCATGCATGAAACATTGGATTGTTTGTCAAGTGAATGCTCGAAATGTTGTCACCATAAATTGGAATGGTCTCTACCTACATATCAAGATCAGCCAAGAGCTTCTTAATCCACATAGCTTCACAAATTTTAAAGGCTAATCCTCTATATTCAACTTCTATAGATGATAGTGCAATAGTAGGTTTTGCTTCTTTGAGCTCCATGTGATAGGTTTGCTACCTATCATGAATACATAATCTGAAGTGGATCTTCTATCTTCCTTTGAACTAGCACAAACAGCATCACTGAAGCCCGTTACTTGCAATTCTTCATCATATCTATAAAACAAGGCATGATTGACTGTGTGCTTCATATATCTTAACACTCGTTTGGCTGAATTTAAATGTTCAATTGTTGGAGTTTGCATAAATTGAGAAAGAACTCCAACGATGTAACACAAATCTGGTCTTGTGATCATAGCATAGATCAATGAACATATAATAATCCTATATGTAGTTACATCATGTAACTTCTCTCCATCAGTTGAGCGTAGCTTCACATTTGTGTCCATAGATGGAATGAGTGGTTTGCATTCACTCATTCCAAATCTGAAAAGAACATCTAACAGGTACTTTCTTTGCATCAAGTAGATGCCATCTTTCCCATAGACTACTTCAATGCCTAAAAGGTATTTCAACTCACCAAGATCTGAAATTTTAAACTCCTTACCGAGTTTTCTTTTTATCTCTTGTATTCCTGCAACATTACTTCCTATTATGATGAGATCATCAACATATATGCAAATGTATACATGCTTGCCTTCTTCTTTCTTCATGTAGAGAGAGGGATCTGCACTACTTGGACTATACCCACACCTTGTGAGGTACCCAACCAATCTTTGGTTGCAAGCACGTGGTGCTTGCTTCAGCCCATACAAAGCTTTCTTCAATCTACAAACGAAATTTGGATGATTTTTATCTTCAAATCCAATCGATTGACTCATGTATACCTCTTCTTGAAGTTCACCATTGAGAAAAGAATTTTTATGTCAAGTTGATATAATGACCATCTCCTTATTGCACCCATTGCAATCAAGGTTCTAATTATTCGCATCTTTGCAACCAGGTTGAAAGTCTCTTCATAGTCGATGTTGAGTTTGATTGAATCCTTTTGCTACTAGTCTAGCTTTATGCCTAGCTAGAGAACCATCAGCATTTCTCTTTATTTTAAATACTCATTTATTTGGAACAATCTTCATACCTTCAGCCTTTGAAACTACCTCCCATGTGTGATTGTCCTTGAGAGATTTTATCTCTTCTTGCATAGCTTCTTGCCATTCTTTTTGTATGCATGCTTCTTCATATGCATCTGGTTCTTTGTCTTTGACCACCTATGTCATAAATGCAAAATGCTTTGCAATAAAACTATCATAGCTCAGCCTTTGAATTGGATACTTTGTTCTTGAATACCTCCTTTCATTTCCTTTTGAATATTTCTTCTTCAACTGGTTCAACTTTAGCTTTGGTGTAATCACCTCTTCATACTCTTCTTCTTGCATTTGAATCACTATTTTGGGTAGCACTTTCAGCTTCAAATCTTCCATAACCGGATGTTGGTGATGAGAAATGAATCCTTAGTCTCCCCTTCCATTTTGAGCTTTCTCCAAGTGATTTGCAGGCTTCTATACCTAACATTTGAGTGTTTGTTTGCTGAAATTCTTCTTGGACAACACCTCCATCATCTTCGCAATCTTCTTCAAGAATCTCCTCTTTCCTTTTGTCTCCAAACCATGGTCTTAGCTCATAAAATACCACATCTCATGAGACTCATAGCTCCTTTGTCACCGAATTTTAGCACCTATATCCCTTCTGCTCCGATGAATATCCAATGAAAAATACATTTTTCTGACTTTGCCTCCATCTTTGTCCTTAATTCTTGAGGGATGTGAACATAACACACACATCCAAAAACTTTGAGATGTGTAAGGTTAGGTTTCTTATCGAAATAAACCTCCTCCGGGAGTTAAATTATGCACTTGTTCATCAAATAAACAACCATACTAGCTACTTCTGCCCAATAGTTTATTGGCATCTTCATTTTGTTGAGCATGCATCGTCCAACTTTTGTGATATGTCTACTTTTCCTTTCAGCTATTTCATTTTGTTGAGGCATGTACCTACATGTAAGTGCCGCTTGATGCCATTTTCATAAAGAAAATCTGAAAATTCTTTAGAGAAACATTCTCCTCCTCCATCAGACCTCAAGGTCTTTATGTAGTGTCATGTTTCCTTTTCTACCTGTGCTTTAAATCTCTTGAACATGAAGAACACATCTGATTTTTTTTTTTTATGTGTAACATCCATACTTTTCTTGAATGATCATCAATAAAAGTGACAAAATATCTATTACCAGCCACTGATGGTTTTTGTGATGATCCCCATACATCCATGTGTATCAAGTCGAGGACATTCCTTGTCACATAGTTGCTCTTCTTGTATTGTTGTCAAGTTTGCTTTCCTTTTTGGCATGCTTCACAAAACTTATGTAGTCTAGCATCATTGAATCTTGGAAGACCTCTTACCACTTCATGATGTCTCATGTCCTGGAGCTTGGGAATGTTGATATGTCCAAACCTTTTTTGCCACAAATTGATTTCACCAATCCCCTTGTTTCCAAATTGAATATACATCACCTTTCCATGTGGTTGTTGAATGTCCAAAGTGAACATCCTACCTTCCTTCCTTCCTTGAGCAATGACCTTGAATCCTTCCTTTAGATTCTTTATAAAGCAATGTTGAAGCTCAAGGTCAAGGACAAAGCATGGAAGCACATCAAGGAAGTGGATGCGCAAGAAGAAGGAGCATGTAGGGAGCTCCAAGAAGCACATGTCAAATTTTCAGAAGAAATCCCTATAAATATAGTGATTTTTATCACTAAAACCATTGTAAATACCATTTTCCATTTTTAAAAGTCCATTTTGTTCAAGTCGAGGAGTCCTTGAGCTTTCGGAGTATTAGAAGTAACATCCTACCAGTTCTCATAATTTTTAGATTCTGTTTGAGTCCCCAAATAAGCCTTGGAACCTAATTTTTAACTAGGCCGGACATTAGATCTGGACAGGGTCAAGACCACTCAAAAAACTATAAAAAGGGCTGGAGAGCTCATTTTTGGGGTTAGCTTGTTGTAGATTTTAGCTTTGTAAGAGAGATCTTTTGTAATCAAAGTCCTTCCATTGTTCCACTCTTTGCTCTTACCTTGTGCGCGTGTGTGTGTATGTGTGTGCATGTTGGTATGCTTTCACTCACGCACTTGTGCACTTCACTTGCTCTTGGTCTTCATACCAGTCCTCATGTCTCCACGGATTGACATTTATGAGGTGAAGCTCCTCACGTTGGTACTTGCCATTGTGCTAAAGTGACACCAAATTTGGCATCGTTGCCGGGGAGAGAGCTTGGAGGACGAGCATGTGATGGTAAGACGTAGAGTAGCGATGTTGGAAGGTAAAAAAATCACCATATTCAGTTCAAGTTTCTAAGTCTTACTTCATCTTCATCATCATCATCACCTCCATCTTCTCCCATCTTCGTCTTCTCTGTTTTTTTCATTTTTCGATAGTACATTCACTCGTTCTTTACTCGTGGCTGTGAGAAAGAAGCCCAGGGGGAGTGAGAACCAAAAACGCTTGTTGGGGGATTCTTAGACAAGAAGGAGTTTGAGGGTTTGTAGGAGAAAAGGAAAAGGCCAGAAGAGGAGATACACCTTGGAAGCTTCTGCCGATTGATTACAATAAGACAATTACAATGTTTGAAGCACAATACAAGCCAATACTTCTGTGCACAATCACACAGAGTGCTCAATTACAAAATACCAAATATCCCAAAGTCTTCCTGCCGTCGGCCTCCTCTGCACCAGACCTCCACCTGCTTCAAGCTTATCCTTGTGCACACCTTGCACCAAGCTTCCACTAAGGGGGAGGAATGAATACCTTCTGTCGGCACGCGCACACTACAAAGAGACCTTGAGATCATTGGGGGACTAGCTTAGCACTCTCTGCACAATCCCTTAGTCACTCTCTATGCACTCCTTCAACTCCACTTCTCTGCGTCGCACACTGGTGACTCTTGCACTTCTCTTTCTTGCTTCACTTAGACTATGCTTCTCTTGCTTACTCTAAAATTGTGTCCAAGAATAGTCCTTGCCTTGATTTGAGTGTGTCGATCACGTACACTCCTAACTGCAATGGTATCTTGGTGCTCACTTTGATGTCCCAAGATTGTTTTCACAAGTGGCAGCCAACGACTCACTGTTTTGTCTTGTAGTGACTTTAGACTAAAACCAAAAATTTTAATGGGGGAGGGCATACTTTCACCTGTGCGTATGCTGCCGCTTCACATACCTTCACATTTCCTTTTAAGTCTTCACTTTTGCACATAAGAGGGGTTCACCTGAACCTTCCAAAACACTTTAAAACACACTTTGAACCTTAGGGAAATTAGAGAAAATACCTCTACAACCTGCAACCCACTTTCTCCAATTTACCCTTTGTGGACAATTAATTGTGCACTACCTGTGCACTTTGACACCTGCACTTTAGCACTTTGACTTTGCACCTATTGACTTTGACCTTGACCTTGTTGACTTTGACCAGTTGACTTTGACCTTTTGATTTTGATTGTAGTTGACTTTGACCAACATGACTTTTATGGGCTCAATAGTTGCCCACCACCTAATGTGCTCTCCGTCCCGGAAAGCTATAGCCAAAACGCTGAGCATATATAGACACCATGATAATGGAGCGGCAAAATCTTGAAGAGGACATCAGAGCAGCAACCAATTCCACCAGAGCAAGCACCAGAAAAGAACTAGAAGTGGGAATTTGTAATGGAAAAGCAAAAGGGGGGCAATGGGAGGGTAGAAAGGAAGGGGAAGGGAGGGTTGAGGGTGCGGTGTTGGATGGGGTAGGGAGGGTTAAGGATGTGGTTGGGCAGATTGGTAAAGGTGTGATTGGGAGGAGGAATCAGGGGTCTGGAGGGGGCTAAAATGATCAAAATGGAGGGCTACAGAGGGAGCATATGGGAAATATTGAAACATATGGTGAGAGGAGGTGACAATAGACAATGTGGCCAATGTGGTGAAATAAAAACATGTGATAAATGTGCACAAAACATGTGGGTTTGGACCAAAAGTCAGAGAAAAAGTTGGAATTTGGAAAAATAAAGCCAAAAACTGAGTCCAGAGGTGCCAAAAACATGAAATTGACTCTAGTTTTGTGAAAAACGGCCAACCGAGGCACGATCCAGAGCCAAAAGCTTTGAGCCACGAAAATTAAAAAAAATAATAAAAATAAGATGGTCTCCTTTTTCTTTCAACGCCCAGACAAAAATAATAAAAAGAAAAATAAAATAAATAAGAAAATAAAAATAAAAGAATAATAAAATAAATAAAATTAAAAAAAAATAAAAATAAATTGGGGGGGGGGGAGGAATGGTCGGTGGTGGTGGGTGGGGGGGGGGGGGGCGTGGGTGTGGGGGGGGGGAGGGGGGCAATTTTTTTTTTTTCAACCGGAAAATCCTGGGGGCCCTTTTTTTTTAAATAACCCCAAAAAATATAGAAAATTGAAGAAAAAATCCAAAAAAATATCAAAATATTGCCAAAAATTTGCCAAAAACTTCTCATGAAATTTTCTACAGGGCTAGGCCCAATTTCCTTCATCAAACCACAGAGAGCCTCCTTTTATTCCTCCTATTTGGCAAGAAAATGACATTGGAAAAGGATAAAAAATGTTAAAAAAGTGCTAAAAATGCTAGAAAAAATTCCAAAATACCCAAAAGTTTTTTTCTTTTGCAGAGGTTATGAAATGCCTTCTAGGTTTGCTAAAAACTCAAGGAACAAGAATGAAAATGAGAAAGAAACCTACTAAAACTGAGCAAAATGAGATGAGAAAGCTATGTACAAGCTGGACAGATTTTGCAGTTCCAGCCATCACATTTGCTGGTGTTGGGGGTCCTGCTTGTGTCCAGTATGTCATTGCAGGCATTCCCCTTGATTGGCATTCATGGGCCTCATGGCCAACTTTCCTGCATAATTGGCAAGTCACACTTAATAGAGGACATTCACTTACTATGTGACCTTGCTTGCTGCACATGGAACACCAAAGTCCACTCTTGATGCCACCTCCTTTTAGTTCCTGCAACTCTTGTCGCAGCTGAGCCAATTCCTGTGCTTGGGCCTCCTCCTCCTTTTGGAGCTTTAGTGCTTCAATCTCCCTCCTCAACTGAGCAACGGCAGTCTCCTCCTCTTTGTAGGGCTTATTCCTTTTTAAGCCCTCCGGATCCTTCCTTAGCTGGATCACTAGATCCTCCATTTCTGTACCATATGTTGGTTGGGAAGAAGTTGCTTCATACTGGTGCCTTATCTGCTCCAAGCGTGTGGCTGTGTTGATGAACTCCTCTATGGAGGTTGCACGTAACACTAATTCCTTTATTTTGCATTGGGTGGCCACTGGTAGGGGCTTAGCTAACCATTTCTTAACAAAAAAATCGTGTGGTGGATCTGGCAATTTATCCATTAGTGATTTGGCCCGAGTCACAAACTCTAGGAACTTTTCTCCTGGACCCAATCTCAAATTTTCTAGTTCTTTTATGATAATCTCCGTAGTGTTGCCATGTTGGAACTGATTTTTAAATGCATCTTTCATCACATCCCAAGTGGTAAGATGGTTTTCAGCAAACTGGCTGAACCACTTATCTGCCAATCCCTCTAATGTGGCAGGGAAGAGAATAAAAAAGGCATCCTCCCTACCCATTAAGCCTCTAGTCTTACATAGTGCCAAAAACCTTCTAATGTGTTCATTCGGATCCTCTTGAGCTAGGCCTTTAGAAGAAGGATACTTTATATTTAATCTAGAGAGTAAAGTTTCCAAGTCTACTTGACCCACCATGCTCTTTACTGATGAGGTTGAAGATAGTGGACTGGAGGACCTTCTAACAACCTTCCTTCTTGTCTGCTTGCAGGTGACCCTCAATGTTTGGGATTGGGTTGCGGTCATGAGCAGCTCATAGCCCACTTAATATGAGACACTTGGTAAGAATATTTACCTTTTGTTTGATGAAGTAGCACTGTAGACACGTGACCTCTGCTATACTTTGCACTTGGTTTCTCCTAAGCTCAAATCTCCTTGGAAGTCCCACCGGGCATGCCAAATTTTGTTGGGGGATTCTTAGACAAGAAGGAGTTTGAGGGTTTGTAGGAGAAAAGGAAAAGGCCAGAAGAGGAGATACACCTTGGAAGCTTCTGCCGACTGATTACAGTAAGGTGCTCACTTTGATGTCCCAAGATTGTCTTCACAAGTGGCAGCCAACGACTCACTATTTTGTCCTGTAGTGACTTTAGACTAAAACCAAAAATTTTAATGGGGGGCCATACTTTCACCTGTGCGTATGCTGCCGCTTCACATACCTTCACATTTCCTTTTAAGTCTTCACTTTTGCACATAAGAGGGGGTTCACCTGAACCTTCCAAAACACTTTAAAACACACTTTGAACCTTAGGGAAATTAGAGAATATACCTCTGCAAACTGCAACCCACTTTCTCCAATTTACCCTTTGTGGACAATTAATTGTGCACTACCTATGCACTTTGACACCTGCACTTTAGCACTTTGACTTTGCACCTGTTGACTTTGACCTTGACCTTGTTGACTTTGACTTTTGACTTTGACCTTTTGACTTTGACTGTAGTTGACTTTGACCAACATGACTTTTATGGGCTCAACAACGCTGAAGAAAAACACTTGAAAAACTCTCAAAAACACCAAAATCTAGGCGACACTATCGCAGAGTGACAAGAACAGCATCTGGTATCACGCGGGTGGTATCATCGGTTTGGAGATAGATTTTGCATCTACAGGCTGATAGGAGTGACAAGGAGGACTCACGATACACATATTTGCAAAAAAATTTGAATTTGGGCTTAAAAATCTCCAAGTATCGTGTCCGGTTGAGTTTTGGTATTGCGATACCAAAATTCCCGAGTATCGCGATACTTGTCGAGGTATCGTATCGTGCATGCCCACTTGAGGTATCGCGATACCATTCTGATATCATATCGTCAAGTGTTGGTATCGCGATCGCGATTGCCCCAGTGGTATCGTATCCTTGACCGAGCAGTATCGTATCGTGCGTGATAGTGGTATCGTATCGCCACTTGCATAAGTATCGTATTGCGTGCAAAGTTGGTATCGTATCGCCAACTCGGTATCGTATCGCCTCTTGTTTTGGTATCGTATCATGCATGCCCACTTGAGGTATCACGATACCATTCTGATATCATATCGTCAAGTGTTGGTATCGTGATCACGATCGTCCCATTGGTATTGTATCGTTAATTGAGCGGTATCGTATCGTGCCTATTCTAGTATCGTATCGTGCAAAAAAGTGGTATCGTATCGTTTGACCCTTTGGTATCATATCGTCCATAGAACCAATAGCATATCGTGAGAGCTCTAGTATCCTATCGTGTAAATTTTTGGTATCGTATCGTCCCTTACCCTAGTATCGTATCATGAGCAATCTGGTATCATATCCTCCACTAACTTGGTATCATATCGTGGACTGCAGAGGTATCATATCGTGTGATTTCTCATATCCTATCGTGAGGTTGGTATCGTATCGTGGACTTGGTGGTACTGTCTAGGGAGTAGTATCGTATTGTCTAAGGTGGTATCGTCCATAGTGGTATCGCGTGGAAAATCTGGTATCATATTGCATGTCCTAAGGTACTCCCAGAGGGATCCTGTTTCCTTGTTTTACCCCTAGAACCCTGAACTGGCATAACTTTCTCATACGAAATCCGTTCGGAGTGATCTTTGGTTCGTTGGAAAGCTCGTGGGGAGTACTACCCAAACTTCCATTGGTTATGGTAAAATTAAGATGTGGATTATTAGATAGGGTATTTTGAAGTTGACCCTCAGGTTGGACTAGGAAAGAAGGGGTTCCACAAGATTTTGAGCAATTCAAAGGACAATTCTGGACTTGTAGACAAGGCTTATGAACCTAAGCTCAAGTTGATACTTAGGAGCCTAACATGTACTCTTATAGCGAGCAGAAGTACATCAACTACAACACCGAAAACTATCCAATGAATAGACCGCCATGACAATTTGTACCTCCCGAATGTAGACCATACGAGTACCCTCCGAGAGAAGAAGGCAGAGAAGTTCATAGGTATAACCCATGTCCTGGACCACAAGGAGCCACTAGACTGTATGAACATGGAGGATATAGCCAACCTCAACCTATACTAGGACAACAACCACCCCACTCACTAGCTCCGATACAAGGGCAGAACATCACAATACAAGTCATTTGTCTTGAGTGTGGCAAAGAACAGCTCTTGAGAGATTGCCCCGGACATCCCTCTAGTGCACCAAAGGTTACACCCGTTCATGTGGTAGGCCTAGTAGGGGATTCCAGTTCCAGTGGCGATTATGTGGCTCCTATACATGCAGTTACTAGGGCACAAGCCTTACAACAAGCTAAACCAGATGAGCAATTATATCCAAGTGAATTAGGAGAGCCTAGTAAGAGAAAAACAAGAACATGTAAGGATACTAGGGAGAAAGCCAATCGTAAGTGGACCAAAAAGTTATCCAAACTAGAAGAAATCTTAAAAGATGCAAAAAAACAAAAATAGAAGATATCGCCTCTCAAAATCTCTCGCATGCCGAAACTCCATCCACACCACCTCATCCCCAACCTCATCTTCACCCACCAACCATTGTAAATAGACCACAACCAGGGTCTGTTCTTGCAGATCCAACCCTCGAACACTTGGACATGATGTTTAAGGCATACCAAGCTCAACTTCAAGAAGGGCCAACACCTACAAACCTAGACAAGGGCTACCCTAGAGCAGATTTAGAGATTGAACGGAAAAAAATGTGCATAAAAATGGTGGAACTAGCTCAAGCTATGTTTGAGGCCAATCAATCATTCAATCAGACAAATGCTATTACATCGGGTTTGCACTTCAAGGGCTTACTAGATAGATTAGAGCAGTTGGTAAATAAACCACAAGTTTCTTTACCTCCACAGGCTCAACCAACTGTTGAAAGAGAAAGCTCATCACCAAAGAAAGTCTATGTTCCTGACTCCATAGATGAGGGAGAACCTCTTTCAATTCAACAACACACTCAAAAGTTCTTGTGGGAAATACAAGAAGAGAAATGGGCCAAGGAGAAGGATGTTTCCCCTCCTATTCTTGAAATTGATGATCATCATGATCAATTCCCACAAGACATTCCATCTATTTATGGAGACCAAGTAGAGCAACAAGAAAAAGAAAGTTTAGGATTTGAATCCAATTCTTTACAAGATTTTCCACAGTTCACAGGCCCATGGGAATCTGAATCTCTTCATATTAGAGCTCCCACAATATTGGTAAGAAATGAAGACTCAGTGGTTCCAAGAAACATTGACATCGTGAAGAACACTAAGGTTCAATGTCATCTCACTATGGAAGAGCTGCCCAAAGCAAAACCTAAGCTATGGAATCATGTGAAGGATCAGGTTCTAGAACTTGATTCCAATATGCCCAAAGCAGGCTCTAAGCAGGAAGTTCCAGAGATACCTCTAGACAAAATAGGGGACATAAGTGAAGGTGAGGAAGGCAATACTTATCTTCCGATCACCTACCAAGGTTACATAACCAAAGCAATCATAGATTCTGGTGCTGGTGTTGCTATTGCGATCACTTCCCTGCAGAAGGAATGGGGTAAACCAGCATTAAGAACAACTAGAATGAAGCTTCACATGGCTGATGGCCATGTGGACAAACCTCTAGGATTGCCAGAAGGGATAACTCTAACCACGTGTGGTGTAGAGTTTGAGCACACCTTTGCTATATGTGACTTTGGTAAAGCTAATACCTACGAAATGATCCTAGGAAGACCCTTCCTACGACAACTGCAAGTGGTACAAGATTGGGGAACCAACTCCTTATACTTGCAATGCTTAGGGGTCACAACCAAGGTCAATTTGAAGGATTACACCTTCAGAGATGTACCACCCTTACAGTGGAATTCTATCCACAAGGAGCAAGAAGATTCAATCTTTGGGCATTCTAAAAGTTCATCTAAGACATCCTGGATGCATGAAGATACTCATTTTTGGATGTGCAAGGTCGCAAAGGAAGAGGAGAAACGCCTAAAAGCAAGAGAAAAAGGAACTTCTCAAGGAGATAGACCAATTAGAGACCCAGCCTATACACCGATGATCTTTCTAGATGAGGAATTTGAGCCTCATGGTTGGGTAGAAGTCTTAGCCACTATGAACATTGTTGTCAATGAAGAACAATGGACACCTCATTGTGATGAGGAGGGTTATGATATTTTAGTGTTCATGTGTCAGCCCTTGCTAGAAGAATGTGACCCTAGTGAGTTCATAGAAAAAGAAGAGAACGATGATGATCTAGAGTCCATTGTGATGGATAGTTGCTTTATTTCAGAGGAGCACTATCTAAAAGACATAGGAGTATTTACCCAAAAGGAAGAAGAACCTCTCACAAGCATTAAAATTGTCAATTCAAAGGATGGAAGTGAAGGAGGTCAAAAGAAAAAGAAATGGTAAGGAGTGAAACAAGAAGAGAAGGAGTCATTGTTCGAAGTACCAGAAAATTTCAAGAAATATGAAGTTGAGGACCGAAAAATTTTGGTACGAATGCCTAAGAGAGAGGCCACAATAGGAGAAGCATATGATAACAAAGAAAAGACCAAAAAAGTTGTAGTCGCCATTGAAGAAAACGAAGAGAGATGTACATACATAGGAGATGACCTAAGTAAAGACGAGGAAGCAGAGTTGGTAGCTTTATTAAGGGAATACAGGGACGTGTTTGCATGGCACTATAAAGACTTGAAGGGAGTAGATCCAAAGGTTTGTTCTCATATGATCCCCATGATAGTAGATGCCAAGCCCACCAAACAGAAGCCCTACACATATAATGACACCTATGTAGCCAAAATAAAAGAGGAAATCGACAGATTGATTGAAGTCGGATTCATCTATGAGATTGAGCATACCGAATGGGTGTCCCCCGTTGTAGTGGTGCCCAAGAAGAATGGAAAGTTGTGTGTATGTATTAACCTTAAAAAAGTTAATGTAGCCACAATAAGAGATAGTTATCCGCTTCCAATCACTGATCATTTATTGGAGCGTGTTGCAGGCAAGGAAGTTTATAGCTTCCTTGATGGATTTTCGGGTTACAACCAAGTAGCCATTGCCATAGAAGATCAACATAAAACAGCCTTTGCCACAGAGTGGGGAGTCTTCGCATTTCGTGTGATGCCATTTGGACTCACCAATGCACCTGCAACATTCCAAAGGCTCATTTGTCATGTCTTCAAAGAGTTCTTGTGAAAGATCTTAGAAGTATATGTGGATGATTTATGTGCTCATTCCCAAGAAAGAAGATGTCACATTCCTAAACTCAGACAGATTTTCAACAAGTGTAGAGACTACGGAGTGTGTCTGAACCCAGAAAAGTGTGTGTTCATGGTATGTCAAGGTAAAATCTTAGGTCATATTGTTTCGAAGAATGGAATATCAACAGATGATGACAAAGCAAGAGCCATAGCTAAGTTACCGAGGCCAAGGAATGTTAAAGAGGTATAAGCCTTTATGGGCCATTGTGGATATTACCGTAGGTTTATCCACATGTATGCAATCATAGCAAAACCTCTTTATGCCTTGCTAACAAAATTTGAGTGGAACGACGAATGCGAGAAGTCCTTCACTGAGCTAAAGAGACGTTTGTGCACAGCGCCAATACTGACCACTCCTGATTGGAATAAGCCATTCCATGTACATGTGGATACATCGAATTATGCAATAGGATGTGTGTTGTCACAACCCACAGGTGAAGGCAATCTAGATTTTCCTATAGCATATGCGAGCAGACAACTAAATGCTGCAGAACGAAATTATACAACAACTGAGAGAGAAGGCTTAGGCATGGTATATGCCGTAAAAAAGTTTAGACACTATCTATTGGCCAACAAGTTTAAGTTTTTCACTGATCATCAAGCTTTATTATACTTGTTCAATAAACCTTGCAATACTAGACGCTTAGTAAGATGGTTCCTCTTACTAATGGAATATGACTTTGAAGTGGTTGTTAGGCAAGGTAAGACCCACCTTAGAGCGGATCACCTTTCTCGCATCACTTCAGAAGAGCCACCGCAAGAAGTGTCTGATGAATTGCCCGACGCTTATCTGTTCAATCTAGAAGTTGTACCTAAATGGGAAAATAAGTTGGTACCAGTCCTAACCTTTGGACCCGCAAATAAGAAGGTGAAGATGAACAAGGATGAAATTGTGCAGTCACAAAGCTATCAAATATTGGCAGGAAGCATGTATAAACAAGATACGGAAGGTGTTCTAGCTTGTTGTGTCGAGGACGATGAACACAGTAGTTGGTTGCAACAAGCCCATGAAGGATTTCTAGGGAATCACTATTCTAAACAACGAACATTGCAAAATCTAAAACGTTTAGGAGTGTATTGGCCTAGTATAGGCAAAGAAATTCATGAGTGGATCAAGAATTGTCTAGTGTGCCAACAGAGACCCCCGGAGGATCATGTGACTCTTTATCACATATCATTAATTCCAGATTGGAGTGCTCCATTGGTAGAATTTATGAGATTAGGAACATTACCTAGCGAGGCTAGTCTCGCAAGAAGACGAAGCATGGAGCATGAGGCTAAAGACTATGCCTTAGTAGGTGATAACCTATACCGAAGAGGCAAGGATGGATACTTAAGACTGTGCGATCACGAATCAGATTATTTGAAAGTCTTAGAAACTGCCCATAACAATGTTGCAGGCGGACATTTTGGTCCTGACAGAGTAATTGAGACTATTTTATTCTCAGGACTTTGGTGGCCCACTCTTCATATGGATGCACATACCTATGTGAATAAATGTGACACGTGCCAACGTGCCCAGTACCCAATTAGAAAAGAGGAGATGCCTTTGAGGCCAATGATGGGGGGACGTGCATTCTCGAAGTGGGGCATAGACTTTGTAGGTCCTATCAACCCCCCAGCTAGAAACTCCCATGCAGAGTACATTATTGTAGCCACAAATTATCTCACAAAGTGGGTAGAAGTAAAAGCTACGACAAAGAATGATGCTCGAACAACAGCTAAGTTCTTATTTGAGAATGTGTTCATGAGATATGGACTACCAATAGAGTTAGTAAGTGATAGAGGCACACACTTCTTGAATGGTCATTGAACATCTTCTGCAAAAATTCTTAGTGATACATAAGAAGTTTGTCCCCTATCATCCCCAGGCTAACAGAGAAGCTCAGAGCACAAACAAGATCCTATGTAATGTATTGACAAAACCCGTAAATAACAAACGCTCTGATTGGGACAAACAACTCCATCATGTTGTTTGGGCATACTGAGTTGCCTATAAAACGGTACTCAATGCCACCCCATTTCAAATGGTCTTCTGACAAAATGTTATGCTACCATTGGATTTCCTAATCCCAACTTTAAAAGTAGCACAAGAGCATGAGTGGAATGGACATGAGTTATCCTCTAGGATCTTTGATCTCGAACGCTTAGGTGAGACAAGGCTACGAGCGGAGGCAGGCATCTATGCTGCAAAGAAAAGACAAAAGGCATACTTTGATGCACATATAAAAGATAAAGGCTTGAAAGAGGGAGACCTAGTGTTGGTTTACACACTAAAACAACATGCCCGTAAATTGGAAAAAATAGGATATGGACCCATGATCGTCAATAGAACTTCCACTAGTGGTGTAGTTCAATTGGCCACACTAGAAGGTGATATCTTGCCCAACTATATCAGTGGTTGTTGAGTCAAGCTATATCAAGAACCTCTTACAAAGGATATTCTACAGAGACTCAACACTGCTAAGAAGCGAAAAGAAGAAGAGTTAAGGGTTAGAGAAGAAGCACAGGCAGAGGCTAGAGAATGCATTAGGAGAAATAAGTTAAGACGCCTAGGCCTAGATATCAATCTTGAGGCCCCAAGATACCACATGGCCATGTGTTAAACATCAACTGAAATTGCTTCTCAAATAATTGATCGACATCCCTTTGTGAACATCGCAGTACAACAAGGGAAGAATGCAAGGACTGTGAGAGCATTGATTGACTCAGGTGTAGCAATTAGTGCAGTTAGACTTTTATACTGCCAAGACTTGCAATTGAACATAAAGCCTATAGAAGCCTATCTCATAGGTTTGGGAGGTGTGGAAACCCCTTGTTTGGGAGAGGTGGAACTTCCCTTCTACCTTCAAGATGTTCCAATGAAAGTCAAAATGCTAGTATGTCATGATGAAGACATTATAGAGCCACTTGTCTTGGGTCAAGATTGGATTTATGACCATGCAGTCAACTTGAACCTACGACATCAAATCCTTCAAGTTGGGGCACCTGAACAATGTATCACATTAGAATTAGAGAATTGCATGTGCACAAAGCCAAGTAGAACACATTCTCCTAGTTCTTCTGAAACTAATCTTCGTAAAGAAAATGTCATGTGTGTCAAAAACCCTACGAAGCACAAGGACTCAATCATGGAAGCAAACGCTCAAAGGCTAGCAAACCCCTCTTCTTCTTCACATACTAATGCAAGTGTAACTCGACCAAAGAGGCAAGCAAAAATGACAACTACTATATCAAGTAGACAGACGGAATTCAAGAAGAAAGAAGCTCAAGGCATGAAACAGATTTGGGTACAAAAAGGAGAACAACCACCAGCCTTGCCACAACCCTTCCCAGTCACGCAAGTCAACCATGCTAAAAGAAGCACCAAGAAATGAGGACCAGCTCAATCCCACAGTCTCCGATAAATTTGGGTACCAAAGCAATCGAGGGAGGCTGGCCATAATAACGTACAAATTTGGGTACCAAAGAATATAGTTGCAGCTCAACAAGGGCGATTACAAATGTGGGTACCCAAGACACTCTTACATGCACAAACACCACAAATCTCCCTCACAAGCAAAGTTTCCACAAAGATGCCAAGGAGAAGCAAGGGTCAACACCAAGCACAAAGAACCAAAGCAGATAAACCCACCTCTTCTATAAACATAAAAAGGCAACCAAAAAGGGTATGGGTGTGGAAGTCCAAAGTACCACTAGCTTCCAGAGAGCCAAAGAGCCAACAACGCTGGATACCAAAATTCAGAAACCACCCAAAGATACAGAGGACAGAGCTTATGTCTATAGGGTCAAATACTATCCTGAAATGGATCCCTATAAGAAGGATTACATCATTTCAAGATCCACTAGCGATCTCGAACAACGACTGCCTCAACATCCACCAACCACATTGAAAACCTCCACGTGCAACAACCATGTGCCTTTGGCATAACCTTGTCTTTTGCACCATTCAGGTCATGCATTTCCAAAGTATGCATTAATATAGGGCCACATTACACGGTTGTGCATAGACACAATTGAGGATCCCAGGCACATGTGACACATCTGACATATGTAAAATATTTTATTGATGCTAACACCTTTTTTCTTGTTTTACTCCATTGTTTCAAAAAAAGAAAAACCAGAACAGGATTGTGCACTTGAAGAATCTCTAATGCGAACCATCAACAATGGAAGACAAGCTGATGGTCAATCACCATGATAGAAGTACAACACGAAGAGTTGAAGATCGATGGAACTCTCACCATGGTAAGAATTGTATACTTCAACAACAACGTAACCATGATCGATTAGGAAACCTCTTTGTCGGCATACACTTGAGCACTTAGCTCAAGGCCCCATTTCTTGCACCATACTACTTCCAATGCATTTCCCAAGTATGCATGCATAGGGCTACATTACAAGGCCATGCACAAGGCACATTCTTCTTCCAACCCATGCACTAATGCACTTCACCATCAATCATTATGGGTCATGAGTACTTGGCCTCATATTATGAAACTCATGTTTCGAAGATTCAAGGACATCTAGGGTACCACATCAGTACCCAGGATGCAATTCACAGTAGATAGTTGCTCAAGATCAACACCAGCAACCTCTTTTGAGCAACTAACAATCGTTGAAAGCGAAGAAGTATACCCTCTAGCTCAAATCCAAGGAAGAAGTACATACTTGGGCACAACTCTGGAATAGGCTAGTAGTCGAACACTGAAAGAACCCGACAACGGACCAGGATACATTGGGAAGATGGACCGATCCTATTGACACATGAAAGACGCTACCTCTCAACGTACTACATGGAACAACCACTACAACAAGGGTCTGTCAGGAATGACAGACTCAAGAGGGGGGGAAGTGTTGAAGTTCAAGGTCAAGGACAAAGCATGGAAGCACATCAAGGAAGTGGATGCACAAGAAGAAGGAGCATGTAAGGAGCTCCAAGAAGCACATGTCAAATTTTCAAAAGAAATCCCTATAAATATAGTGATTTTTATCACTAAAAAACATTGTAAATACCATTTTCCATTTTTACAACTCCATTTTGTTCAAGCCGAGGAGTCTTCAAGCTTTCAAAGTATGAGAAGTAACATCCTACCAGTTTTCATAATTTTTAGATTACGTTTGGGTCCCCAAATAAGCCTTGGAACCTAATTTTTAACTAGGCCGAACACTAGGTCTGGACAGGGCCAAAACCACTCAGAAAACTATAAAAAGGGCTGGAGAGCTCATTTTTGGGGTTAGCTTGTTGTAGATTTCAGCTTTGTAAGAGAGCTCTTTTGTAATCAAAGTCCTTCCATTGTTCTAGTCTTTGCCCTTACCTTGTGCGTGTGTGTGTGCATGTTTGTATGCTTTCACTCATGCACTTGTGCACTTCACTTGCTCTTGGTCTTCATACCAGTCCTCATGTCTCCACGGATTGACATTTATGAGGTGAAGCTCCTCACGTTGGTACTTGCCATTGTGCTAGAGTGACAAGCAAACTTTTTCATTGAAGATAACATGATATCCTTTCTCTACCATTTGTCCTACTAAAATCAAATTTTTTGCAATATTAGGAACATGAACAACATCATTCAATACCTTTTTGTCTCCAAGCTTGATATCTCCAACATGCTCAATTGCATGTTGAGTTTCATCATCGGTGTCCACACATCCTTTTCAACTTGGAGCTTGTAGCTTTGTGAATAAATCTCCTTCGCATATCATATGGTTGTGGAAACCAGAATCTATAAACCATTTTTTATCATCACTTCTCAAGTTGTTGTACTCATGCTTCATGGCAAGCATGGTTTGCTTGTCTCCTTCACTTGATGTAGTCACATAGTTATTTTGGCTCCTTTGGTTGCCTCAATTCAACCTTCCATTCTTTTGCCAACAATCATTTGCATAATGTCCTAGTTTACCACAATGATAACATATAGTTTATGAGGATTGTATGAACCTCGACCTCTTCCTCTATTTCTTCCTTGACCTCTTCCATGTGTGTTGTCATTTGAGTTGTCCTTGTTGTCCTCCGAGTTGTGTTTGCTGGAATTTCTATTGTTGTAACTTCTTCATCTTCCTCTCGAGCCTCCTCTTGAGTTCCTTCCTCTACCTCGACCTGCATATAACATTTGACTATGGTTGTCATTACCTTTGTTGCCTTCTCCTTGTTGAGCAACCTCTTCAACCACAAGATTTGGTATAATCTCATCGAATGTTGGTACAGGGTCTCTATAAAGAATGTTTGTGATGAGGGGCTTCCACTTCTCTTCACTCCTCAAACCATTGAGGGCTATTTGGATGATGTTTTTCTCTTCTATGTTGCATCAAAATGATGCTAGCTAATCTTGAATTTCCTTGATCTTCAATGCATATTCACTAATGCTTTGGTTTGAGATTTTCTTCATGTTGTTGAGTTCGTTCTTGAGTTGCATCCTCCGAGACCTTGTGAGGTAGCATACACCTTCTCCAATGCTTCCCAAACTTCCTTGGCTATCTCTAAGCTTTGCACATGACCAATCATAGTCACTTAGAAAGAACTTGTGAGATGAGGAACATCACCCTTCGGTTCCTCTCCTCCCAATCAGCAAATTGTCTCCTTTGTGTTGGAGTAATGTTGGGATCTTGAAGGTCCACTAGTTGTGGATCATCCCCAGTAACTAAACTCCATAAACCTTTACCTTTAGGGTAATTTGTCATTTTATACCTCCAAGACTAAAAATTCTCTTTTTCTAACTTCTCAACTTGTTGTCCTAAATCAACCATTGAAAACTTCCAAGATTGAAGTTTACCTCAAATATGTTGTGGTGCTCTTTCTTGACTTTACGAAGCTCCCCCTTGATTTGTGGCTTCTCTTTTGCTTCACTTTAGTTCCAATGCTTTTCTGCTTCAACCTCCAATGCTCTAATAGCAAATGTTTCGAGAATTCCTCTCCTATTCGTAGTGGAAAGTATAGAAGACCTTCTTAGGATCAAGACTTTTACCAACAACTGAACCTTCAAATGAAAACTGGTATCAACTAAAAAATGCAATGAACTTGGAACTTTGGTCACTCAGACTAGACAATCATAGATTTCAAATGAGCTATCAAACACTCAATTGGAGTAGTTTTGGTTTGGCAACTCTTTGCCTCAATACAGGTTGCATGTCCACTCAGCTAGGCTAAAAATTGGACTTCACTAAAAACTGAATGACTCACATAGCATATAGAACTGATAAAACTATTCTAGATAGAGGACTGGAAATATCTTAGAGTCTAGTTTATGTGTGTGAAACAGTTCTGGAAAATTCTAAGTGAGTAAAGAGAAATTTGCTCTGCAAGAAAATTGGTCTGTGCATACAAGTTTGTGAAAAAGTCAACTAGGTCCTGTTGGGTTTCACCTACTTCTAGCTGTACTTTGGAGATCAATAAACTCCAACATTGGTATCAGAGCAAGTACTTGGAGGCTTGGAGAAGGTTATCATATCTTGACAAAGAATTTGAAGCTATCAAAGAAGTAGTTCATCATCAACACTACACAAAGGTAGAAGAAGATTGCAAGGAGGCATCGCAAGCAACATCCAAGCAAAGAAAGGTGCACATACCTCATTTACAAGGTAAATATTATATTTCTTCTCATCACACACATTGGAAAGGAGGCTTAAAGGAGGAAGCTTAGCATTTGTATTATGGGAGACCAACATGCACAAATAGAGAAGCTTGATAAGACCAATTATCAGGCATGGAAGTTTAGAATCACAGCATACTTGCAAGGTAGAGGCTTGTATGGTTTGATTGACGGCACATATATCAAACCCACATTACCAGAGGACCCAAATCAGCAACAATTGAGGGAGTTTAGACTTTGGAATGAGAGAGACAAAAGGGTTATATTCATTTTATCACAAAATATTCAAGATTCAATGGTAGGACACATACAAGATCTAGACACAAGTAGAGATTTTTGGCTTGCATTGGAAAGGTTGTATGCTACAGGTACAAGAGCAAGGAAGATTCAACTCAAAAATGAGTTGAGTAATATAAAGAAAGATACAAGGACATCGGTCAATGTTACATATTGAAAGTTAAAGAGATTGCAGATCAACTAAGATCAATTCAAGCTCATGTGGAGGACGACGACTTGGTTGCACATACTCTCAACGGACTCAAAGATGATGAGAGATGGAAACCCTTCATTACTTGAGTTTATGTCAGAGGAGAATTACCAGATTTTGATCAACTTATTGCCCTCATGGTCACGGAGGAGATGAATCTAAATGGTTCTACTTCAAATAAAAAAGGATCTCAAGGACAAGCTCTTTATGTAGGATCATCAAGAGGTGGAAACAGAGGTGGAAGAGGTTCAAATAGAGGTCGAGGAAGAAGGAGCGATGATCAAAGGACTTCAAGTGGCTTCTTCAACACAAGAGGAAGAGGAAGATCAAGCGCTAGAGGTACGAGAGGCTACTACAACTACAACCAAAGACAAAGGAGTGAAGATAACAAGAATTGCTATATATGTGGAAGGTATGGACATTATGCCAAAGATTGCTATCAAAATGAAAATAATCAAGGTGGTAATCAAAGAGGAGGCTATTCAAGAAGAGGTAAACAACAAGGAAATTATGCAGTTGAAGGTAAAAGTGATGATTATGATTCTCTTCTTATGATGAATGTAGAAACTAAGATGAATTGCAATAGCGATATATGGTATGTAGATAGTGGTTGTTCTAATCACATGTCTCATGATGCTTCATGGTTTTCTAATATGCATAATCCTTCATGTAAAGGCCATGTTGAAACAGGAGATGATACAACACATAAGATTATGCAGGTTGGAGATGTTGTTATGCAAGATAAGAGCAAGACAAATTGCTTGAAGGATGTACTTTATGTGCCAACGATCACTAAGAATTTGATGTCGATTGGTCAAATGGTAGAAAAAGGTCTACAAGTGAGATTTAATCATGCAGGTTGCTTCATTGAGGATCCAAAGCAAAGGAGGTTAATTGCTAGAGGTCAAAAACAAGGTAGATTATTTACATTCAAGGTAAACCCAAATCATACAAACTATTTCTCTTATGGTATGCATCGAATAGCAGAGCTTGATCTATGGCACAAAAGGATTGGACACATGAATGTACACAGGTTAAAGGAGCTATCAAAGAAGAGGATTGTTGAAGGATTACCTGATCTTACTAAGCAACATATGGTGCATCTTTGTGAAGCATGTCAAATGGGTAAGCAGAGTAGACAACCTTTCAAGCATTCAAGCTATGTAAGTGATGGTTTGCTAGATCTCATACACACAGATGTGTGGGGACCTACTAAAGAGGCATCCTTGGTTGGTAATAAGTACTATGTATCATTCATTGATGATCATAGTAGAATGACATTTGTGTATTTCATTAAACATAAGAGTGAGGTTTTTGATTGTTTCAAGAAGTTCAAATCATATGTCGAAAAGCAAACAAGAAGGTATATTAAGAAGCTAAGATCTGATGGAGGGGGAGAGTATTTCTCTCAAGCTTTTACTAATTTTTTGTATGTTGAAGGTATCAAAAGAGAAGTTACATGCAGGTATACTCCACAACAAAATGGAGTCGCAGAAAGAAGAAACAGAATCATAGCAGAAGCATCTAGAAGCATGCTTAATGATATGTGTTTGCCTAATTATTTTTGGGCTGAAGCTGTTAGCACAAGTGTTTACATTATGAATAGAGTTCCGACTGCTGGAGTTCATCATTTGACACCATATGAAGTATGGCATGGAAGGAAACCAATTGTAAGTCATTTGAAAGTATTTGGTTGTGTATGTTATGTACATGTACCTAGTGAGGTGAGATCTAAACTTGATGTGAAATCAGAAAAATGTATATTTATTGGTTATGCAAATACTCAAAGAGGATATAGATGCTATAGTCCTCATACCAATAAGGTTGTTGTGTCAAGAGATGTAAAATTTGATGAATTACTTTCATGGTTTGCACATAAGAATTGTTTGCAGGTCATGGATGAAAATGAAGAAGGTGTGGTTGAAGGAGATGAATGCATAGTTCAGCCATCAGGAAGTTTAAATGATGAAAGGAGTGGTTTAGATGAAGAAAGAGGATCACCTGTCAATGGAAGATTAAGGCAAGAGTCACCTCCAAGTGTTAAAAGTAAAGGTAAACTCAAACTTGTTGAAGTTAATGATGAAGGAGAGGAAATTAGTGATGTATGTGAGTATGGAGAATCATCAAAGGTTCCTAATAAGAAAGGAAGAGCATCTACATTGGAGGTAAGAAGAACTTCAAGAGTGAGTAAGCAACCTCAAAGGTATACTTATGAATCTTTCATGAATACTCATTATGCTTTTATGACAAAAGTTGAGCAGGAAAATGAACCCACGTGTTATGATGAGGCCAAAGGAGATGAAAAGTGGGAGAAAGCAATGAGAGAAGAAATGGAAGCACTACAAGATAACAAGACTTGGAATTTAGTTCCAAGTACACCAAAACAAAAGGTAATTGGTTGCAAGTGGGTTTTTAAGATTAAAAGAAATAGTGATGGTAGTGTGTCTAGATATAAGGCTAGACTTGTAGCAAAAGGATATAATCAAACTCAAGGTGTGGACTATGAGGAAACATTTAGTCCAGTAGCAAACATGGCAACGGTGAGAACTTTGTTGGCTTTAGCTGCAAGTAAAAAGGTGGAATATATATCAACTCGATATAAAGAATGCCTTTCTTAATGGTGAGTTAAATGAAGAAGTGTATATGTCACAACCAGATGGTTATGTGGATGCAAAATGTCCTAATCATGTATGCAGGTTAAAGAAGGCATTGTATGGTCTTAAGCAGGCACCAAGGGCATGGAATGCAAGGTTGGTAAAGTATCTTATGCTGCAAGGATACACAGCGAGTCATACTGATCCTTCACTTTATGTAAAACATGTAGATGGCATGTGTGTCTATGTATGCATTTATGTGGATGACTTGTTGATTACAGGGAATGATGCAAAAGCAATTGATGAGATAAAAGGTAATTTGGGAAAGGAATTTAAAATTTCAGATCTTGGTTTGCTTAGATACTTTCTTGGGATTGAAATTGCGTATAGCGATGAAGGTATGTGGTTGATACAGAGAAAGTATATATGTGATATGCTGAAAAGGTTTGGTATGCAGGAATGTAAATTTGTTTCTACTCCAATGGAATGTAATGTAAAGCTGAGTGCAAAGGAAGGTGATGAGTTGCATGATATCAATGTATATAGATCCATGGTAGGATCTTTGATTTATGCAACAAAAACTAGACCTGATATATGCTATGCAGTGGGAGTATTGTCACAGTTTATGCATGAACCTAGAGTACCTCATATGCATGCAGCGAAAAGAGTGCTTAGGTATTTGAAAGGTACCATGAACGAAGGATTATTTTATAGTCATGATGTTGATCTAACTCTTAAAGTCTTTAGTGATGCAGATTGGGCTGGAAGCAAAGATGATAGAAGATCCACAAGTGGGTATGTGGTAATCGCAGGAAACAAGACATTAACATGGAGTTCAAAGAAACAGCCTACAGTTGCTTTATCTCCTACAGAGGCTGAGTATAGAGGTTTAGCATTGGCTACTACTGAGGTTATGTGGTTTAAAAAGTTGTTTCATGACTTGAATGTGCAGGTTGATGTACCACTGATATATGGGGATAACTTGAGCAGCATTCATATGACCTCAAATCCTATTTTTCATGCTAGAACAAAGCATATAGAGGTTCACTATCATTATGTTCGAGAGAAGGAAATGAACAATGAAGTGCAGGTTTCTTTTGTTGGAACAAAGGATCAAGTTGCAGATATCTTCACCAAATCCTTGGATGGACCAAAGCTTCAAAGATTCAACTATATTCTTGGCATGAAGGAAATACCCTTTGAAACTTGAGGGGGAGAATGTTGCGAACATTTGTTTTATGTAGGGTACAAGTTTCAAATTATGTAAATACCTTTGGGAAGTCTTCAAATACTTCAAGAAGGCTCATATTATTCATAAAATGTAGCAAAAATACCACGTGAGTTCTAGAACATGGTGAGTCAAATTAGTGAGTCACAAGGGAGCTTCAGTGGTGTCCTAGTGGAAGGTCGATGTGGCTAGTTCTCAAAGTCCATCAATACTTTGCTTATTTGAGCACTTGAGTCATGTAATACCTCCATCCAAGTGTCTACCATGAATTTAGATGTATTAGGAAGGTTTTAGATTATTTTCCCATGCTATAAAAAGAGGAGAAAAGTCGTGATCTTGTGGGATGTCCAATAGAGTCATATGTGTATCTATACACTGCTGTAGTTTTGTATACAGAGATTGTAGAGCTTGTATCTCCCTCATTATATATCCAAATTACATGTTTGATAGCTCATTGAAAAGCTCTTACTCTCTACTTTCGTTCTGTAAATTTGCATAATCATTGGATTTGTGAGCTGAGAGCAATACTCTGCAAGTAGTGTGTGTTCTCTGTTTTTTATCCCTGCTGAAGGTCTCCATTAAACCTCAAACTTTCAGAGGTCATATCTCCCTGTGTATGTATCCAAATCATGTGTTCTTTGGCTTGTTAGAAAGCGCTTTAAGTCTACTTGTATTCTGAAAAGCTTCAAAGTCATTGGAGTTGTGAATTAAGAGCAGTAGTCTCTGCAAGTGATGTATGTCCTCAGGTTCATCTCTGTTTCAAGGTCTCCATTAAAGCTGCATATTGCAGAGGTCATAGCTCATTGTGTATTTATCCATTTGAGGTGTTCTATATCTTTTTGGAAAGCTCTTAGAGTCTAGTTTATGTGTGTGAAACAGTTTTGAAAAATTCTAAGTGAGTAAAGAGAAATTTGCTCTGCAAGAAAATTGGTATGTGCATATAAGTTTGTGAAAAAGTCAACTAGGTCCTGTTGGGTTTCACCTACTTCTAGTTGTACTTTGGAGATCAATAAACTCCAACAGTGAAGAGAATGAAATGACTTACACCAAATGAACTACCTATAAGGGGACTTCCATGCCTTCTTCCTCTATTCTTGAGTGTGCTCCCTTGCCTCTTTTATAGCCAAGTGTCCAAAAACTCTCATGATGATTTTGAGAGATCTTCTCCATAACTCTTCCACTACTTTGGACAGCCACTCCTATTCTAGTTCAATTTTTGGGTTTGATTCTCTTTTGGCCTCCACTACTTGCTAAAGTAAATGCTTCTATTTTTCATTTTTTTATTTTACTTTTATTAGAAGAAAAATCCTTTTCGCAAAAATATATACGACCTTGCTTCTTTATTTTTTAACATATCTAACATGTGGATGGGCTTAGCTATATGGGGACGTGCATGAATTTTGCATGATTTAATGTCATCCAATACTTACACTCAGGTATGCTTTATCATTCTTTATTTTTTCTCCCATAGTTACTTTGGCCATATTCGCCTTTAGTGGGAGATTGTTACCATTAGTGTCCATGAGAAAGGCCAAATGGCTACTGGAGACTTCTTTGTATATGTTCTTTGATAAAACATATAGTGGCTTGGTCAACCACATATTGTATTTTCGACCGCATTTGTGAGACCTAAGAAGTCTATCTTCATGCTCTCTGTGTACTATGTCTTCTGTGTATTATGCAGCATCTATGCAAAGTACTGTGTGCAGCCTCAACAACTCGTTTTTCTACTCCGAGCATATCATCGTGGATGTCTCGAGAAGGAGAGCACACTGTGGTGCATCTTCATCGAAATACTTTAGGGACCGCATATGTCACTATGAACAAGCTGCAAATGTCTTATAGTGTGTGTTTGACTATCTTTTGGAAAAGAAGCACAATGCATTTCTCTAAGAATGCAACATTCACATGCATGTTCTTCAATGGACTCAAATATTGGCAAACCAATAACCATGTCCTTCTTTTGCAACTAAGGAAAGTTGTTGAAGTTGAAGGTACCAAAATGAGCATGCCAAAAATCCATTTCAACCATGAAGGAAGTATGATCAACCAAGGCATTTCAGGTTCTTCTTGATATTGGGTAAATATGATGCATTTTTCAAGAGAACCACAACTCCATTTGCAGTCGTAAGCTCAAGCTCTCCTACTCCAATAATAGGATAAGAGGCATTGTTTGCACACACCACATGTCCTCCTTTGGGTCATCTTTCAAAGATGCAAAAAATATTTTGCATGAAGTTATGTGCTTTGAAGTACCACTACCAAAAAACCAATCCAAATCAGCTTCACTCACAACCATACATTTAGAATGCAATGATACATCACAATGGCATGTAACAAAACATGCCCAAAAATCTTTATCCATGTTCGATTCATCATTCTTTGCATATGAATAATTTTTAGCAAAGACATTTTGGATTCCTTCTTCTTTTCATTGTAGTTAGTAAGCTTTCTACACTCATCAATAGTATGACTAGCCTTCCAAAAATATTTGCATCTCTTCTTCTACAAATAAAGATCATTAGAGGAATGAGTGGAAGAGGAAGGTTGAGGCTTTGGTTTTGATAAATCTGAAGCTGAACCACACTTTCTTTTTCCTTTTTGTGAGATATCAAGTGCTTGTGTTCCCTTAGTAAAACCACTCCTATTCACTCTAGATTCCTCTTCTTGCAAAAGAATAAACACAAACTCATCAAATGCATACATATTTAGATTCCCTTTTGTGTCCAAACAGAGTGCACTCGCAAAACTTTGAAAAGATTCTAGTAATCCTCTCAACAATGTACAGATGAGTGATGCATCTGGAATAATCTCATCTATGTTTGCCAATTGCTCTTTCAAGTCCTTGATGCCGAACAAGTCATCGTTGCCCCCATTTCACCAAATAACAAGAATGTAACAAGATCTTAATTCAATGAAAGCTGAAATGAATGTTGAAATTTCAACTCACAATCCATCACTCTAATGGAAATTTTGATTGGATGAATGGATTCAAAATGGGGTTAAAACTCTAGTGAAACTGCTCAAAATGTTTCCACCTGCTGAAAATCAATGTACTATGCTTCAAAGTGGATTTGCCCTATTGAAAGTGCACGTGTGTTGCAAAACAACAAAACAAAACTTCAGGCATTGAATGTACTATGATACCATTGTTGGATGTGTGTGTGTGCGTGTGCGCACGTAGAAGTGCAAGAGACATGCAAGGAGCATAAATGCAACAAGAAACATGGAGAAGACAGATGGTTGTATTAGCTCTCTATTAGCGGCCGCCAGATTGGAAATGTATAACTGAATCTTGTTCGCACGAGCGAAAAGTTGTTACAGACAGTTTGTAAAAGTTATATAAATCAAGAAAAGATGCGCTAGTGACGGTTCCGTGGTGGATCACCAGACTGTCTGTCTGGGTGACTAAGCAGGGCGTTACTGTAGTGTTGTTTGCATAATTTCAAGTATTCTGAGTTTTATGTTCGTCTCTTGTCTTGTCTGCCGTCGACATCTGTTCTGTTTGTTAACTTCATAGACGTTCAAGAGATCACCAGACTGTCTCTCTAGGTGATTTGTCTGTAGCGTTACTATGTGTCGAGTTGATTAATTCAGAGTATCTTGTCGACTTTTTGAGTATTCTGTGTGTATCTGTGTTTCGCCTTGTCTGTTGTCTGTTGGTATCCATTGCGATTGTGAGTCCCAGCTAGTTCGCGTATCGGGTTGTTTCTTTTCTTGAAATGTTCTGCAAATATGTGGCGAAGTCTGTGCAGTCGTGGTAACTCTTCTGGTATTTGGGTTGTCTTAAGTTGTTTGTAGTATCTAGGTTCAGGTTCCATACGGCAAAGTTTAAGCTACAGTAAAGATTTCCTGGGTTGCGTACTGAATCTTCAGTACGGTGTATTTGAACACTGGGATTCTCTGTGTCTTTGGATATTGGACGGAGTGTGGTATCCATTCTGTGAAGGTTGAACGAATACTCTTGTTCTGATATGTTCAGTAAATTTATGTGTAGATGCAATATAGTATCTTAGCATATTCGGTACACGTGGTTGAGCTAAGCCGTGAACTTTAATGTCTAAGTACAATAGATTCTTGATAGAACTCTCATCATCAGTATATTGTTGTGTGTAAGTAGTTAGTTTGGGAACTAAGTACAGGGCCTCTGTCTAACAGACCCCTTCCACTCCCAAGAACCCAAGAATCGCTTAAATGCACTTCTGACAGTTAGAAGAATAAACAGCGTTTAATACTCTCTCTGTTTATGATGAACAATACTAAAGTAAGAGTTGAATAATATCCCTAAGTACAAAGTACCACCATATATGAGAGTATCATGTATGTGGTAACATGAGAAAAACCCTCTAGCCAACACTAGAGTAAATAGTTCCCTTGTATAGAGAAAATGTCCACATCAAAGCTACTCGAAGAATAGATAAGTATAACAATAAGTTCTTGCCATAATGGATGCTTTTGATACTTGGAATCACCATCTAAAAGGATGGACCCATGAAGTTATTGTGTACACATATCAAAGGAACTTAAAGTACTTTGTGGCCACCTATATCCTCAGTAGAAGAAAATTTTGAGGAGTAACCTTCTATCGAGGCTCAACTTTTTCATCAAATACCTTCCACAATGGCAAAAATGTCACGTAAATGCCTTGTCAAGAATAAATTACCTTGCACCTTAAAGAAAAAAATTAAAGAAGAATTTGATCAAAAATAAATTGTGTTACTAAATCCAAAGCATCTTTGATTGGCCACTATTACAAGCTATCTAGAAGTTGCAACCTTCATCCATCTAGTTTATGAGTGTAGTCTTTACACTGAATCAAAAGACCCATTTATTGACTTCCATGGTGATTTTCTAGAGGCTTATATAGCCCCTTAAACTTCAAAAGTAGTTTAGTGGGATTTTTTATATCCAAACTTTGCATTTCAAGATTTTGAACTTGGCACTTAATATTTTGATACCCATAGAATTAAGCTGTGTCACTAATGTTAGAACAGTGGCCTCATGAGGAAAATGTTTTGTGGGAGGCAATGATGATGATCACCATTCTAAAGATGTCTAGACAAGTTGCATCATAGGATTTCATTACAACAAGTTTTCAGGTCATTATAATGATGATCCAGATTCCCACAAAAAGATGTTTGAAAATCACTAGTATTCTAGATGAGAATAGAGTTTTGATTCAAAAATGCAAAGCTTTTCAAACAATACTTACATCAAAAGGGATCAAGTGGCTAACGGAATTTGACCTTGCTCCATCTTTGGGATTATGAAGTCCTCAAGAGAGGATTTTGAAGTTTTCTCTGACAAACAAAGTAAACTTCAAGATTGTATGATATTTTATGGATTCTTAGACATCAAACCCACCATCTTGTAGAGAGCTACCTCACCTAATTCCAAAGTACTTATAGGAATTTTCTAGTAGATGGTCGACCGCCATTCAATGTATTTGTTGGTTGGTATACTAATTGTCACTTTTCTCAATTATGTGACATAATGTAGATCTATGGAATTGGAGAATTTTTTATGGATGATGTCATCCTCATTGCACTAAAACTAAAAAAGAGACTCGGATTAACCACAATCAAGGGACAATCCATTGAATTAATGGAGTGTTTCACTACAACATATGAGGGGCATACTGACGTTTCCTATACTGACGGTCACACTCGATGTCAGTATGAACGTTGGAAAAATCTAATTAGGTATACCGATGGTCACTTGACTATTGGCATGACCATTTAAAACGGATCGTCGGAATGCTTTGCGATCGCCGGTATTTGCACCAGTATAAGCACCATTATAAGCATTGGCATAAGCTTCGGTAATTTCTAGTAATTTATCGATGCTCATACTAATGCTTATACCGGCACCATGTTTTAAACATACTGGAACGCGAGAGCAAAAATCAACATTTTCTTTTACACTAAGTACTGCTTGCTTTTTTTGAACTTGCGCATGCAAACTGAATTGTGATCTACATTTTCTTGTGCACACACACATATATACATCTCTCTCTCCACACACTCTCTCTCTAGATCTCACATATTGGTAAGTGTGCGTACTCTTACCCTTTGTCTTTCTCTATGCTTTATGTTTTATAATTTCTCTTCTCTTTGATTTTGCAGGATTTTTTGGCATCGATTCTTTGGAATTCAATGAGAGACGACATACATTAGACTTTGATGACAACGATCCAAAAGAGAGACATACCTCTAAGTGATTATTTTATCCCCCATTGATAGCGAGTGAAAGAGAGAGAGAGAGAAAGAGAAATATACAGAGATAGATAAAGAGAGATGAAAGATAGGAAGATAGAGACAAAAATAAAGAGAGATGAACGAGAGAGAGATAGATAAAGAGAGATGAAAGAGAGAAAGATAGAGAGAGAGGGAGATAAAGAGAGAGAGAGAGAGAAATACATACACACACATGCATACATACATACACATATACACGCATGCATGCATACATACACACACACATATGCACACATGCATACATGCATACACACATATACCCACATGCATACATACACATACATATACACATGCATACATACACACACATATACACAGACACATATATACACACATACACACACATATGCATACATACACACACACACTTGTACATACATGCATACATACACACACACATATACACACATGCATGCATACATACACACACACATGTACACACATGCATACATACACACTCACTTATACACACATGCATACAAACTCATATGCATGCATACATACATACATATACACACATGCATGCATACACACACACATGTACACACATGCATACATACACACACACATGCATACATACACACACATATATACACATGCATACATATGCACACACATATATACACATGCATACACATACATATGCATGCATACACACATATACACACATGCATGTATACATACACACACACATATACACACACATACATAAACACACATATACACACATTCATACACACACACACATATACACACATGCATACATACACACACACATATACACACATGCATACATACACACACACATATATACACACATGCATACATACACACACACATATATACACACATATATACACACACACATGCATATAGATCCATATGCATACATACACACACATATATAATGAAATATATAAAAATAGGGTTTTATAGTTTTTAATTAAATTAAATACATATAACAAAAAAAAGATAAAAATTTAGAATATATATATATATATATATATATATATATATATATATATATATATATATATATATATATATATATATATATATATATATATATATATATATATATATATATATATATATATATATATATATATATATACACACACACATATATATATAGGATTTCAATATAGATAAGTAAATATGAAAATAGTTCGTGTTTTAATTAGTTAAATATATAAAAATAGGATAAGGGTTTTTAGGCTATTTACACATGCATACACATACACAGACACACACACACACACACACATATATATATATATAGACATATAGACATACACATATATATACACATGCATACACACATATACATGTTTAAGGTCTAGGTCTTTACGATTAGGGTTTTAGGGTTTTTACACATGCATCACATATATACACATATACACATATAATACATATACATATATACATGTATATACACATGCATACACACATATACATATTTTAGGTCTAGGTCTATAGGATTAGGGTTTCAGGGTTTTTACATACATATAAATCAATTAAATTTATATAAGGAAAAAATATATAAAACATTAAGATAAAATTAGAATATATAAATAAATATATATAAAAATAGGATAATTGTATAGATAAATAGATATGAAAAGATCTAGTGTCTTAAATAAAATAATTAAATATATAGAATTAAATATATAAAAATAGGATTTAAAGTTTTTTATCAAATTAAATATATATAATTAAATACATAAAAATAGGATTTTAGGGTTTTTTATCAAATTATATATATATATATATATATATATATATATATATATATATATATATATATATATATATATATATATATATATATATATATATATATATATATATATATATATATATATAATAGAGTTTTAGATTAATATGAACATATATAAACATATATTTATAAAAAGTAGGAAAAAATGCAATATATAATCAAATATATAAAAAAATAGGATTAGGATTTTTAAGCTTTTTACACATGCATACACACATATACACATATATAATACATATATATATTATGTACATGCATAACATATATATACATATATATATGTAGCATTAGGGTTTTAGGGTTTTTAGGCTTCTTATGACATATAGAAAATAGGTCTTTAAGATTTTTAATATATATAAAAAATAGAATTTTAGGATTTTAACATATTACAAACACACATGCATATACATACACACATAGGATTAGGGTTTTAGAGTTTTCAGGTTTTCATGATATATAGAAAATAGATCTTTAGGATTTTTAATATATATATAAAATAGGACTTTAAGATTTTAACATATTACAAACAACATGTGCATATACATACACACACATATACATACACACTCACATACATATGCACACATGCATACACATATATACACATATACACACATAATATATGTACACATACATATATATATAGGATTTTAGGGCCTTTTTATCAAATTAAATATATAAAAATAGGATCATTCCACTTTATTTTTGCCCCTTCAAGAAATTATTCAACCTCTTCCACCCTTTCCAATGAGCAAATGGCTAGATACAGCGGTTTCACAAGCAAAGGTAACATGTGAAGATATCTCTGAAGAAGAAGAACTCGCAAAGGGATGTGATTGGGAGTATTCTAAATACGGTGCACTATGGTCTCATGGATGACACTTTTGGATCGCACGAATTGACAAAAATAGGTCTACTTTTGATAGTGGGGTGATGGTGAACTTTTTCTAAAAAAAGTAGAGCTAGTGCAAGAGATGATAATGCTCAAGAAGGCTAGCTAGATTATTGTGGACTGATTCAAGATATCTTGAAGCTATCCTTTAGGAAATTTGATTACTTTGTTTTTTATGTGAAATGGTTCAAAGTAGTCACCTCTGGAAGAAACACAATAGTGAGGCGGGATAAGAGTGATTTGCTTCAAGTTGACTCCACAAAATTATGGATGAAGGAAAGAGATACATTTGTACTCCTCGAACATTGTGAGAAAGTTGTTTTTATACCAAATTCAAAAGAACCAAAGTGGCTATTTGTTTTACAAGTCTCTCCACGTAGTAGACAAATTTGTGAGAACATAGATGTCCGAGAAAGTCCATCTGTGGTGGACTTTGAGATTCATTTGATAGTCGAGGAGGAAGAGATCATTGTCTGAGATGAAGAGGTCTTTGAAGAAGATGAGATACACGGTGAAGCAACAGATGATGATCAAGAAGAAGCTACTAAGAAGATTTAGAAGTCGCCAATATAGAGATAGATATCTCTATGCATCAGATCTCCAAGAGGATGCTAGAATAGACAATTTTTTATTCAAACACTTGTACATAGTAACTTGTGTTTTTTTTTTTGCTATGTTCTTTTGTACACTACTATTTCTCTATATTACCTTTGCTATCATATGTTAATTATTTGAGTCCTTTTGTTACAAAGCATGATGGGATACAGTCCTCCACTCACTCCACATTCCCTGACGGAGGAGCAATTCTTGGAGTTTATATCTCAGGCACCTCCTGCATATACGGCCACTGCTACATCATAGTACTAGATCACTTGTGATAGCACTCCCCCCGGCCTCACTCCTATTGGCCTCACTGCCATTGGCATCACTCCTGTGAGCGATGCTACCCCCACCGGAGGTATGTCTCCTAGCTTTATGACTCCACCATGACCATCTTCTCAACCATCTCTTAATGGCTCTAGTAGTAGATGTGTGTGTTCGACACCTCAACATGATACAGGTGCTTGCCGGTCTTGTGAACGTTGTCTTGCCCATTTCTACTCCTAGAGTGAGTACCTCAGATGTAGGTACGCCATGTGGGGCACCATGTGGAACACCACATACACCTTGGGGTGCTCATGACTGTGATGAATCCAAGGTGTATAGTATCCATGATGGAGCTCTGGTGATGGATTCGATTGGAAAGGTCATGCATCAACATATATGACAACTTTGCTCCATACAGTTTGGACACTCTGTCATGTTGAAACGGAGTGAACAAGATAAAGATCGTAAAAATTATATCACAAAGACGATCTATCAGGAGTTCCAACCAGCACATGGTCATCCTGTTGTCAGCTCAGAGTGGATTTAGCACACCGCATTGCATCTAAGTAGACATGTAAGACAATTGAAATTCTTTGCTTGCTATTTTTTCTCTAACAAAGTGACAATGGACTTCTATATGCTTAGTTCTGGCATGAAAGATAGGATTAGCAGCTAAATGCAAAGAACTCATATTGTCTCCAAATATGTATGGAGTATCAAACTCTAACCCTAAATCTGTATATAGGGTCTTGATCCCCATTACTTCCTGAGTTGCATTTGCCAATCCTCTATATTCACCTTCAGTTGAAGAGAGTGCTATTGTGGATTGTTTCTTGGAAGACCAAGAAATGAGCTTTGTACTTGTAAAGGATAAATATCCAGATGTACTTCTTCTATCATCTTTTGATCCTACCCAATCTGCATCAGTGAATAGCTTTACACTCAAATTAGATGTATAAGGACAATACAATCCTTCATTCATAGTTCCCTTTAGATATTTCAATATCCTCTTTGTTGCATCCATGTGAGGCTTTCTAGGAGTGTGCATAAATTGGCTAAGCACTTTTACACCATAGTAGATATCTACCCTAGTTAGGGTTGCATAATTCAAGCTTCCAACTAAGCTTTGGTAGCTTGTAATGTCTTCAATAGGTTCCCCTTCATGAGCACTTAACTTGTGATTGACCTCCATGGGAGTACTTGCAACCTTAGCATCCTGCATCTTGAACTTTGCAATTACATCTCTAACATACTTCCTTTCAGTAAGGAAGATCCCTTTATCTGTATAAACAATTTCTAATCCAAGAAAATAAGTGAGCAATCCTAGGTCACTTATCTTGAATTCTTCCTTCATTTGGGCTTTGATCTTCTTGATTCCATCTGCATCATTACTTGTAAGGATAATATCATCTACATACACACATAGATATATAACTTCAGAGTTACTCTTCTTAGTGAAGAGTGAAGAATCGTCCTTGCTCATCTTCAATCCTTGTCCGGCAAAAAAGTAACCAATCTATGATTCCAAGATCTAGGAGCTTGTTTGAGACCATAGAGAGCTTTCCTGAGTTTACACACATACTCAAGATGTACATCATCAACAAATCTAGGAGGTCCTGCCATGTATACCTCCTCTGAAATCCAACTATTTAAAAATTTATTTTTTACATCTAATTGATAGATGTTCCAATTCCTTGAAGCAGTTATGCTTATGAGAACTCTGATTGTTGGCATCTTTGCCACAGGAGAGAAGCCTCCTCATAATCAATCCCTCGGGTCTGAGCAAACCCTTTAGCAACAAGTCTTGCTTTGTACCTGTTTATTGATCCATCAAAATTTTCTTGTACCTTATAGATCCATCTACATCCAATAATCTTCATGGATTGGTTCTTGGGAAGTAGGTCCCAAGTCTGGTTTTCATGAAGTGCTTGTATCTCATCCTCCATTGCTTTCTTCCATTCAGATTTCTTCTTTGCTTCCTCAAAGGTTGATGGTTCTTCTGAATTGATATCCTGAGCAATACAGATTGAGTGTTTAGTGATTAAAGAGGTGTCATATCCATACCTTTATGGCTTCTTCTTTTCCCTAGTTGACCTCCTTATTGTTTGTTGAGATGATTCTACAATATCCCTCAAGTCTTGCATCTTCTCTTTACCTTTGTTGCTCCATACCTTGAAGTTCTTCCTTGGTGTTCTCTGATCATCATCAGAATCACTTGAATCTTCACATTGTTGATTAGTTTCCTTCTAAATTGTGGGAAATTCTTCTTCTAGGTCATAAGGTAGCTTCACGTTTCTGCAATCATATTCAAACCACGAGTTGTTTTCATCAAAAACAACATCTCTGCTAACAATAAAACCTTTAGTACTTGGATTATATAACATGTACCCTTTTTTATTAATATCATAACCTATAAACACACATTTCTCTACCTTGGGATCCATTTTACCTATGATCTACGATGGAACATGTGCATAT
Source organism: Ceratopteris richardii (assembly GCA_020310875.1). Taxonomy (NCBI): domain Eukaryota; kingdom Viridiplantae; phylum Streptophyta; class Polypodiopsida; order Polypodiales; family Pteridaceae; genus Ceratopteris; species Ceratopteris richardii. The sequence goes on from CM035420.1 coordinate 18,789,566, forward strand.
GCTATGCACCCAAGAATTTTGCAAAGATCTAGGCTAGGCCTTCTTCCATTCCAAGCTTCATATGGTGTCATCCCATCCAATGCTTTAGATGGGAGTCTGTTGATAAGATAGGTGGTTGTGGATATAGCCTCTGCCCATAGATAGTTGGGCAATTTCTTCTCATTGATCATGGACCTTGTTGCCTCCACAATGGTCCTATTCCTCCTTTTTGCTACTCCATTTTGCTCTGGAGTATATCTGGTAGTGATTTCTCTTTTGATACCTCTATCTTGGAGATATGCATCAAACTCATGGGAGAAGTATTCTCCCCCTCCATCTGACCTTAGCCTCTTTAATGTTTTCCCTGTCTCATTCTCAACAAGAGCAATATATTTTTTGAAACAATTGAATACTTCATCTTTGTGCTTCATAAAATAAACTATGGTCCATGTGCTACAATCATCAATGAATTATACATAATACCTAGATCCAAAAATTGAAGGGTCTTTGCTAGGTCCCCAAACATCTGTGTGGACTAGCTCAGATCACCATTCTTCTTAAATGGTTGTCTATGAGAGTTCCCAAATTGACATGAGCTACATTTTTATATCATATGTTGCTTGGATATATTTGACAATCCAAGCACACTCTGATCCCTGCATATTTGCTTTAAACTTCTTTCTCCTATGTGAGCTAATCTTTTGTGCCATATTTCTAATTTTGATAAGGTTTTACCTCCATAATTGAAAAGTGCTATATTTCTAGTATCCTCCACTTCAAATGTAAAGAGTCTACCTGTCTTTTCTCCTTTATCTATCTTCTTGAATCCTTGTTGAGGATCTTCAACAAATGCTCCATTTCTTGTAAACCTTACCTGCAAACCTTTTTCTACAAATTTTCCAACACTTATCAAGTTCTTGGTTATGGTAGGTACATACAATACCTTACTGAGTAGATTCATGTTTCCATCTGAGGTCTTCACATTCCCAATCTTTTCAACTGAGTTCCTTGTATCATCTCTTGTCTAAACCTCATGCTTGTTCCTTAGATCCTCCAAGTCATATAGTAATGCCACATTTCCTGCGACATGACTTGAACAACCAGAATCTATATAAAATACATGCTCATCTGCTTTACCTTGCCTCATGGTCATGTTCATTAGCAAAAGTGAGTCTTCTTGTCCCTGCTCTTTAGTATAAAAGTTGTAGTCTCTCCATCCTCTATAGCTATTTTGGTTATTGTAGTTGTTGTAGTTGTTGTTATAGTTGTTGAAGTTGTTTGATCTTCCTCTTCCATAGCTTCCTCTATTGAAGCCTCTTCCTCTTTGATTTCTAGGGTTCCTAAAACAATTCTCAATTGTGTGGTTAGTCAATCCACATATGGCACATGGAGAGGTGTGTTGCTCTAGCACGATGGTGAGAACCACGTTAAGAAGCTCCACCTCCTTAATGTCAATCTGCGGAAGAGATAGGAGTGATATGAAGATTGTGAATGTGAGATGAAGTGAGAGTGAAGGTGAGAAGCATAGAGATGCACACACACATACACACACACAACGAAGAGACAAGCCAGACACAATGGAAGGTGAGAAATTAACTCTATTACTCAAGAACACTCTTACAAGCTCAAAATAGCTCTAAGCTCTTCTCTACTCAAACAAGCTAACCTCAAAAATGAGCTCTCTAGCTCTTTTTATATATTCTAGACTAGTTTTGACCGGTCTCACATCTAGCGACTGGCATAGTTAAAAAATAGGTCCTATATGCTATTTGAAAGGGTAAACAGTGTCTAAAAATAACCAAAATTGGTACGCTCATTCTACCTAAGCTCCTCAAGCTCGAGGACTCCTCGGCTTGCACAAAATGGAGCTATAAATTACAAAAAGGGTTTTTTCTATGTTACATATATTACAAAAGTGATGAAAATCACTGTTGGAGGTTTTAAAAAGTATTCATAAAATATATTTGTTTGAAAAAATGATTCGACTGACTCCCTGCTACTTTGTTATGCTCTGTCTTCACATGCTTCCGCGTCTTCTATGCCTCTGGCTACTGCCAACACCCCCCTCCCTCTTGCTTCTGTCGTCCTTGACAGAACCTTGTTGTGAGGTCTATCGGATGTAATTCTATAGGAGCTCCTGAGTGAGGGTGTGTTCTGATATTCGAATGCCTCAGGCCAAATCTGCCTCGAGTTTCTCCCAATCAATGGGTTGCAGTTTATCTGCTGTTGGGAGTCGATAATGTGTGGAATATACCATCTGTTCACACGCAAATAATTGTAAGAGGTGTGTAGGCCTGCTAATGAACACTTCCGAATGGTATTCCCAGAAACCGGTTGTGAACATTTCTTCGAAGGTCTGCTTGTAGCACGCCGGTAAGTATTTGATTCTACAATGCCAGGCATAACACACCCGTAGCGATGGCGTTGTACTCATATCATATGCAAGATCTAGATTGCCATGCTTGAAGACCGGCGTGTTTACATGCGGTGCCTTGACGCGTCTGAAGACTTTAAAAACCATCTGCATCATGTCAAATATCTTGACAGTCATGTGCGCTGCTATATCGTCCATGTGTTTTAAGCAAGGGAGCCAGTGACGAATCGTTGCCATCATGTATCCGTCTGTAGGTGGTCCTGTAGATGGAGTGAAGTATGGGTAGTTTAGCCAATCCTGGCATTGCTTGTTGTTTTGTACCTTAATCGCAAATGCCTTCCAGGAATGGCGGCGTGGCACTAGTCCCCAACATGAGTTGTATTTTAAGTGTAGTGGTGCCTTGGCCCATGTACTCCTCATCTCAGGATATTTTTGTAATAAATCTTTACGCCAATCTGGTTGATAGATCTCTCCTTCTTGCGCATCCTGTGGCAAATTGTCAGGCTCAAGTTGAGTAGCGTGAGATGGTTGCTTGCCTGTTTCTTTCTCTATGGCCAACTGATATTCCGCCATTAACATAAAATAAGGTTTATACTGTAGCTCATGCCTTGATATGTATCTGCGAGGGGCCAAATGAGCGAAGTATGGGGAATAAGGTTTATACTGTAGCTCATGCCCTGATATGTATCTGCAAGGGAATGGGGAATGGGGGTGGGAAAGTGGATGCCATGGTTATTGTGGAAAAAAGTGAAGTGCCTAAACATGGTTGTGTCGTGAATGAATTGAGTGGTGGTTCAGTGGGTGGTGATATATCCATGTCGTTGGATGTGGTGTCAAGTGTGGTGACCGTGAATAGTGGAGTGATCATGGATGCTTGCATGGGTAATTTACAGAGGGGTTCTCGTGTACTCCTTGGTGGAAAGGGGAAAGTGGAATGATGGTAGGTCGAGGGGGAGAGACTGGGGAGAAGGTTAATGGAGGTGGGAATGGGAAAAGGGGTCTTGGAGGTGTGGGGAAGGATGGAAAGGATGGAGGGAAAATTGGACTAGAGAGAAAGGTGGAGGTTCGAGGAGGAAAACTAGGTGGGGTGGGTGCGGACATGGTGAGAGGAATGGATGTTACATGGGCTTCTACTACTTCTCCATGGAAGGATGTGGAAGGTCTGGGAGAGATCGGATGTACAGGGTTTACAAAGTTTGAAGTGTAATTTATAGAGGGGTTCTCGTGTACTCCTTGGTGGAAAGGGGAAAGTGGAATGATGGTAGGTCGAGGGGGAGAGACTGGGGAGAAGGTTAATGGAGGTGGGAATGGGAAAAGGGGTCTTGGAGGTGTGGGGAAGGATGGAAAGGATGGAGGGAAAATTGGACTAGAGAGAAAGGTGGAGGTTCGAGGAGGAAAACTAGGTGGGGTGGGTGCGGACATGGTGAGAGGAATGGATGTTACATGGGCTTCTACTACTTCTCCATGGAAGGATGTGGAAGGTCTGGGAGAGATCGGATGTATAGGGGAGATTGGAGATACGGGAGGTGAAAGAGGAGCGGTTAGGGTGGTGGGTACTTCGGTCATGGAGGTGATATGTATAATAGTAGTGTGAGGCAGGGAATCGATTACAATGGTGTCTTCTGCCAATGAACCTTCAGGGATGAGACGTGCTTCCATGGCATGTTCTGGAGATTGGGCGCCTGTGGGTACACGAATGTATTCACCAGGTTTGGTTAGTAAGCCAACTCTGCGGGGGTCATACTGCGGTAATGGTTTCCTTTGCAAATACCTTAAGGCTTCTGTGGATCCCACTAATTTGACTAGCTCCTGAAGCCTCTGATGTATACTTCTTCAAAACCGTCTGAGACAAGTTCATGTTCTATAAGTGCTTGGATCTCTTCCTTAGTTAACTTCTTACGTGCCCAAACTTTTTCCATCGTACGATACAACTTTTTGATGGCCAGCGTATCAGCTGCTGCTTCAAAGGTTTCATCTTCATGCGTACTGGTATCACCTTGGGTGTCTGTGTATTGTCCTTGTTCATCTATCTGCACATGTTCTTGGGATTCATGAGTGCCCTGGCTGGCTTCGTCATCACCTTCATCTTCATCGGTTTTTGTTCTTTTGTCCTCGAAACTAGATACTACTTGTCCTTGTGGTTGGTCTCGGGGCGTGGTCAGGTAGCTTGGACGTTCATATTCCTGAGAGAAAATATGGCCTTCTGAAAACTGAAATTCATTGGAGAAAGCATCTTGCATTTTGAAATCAAATGTTGTATCGATGGGTTCCGCTTCCAAGTTAGGTATCGGAAAAGAAAAGGCTTCCGCACCAATAGTGGTGGGAACTCTGCTGTAGTGGTAGTCGGTTCCTGAACTGATGTTAGTTGTGAGGTAATCGCACTAGAAGTGCCTTCTGTCATGACCGGTCTTGATAATCGTATACGAATGGGTTGTACAGTTACAGGGGCTTCTGTAGGAGACTGTTTTGGAGAGGGTTGTGGTGACAATGATTCGGGGACCTGGAGGCATGGGATAGTACCACTCATGCACTTTCCTGCTCGTCCTTTGCTAGACTTCCTAGCTTTCTTTGCTGTCCCTTTGAATGCTTTCAGCTCCTCGCTTGTCATTGCACGCTCGATAGGTAAACCGTAAGCCAAACACATATATACAATGTGCATGAGAGCGCAACATCCATTGATGACCTTCTTTCTTTCCCATCTATGCTGTGCTAAGTACAACTGATCAATTATCCAACTGGCCATAGCAACTGTTTGTGGCCCAGTGCATGCTAAATATAAGCCAAACCATATACGTTTGTGGGGCATGGTGAATCTATCCTGAGCGGGGAAGGCGAAATGTTGCATGCATATCCTCAACGGTTTAGAGAGCTCAGGTGTGATTGCTGAAATATCTTCCCACTTAGTAACATCTCCACGTTTCATTGGCTCTGGAACCAGCCTTTCTCATTCTGTTGGAGTGTGTGTACCATGGATCTTGATTGCAGCGCGAATCAGATCTTTAGAAAGGTAAAACCTCTTATATGGTGGATCATTTACTAATGACGACAAAATGAATGTTCTTGGTAGATCCTTGTTCTCCGAAGCTATCAAAGTGGTGATTAAGTAATAGCATCTGTAGAATTCGGGTTTAGGCAATGGATCAGTGAAATATTCTGTGAAGCCTGCTCTTGCCCAAACATGCGTTAAATCTTCTGTGTTCTGTAGTTCTTTGAATTCTCTTGAGAAGAATTGGTACTTGGCCCAAGTACGGTGATCAAATGCCAAATTGGCCTCAAAAATGAAATCTGCATCCGCCAATGGGCCTGCTAAACCTTGAAACTAGTGAGAATTGCGATGAATCTTTTCAGTATAACCCCTGGGAGGGTCGTCAATCGGCATAGGTCCTGGAAATCCTTGAAATTTTGGTGGTTGAGCCGTAGGATGGGGCTCCACTAGTAGTTCTCCAATATTGGCCATGGGTACACTGGGGCCAGCTTCTGATGGTCCTTCTGCCTGCATGATGATTGATGCGAATGCGTAGTAGATCTGCTACATAAGAATAACACATTAGTATGGAAATTAATTATGATCCCATTAAAGTGAGACCGCAATCCCTTTCCATAACCGATGTGTAACCCGTGTAGCCAAGTGTTGTGATGTGGTTTATGGAATGATTGTTGCAAGACTAATGCAGGTCTCTAGACACCTACATGCTTCAGATGATGCATACATTTCTTGGTGAGGTGTTGTTACAAGTGATGGTGGGTTATAGTGTGTGGATTTGTACAAGGTTCAGTCATGAATGAGTTATTACACGGTTGTAGATTAGTCGGGGTGGGAGTTATGTTAGACAATGGGTTAGGAGAAGACTTCTAGATACGTTTCGGTATCCACTTCCTAAGAGTTTGTGAACGGGTGATAGGTTTCTTTTGAGGGACAAAAGATGGTATCGGATGAGGTGGGATTAAAGGGTGAAGAGATTTTTGAGGGTTATATATTACATGGCTTGAGGGTTGAGCTATGATACACTGTTTAGGTACCCATATTTGCGTGGATGTGGGTCGGTTCATAAGGTACTTCTTGGCGATCCAAATTTGTTGAATCTTTGTCGAGGCCGAAGAAGGTCGAGGAGATGTTGGATATTGCCTCTGATTCTTCCTTGACTTCTTCGCATCAATGTATGCGTTTTTGAAATCGGTGGGTGCTTTCTATCCTTTCGGCACCCATATTTGTCTTGTGCCTCTTGCTTTTTGATATTGCCATTGCTGCTTTCTTCCTTGTGTCGTCTGATATTGTCGTCGATCTGGCTTCCTTCGTCGTGGTTGACTCCTTAGTGGTTGAGGTTGAGAGATCGGATGGACACTCTGCTTTGGAAAAGAAGGGAGGTCCACCACTTGCGAAACTTGCCCATTAGGAGGTGAGGCATTTTGTACCACAGATCTAGGCCAGTCCGCAGTAAGTGTGGAAGGATGGGCACTGTAGCTGATAGTATCCATTTGACCAAGGGGTTGGTTGGTTGCCCCTTCTAGTTTGCAGGAAGCCCAAGGGAAAATCTCCTGACGTCCTTCTGCTTGATAATTGTCCATCGCCAAGCCCGCATGGGTTGGTGTAGACGTAACGTGACTCATCTGACCAAAGATCTTCCGATCTTCCTTCGCATGCTATTCATATGGTCTAGGGTTACATACCTCAGTCAGAATGACGTTAAGGAAGTCAAGCGGTATCACTCGCTTCTGATCTAAGGTTCCAATCTGCAAGGAGCCTTGTCTAAGATTTAGGTCCAGTGAGTGATCGTATAGCCAATCTTGGCCAAGGATTAGAGGTTCTATCAGTTCGTCATCATGGCACACTAGTAGCTTCACCGTCAAGGTCACTTCATGTATGAGGATAGGAAGGTCCACCTCACCCATGCAAGGGGTTTCCATGCCTCCTAGCCCTATGAGGTATGCCTCAATTGGCCGCATTTCTATTCCTACGTTCTTATAGTGGGACCATCTAATCGCACTAGTGGCAGCACTTGAGTCAATTAAAGCCCTGAGCTCTTGGCAAGGATTGTCGTGCTCTAGCCTGACTGTAATGAATGGTCTCCTGTCCACTATGCTAGGATGAGTGGTTGACTTTACTTGACACATGGCCATGGGGTATCTGGGTGTTGTTTCCAGATGGTTATAATGTTCTCTCCCTAGTCCTTGTCTTCTTAGCTTCATGCGCTTAATGCGTTCTATAGCTTCTGCCTGAGCTTCCGCGTGTATTCTATTCTCTTCCTCCTTACGCTTCTTTGCCAACGTGAGTCGTCTAAGCATATCCTCAATAAGAGGTTCCTGATATAACTTGACTCTATAGCCACTAATGTAATTAGGCATTATGTCTCCTTTTAAGGTGGCTAATTGTACTGCTCCACTTGTCGAGAGTCTGTTAATGATCATAGGTCCATAACCTCGCTTTTCTAATTTCCGTGCGTGTTGCTTCAGCGTGTATACTAGGACTAAATCTCCTTCTTTTAAACCTTTATCTTTCACATGTGCATCAAAATATGCTTTTTGTCGTTTCTTTTCCGCATATATTCCTGCTGCTGCTTTCAGCCTGGTTTCTCCTAATCGTTCCAAGTCCATTATTCTTGCTGATAATTCATGGCCGGTCCACTAGTGTTCATGTGCAACCTTAAGGGTCGTTATCAAGAAGTCCAAAGGAAGCACAACATTTTGACCAAAAACAATCTGAAAGGGAGTTGCATTGAGTACGGTCTTGTAGGCCACTCGATATGCCCAAACAGCGTGGTATAACTGTTTGTCCCAATCTGAACGTTTGTTGTTCACGAGTTTTGTCAGTACGTTACAAAGGATCTTGTTAGTGCTTTCAGCCTGACCATTGGCCTGAGGATGATATGGTGCGGTCTACTTTGTAGAAGTATTCTTCCTCTGATGCAAAAGGTGGATCCATAATAATTGACTCTAGATCGAAATCACTTGCATCCTCAAATGCATCAGTGTTAGGTTCGCACTCTTCTATAACTGAATCACACATGATTGGCTCTATCGTGAAGATTGAGATGTCATAGCCATCCTCGTCACAGTGGGGTGTCCATTGTTCTTCATTGATGGCTACATCCATGGTTGCTAGGATTTCTACCCAACCATGAGGTTCAAACTCCTCGTCTGGAAATACTACAGGTGTGTAAGCTGGGTCTTGAAGGGTTCTTGGATGTTGTTCTGAACCTAAGGTCCTGGCTTCTAATCGTTCTTCCTCTTGTTTTGCTACCTTACACATCCATAGATGAGTATCCTCGTGCAACCATGAGGGGTCTGATTCTAATGAGTGTACCGATTCAGTTTCTACTTGCGTCTTATGGATGGTGTTCCATTGTATTGGGGGTATGTCTCAATGTGAATATTCTTTAAGATTGACTTTAGTAGTCACTCCTAAATGTTGCAAGTACAAAGAATTAGTTCCCCAATCTTGTACAATTTGCAACTGACGCATGAATGGTCGTCCTAATATCATCTTGTAAGCATGATTTTTCGCAAAATCACAAATGGCAAAGGTATGCTCAAATTCCACACCACAAGTGGTGAGAGATATGCCTTCTACTAAGCCTAATGGTTTTTCTATGTGTTCGTCAGCCATTTGTAGCTTCATCCTGGTAGGTCTTAATGCTGGCTTACCCCAACGTTTCCATAAAGCGGTGGTAGCAATGGCTACTCCAGCTCTTGAATCTAAGATGGCTTTCGTGGTGTAGCCCTGATGGGTTATTGGAAGGTAAGTGTTACCTTCCTCTCCTTCGCTTACATCTCCAATCTTTTCTACAGGTATCTCTGGTACCTTTTTATGTGATACTATCTGTGAGGGAGTAGTAGCAAGCTCTGGGAATTGATTTGTTACATGCATCCACAGTTCCGGTTTTACCTTTAACAACTCTTCTAAGGTGAGATTACATTGTACTTTAGTATTCTTGATCACTTCCGTATTTCTAGGGATCACTGATTCTTCATTCCTCACTATTATCATAGGTGCTCTCATACTAATAGACTTTGCTTCCCAAGGTCCTGTGAACTGAGGTAACTCTCGCAAAGAATTGGATTCAAAACCTGTGTGTTCACTCAGTTGCTCTTCCTCTACATCGTCGTAAATAGAGGGAATGTCTTGGGGAAATTGCTCCTACAAGTCATCTATTTCTTGAATAGGAGGATGTGTTCCTTTTTCTTTTCTCCACTTCTCTTCTTGTATTTCTCTCAAAAATTCATGTGAGTATCTATGTATAGAAGACAAATTGTCTTCACCTTCCGTGTTGGGTACTTGAGACAGGGATGGTGCATTTCTTTCCAGTGTCTCTGAGGCCGCTGGATTCCTATGTTCATTCTTTTTCTCCTTGCTATCAATCAAATATTCTAGCCTCTCCATCAATCCTTGAAAGTGTAGTTCCGGATTTGCCATGTTATTCCAATTAAGATATCTAGAGGCTTCGAACATTGCTTGTGCTAATTCTACCATCTTCATACAAAGTTTAGTTCTCTCAATTTCTAAGCCTGCTCGTGGATAGTTCTTACTCATTTCAGCTATTTGAGGTCCTTCTTTTAATCTGGCTTGATACGCACGAAACATCATGTCTAGGTTTTGAGGTATTGGTTCTGCTAGGACTGATCCTGATTTCTGTGCTAGGTTCTCTTGATTCAATTCTTGTGAAGTAAATTCTAGGATTTTGGCTCTCGATTCCTTGAGACTTCCTTCTAACTCAGTTATCCTCTTACTCCATTTTCTTTTAATCCTTTCTGTGGAATCTTTCCAAGATTTCATCTTTTTATTGCTAGACTCTCCAAATTCACTAGTTCCGGCTACTTTCTCAGCATTAGGTTGTTGATTCTGTAAGAGTGCCTGGGCTCTCATTATAGCTTGGATAGGCACGTATGTAGGGTTGGATCCATCTGTGTTGTTTACAATACCTATCACGCTGATCGGTGTCACATTTGAAGCATTAGCAGGGTTCTTCGGACACTCTTTGATGATATGTTCTTTACCACAGTTGGCACAAAAGCCTTGTATGTTATAGTATTGTGATTGTCCTGCAATTGGAGGATGTGGACAATCCTTTATGAAATGATCTCCTTGGTGTTGATATATTTAGGTAGTGATGTGTGTGAACACTCTAGGACCGTCGGGGCACTTTTTTCCCTCTTTAGGAGGTTTTTTTCCCCCGGCTTGTATATACGCCTATTGCCCTAATGGGCTACTTATCTTTGTACATTCTCTAGTAATACATTCAGTCTTGTGTGTTGTGCTCCAAGCTTCTTCTTCTTCCTTGTGCTGTTCGTGTGCTTCCGTAGACGTCTAACTCCAACAATTGGTATCAGAGCAGGTTGTCGCTTCTTCTAGGGCGCCGTCGAAACTCCTCCGTTTGCACTCTCAGATTTGCACAAAATTTGGTGAGCATACTCAAGGTGTTTCCGAAATCAAAACATCTTCGCTTTGTGGTGCCAAAATCGCGATTTGAGCTCGTTTCGGCCTCCGAACGCACTATCGTAGCGCTTGTGCAGACTATTTTGTCCTTTTGTGCCAAAGGTATATACCAGTTTCTGTTCGCCAGTTTAAGCGTCTCGAAGTCTGCTACAGGTCTAGCAAAACTCGTCTGGGCAGTTCCGTTCAACTTTTTGAGGTACAGTCAATTTTCTGCATCAAGGTATTTTAGTCACCGGCCATGGCTGAAAGCAGTGATGTATTCCGTATGTTGGTTGTTGAGGATAAGTTGGATGGTACCAACTACCCATTATGGGCTTATATGATGCGACATGTATTGGTTGCAAAAGGACTGTGGAACATTGTGCAGGGTGTTGAAAGACGTCCTGTTACACCTGCGACTACAGGTACTACAAATACAGGTGCTGGAGGTGCTGGAGCTGATGAAGATGGTGTCGAAGATGATATTGTGCAGATTCCTGTTCGTGTTGTTATTTCTGTTGCACCTATTGCAGAGCAGATTCGTTGGGATGGCAGAGATGCCCAAGCACATGCATTGATAGCTTTTTCTTTCAAATGTGCCATTATTCCTCACATACGCTCTTGCAGAACAGCTAGGGATGCTTGGGATACACTTACAACATTGTACCAAGCTAGGAATGAGGCTCGTGTTGCTTATCTCCGAAAACAGTTGGAGAGTGAGCACATGAATGAAGGTGATTCTATGGACAGTTTCCTAACGAAGATCAAAGATTTGAAGGAACAGTTGATTTCTGTTGATGAGGTTATACCAAATAGCTCACTTGTGCAGACCGTTTTGAATGGTCTTCCTGACTCATATCAGAGTTTTGCTTCTACTCTTCGGTTGATGATGAAAGGCAATCCGAATGCCTTATCATTTGAGGAGTTAGTCTCTGTTCTGTTGCAGGAAGATCAGTCCAGGCAGAACAGGTCCATTATGCGAGTTGCAGATCAAGCTTTCCTGGCTAGTCAAAAGGGCAAAGGAAAATGGAGCTCTTCTACTAGTAAGCAGAAATTTGCAAATGCTTCACATTCAAAGAACCAAGAAAAAGATGAGAAAAAATCAGAAAAGCAGAAATTGTTTTGTAAGTACTGTAAAGGCAATGATCATATCATAAAGAACTGTCCAAAACTGGCTGCTAAAGAGGCTGGAATGGTTGTTGCAGAGGCAAAGAAGAAAGAGGCTGGAATGGTTGTTGCAGAGGCCTCTACACCAAAAACAGAGTCTGCAAATCTTGTGCAGGAAGAAGAATGGGCGTTTACTACTGTCTGCAGTTTTGACCCATCTTCTCATGATCAGTGCATGTCTGCAGTAGACTCAGATGTTTGGTACTTTGAGAGTGGGGCGACCAAACATATTACCTCGCAGCGCAGTTTCTTCTCTTCACTTGAGACTGCCCCTACAGGGAATACTGTCACATGCGCCAATAACTCCTCTTATCCTGTTATGGGAGTTGGTAAGATCATTTTGACTACTGCTGATGGTAGTTCTTTCACTTTGTCAGATGCTTTATTTATGCCAGGGATCAAAAAGAATATGTTATCAGTTTTTGCATTAGCCAAGATTGGCTTGGTTGTGAAATTTGTTGATGACAGGTGTACAGTCCATGATCTCTCAAATGGCGATGTGATTATTGCTTCTGGCATTTTATGTCGTGGGCTGTATAAGCTCATAGACTATGAAAGATCTGTGAATGATTCGGCATGTGCAGTTCATGATTCTCAGACTATGTCAGATGCAAAGCTTGGGCATGCACGCTTTGGTCATCTGAATTTTGTTAGTTTGTTACGCCTGCAGAAATCTGAAATGGTGTCCTCTTTGCCCAAACTTGAGGCACCTGGAAAACATGTTTGTGAAGGCTGTATTTTGGGCAAAATGCAGCGTTCTTCCTTTCCAAAAGATTGTTCAGTTCGGGCTACGCAGAAATTGCAGCTTGTACATAGTGATGTTTGTGGTCCTATGCAGATACCCTCCTTTGGAAATTACCTTTACTTCGTGACTTTCATTGATGATTTTTCCAGGCATGCATGGGTATATCCACTCAAAGCAAAGTCCGAAGTGTTCATGTGCTTCAAACAGTTTTTGGTTTTGGCTGAAAATGTGTCAGCATGTAAAATGGGCACCCTCCGTTCTGATCGAGGGGGGGAATATATGTCTTCAAATTTTAATGCATTTCTGGTTAAACGTGGGATAAAACACCAGTGTACAGTGCCGTATACACCTCAATAGAATGGAGTTGCTGAACGGAAGAACAAGTCTCTCATGGAGATGGCGAGGTGTATGGTCAAGAGTCAAGCTTTACCTCATAGTTTCTGGCTTGAGGCTGTCATGTGTGCAGCATATGTACTGAATAGGTGTCCCACTAAAGCGTTGTAGTCTATCACTCCATATGAGGCTTGGCATGACCGCAAGCCATCTGTTGCTCATCTGCGTGTTTTTGGTTGTTTGGCATATGCATTAGTGCCTGAACAACATCGCAGAAAATTGGATGATAAGGCAGTAAAATGTATTTTTGTTGGGTACAGTTCTGAAAGTAAAGGCTATCGTCTATATCATCCACAGACTAAACGCATTCTGGTTAGCCGTGATGTTGTCTTTGTGGAAGATGCTATTCAGCCATTGCTTTCATGTACTAAGGAGACATATGTTAGCTCCAAAGACATGTATGATACTTTGATGCCTCTTTTTACAGGTGGACAGTCTAGTGCTGGTCCTAATGAGGCAACTTCTCAGCCTTTGCAGGTTTCATATGATGATGTAGATCATTCCATTTCTGATGCAGATTTACATGATGCACTTGCTGATGAGAGAGTTGATATTGAGCAGGCAAACACTATGCCAAAATGGCTGGTGCAGACTTTGCATGACAGCAAATTAGATGCACCTTTGTCATATCGTACTCGTCCAGGCTCTCATAGTGCCTCCTTTGCATCAGATTGCTATGCTATGGGTGCATCTAGTCTCTGTGATGAGAATGAGCCTGTTTCTTTTGATGAAGCACATAATTCAGAAAAATGGATGGCTGCTATGCAATCTGAATATGATGCTATAATGAAGAATGGTACATGTTCTTTATGTGACTTGCCTCCTGGCAAGAAGGCCATTGCCACTAAGTGGGTATACAAGCAGAAGCGTAAACTTGATGGTACAGTTGACAGGTATAAGGCTAGGCGTGTTGCAAAGGGTTATGCGCAGGAAAGAGGCATTGATTTTGATGAGACCTTTGCACCTACATGCCATATGACTACTGTTCAGAGCATTTGTGCACTTGCAGCCCATCATGGTTGGAATGTACATCAGTTGGACATAAAAACAGCATTTCTGAATGATGACTTGCATGAAGAAGTGTATGTTTTTCAGCCCCGTGGCTTTGTGCAGAAAGGGCATGAAAACCAGGTGTGCAGGTTAAAGAAGGCGTTATATGGTTTAAAGCAAGCACTACGTGCTTGGTATGAGAAGATACATGCCTATCTGATTGCACATGGTTTTGAGAACAGTCCAACTGAAAGCACCTTATATGTTAAGCGTGCTAATGATGTGCTTTTGATCATTGTTGTCTATGTAGACGACATGCTGCTCACTGGTCCTATTGAGAAGCATATTGATGATTTCAAGGCTGATTTGCATGCCTCATTTGAGATGTCTGATTTGGGGCATTTGCATCACTATTTGGGCATTCAGTTTATGCAAGTTGATGGTGGAATGGCTTTGTGTCAAATGAAATATATTGACACATTATTGTAGCGTTTTGGCCTTGAAGACTGTAAGTCTATTGCCACTCCTATGGAGACAGGTTTACGATTGAGTCTTCATGATGTTGGAGATGCATTTGATGTTGTTCTCTATCAGCAGGCTGTTGGATGCTTGATTTACTTATGCATTACTCGGCCAGATATTCAGTTTGCTATCTCACAGATGAGCAGGTTTATGCATTGCCCAGGAGTCACGCATTGGAAGGCGGTTAAGCGCATCTTTCGCTACTTGAGTGGTACTCGGCTACTTGGGTTGTTTTATCCCAAGGGGGGATCACTACCGCCAAATTTGCATGCTTTTTCTGACTCAGATTGGGCTGGTTGCTATGACACTCGTGTGTCCACCAGTGGCTTTTGCTTCATGCTTGGTAGCTCATGTATATCTTGGTTGAGCAAGAAGCAGCCTATTTTGGCCACTTCCAGTTTTGAGGCTGAGTATAGGGCAGCTTTCACAGCGACTGTTGAGTGTGTGTGGCTCAGACGCCTTATGGCTGATTTGGGTGTTGGCCAGTCTTCTGCCACCACCATCTTCACTGAAAGTCAGAGCGCATTGGCAGTTGCGAGGAACCCTGTGTTCCATGCTCGCACTAAGCACATTGAGGTGCATTATCACTATGTCAGGGAGAGGTTCTCTGCTGGGGAGATCAGCTTGGCATATGTGCCCACGTAGGAGAACATTGCAGACCTTTTCATGAAGGCTCTGCCTAGGGAGAAGTTTGAAGCTTTCCGCAAAGCTTTGGGCTTACTTTCTTTTGTGGAGTGATTTCCACATAGCTTGGCACTTCCTTATACATGAGTGCTAGCTCCTTGTTCACCGCATCACTCCCAGGGTGGATTTGTTGATATATTTAGGTAGTGATGTGTGTGAACACTCTAGGACCGCCGGGGCACTTTTTTCCCTCTTTAGGAGGTTTTTTTTCCCCGGCTTGTATATACACCTATTGCCCTAATGGGCTACTTATCTTTGTACATTCTCTCGTAATACATTCAGTCTTGTGTGTTGTGCTCCAAGCTTCTTCTTCTTCCTTGTGTTGTTCGCGTGCTTCCGCAGACATCTAACTCCAACACTTGGAACCTAAAGCATGGTCCTCTAGGGCCCTGTGGTCTTGGCTGTCTCAATTGGGGCCGTGGATTTGGGTTTGTGTACATCACGTTAGCATAATCGGGCTCCCAACTAGGTTCCAATGGTGGACTATCGTAATGATATGTTTCCACATGTTTTGGTGACTCTGTGTAATACACAGGTGGACTATCTACATGTGTAGAGTCAAAACTATTTGAGTTCGGGTCACTTTCCATGATCAGGGGTGATGAAGGCACTAAAGCCCTACTTAGGTTTTCTTCTACAGCAGCATATTTGACTGAGATGACATTCGCTGGTGGGGGTGGCTGCTGAGCTAAAACAGGTTGAGGTCTCTGTTGATTCTCATAAGGATAGTTCTGTGAAGGCCTATAGTAATGAGGCTGAGTATTGCGTTGACCTTGATACCTACCTGGTTGTGCATATGCTTGCGGGTAGTTCTGTCACACTGCCTGTTTGTTGTATGGGCAGTCTTGAGCCGCGTGATTTGTATATCGTCTCTCAATTGTACAATATTGGCCACTAGGGTTGGCTTGTGGTTGTGTTGCATTGGGACACACATTTGCCATATGATCACCACCACAGGTGTAACAACGCTTGTTTGTTGTTACCCTAAGCATCTGTTTACTAGAAACTCCTAGTCTCTGGGCCACTTTTTCTGCTAGGTCTTCTATCGAACTAGATAATTTTGAAGATGCTAGAGAAGAACAATCTGAGTCCTTATAGACTTTTGAGAGTTCCAACTCGTCTCCTAATTTGTCCTCAATGTCTATGCAAATTCTTACACATTGCTCTAGCATCCTGGGTTCCTTCAAGTATACATAGGAGCGTAGTTTAGATCTCAACAAGCCATCTAAAAACAACGACACTTGTTTGGCCTATGAGGGTAACTCTTGCACTGGACATCTTTCAACATATTGTCTAAACCTACGTCCTGCTAGTCTAACCGTTTCTTGAGGGGTCTGTTTAAAACTATGAATCAACGAAGACGTGTCATGTCTGATCCCACTTTTAGAGAATTCAGTGATGAATGACTCTAAAAAGTGATGGATATCTCTAAATTGCCTTTGCTGCAATGGTTGGAACCAAGTTAAAGCTGTATTCTTTAACGTTAGTCCAAAAGCATTATATTGCGTGAACATGTCTTTGACTTGTTCTGCCCTTAGCACTTGCTTAAATTTCGCAACATGGTCATAGGGATCTCCTCTCCCATCAAAGTAGTTTTTCATGGATTTCACTAGTTGAGTGGGTCTTAGTATTCTTGCGTGTTCACATGGTCTAGGTAGAGGAAAATCATCTCTACCACTTGGCATTCTTTGTCTTTCCACTCTTTCCGTGTCTATGGTGGTTCTATCTCTCCCTAAGGGATGATTGAAACTTACTTCTAGTCTCTCCTTATTCTTTTCTCTTTGCATACCATGGGCTGAGGATGTTCCTACCCCTTGTTGGCTCATGTTTACATTTGCTCGTGATGGAGGGAATACTAAATCACCTCTCCATGTATAGGTGTTTCTTGCATGGTCTAGTACTACAAAGACTCTTTCTGAAGTCCCATCCAGGTACACAACCTTTCCATGTGTATCTGGGTCCTTGAACTCGTAGATTATAATGGAGCCTACCTCGCTCGGTTGTTTTTTTCTATATCTCCAAAATGCTTCGTCAGTCTCTTTGTTTACAAATAATTCTATGCTTCTGTTATCCTGAGGGGTCCAATCTGGAACTAGTACTCGTGTCAGTATAGATTTCCCTCTAGGTATTCTAGGTTCTTCTAATGGTTCTTTTCCTTGGGCTTTCGCTTCTGTCTCTAACTGAATTACGCCAAACTCATTGGTATTGTTTGGCTGAGTACTTAAGATGTACATTGTTCCTTCCTTGTCTATGTACATGTCTCTCTCGAATTTCACCACTAGACATTCCAATCCAATGGGTTGATCAAGATTGTGCATCTGCACCACTTGTCTTCGCAAACCATCCTCATAGATGCGAGCACCTAAGCGGTTGGTTCGAAGAAATTCTAATTGAGTCCTATAGGGTCCTTCTGGTTTTTCTAAATATGCTACATTTGACCCTCCTTACGGTCTTTCTGTGCTAAATGCAATTTCCGATTCACTTGTATCGGAGCTCAGCTCGTAGGGATAATTAGTGTTCAATTGTTGAGCCCACGATCGTGTAGTGGTTCCTACACTTGCTTCTGATGATCTAAGGCTTCGTCTATCTGACTTACCTATGTGTTTGCCCGATCTAAGGTTCATGAATTTTCTTCCTTGCACACTCAGTACACACTCAGATCGTTAATGGTTCTGTGTTCTTACTTTCTTGATTCTTTTTAAATTCCTTTAAATTCTTATCTCAATGTATGCGTCAAGAATTCGACTTTCCGTGGTACTTTTGAGTTCTCGTTTCGTCAGACTTAAGTTCCTTCCCTTTAATTTTTCGTATCACACACTTTTATCTTTAGTCTTAGACTGGATAAATTAAATCTCTTACACTTGATGCGTTCCTACCGTCTTTAATCCACAATGCTAACGTTTTAGCCTAAGCTAATAATTGACTAAGGGGGTTGAGTAATCTTCCAACCTCGAGTCAGTTTTTCTGGTTGCTGTGATGCCCAAGAAGTCGCGCTTCCCAAGCCCTGTGTTTTTCTCTGCCTTGCCTTGGTTGCCCTTGATTGTCCTTGCTAGACCTGGAAAAGTCCAGAATTAGACCAAATTCAAATGGACGATCAAGCACTTGAATATATACACCTTTTAAGTCCCTTAACCTTTTGCCCAAAAATTTTTATGCTGCCCCCCTGGCTTTCTAACGAGCTATAAAGCTCAAAAAACGGACTTCGGATGAAAAAGATATGACCGTTCAGGCTCTCGAGGGTAAAAACTGACAAACAGGTTTTTCTCCAAATATGAGCTAAAGGGTCTCCTATGAGTCTAATTTGCCAAAAATAGCCCCAAAATTGGCCAAAAATTGAAACCCTAAAATTTGCATTTGGGGTGGACAATCGCGATGATCTGAGATAATCGTGATGGTCTGGGACCGTCACGACGGTCCAGCTGAACCGTCGCGATGGCGTGGCACAATCACGATGGTTCGAAGGAGCGAACAGTCGCGATAGTCAAAAATGAACAGTCGCGATGGCATAAAAGTGAACGATCGCGATGGCGTAGAAGTGAGCAATCGCGATGGTGTAAATGAACCGCCACGATGGTCTAATCGGCGAGCAATCGCGATGGCATCGGTCAACAGTCAATGGGACAATGGCGATGGTGTGAGCCCATCGTGATGGTCACAAAGCACGATGGCATGAGCCAATCGTGATGGTTCAAATTTGGAGGCGTCGCGATGGTCTGAGGGTATCATCGCGATGGTCTAGCTTGCCACATGGCAGCATCGGCGCGATGGCATGGGCCAATCGCGATGGCGTGGGGTCGACAGGATCGTCACGATGGTCCAAGTGAACCGTCGCGATGGCTCAAGTGAGCCGTCGCAATGGTGCGAGACCGTCGTGATGGTCCGGCCGAGCCGTCGCGATGGTCCGGCCGAGCCGTCGCGATGGTGTGCACAATCGCGATGGTCTGAGCCAATCGCGATGGTCCACAAAAATGATGATTTTGCAAATGTGTTTGTGGATCCATGCAAGTGTTAGTGTCCCCTACCTCTTGGTGAACTCGCATACAAAAAATGTCAAAGTTGGCAGACCATCGCTGTCGGCGCGAAAGGAACGGTCGGTGGATCAGGGCGACCGCCAAAAAATAATGGCGCACCCCTTCCTGGGTGCTTGGAGCAAGCTCAGGTAAGAAGAGAAAATTCAAAGTAATGAGATGAATCACCTTTACTTTCAGAAGAGCTCGTCTTTGATTCATGCTTGGTCAACCTTCATGTTCAATAACTCAAATTCAACTTCAAATAGTTCAATCTCATTTCATTAAGAAAATCATGATTGAAATCAATAAAGAACTTAAATCTTCAATACAATTAGCATACTCACTTTAGAAATATATGGTCGACCGTCATAGTGATGAAGCAAATAAATATAGATATAAATATAATATAATGGTGTATACTATAAACTCTCTTATCCAGTTATGCGCTAAAGTAAAATGAATATCGAATACTTTCTTCGCATTCACAAAGAAGCATACGATAATACAATCAAAGCATATGAAATTCTTATCTTTTGTATTAGCACATTTTACAAAAATGTAGTTGAGTATCGTTGATATCTATAAATTCGCATCGTATGCTTAATATATGATTAACATAATGAAATACTTCGATTTCTTATTAATAATCTATCAACCATGCATGCATGGTTTCGAATCAGATAAGTGCGCGTTGCAAATATATGATATATAGATAAATATAAATCTTCAAAACCGTTCCTGGAATTTCTTAGCTCATCATAAGTCAAGCATCTGAGTGTTCTTATTAAAGGATATCCCTAAAAGCAGATGAAAGAAAAAGTCATTAATGTGACATGAAAGGAAATTATCACCAGATGGGCATTTAATCGAAGAAGTCGTCAATAAAGCTTTATCGCAGATGGTTTAAAATACGAAACAGACCATAGATATACTTTCCACAGAGAACGGAATTTTGTGGTCAACTTTAATGGATGAATGCGAAGTCTGATGGCAGATAGCTGTCGTGCTTTCAATAAAAAATTTATCCTGCTGAATCTCTTCAAAACAGATTACGAAACAGACTAAACAAATGATACAGAGAACCAGGCTTCAAAAGAATAACTGATCATCGATCAAATTTGATCTTTCCGCCTTTCGTAAATATACGCATTTGTCAATCAAACAAATTTTTACCATATGGATGAATCAAATCAGTTTCAGCCGGAGAATTATGAGCTTAGTGCGCAGATCGAGAAACTTCAAAACATGGAAAATCTTGTATCGGATGATTCTTTCTGCTTTCTCTCATATGGAAGCCTCAAAGATGCGTTTCTTTTTTTCAAAGTGATCGGAGACAGAGAAATATCCTCCGTTGGGCACAAACCGTCTGGGGAAGAGATTAAGCCCCTTCAGATCATTCAGTGTTTGCCTCTATCTCCGCCCCCCCTTCTCTTCATGGTGCACGAAGCATTTCCTTCAGCAGTTTAGCTCTCTGCGTTGCTTTCTCTCTAAATCAACAGTTAAAAGCCCGTCTTCCAAGAACGTAGTAGCATAAAACACTTGTCTGTTAAGATGTTTGTCGAAGGAAGAGCATCATGGACGTCAGAGCTTGTCGCTGTGAAAAAATCTGGTCGCCCTCTGTATATTGCCTGATGAACATCGATTGAATTGGCTTTCCTCCGCACGCGCCCCCTTCCTGGTATGCGTCTGATCCCCCCCATCCTTGTGTGCCTGATTATGATTCCATAAATTGACCTCCTCCTTCAGATCCTCTCGCGTTCGTTCCCTTCTCTCTCTCCTATGGCTCCCCCGAAACTACTGCCTCCATCAGTTGGATATCAGTCCATCCCCTTGGCCACTCTTTTTGCCTCTCTTTTGGCCTCCTTTCTTTTTCCTCTGCATGGTACCAACTTTTCTCAAAAGCCATTCGTCTGTTGCATGCCTAAAAAAGAGCGCATATAGAACAATAAATCTTCTGCAACTTTGAGCGCAGCCCGATCATCCTCCAATCGTCCTTCAACCATTTCTTTTACTTTATTTTTATAAATAACATAAATCACATTACAATGATGAGTTTCCCATTTTCACTTGTGAAAAAAAAATCTAAATACAATATCCATGGAAATCTTCTCATAGGGATCAGAAGTTCTAGAAATCAATATTTCATCATGCTTCATTCAAGTTCAAGTGTTAAATGCGATCGGAAGTGGCCCTTCTGCTCCTTAATCTTTGATTGTCTTTCTAAGTGAGGAGAGTAAATCTCTCTGACATCCACAATCGTATCGTGAACCTTTGTTTTGTCAAATATCTGGATTTGATGCAAGTAGATGCGAGAGTAGAGATGTGAATCTCTACGACATTCACCCCCACCAAACTTGTGCTTCCTCCGGATGCGCCAAACGAAGAACTGTTTTCTGCTGAATGATAAATGTCAATTTCATAGCATAATATATGTGCATGGGTTTTAAAATCAAAGTGCCTTATGCAGGGCTGCGTAATTAGCCCTATAAATGCATACTTTAAAATGCATAAAGAAAAAACATGGTGCAATGAGCAAGGTAAAGGGTTTCTGATAGTGAGGCTTGTGCACTCACTCGCATACATAGAAATGTGAAATTACATAAATCCTTACAATCACTCTTATGTGCAAGGGTAATACTCAGTTTGTGCCTAAATGCATGGTCCTGTAGTGTGACCCTAATACATGCATACTTTATGTGCATTTTCAAAATTATGGTGCATAAGAGGTAAGATATTTTGATGAAGAGGTTTCTATCTCCTATATTTCGACTTTGCTCGCAGATTTCATCATACATGTTACAATCTAGATTGGTGCAAATGAACGTGAAACTAAGGGAAAAGCTCAACATGTGTTTTTACATAATTTGATGCATACTTTAAATGCAAGGTTAAATAAAATGGTGCAAAATGGGAAGTAAAAGGTTATTCCTATGCTTGAGGAAAAACTTGGTTTACCAATGGCTCCCATTCTTCATTATAAACCTGAAAAAAATAATTCATCTTGGAAAAAACTCGTGAAAAACATAAGTATTAGCACATTTAAACCAAATATTTCAATTCAAAATAAGACTTCTAGAAAATCCATCTGTAAAATCGAAGTAACATTAAGTCAATTTTTGTAGCTTCCATCAAATCGTCTTTTCTTGCTTGACCTGCATTAAACCACATTGATTAGAAAAGCAATATTTAGATCATTAATGAAATTCACAATTTTTCTCTTAAAAGAAAGTAAACCAAATCCATATAAATACCTTTTTGATAAGGAAGTAGGTTATAACTCCCATGCTTGTATCTTTTGATGAGGGAGAGATACAACTCCACGGCTCGTATCTTTTGATGAGGGAGAGATACAACTCCCGACCATGTGTGTTTTTAATTTTTAGGGAGAACACTTACTAAACTCCCGGATTTATAAGGTATTGATGACCTTTGCATATTTTGTTCCATTTGTTTAATAATTTCATCAATCATCTTCTTTTGTTCTTTGTTTATACTCTTCTCTTTATCAAGTTCTTTAGGTTTACTCTGACTAGTTTCTTGATTCTTAATCTCGTACCCCAATTTACTTTTCCATTTATTCACTTTATCTTGATCAAATAATGTATCATTCTCTAAAAGCTCTAGATCACATGTGATATAATAGTTATCATCTTTCTTCGTCATTAATATTACTTGCTCATCTTTTTGCTCATTCGTATCTATGTTTTTATGTTCATTTCGCTCAAGTTTTTGGGTTTCCCAAGATTTTGATTCATCAACTGTTTTTTCTTGATTATTCGTTGATCTCTTAATTTCCTGATTAACAATTTTATCATCCATATGTTTCTTTGGTCGCCATTGATATGTTTGTCTCATTCTTAGTTTTCTTGGTTTTGATTTTGTTTGTTCAAAAAGTTTTTTAAATCCCCCTCGACCTAAGTTTAAGCGTAAAGGGGCATGAGTATGAACATCACATATTTTTTTCCCAAGTTGACAAACTATTTGATGTTTGCATGCATGTTCAAAGGCAATACAATTATCATAGGTATGACCAATTTGGTCACACCAAAAACATCGAATAATGCATTTTCGCATCCTATTTGATTTTTTTGGTATTATCCTAAGAATAAGTTTTCTAAGATCACATAAAGGTCTTTGATCAGGCATATATGTAGACAAATTATGGACTCTTACTTCATGTTCTTGATTAAGTTTCAATCCTTGCATTTGTTTAGATAATATTTCATACTTCTGGTTCATTTCTTGAATCTCAGCATTCATTTCCTCTTTCCAAATTCTAAGACTATTTGATAATACTGGTAGACTCTCTACCATAGCATTGATCGAATCATTTAGAGTCAAAATCACTCTAAATTTCTTTTGTAGAGTTTCATTGGCCTTGTTTTCCCTTTCTATGAATTTATCTTCCCATTTTCTCAAATGTTGATCTATCAATGCGTTCACATATGCTTCATCAATAACAATGCTCTTGGAATTATGCTCTTGTAATTTAATTTCAACAGATTCTTTACATTGATTTATATTTTTCATGTTTGTACGCTGCTTTTGTTTACCCATGACTCACGCTTGAATATCAAAGAAACACCACATAAACGAAAAACAAGCTATGAGTTTATACACATATCAAACATACATTACTTGGAATTGATTTGAGAACGAAGTTCAGAAATCATGCACCTGAGCTGCGATGCCGAATTTTCACGTCGGGTTCACCAAATGTCGGCGCGAAAGGAACGGTCGGTGGATCAGGGCGACCGCCAAAAAATAACGGCGCACCCCTTCCTGGGTGCTTGGAGCAAGCTCAGGTAAGAAGAGAAAATTCAAAGTAATGAGATGAATCACCTTTACTTTCAGAAGAGCTCGTCTTTGATTCATGCTTGGTCAACCTTCATGTTCAATAACTCAAATTCAACTTCAAATAGTTCAATCTCATTTCATTAAGAAAATCATGATTGAAATCAATAAAGAACTTAAATCTTCAATACAATTAGCATACTCACTTTAGAAATATATGGTCGACCGTCATAGTGATGAAGCAAATAAATATAGATATAAATATAATATAATGGTGTATACTATAAACTCTCTTATCCAGTTATGCGCTAAAGTAAAATGAATATCGAATACTTTCTTCGCATTCACAAAGAAGCATACGATAATACAATCAAAGCATATGAAATTCTTATCTTTTGTATTAGCACATTTTACAAAATGTAGTTGAGTATCGTTGATATCTATAAATTCGCATCGTATGCTTAATATATGATTAACATAATGAAATACTTCGATTTCTTATTAATAATCTATCAACCATGCATGCATGGTTTCGAATCAGATAAGTGCGCGTTGCAAATATATGATATATAGATAAATATAAATCTTCAAAACCGTTCCTGGAATTTCTTAGCTCATCATAAGTCAAGCATCTGAGTGCTCTTATTAAAGGATATCCCTGAAAGCAGATGAAAGAAAAAGTCATTAATGCGACATGAAAGGAAATTATCACCAGATGGGCATTTAATCGAAGAAGTCGTCAATTAGAATTGATTACACAAATCCTAAACACTTAATCGATAAAGCTTTATCGCAGATGGTTTAAAATACGAAACAGACCATAGATATACTTTCCACAGAGAACGGAATTTTGTGGTCAACTTTAATGGATGAATGCGAAGTCTGATGGCAGATAGCTGTCGTGCTTTCAATAAAAAATTTATCCTGCTGAATCTCTTCAAAACAGATTACGAAACAGACTAAACAAATGATACAGAGAACCAGGCTTCAAAAGAATAACTGATCATCGATCAAATTTGATCTTTCCGCCTTTCGTAAATATACGCATTTGTCAATCAAACAAATTTTTACCATATGGATGAATCAAATCAGTTTCAGCCGGAGAATTATGAGCTTAGTGCGCAGATCGAGAAATTTCAAAACATGGAAAATCTTGTATCGGATGATTCTTTCCGCTTTCTCTCAGATGGAAGCCTCAAAGATGCGTTTCTTTTTTTCAAAGTGATCGGAGACAGAGAAATATCCTCCGTTGGGCACAAACCGTCAGGGGAAGAGATTAAGCCCCTTCAGATCATTCAGTGTTTGCCTCTATCTCCGCCCCCCCTTCTCTTCATGGTGCACGAAGCATTTCCTTCAGCAGTTTAGCTCTCTGCGTTGCTTTCTCTCTAAATCAACAGTTAAAAGCCCGTCTTCCAAGAACGTAGTAGCATAAAACACTTGTCTGTTAAGATGTTTGTCGAAGGAAGAGCATCATGGACGTCAGAGCTTGTCGCTGTGAGAAAATCTAGTCGCCCTCTATAGCCTGATGAACATCGATTGAATTGGCTTTCCTGCGCACGCGCCCCCTTCCTGGTATGCGTCTGATCCCCCCCATCCTTGTGTGCATGATTATGATTCCATAAATTGACCTCCTCCTTCAGATCCTCTCGCGTTCGTTCCCTTCTCTCTCTCCTATGGTTCCCCCGAAACTGCTGCCTCCATCAGTTGGATATCAGTCCATCCCCTTGGCCACTCTTTTTGCCTCTCTTTTGGCCTCCTTTTTTTTTCCTCTGCATGGTACCAACTTTTCTCAAAAGCCATTCGTCTGTTGCATGCCTAAAAAAGAGCGCATATAGAACAATAAATCTTCTTCAACTTTGAGCGCAGCCCGATCATCCTCCAATCGTCCTTCAACCATTTCTTTTACTTTATTTTTATAAATAACATAAATCACATTACAATGATGAGTTTCCCATTTTCACTTGTGAAAAAAAAATCTAAATACAATATCCATGGAAATCTTCTCATAGGGATCAGAAGTTCTAGAAATCAATATTTCATCATGCTTCATTCAAGTTCAAGTGTTAAATGCGATCGGAAGTGGCCCTTCTGCTCCTTAATCTTTGATTGTCTTTCTAAGTGAGGAGAGTAAATCTCTCTGACATCCACAATCGTATCGTGAACCTTTGTTTTGTCAAATATCTGGATTTGATGCAAGTAGATGCGAGAGTAGAGATGTGAATCTCTACGACATCGCGATGGTCTGACACCTACGGCAGATCTCTGACAGAAAGTGAAATTTTTACCTTTTTGCAGCCTTCCTGATGCTCTGGAGTACTGTACCTACAAGAAAACTCAAAAACACAATAGCACATGAAAGCACAAAAACTCTCTCTCTCTCGCAGGCACAAATGAGGGGAAATGAGGAGAATGGGTGGATATGGTGAATTTTCTGTTTTTTTGGAGTTCAAGATGATGATGCAGTGATGAAGATGGAGTGTGGGGGAGGTGAAAAACACTAAAAACTAACTAAAAACAACAACAAAAACTGAAATTTTTACCTTCCAATGCCACTTCTTGCTATACTCTTACCATCCCACATTCATCCTAGACTCGATCCCCGCCAACGGCTCCAAATTTGGTGTTGCTCTAGCATGATGGTGAGAACCACCTTAAGAAGCTCCACCTCCTTAATGTCAATCCGTGGAAGAGATAGGAGTGATATGAAGATCGTGAATGTGAGATGAAGTGAGAGTGAAGGTGAGAAGCATAGAGATGCACACACACAACGAAGAGACAAGCAAGACACAATGGAAGGTGAGAAATTAAATCTATTACTCAAGAACACTTTTACAAGCTCCAAATAGCTCTAAGCTCTTCTCTACTCAAACAAGCTAACCTCAAAAATGAGCTCTCTAGCTCTTTTTATAGATTCTAGACTAGTTTTGATCGGTTTCACATCTAGTGACCGGCATAGTTAAAAAATAGGTCCTAGATGCTATTTGAAAGGGTAAACGGTGTCTAAAAATAACCAAAATTGGTACGCTCATTCTACCTAAGCTCCTCAAGCTCGAGGAATCCTCGGCTTGGACAAAATGCAGCTATAAATTACCAAAAGGGTTTTTTCTATGTTACATATATTACAAAAGTGATGAAAATCACTGTTGGAGGTTTTGAAAAGTATTTATAAAATATATTTGTTTGAAAAAATGATTCAACTGACTCCCTGCTACTTCGTTATGCTCTATCTTCACATGCTTTCGCGTCTTCTATGCCTCTGGCTACTGCCAACAAGGTGCTTTGGAATCTCCCCCTGCCTTGTCTACCTCCTCTATGTCTTCCTCTTGTACCTCTACCTCTTCCTGCAAAGTTAGCTTGAAAGGTACTAGCATCATCATCAGATTTCTTGCCTTTACCTTTACCATCCTTACTCTTGTTCTTATCAGTGTATAGGGCAGAGGATTGATTACCTTTTGAGTTGTGATTGTTCTTCAAAAGCTTGGCTTCATGAGTAAATAATTTTCCCATTAGAGTATTGAAGTCAAGTACTTGCATGTCCATGTATAGATCCATTGTAGTAGTGAATGCTTCCCACTTGTCATCTGTTTTGATTCCATTGATCACTTGTCTCACAATTTGCTCCTTATCAATGACTTCTCCAATCCTTCCAAGTTGATCAGCTAGGTCCTTCATTTTAGTGACATAATCAGTCACATTCTGTTTGGGCATCTTCTTGAGTCTTGTGAACTCCATCCACAGTTGATTCTTCCTTGCTCTAGTGCTTGAAGAAAAGAATGCTTCAAGTGCATTCTAGGTTTCTTGTGATGTCTTACAATTTCTAATATAAGGGAGTAAGAAATCAGAAACTGAGTTGATAAGGTATGACTTAGCCAATGCATCCTTTGAACACCATGTTGATAACCTTTCTTGTTCTTCTTGAGTGGGTTGCCCTTTGCTTCTAAGTATTGGAAGTAACTCATCTCTAGATATGTAACCATAAAGATTTCTACCTTGTAGATATGCTTCCATTCTAATAGACCAAGCAGAGTAATTACCTCAATCCAATTTTTCAATTGATGATTACACCTACAAATTTTACTTCAAATTACCTTAGTAGACACCTTTAGCTTCACAAATATGCATTTGGACCCATAATGTGCTTTAGAGCATCACCTTCAAATAGCTGCATCAACACAGACTACTTCCAATGTTGAAGAATTGCAAAACATGCTATTTATGGATTGTAACCTGCTCAGTGCTCACTGACTGATTACAATTGACCTAAGAGATTTTAGCCATATCTAATTGGACCCCTAAGCTTTCTATAAGAATTTATTTCACTAATTTAGGATGATTATATGCTGAGAAATAACCTTAAGAAGTTAGGGGTGTAATCCTGATATTTTAGGAGGATGACAAACAACAGACATAGGTAGATTGTAATGATCATATCTTGCAGATCCCTAAACCAAATGATGCGAAGTTTTATAGCATAAAACTATAATCTCTAAGCTACATGCTCCAAGTTGAATCACAACAAAAGACTAAGTATACATAGAGAAATCCTCAAAACAATTTCACTGAAAATTAGAGTATAGCGGTAGCTAATAGTGAACATGAGATAATTGCATAATCTGAACAATGTATAATGTATTGAATGTATGATACAAAGGAGATGATGTAGGCTTACTCATACATGTGTGGACTAAGTGTTCCCACAATCTTGAAGCTCAATGTGTCCTTGATCTGCTCTCTTTTCTGCGACTAAAAGTCATGAGCTTTTATAGATGAATTCAAATTTGAATTTGGAATCTTCCACCTAAAAGTGATCATATCTTTTAGCCTCCTAATTAATTTGATTCCAATCACTTGGTTTTTGTGAATTAAAACTCATAAAGCTATGAGATTCTCTCATGCTTGTCCTTTTACATTTATCTTGAGTTAAACTCAAGATATTTACAAGAGGTGTTCACATATGACTTATGAATATTGATGATCAAGATATGAAGTAAACCTTGAACTTTTGGTCAAGCATCAAGGCTTGCCAAATGCACCAATAGTGACATCCCATTGATGATCTGATTCTCGTGATGCTTTCAGAGTAGGCTTACCAAAGCTTGTATGGTTGGATGTGAGGAGTGGGATATGATTCACGACAAGTAGCAGCAGACTCCTGACCGATATCGCCAGCATTGAGATGTTGTAGTTACACGTCTAGATACAGTCATATCATCACATTTGGGCAGCAATAGATATGACATTATGTGTCATGAATTTATAAGTATCATTTGGTTTATTGAATTTGTTTTTGTTAAGCATCTCATGTATATTCATCTAACATTTTGTACATTTCTTGCAAGAGTTGGAAATGGTTCATCCTCCAACATGAACGGAGAAGGCTTATGGATATCATCATGGATTGATTGCACTATTGGAGAATTTGGAGGGACGTGGTGGAATACCTCCAACAAAGGTTGTATCAACATCTCCAAGAACAAGGAAGCCTCGACATGCAAAAGCCATGTGCCCTTTGCATAACCCTGTCTTTTGCACTAGTCAAGTCATGCATTTCCATAGTATGCATTAATATAGGGCCAGATTACATGATTGTGCATAGACACAGTTTAGAATCCCAGGCACATGAGACACATTTGACACATGTAAAATATTTTATTGATACTAACCTCTTTCTTCTTGTTTTGTGACATTGTTCCAAAAAAAAGGGGGTGGAAGGGACAAGAACATATGCTCAAAGGATATCATCAGTAAACCATTAACAAGGACATCCATAGCAATGAAAAAACAAGCCAATGGTCAATCATCGTGATGGGACTATGACACAAAGACATGAACATCGATTGATCCTTCACCATGATAAGAACACCCCACTTTGGCAACACTATAACCATGATAGATTAGGCAACCTATTCGTCAGCATACCCTTGTGCCCTTAGCTCAAGACCCAATTTCTTTCACCATACTTCTTCCAATGCATTCACCAACTAAGCATGCATAGGGCCACATTACAAGACTATGCACAAGGCACATATTTTCTTCAACCCATGCACTAACACATGTACCCATCATTCATTATGGGTTATGAGTACTTGACATGAAAACTATGAAACCCATGTTTGAAAGATCGAAAGGACATCAAGGTTACAACATTAGTACATATGAAGCAATTCACAATCGAGTGCTACTCAAAATCAATGTTGAAAAACTCTTTTGAGCAAGTAGCCATTTTTGAAAGCTCACAAATATATCATCATGCAAGAATCCAAGGAAGAAGTACATACAAAGGGACTGAAACTTGCAAACGCTAGAAGTGATAAAATGAAGAACCAAACAACTGAGCCTAGTACATTTGGAAGATAAATTGCTCTTATTGATACATGATGGATATTATCTCTCAAAGTACTACATGGAACAACCACTCCAACAAGGGTCTATCATGGATGACAGACTTGAGAGGGGGGCAGTTTTGACACTCAAGGTCAAGCACAAAGCATGGGAGCACATCAAAGAAGTGGACACACATGAAGAGGGAGCATCTAGGGAGCTCCAAGAAGTATATTTCAAGTTTTTAGAAGGAATACCTATAAAAATAGTAATTTTGATCACTCAAAACTATTGTAAATATCATTTCACCTTTTTCCAACTCTGTTTTTTCAAGCCAAGGAGTCCTCAAGCTTGAGGAGTATTAGAAGTATTTCCCTACTAATTTTCATAATTTTTCGACTCTGTTTGGGCCCCCAAATAAGCCCTGTAACCTAACTTTTAACTAAGTTGGACATGGCCTAGACAGGGCCAAAACTAGTCAAAAAACTATAAAAAGATCTAGGTTGGCATTTTTGAGGTTAGCTCGTTGGATTCTTAGATACTGAAGCTTTGTAAGAGAGTTCTTTTGTAATAAAAATCTTTCCATTGTTCCTCTCTTTGCTCTTACCTTGTGTGCCCATGTCTGTATGTATGTGCATGCTTGTGTGCTTCTCACTCATGCACTTATGCCTTCTCTTGCTCACGGTCTTCATACCAGTCCTCACATCTCCACGGATTGAAAATTTATGAGGTGGATCTCCTCATGTTGGTACTCACCATTGTGATAAAGTAAATCTAAGGTACACTCATATGATCACTCTTACACTTATGATTATGAAAAATCATCCCCTACTGCAAATTATAGAAAGCTCCAAGAGATAGACTATGAAACTAGGGAAGCTCAAGAGGAGAGCTCTAATAGCCCTATGTGCAGCAAGGAGGTGGCATATCTACTAGATAGACATAAACAATGCTTTCTTGAATGGTAATTTACAGGAAGGGTGTTCATGGAACAACCTCAAGGGTATGTAGATCCATAGCATCCTACCTATGTTTGCAGGTTGAAGAAGGCCTTGTATGGCCTAAATCAAGCCCCAAGGGCTTGGAATCAAAGGCTAGTGGACTTCTTGAAGAGATGTGGTTTCTCTCCAAGTGATGCAGATCCATCCTTGTATATGAAGAAAACAATTGTCAAGTTAAGCAAGGAAGATGATAAGAAGCTTGAAGACCTTACACTATACAGGAAGATTGTGGGATCATTGATCTATGCTACACTCACATGACCTGACTTGTGCTACATAGTTGGAGTTCTATCTGTGTTCATGCATGCAGCCATAGATACACATCTCAATCATGCAAAGAGAGTGTTAAGGTATGTGAAGAGTATAGTTAATTATGGTTTGTTATACAAGTATGATGAACTTCAAGTAAGAGCATGGAGTGATGAAGATTGGGCAAGAAGTGTTGATGATAGAAGGTCAAGTTTTGGCTATGTTTTCATGCTAGGTACAAAAGCTTTTTCATGGATGAGCAAAGAGCAACCCATAGTTGCATTGAGTTCAACAACGGCTGAATATAGAGCTTTGGCACACACTACATGTGAGGCACTATGGCTTAAGAAGCTCTTCAAAGATTTTGGTATTCAACTTGGACCAATTCTAGTTTATGGAGATAACATGTCAAGCCTACATCTTGCTAACAATCCCATGTATCATGCAAGGATCAAGCCCATTTAAGTGCATTACCATTATGTGAGGAAAAGGATTGCAAGTGGGAACATTAATGTTCATTTTTTAGGTACAAAGGATCAAGTTGCAGATATATTTACCAAAATCTTGGATGTGAACAAGTTAACAAAGTTTTCAAAGGCTATGAGCTTGCTTGATATGGACACTACCATGTTAAGCTTGAGGGAGAATGTTCAAAATGTGAACTATGCAAGCTTTAAGTGGATAAAGGCATCAAAAGACCTTAATGTGGACAAAAGTCATGATGCAAATCACTTAGGGTGGTCCCAATGTCAGGAAAGGCCAGGCAAGGCAGTCCTAAGGTAGTGGAAGAGTCAAGGGAGGCATCCAAAAGCTATAAAAGGAGGTGAAGAGACACCAAATGCATGGAGGTATTGTTGGTCATTGAAGACCAAGAGACATATACTCAAGGAGGCTCAAGGAGATTCATCGAAGGCTCAAAGAGCTAAAACGCAGCTGTCCAAGCTAGGAAAAATGTAGAGGAGGTCATTACATGCACAAAAAAGGAGCAAGGAGAAGCTATCAAGCCCACACCCCCTCTAGTCTCTTGTAGGTATAGACATAGTCTGCTTATAACAATTGTAACTCTTTGTGTACATATACAATTCAAGATATTTTAAGTGCATTCTATAGCTTATATATGTGTCTTATAGCTTATACATGGGTCTTAATTTCCCTAAGAGAGCTTCTTGAAATCAGTTTTATGTGCAGAGAAATTGGTGTATCTCTGTAACCCTAATTTCAGCATATCCTACATCTCTACATAGTCTTTTTTGTACAAAGTTGTTGACTAACCTAAATAGATTCATTGGAGCTGTTCTATAGCTTTTTGGAAAGCTTATGAACCACACTAAGTGTGGCTAAAAACATAGATTTAGTGTAAGGTAGGCGAATCTTTTTTTTTTTTGCAGGGTAACAAAAAAGGTGTATGAAGGGACCTAGGTATTAGGCTCATTTAACTTTTAGTGTGCAAATTTGAGGGATTAAATTCCATCACTTCTGACTCTTAGAGCTCCTATAAGAGGGCCTTGCCTCCTTGAACTTCGAGGTTACATCCTTGTGATGGACCTTGGCCTATCAAAGAATAAGGACACAACCAACACCAATCAAGATTTGTGAAGTTAGAGCTCCCATGTTAAACAAGATCTGATTAATTTGTTAGTATTGCAATCTATGCAAAGTTTGGATGGTGTCCCTTGCAATCAACTCTATTCTTCCTTTGAGAGGTCTATTATTCTAGATTCTATCCATTGTGAATCGTTAAAAACATTCCCATTAGGACACAATATGCTTTGATTTCTACTATCTTTATTGTTTTGGGACTACTTGCGTCTATGGTAGATTACAACGTTTTTCTATGATGACCATGGCTCTACGTGGCTGAAGTCATTCATGAATTATCTAGCTAACAATTGGCATTTCATAAATAGGGCATATGGTACTTCATAGGATTGGATGTCACCACCAAGTATCACTTTTCACAAATGTTGTAAGTAGTAAAACCATCAACCTAGTTGACTCTCTTATCAATGAAGAAGAATTGAGTCTATTGTACGCTCGTGAAGAGTTAAAGTTAGTATGTTAATCTTGAGGTGAATGTTATCATTGACCCATGCACTCAAGACTTATCAAATTCAAATATGAAAACTTCTACATGAAATTCAACTAAAAAATGATAAAGTTTTTGAAGATCACATCAAAAGTATTTATTAAAGTATAATAAATACTCTATGACTGGAAAAACTTTCAACATCATTACTTACTTTTTTTCATTAGAAATCAATATATTTTCTTAAGTAGTATACGAATGGATGTTTTTGGGAATCTACTAATATGAAACGTTTGGATACACATATTCATCAGCACAAAATCAATCTTAAAAGAAAAAAATTGTTTCCATCTTGCACCAAAGGTATAGAATGAATCCCCACTATGCAAAGCAAGTAGAATCCAAAAATCAATAACTACAGGTTCGATTCATTGCTCCTACTGAATATTGAGAGTTTGTCTTGCCTATTGTAATAGTATCAAAGAAAAACTAGCCATTGGGAATTTGTGTGGATTAGCAAAAGTTAAAGATGCCTATTTTTTTAGATCCATTGCCATTTTCTTTTCTTGATTCATTACCAGATCATGTAATAGGAAGGGAGATATATTTTCTCCTTGATGGTTATAGTAGGTATTATCAAGTGAGGATGGCATAATAGGATGTACTAAAAACTACTTTTATTATGAATTGCGGAGTATTTGCATGTATCCTAATATAGTTTGGATTGTTAATGCTCTTAGTACATTTCCATGTTGTATGGGAACTATTTTCATAGAATATCTAACAAAATTTAAGCATGCATTTTTGGATGATTTCTCTACCTATGCTACCAAACTCCTTGCTCATCTCTTCAACTATATTATGATGAGTGTAGGGAAGTTCATTTGTCTTTAGATCGCTCTACATCAATTTTTGGGATCAATTTGGTAATTTGTTTGATCACTTTATCTTTAAAGAGGGTATATTTGTGGATTTTGACAAAGATAAACCTATTTTGGAAGTAAGTCTCCCTCAATCGCCTAAGGAGTTACCAAGATTCTTAGGAAAAATTCTGTGTCAAAAAAAATTGCATTCAGCCACCCTGTATTTCTATTCCATCAAATAGGTTACCACATGTCAAACCTATAGATTATCAATGGATTAAAGAACACAATTCTACATTTGATATATTAAAGGTAACATTAACACGCGCCAATTCTATAGGCTTTCATGATTTTGTGGATGCATGTGACATCACTATTAGCAATGTATTGATGCAACTCTTTGGTAAAACGTGTTATCAAATAGTCTTCTATTTCATTTGTAGACTCTCCATCGTTAAAATGGTTATTCACTTATAGAAATGGATTTTCTAGATATATCTTGAATTTATAAATTCGGATAGTACTTGTTAGTTCATAAGTTCTACTTTCACTTGGATAATTTTTCTTTCCTATATCCCTTCAAGCAGTAGAATTTAGTGGATCACCTACCCGGTGGGTTGCCTTACTTCAAGAATTCGAATTTAAAATTAGTCATCAACCCATATCTCAACATTTTATTGTTGATTTCCAATCCCGATTGGATTCTAAGAGCCACTAGAGGGAATTGATGACACGTTTCCATATGCAAAGTGGTTTGAAATTCAACACATTCCAATTATCGAGACTAGAGACATGCCTCCATGGATGTGGTATGAAGAACTTCTTTACTCTTTGTATCCATACATGCCATGTCTACACATTTTTTGAAGCTTTACTTAAGAAGTATAACTTTTTATGTTATCATGGATGAGTGATACTATCAAGATATATCTAGGACCTTGTTATAGTGTGCACCAAAAAAAGTATCTGTAATAATAATCGAAGCTCATTTTGGTATGGCTAGAGAAACGTTTTTTTATATATAACACTAAGAAACTCCCTCAACATGATTATGGTAGCCCTTCTTGGTACATGAACAAGTCCATGAATTCTTTTCCATGTGAAATTTATCGATGGTCTCACACTCAAGTCATATACAAGTTTCTACCGCAACCCATTCCTCCATAAGAACCATTTAAAAAATGGGAACTTGATTTTATAGGTAATTCAAAGCTTCACTAGCAATAAGAAAATATTACATCCTAACTTTTATAGATTATACAATCAAATGGGAAGAATCATGGGCTTTAAAAGGGACTATGGTAGTTTCATTTATTCCAAGGTTTGGTCTACCTTTGGGCATTCTATCTGATAGAGGTACATATTTTGCCAATGAACTATTGAAACACATCACAAAATAATGGCATTCAATAAAAATGTACGTCATATCATCCACAAGTGAATGCTTTGGTAGAAAAATACTAATGAGGTGTTGCTCACAATGCTTAACAATTTTTTTAGCCAATTTGATCCTCTTTAGGATCAATATCTACCCTTAGTTCTTTGGGCCCAATGACTTCCTATAAGGCATCTATCAGTTTCACACCTTTCAAACTCACTTATGGCATCAACTTTATTCCACTAATGGAGAGAATTCTTGTTGGAGTTAGACGTCTGCGGAAGCACGCGAACAGCACAAGGAAGAAGAAGAAGCTTGGATCACAAACACACAATACTGAATGTATTACTAGAGAATGTACAAAGATAAGTATCCCATTAGGGCAATAGGCGTATATACAAGCCGGGGGAAAAAAACCTCCTAAAGAGGGAAAAAAGTGCTCCTATGGTCCTAGAGTGTTCACACACATCACTACCTAAATATATCAACAAATCCCCCCTGGGAGTGATGCGGTGAACAAGTAGCTGGCACTCATGTATAAGGAAGTGCCAAGCTATGTGGAAGTCACTCCACAAAAGGAAGTAAGCCCAAAGCTTTGCGGAAAGCTTCAAACCTCTCCCTGGGCAGAGCCTTCATGAAAAGGTCTGCAATGTTCTCCTACGTGGGCACATATTCCAAGCTGATCTCCCTAGCAGAGAACCTCTCCCTGACATAGTGATAATGCACCTCAATGTGCTTAGTGCGAGCATGGAACACAGGGTTCCTCGCAACTACCAATGCGATCTGACTGTCAGTGAAGATGGTGGTGGCAGAAGACTGGCCAACACCCAAATCAGCCATAAGGCGTCTGAGCCACACACACTCAAGAGTCGTTATGAAAGCTCCCCTATACTCAGCCTCACAATTGGAAGTGGCCACAGTAGGCTGCTTCTTGCTCAACCAAGATATACATGAGCTTCCAAGCATGAAGAAAAAACCGCTGGTGGACACACGAGTTTCATAGCAACCAGCCCAATCAGAGTCAGAAAAAGCATGCAAATCTGGTGGTAGTGATCCCCCCTTGGGATAAAACAACCCAAGTAGCCGAGTACCACTCAAGTAGCGAAAGATGCACTTAACCGCCTTCCAATGCGTGACTCCTGGGCAATG
Organism: Ceratopteris richardii; assembly: GCA_020310875.1. Classification (NCBI taxonomy): domain Eukaryota; kingdom Viridiplantae; phylum Streptophyta; class Polypodiopsida; order Polypodiales; family Pteridaceae; genus Ceratopteris; species Ceratopteris richardii. Next base: position 18,826,621 of record CM035420.1, read on the forward strand.
CATAAACCTGCTCATCTATGAGATAGCAAAGTGAATATGTGGCCGAGTAATGCATAAGTAAATCAACCATCCAACAGCATGTTGATAGAGAACAGCATCAAATGCATCTCCAGCATCATTAAGACTCAATCGTAAACCTGTCTCCATAGGACTGGCAATAGGCTTATAGTCTTCAAGGCCAAAACGCTACAATAATGTGTCAATATATTTCGTTTGACACAAAGCCATTCCACCATCAACTTGCATAAATTGAATGCCCAAATAGTGATGCAAATGCCCCAAATCAGACATCTCAAATGAGGCATGCAAATCAGCCTTGAATTCAGCAATATGCTTCTCAATAGGACCAGTGAGCAGCATGTCGTCAACATGGACAACAATGATCAGAAGCACATCATTAGCACGCTTAACATATAAGGTGCTTTCAGTTGGACTGTTCTCAAAACCATGTGCAACCAGATAGGCATGTATCTTCTCATACCAAGCACGTGGTGCTTGGTCACTTGGTTTTCATGCCCTTTCTGCACAAAGCCACGGGGCTGGAAAACATACACTTCATGCAAGTCACCATTCAAAAATCTTGTTTTAATGTCCAACTGATGTACATTCCAACCATGATGGGCTGCAAGTGCACAAATACTCCGAACAGTAGTCATACGGCATGTAGGTGCAAAGGTCTCATTAAAGTCAATGCCTCTTTCCTGCGCATAACCCTTTGCAATAAGCCTACCCTTATACCTGTCAACTATACCATCAGATTTACGCTTCAACTTGTATACCCACTTAGTGCCAATGGCCTTCTTGCCAGGAGGCAAGTCACATAAAGACCATGTACCATTCTTCATTATAGCATCATATTCAGATTGCATAGCAGCCATCCAATTTTTTGAATTATGTGCTTCATCAAAAGAAATAGGCTCATTCTCATCATAGAGACTAGACGTAGCCATAGCATAGCAATCTGATGCAAAGGAGGCACTATGAGAGCTTGAACGAGTACGATATGACAAAGGTGCATCTAATTTGTTGTCACGCAAGGTCTGCACAAGCCATTTTGGCATAGTTTTTGCCTACTCAATATTAGCTCTCTCATCAACAAGTGCATCATGTAAATCTGCATCAGAAATGGAATGATCTGCATCATCATATGAAACCTGTAAAGGCTCAGAAGTTGCCTCATTAGGACCAGCACTAGACTATCCACCTGTAAAAAGAGGCATCAAAGTATCATACATGTCTTTGGAGCTAATAGATGTCTCCTTAGTACATGAAAGCAATGGTTGAATAGCATCTTCCACAAAGACAACATCACGGCTAACTAGAATGCGTTTAGTATGTGGATGATACAGACGATAGCCTTTACTTTTAGAACTGTACCCAACAAAAATACATTTTACTGCCTTATCATCCAATTTTCTGCGATGTTGTTCAGGCACTAGTGCATATGCCAAACAACCAAAAACACGCAGATGAGAAACAGATGGCTTGCGGTCATGCCAAGCCTCATATGGAGTGATAGACTACAGTGCTTTAGTGGGACACCTGTTAAGTACATATGATGCACACATGACAGCCTCAAGCCAGAAACTATGTGGTCAAGCCTGACTCTTGACCATACACCTCGCCATCTCCATGAGTGACCTGTTCTTTTGTTCAGCAACTCCATTCTGTTGAGATGTATATGGCACTGTACACTGGTGTTTTATCCCACGTTCAGCCAGAAATGCATTAAAATCAGAAGACATATATTCCCCCCCTCGATCTAAACGGAGGGTGCCCATTTTACATGCTGACAGATTTTCAGCCCAAATCAAAAACTGTTTGAAGCAAATGAACACTTCGGACTTTGCTTTGAGTGGATATACCCATGCATGCCTGGAAAAATCATCAATGAAAGTCACGAAGTAAAGGTAATTTCTAAAAGAGGGTGTCTGCATAGGACCACAGACATCACTATGTACAAGCTCCGAACTGAACCATCTTCTGGAAAGGAGGAACGCTGCATTTTGCCCAAAATACAGACTTCACAAACATGTTTTCCAGGTGCCTCAAGTTTGGGCAAAGAGGACACCATTTCAGATTTCTGCAGGCGTAGCAAACTAGCAAAATTCAGATGACCAAAGCGTGCATGCCAAAGCTTTGCATCTGACATAGCCTGAGAATCATTTACTGCACATGCCAAATCATTTTCAGATCTTTCATAGTCTATGAGCTTATACAGCCCATGACATAAAATGCCAGAAGCAATAATCACGTCGCCATTTGACAGATCATGAACTGTACACCTATCATCAACAAATTTCACAACCAAGCCAATCTTGGCTAATGCAGAAACAAATAACAGATTCTTTTTTATCCCTGGCACAAGTAAAGCATCTGACAAAGTGAAAGAACTACCATCAGCAGTAGTCAAAATGATCTTAGCAGCTCCCATAACAGGATAAGAGGAGTTGTTGGCACATGTAACAGTATTCCCTGTAGAGGCAAGCTCGAGTGAAGAGAAGAAACTGTGTTGCGAGGTAATATGTTTGGTTGCCCCACTGTCAAAATACCAAACATCTGAGTCTATTGCAGACATGCACTGATCGTGAGAAGATGGGTCAAAACTGCAGACAGTAGTAAACGCCCATTCTTCTTCCTGCACAAGATTTGCAAACTCTGTTTTTGGTGTAGAGGCCTCTGCAACAACCATTCCAGCCTCTTTCTTCTTTGCCTCTTTAGCAGCCAGTTTTGGATAGTTCTTTATGATATGATCATTCCTTTTACAGTACTTACAAAACAATTTCTTCTTTTCTGATTTCTTCTCATCTTTATCTTCCTTCTTCGAATATGCAGAATTAGCAGATTTCTGCTTACTAGTTGAAGAGCTCCATTTTCCTTTGCCCTTCTAACTAGCCAGGAAAGCTTGATCTGCAACTCTCATAATGGACCTGTTCAGCCTGGACTGATCTTCCTGCAACAGAACAGAGACTAACTCCTCAAATGATAAGGCATTTGGATTGCCTTTCATCATCAACCGAAGAGTAGAAGCAAAAATCTTATATGAATCAGGAAGACCATTCAGAACGGTCTGCACAAGTGAGCTATCTGGTATAACCTCCTCAGCAAAAATCAATTGTTCCTTCAAATCTTTGATCTTTGTCAAAACATTGTCCATAAAATCACCTTCATTCATGTGCTCACTCTCCAACTATTTTTGGAGGTAAGCAACACGAGCCTCATTCCTAGCCTGGTACAATGTGGTAAGTGTATCCCAAGCATCCTTTGTTGTTCTGCAAGAACGAATATGAGGAATAATGGCACGTTTTATAGACAAAGCTATCAATGCATGTGCCTAGGCATCTCTGCCATCCCAACGAATCTGCTCTACAGTAGGTGCAGCAGAAATAGCAACACAAACAAGAATCTGCGGAATATCATCTTCGACACCATCTTCATCAGCTACAGCACCTGTATTTGTAGTACCTGTTGTTACACGTGTAACACGACGTCTTTCAACACCCTGCACAATGTTCCACAATCCTTTTTCAACCAATACATGTCGCATCATATAAGCCCATAATGGGTAGTTGGTACCATCCAACTTATCCTCAACGGCCAACATACGGAATACATCACTGCTTTCAGCCATGGCCGGTGACTAAAATACCTTGATGCAGAAAATTGACTGTATCTCAAAAAGTTGAACAGAGCTGCCAAGACGAGTTCTGCTAGACCTGTAGCAGACTTCGAGACGCTTATATTGGCAAAAAGAAACTGGTATATACCTTTGGCACAAAAAGACGAAATAGCCTACACAAACGCTATGATAGTGCGTTCGGAGGCCAAAACGAGCTCAGATCGTGATTTCGGCACCACATAGCGAAGCTGTTTTGATCTCTTAAACAGCCTGAGTATGCTCACCAAATTTCGTGCGAATCTGAGACTGCAAATGGAGGAATGTCGACGGTGCCCTAGATGAAGCGATGACCTGCTCTGATACCAATTGTTGGAGTTAGATGTCTGCAGAAGCACACGAACAGCACAAGGAAGAAGAAGAAGCTTGGAGCACAAACACACAATACTAAATGTATTACTAGAGAATGTACAAAGATAAGTAGCCCATTAGGGCAATAGGCGTATATACAAGCCGGGGGAAAAAACCTCCTAAAGAGGGAAAAAAGTGCCCCGGTGGTCCTAGAGTGTTCACACACATCACTACCTAAATATATCAACAATTCTTCCCTACCTCAGATTTTCTTTGGGAACAATCTTTAACTTGGTGGCAGAAGAAAACAAGACACCTCAAAGAAGTGTTGTGAAAGCTACCTATTACTACAAGAATCTCAAATCAAGAAAACCTATTAGCATGATCACGACTTGCACACTCCAATATTAAAAATTGGTGACCTTACTTTAATTTTCAATTCTAAAATTTCCTAGACTGCACAAAAACTTTAAGGAATGAGTCTATACTGGATAATTGCATTGATAGTCCCACAATCTTTAAAATGGAGACTTTACAAGATGATTCATTCTTCAATCTGGTAAATGGCATCAAGCACTACCTTTATCATTCTTAGTTACATGCAACTTCATTGCATTTGCCTTACATAACATGCATATTATTAGCAATCCTTGCACTCACAATTCACGATAATCTTATGCATTGTTAATGTGAAGAGAGATGGTGGATGCAATCCAAAGATGAGTAGGTGCCGCTACGACCAGCTTCACACCAGCCAACTGAGACTTCAGAGTTGATTAGTAGACCCTTTGAGCTTCCAAAATCCACCAAAATATCAGCCAAGTACTTTGGAACATGTATCCCAAAAGTTTAAGTCAAGACAGACTAGTTGCGAAATGACTAGCTCCCAAAACTTGCTATTTTTGGACACACACCTGCTGGAAAAAATGAACAGTGCTCTCAACCTGGAAGGAATTAGAAAGATTCCTTTTGGGCATAGCAAATAGACTTAGCAAGCTTCCTATTCCAAGTTAAAACACTTCAAATGATGGACTGAGCACTGAGAACAAGTTTCATCAAGTTCTGGAACATTCCCACAATTCTCGGGGCTCTGCAGAGATAGACCAGTAAGCAGTAAAATGCAGATATCTCCAAAAGTATAAATTCAATGACCTTGAAAATTTTTAGGTAGAAACTAGACAGTGAGAGCTATCCAACGCACTTTAAAACACTGAAAAAGGTTCAGTAAAACTCGAGATATGACCTTCTGAAGTTACTGCTCTGAGTGAGTATAGCAGAGAACAAAACAGAGAGGTAGATGATAATAAATGTATAGATTCACATATGATTACAACCACATTGGCAATGAATCTTTGCACAATGGGAGTAGAATGATAGAGCTATGGAGTAAGCTCTTCAATCTCTACAAAATGACATGAAGTGGTCACGTACAAGGCTTGCTAATCGCCTCTTCCTTCTTGCTCCTTTTATAGCAATTCTTGGAGGGAGTTTTGAATTCGAATTCGAATGGCTCCACCTAAAAGTGATCCCCAAAGTTAGGAGAGATTCCCTCAGCTCAAAAATTCGTGATTTTGGTAGTTGGAGCCACGAATTTGCTTTTACATCATGGATGAGGTAAGCCATCCTTTTACTTTTTTCTTTTTCCATTTACAAGAGATAAAATGTACTCTTTTACAAGAGGTGTTCACATGACTACTCATGTGACTTACAAATGAGGATAATATCAAGCATATCAAGCATGTAGGCTTGGGAAAAATGCACCAACAGCTCCCCCTCAAGCCTAACATGCTTGGCCTCCAAATGAGTCTTCAATTGTCCTTGATTTCCTGCAAACCAATCATCAACTTGAATCTACTTAACTTCGTACCATCAAGAGCTTTCGTCAACATGTCTGCACATTGCATATCTGTAGAGACGTAGGATAGTTGAATATCCTTGCTCATTAGCTTCTCTCTTACATAATGGTAGTGGACTTCAATATGCTTGGTTCTAGCATGGTATACCGGATTAGCTGCTAGATGTAGTGAGCTTGTGTTGTCACCAAAAATGTGAGGTGTTGAAGAATGAAGTCCAAGATCTGTGTACAAAGATTTTAACCACATGATTTCTTGAGTTGCATTAGCCAAACCTCTATATTCAGCTTCAGTAGAAGATAATGCCACGGTTGGTTGCTTCTTCGATGACCAAGAAATGATTTTTGAACCTGCAAATGATATATACCCTGATGTGCTTCTTCTATCATCTTTAGATCCGGCCCAATCTGCATCTGAGTAGACCTTTAGCTCAATATCTGAAGTATATGAATAGAACAAACCTTCATTCATGGTCCCCTTTAGGTACTTGAGGACTCGCTTGGCCGCTTCCATATGTGGTCTTCTCGGCTTATGCATAAACTGACTCAATATGCTAACACTATAGCATATATCCACCCTTGTGAGTGTTGCATAGTTCAAACTTCCAACCAAGCTTTGATAGCTTGTGATGTCTTCAATTGGCTCTCCTTCATAAGCACTAAGCTTATGATTTTGCTCCATAGGTGTACCTGCACACTTGGTATTTTCCATCTTGAACTTGACGAGCATGTCATGGACATACTTCCTTTGTGTGATGTATATACCTGAATCTGTGTAGATCAACTCCAATCCAAGAAAATAAGTGAGTGCTCCGAGGTCACTTATTTTGAACTCCTCCTTCATTTGACTCTTTACCTGTTTGATTCCTTCAAGATCATTGCCTGTGATAATAATATCATCAACATACACACATAAATAGATCACTTCAGATCCATTCCTCTTTATGAACAAAGAGGTATCTGCCTTGCTAGCTTTGAATCCTTGGTCCTGCAAATAAGTAACCAATCTGAAATTCCAAGCTCTTGGAGCTTGCTTCAATCCATACAAAGCTTTCTTTAGTTTGCATACATAGTTAGGATGATGTGCATCCTCATATCCAGGAGGTTGTGCCATATACACTTCCTCAGAAATCCATCCATTCAAGAAAGCATTCTTTACATCAAGTTGATAAAGATTCCAATTTCTAGATGCAGCAAGACTAATGAGAACCCTAATTGTAGGCATTTTTGCAACAGGAGAGAAAGTCTCCTCATAATCAATACCATGGGTTTGAGCAAACCCTTTAGCAACTAACCTTGCTTTGTGTCTATTTATACTTCCATCTGGATTCTTCTTGATTTTGTATATCCATCGAGATCCGATTATCTTCATAGATGGCTTGTTAGGTACAAGCTCCCAAGTGTCATTCTCCTTCAAGGCTTCCATTTCTGCATCCATTGCATCTCTCCAAGCTTTCTTGCTTTGTGCTTCTTCAAATGTGGTAGGTTCTTCATTGGTTGAATCCTTTGCAATGTAGATTGAGTGCTTGGTGACCAAAGAAGTATCATAACCAAACCTCTCTGGTTTCTTCTTCTCCCTCGAAGACCTTCTAAGTGGTTGATGTGAGCTCTCGGGTCCATATGTAGCATCCTGCATCTTTGCTTTACCTTTGTTCTTCCATAGCTTTAGTCTTTCCAAGTCTTCTAGGTCAATCTCCGAATCACTTTCTTCAATCTGCTTTGGCTCCTTTGGTTGAAGTGATGGAAAATCTTCATCCAAGTCATATGGCAGCTTCACTTTCCTGTCATCATCAAACCATGATTTGTTTTCATCAAAAATTACATCTCTACTCACAGAAAATCCTTTATTGGTTGGATTGTACAATCTATATCCTTTTTGGTTTTGATCATAACCAATGAATACACACTTCTCTGCCTTGGGATCCAATTTCCCTCTTACTTGAGAAGGAATGTGAGCATAGGCTAAGCATCCAAAGATTTTACAATGCTCTAGACTAGGTCTTCTTCCATTCCACACTTCATATGGAGTGGTTCCATCTAGTGACTTAGATGGAAGTCTATTTATGAGATATGTGGCTGTAGACACAGCCTCTGCCCATAGGTAGTTTGGCAATCCCTTTTCGTTGAGCATGGACCTTGCAGCTTCGACAATAGCTCTATTCCTCCTCTCTGCTACACCATTGAGTTCAGGTGTATACCTTGTAGTGACTTCCCTTTTAATGCCTCTTTCATGCAAGAAGGCATCAAATTCAGAAGAGAAGTATTCTCCTCCACCATCTGATCTGAGTCTTTTCAAAGTCCTACCTGTTTGATTTTCAACAAGAGCAATATACTTCTTAAAGCAATTAAACACTTCATCCTTGTGCTTCATGAAAAACAGAATGGTCCACCTGCTACAATCATCTATGAAAGACACATAATATCTTGAGCCTGATATAGATGGCTCCTTACTTGGACCCCACACATCCGTGTGCACTAGATCCAAAGGATTTTGATACATATATCCTTTCTTATTGAAAGGTTGTCTATGAGCCTTGCCGAGTTGACAAGCTTCACACTTATAAATCATGTGTTGCCTTGTGGTATTAGGCAAACCAATTACACTTTGGTCCCTGCAAATCTGTTTGAGTGTCCTCTCACCAATGTGAGCAAGCCTTTTGTGCCATATCTCCAACTCTGTTAGAGTTTGAGATCCATAGCTAAACAAAGCTATGTTCTTTGTATCTTCCACTTCAAAAGTGAAAAGCCTTCCTGTCTTTTCTCCTTTGGCAATCCTTCGAAAGCCTTGCCTTGGGTCTTCAACATATGCTCCAAATCGATTGAATCTAACCTGCAATCCTTTTTCAACAATCTGTCCAACACTTATTAAATTTTTGGTAATTGTAGGGACATACAAGACTTTGCTTAAGAGGTTCATATTCCCATCTGATGTCTTCACATTACCTATCTTCTCCACTGAGTGCTTTGTGTCATCTCCTGTCTGCACTTCATGCTTGTTATGAGGATCTTCCAAATCAGAAAGTAAAGCCACATTTCCTGCTACATGGTTCGAGCATCCCGAATCAATGTAAAATATGTGATCATCATCCTTACCCTTCTTTGTTGATAGATTCATAATCAATAATGAATCTTCTTGACTTTGGTCCTCTGCATAGTTATTGTAATCTCTTCTTCCTCTATGGCCACTTTGATAGTTGTTGTTGTTGTTGTAATTGTTGTTGTAGTAGTTGTTGTTGTAGCCTCCATTGTACCTGCCTCTATTTGATCCATAGCCACCTCTATTGAATCCTCTTCCTCTTGAGTTCCTCGGGTTCCTGAAACATTCTTCAGTAGTATGGTTAGATAAGCCACATATGTTGCAAGGTTGAGATGATTGGAATCTCCCCCTGCCTTGCTTTCCACTTCTGCCTCTTCCTCTAGCTCTTCCTCTACCTGCAAAGTTTGCTTGGAAAGAGCTTCCTTCATCTTCATTCTTCCTATTCTTTGACTTGTCCTTGACCTTAGCTTTATCAGAATATAAGGCAGAAGTTTGATTACCTCTTGAGGACTCACCACCTTTGCTAATCTTTGCTTCATGAGTGAAGAGTTGGCCCATGAGTGTGTTGAGGTCGGGTACATGCATATCCATGTATAAATCCATGGCTGTTGTGAATGACTCCCACTTGTCGTCTGCTTTGATTCCATTCATGATTTGTCTTATGATTTGCTCCTCTTCAATTACCTCTCCAATGCTTCCAAGTTGGTCGGAAATCTCCTTCATCTTTGTGACATAATCAGTCACATTTTGCTTCGGGCTTTTCTTCATTGTTGTGAACTCCATCCACAATTGGTTCTTCCTTGCTCGAGTGTTGGAAGAGAAGAAAGAAGCAAGTGCATTCCAGGTTTCTCTTGATGTCTTGCATCCCTTGACATGAGGTAAAAGAAAATCAGAGATTGAGTTTAGAATATAGGACCTTGCAAGTGCATCCTTCGAACACCAATTCGAAAGTCCTTCCACTTCTTCATGTGATGGTTGCCCTTTGTTCCTCATGGTTGGCATTGCTTCATCTCCGGATATGAATCCATATAGATTCCTCCCTTGAAGGTAAGCCTCCATCCTTAGAGACCATGCCGGGTAGTTGTTTCGATCCAATTTGTCAATTGTTGATGGAAATCCATCTCCCATGTTGCTTGACTATGCTCTGATACCACTGTGAAGAGAGATGGTGGATGCAATCCAAAGATGAGTAGGTGCCGCTACGACCAGCTTCACACCAGCCAACTGAGACTTCAGAGTTGATTAGTAGACCCTTTGAGCTTCCAAAATCCACCAAAATATCAGCCAAGTACTTTGGAACATGTATCCCAAAAGTTTAAGTCAAGACAGACTAGTTGCGAAATGACTAGCTCCCAAAACTTGCTATTTTTGGACACACACCTGCTGGAAAAAATGAACAGTGCTCTCAACCTGGAAGGAATTAGAAAGATTCCTTTTGGGCATAGCAAATAGACTTAGCAAGCTTCCTATTCCAAGTTAAAACACTTCAAATGATGGACTGAGCACTGAGAACAAGTTTCATCAAGTTCTGGAACATTCCCACAATTCTCGGGGCTCTGCAGAGATAGACCAGTAAGCAGTAAAATGCAGATATCTCCAAAAGTATAAATTCAATGACCTTGAAAATTTTTAGGTAGAAACTAGACAGTGAGAGCTATCCAACGCACTTTAAAACACTGAAAAAGGTTCAGTAAAACTCGAGATATGACCTTCTGAAGTTACTGCTCTGAGTGAGTATAGCAGAGAACAAAACAGAGAGGTAGATGATAATAAATGTATAGATTCACATATGATTACAACCACATTGGCAATGAATCTTTGCACAATGGGAGTAGAATGATAGAGCTATGGAGTAAGCTCTTCAATCTCTACAAAATGACATGAAGTGGTCACGTACAAGGCTTGCTAATCGCCTCTTCCTTCTTGCTCCTTTTATAGCAATTCTTGGAGGGAGTTTTGAATTCGAATTCGAATGGCTCCACCTAAAAGTGATCCCCAAAGTTAGGAGAGATTCCCTCAGCTCAAAAATTCGTGATTTTGGTAGTTGGAGCCACGAATTTGCTTTTACATCATGGATGAGGTAAGCCATCCTTTTACTTTTTTCTTTTTCCATTTACAAGAGATAAAATGTACTCTTTTACAAGAGGTGTTCACATGACTACTCATGTGACTTACAAATGAGGATAATATCAAGCATATCAAGCATGTAGGCTTGGGCAAAATGCACCAACAGTTAACGATGGAAGCTTCATCATGATCCTCTTTGCTACATCTCATCCCTAGTCCCACAAGATGTTGACTAGTTTACTACATAGAGATCAAAAAACATCACATTGTTTTATTGGACTTGGATTCCACCCCAGTCCAATATGAAGATAATTTTGCTAGTCATAGCCAAACACAAGGATGCAACCACTTACTAGGATATTGAGCACCCATTAGGATTAGTCACTTGAATTTCCCTTGAATATATCAACATGAATATGGGTCTACCTAATTCCGATGGAAACGCGCTCACATATAGAATCCTTTCAAAGGATCCTGAGGAGACCTTCTTGTGATCCATTAGTGTCAAATGATTAATTGGTGTTGAAGCTTGGTGAGTGGGAACTACCTTACAAGTCCTCCACCCATATTGAATGTCTCTTAATATTTTCACATATTGGATGTGTGTTATTAGAATCCCAAATTAAGAATAAATAGAATTGTCTAGCTACATAGCTTTCATTTCATAAGTCGGTTAAATCATAGGACATCTTTAGTTTTTGGATGCCATTCTCAAAATACTACCTCAATCAAAACTCAGAGAATCCAACTCTAACATGTAGTATGAAAATGAAAGTACTATCATATAAAGTTCCAAAACTTTAGCAGCCTCCCTTCTACCCAACATGTGTGGGTGTGGAAGTGGTGAGTATTGAAGGTCCAAATTTTTCCTTCTCTCCATTTCCTCTCCTGTTCTTAGCAAACATGAATGGAATCAAAGCCCTCCCCTTAAAGGGACTCTTCTGAAGCCCCCCTCACCCACTTCCCCTCTGTCACCCATTCGACCCTCCCTTACGGATGGGGGTAGAGCGAGCTTACTTTCAGAGCTTGAGCACCTTCCAGCTTCTTTGATTACTTGCAAGATCATATGTTCACGTCCCAATCATGGCAAACTCGTGTACATTCTATAAAACATCCTACTCATCAAGGTTGGCAAGCTGGCTGATATCTAGACCCTAGGTCATAGTTTTTACCAACTAGAGTTAGAGACTCCATTGATAGTCACCCACATGGTTGAGATCTTTCCAATTGTGGTGCTAACTACCGGAGCTTATGTTTGGCCACATGTTTGTGGCTTCAATCCTTTGGCAGACACTTCCTCGGCTTTCAGTCCAAGGAGGCATGTGGCATCCTAGTGACTGCTATCACGAAAAAGGAGATAAGGAAGAGAGCTGGCACACACGCTCTCACAATAAAAGAGGATCACACACATAGATTGAGGCAAGGAAGAATGATCTTCTTCTTCTATTACATAAAAGGAATGTACAAGAATGACCTAAAACAACAATACAAGAACTACAATATATAGAGGACAATACATAAGGAAAATGCTAATGTCTGGGAATGAGTGAGTTGGCAAGAAAAAAAATGTGCCATCACTCTTGGTAGATAAATCTAGTAAAGCTCAATCAAGTATCCTTGAAAAATAACAATGTGACCACTATACATGTCAGAGAAATAAAAAAGTGATACATGGCATCTTAGATCATCACATCTTGAGCTTGACATCTCAACACCTCCCCCTCAAGCTCAACATCATGTTCTGTAATCCAAGCATCTTTCAAAACTTCTTTAACTTCTCAGCTCCAAGTGCTTTAGTGAAAATATCAGTAACCTGCTCATTTGTCCTCACATAAACAAGATCAATATCACTTGTTAATACCTTCTCTTTGATGAAGTGATAATGTATCTTGATATGCTTTGTTTTTAGCATGAAAAACATGATTTCATGCTAACTGAATGTTGTTAAGATTATCACAATAGATGATGATTGACTTTTGCACTTACACACCTAAATCTATAGGTAGCATCTATAATCATGATGCTTCACATGCTTCCATTGCAGCACCTTTATACTCATCCGTTGTACTCGATAAAGCAATAGTGGATTGCTTCTTATTTCTCCATATAATAGTTGCACTTCCAAGTGAGAATAGAAAGCCACCAGTAGATCTACTATTTGGAATACTACCAGCCCAATCTGCATCAGTGTATCCATGAACCTGTAAATCTACACCAGCTTCATAAAACAATGCATAATCCAAAGTAGCACTCACATAACCTGGAGTGCACCTCAGAGCATCTAAATGCGGCTTCTTGGGAACTTGCATAAATTGACTTTCAAGTCCAACAGTGTAGCTTAGATCAAGCCTTGTAATTGTGAGATGTATCAAACTTCCCACAATTTTCATGTACATAGTAGCATTTTCCAATACTTCACCTGATATAGTATCCAACTTCAAATTTTGATCGAACACCATAGAAATTGTCTTACAATCATCCATATCATACTTTGCAGCATACTTAAGGCATATTGCCTTTGTGGCATCCATATATTTGTTTCTATGTGTATAAACTCAATGCCCAAGAAATAGTGCAACACAACAAGATCTTTCATGTCAAATTCCTACATAAGGAGTTGCTTTACCTCTTTAATGCTTTCTTCATTATCACCACCTACAATCAAGTCATCAATATAAATAGCCACAATTGTGATGCCATCATCACCCTTCCTTGCATATAATGAATGATCAGCATCACACATAGAAAATCCAATGGTGGTTAAGTACTCAGCAATCCTTGCATGCCAAGCACGAGGGCCTTGTTTAAGCTCATACAAAGCCTTTTGCAACCTACAAACACATTCTCGGTGCTTTGAATCCTCATATCCTTGTGGTTGATCCATCTATACTTCTTCCTATAACTCACCATGTACTTTTTACATCCATCTGATGCAAGGTCCGTTCTTTTGTTGTAGCTAATGCAACAAGTGCTTTAACAGTAGACATTTTAGCTACAAGGCTGAACATGTTCCCATAATCAATGCCATATGTATGTGCATATCCCTTTGCTACTAATCGTGCTTTATACTTGCTTATGCTACCATCAACATTGTGCTTTACCTTGTAAACCCACTTACAGCCTATGAGTTTCTTTCCTTGCGACAATGGAACGAGCTTCCATGTTTCCTTTTCATAAAGTACAACCATATACTCATCCATAGCTTTCTCCCAATCTCTATTTCCAATTGCATCTTCTTTTTTAGCGTTTTTTTGTTATTTTGTTCAAGACTAATTCCTTCTTTTGCATCTGCATAGAAGCTTGAAATTTCATCAAATACCAAATATTTGCTTACCTTCACCTGTCGTGTGAGTGGGTTATAATATTTATATCCCTTTTGCTCAAGCGAGTACCCAATGAAGATACATTTTTATGCTTTTGGATCAAGCTTCATCCTCAGATCATCTAGAATATGTACATATGCAATATAGCCTTTCATATGTGATAAGTTTGGCTTTTTGCATGTGAACTTCTCTTCAGGTATAACTTGATGTATAGAAGTAGTCGGAGTTCTATTCATGATGTATGTAGTAGTGTGCATAGCTTCTGCCCAATAACATTGAGGCATATTCTTCTCAACCATCAAAGCTCTTGCTATGTCTGCAATATTTCTATTTTTGCATTTAGCAATTTCATTCTATTGTGCTATGTACCTACATGAAAATTGACATCAAATTCCATGACTTTTTAGAAAATTATTGAAGTCATTTGACATCTATTCACCTCCTCCATCAGATCTTAATGTTTGAATATATTTCCCAGTCTACTTTTCCACCTTAGCTTTAAAATTCTAGAAGTGAGTGAACACCTCACTCTTCTCTTTCATGAAATATACCCAAACTTTCTGTGTATGGTCATCAATTAAAGTAACATAAAACCTACACCGCCCATAGACGTGGTCTTTGCAAGACCCCAAACATCTATATGTACTATTTCTAGCACATTCTCACTAACATACTTATCATGTGAAAATGATGCTCTTGATTGTTTACCAAATTGACATGCTACACATACATTTTGCATCTCTGTAGCCTTGAAATTTGGTAGTCCATTGAGAATCTCCTTTCACTCCATCAATTTCAGACTCTGCAAATTTGCATGTCAAATTTGTTTGCGCCAGATCTCTATATTACCAATAACACCTACACCTTTTGCAAACATGGTTGTATTCATTTTAGGAATTTTCACATTTAAGGTGAACATCCTACCCACTTTGTTTCCTTTGGCAATCAATCTTCCATCTTGTTTGTACTCTTCTACATACAACCCATCAGCATTGAACCTGACTTGTAATCCCTAGTCAACCATTTGTCCAACAAAAAACCAAATTCTTTGTTATATTTGGAACATGAAGCACATCAACAAGATGTTTTACCTTCTCGTTCTCCATAGACAATGCTATCTTTCATGTATGCTCCATAGGGTGTGATGTGTCATCACGTGTTTCAACATATCCAGGAAATCAAAATTTCTATAAACTACTAATCCATTCAGCATGAGTGGTCATGTGATTTGAAGCACCTAAATCAATATATAGAACCATTCTATTTTGAGGTTTACCACAATTCCAGCATCCTTTATTGTCATTACCTGAATCATTTCTTTGAAAATTTTTGCTTCCTCTTTGGCTTGCCTTGCCTCTAAACTGTCCTCTACCTCCTGCATGATTGTGATGTTGACCTTGGTCTTGGTTACTATTTCCTCTTCCACTTCCCAAGCCTCTATCTCTGCCTCTTCCTCTACCAGAGTATAATACTTGCTCATAACTAGTTTTTCCTTGGGAGTTTGAATCCTCACCAAGATTCTTTTCTTCAATAATCAGCATAGATACTAGATCAACAAAATTTGGAATATTTTATGTGTTCTATATAGAAGTTCTTAACTGCTTATATGTAGCTCCTAAACCATGAAGGCACACTTCCACCTTATCATCATCATCTACATTCACGCCAATAGATGCAAGTGAATCACATATGCTTTTGATTTTCAGGGTGGTCACTTATTGACATGCCCTCTTTCTCTAGTGTATGTAGCTCATTCTTGAGTTCCGATTTTCATGCCTTTGTATTGGTCTCATACAATGTGACCAAACTGTTCCAAGCTTCTTTTGGAGTCTTGGCATCCTGTATGTGCCCAATCATGCTATCTTGTATGCTAATAGATAGCCAATACATTGCCTTTCATGCTTCTTGATTCCATTCCTCATATGCTCTTAACTGGTTAGACATCTAATTCCTCTCTCATAACTACGGAGCATTTCCATTCTCTCTTTCCATGTACTTCCAGTAACCTTTTCCATCAGGAAATTCTTCATTTTGAATCTCCAAGCATGAAAGTTGTTCTTTTTCAGCTTATCGCTCATAACTTGACTCATTCCATCTGCTTTTGCCATTTTTATAGCAATTCACACTACAAGCATTACTTCTGCTTGAACATGTTTGCACTTTGACCTGATAGTTTGATCTCAGGAAAATACAATTTTTGTGTGTCAATGATAGATGGAATCACTTGAAATTTTGGATCTAGAATATTTGAGTGTTTTTGAATAGGATTCAAGTTATAGTTTTGCAAACTAAGGCTCGAAACAGAGGTCGAGACGGCTCCAAAACAAGAAATTGATGAAAATGAGTGACCCTCAAGGGATAACTTGAGAAGATATTTTGATGCCTTCTACCTTCATGCCAATTTTTGTACCAATCTGAGGTCCTTTGTGAATCGCGCTTTCTCCATGCCTTCTCGCATCCTCTTCACCGTCGGCCTTCTCCACGAGCTCTCTACAACCACATTAGCTCTGATACCATGTCTCGAGAAAGGAGATAAGGAAGAGAGCTCACACACACTCTCTCACAATCAAATAGGAGCACACACACAAATTGAGGCAAGGAAGAATGATCTTCTTCTTCTTCTATTACATAAAAAGAATGTACAAGAATGACCTAAAGCAACAATACAACAATTACATTATATAGAGAACAATAAATAAGGAAAACGCTAATGTCCGTGAATGCACGAGATAAATATAGTAAAGCCCAATGAAGCATCCCTAACATATACCGTCATGACCACTATACATGTCAAAGAAATGAAAAACTGATACGTGTCATCCTAGATCATCACATGTTGAGCTTGATATCTCAATAACTGCTTGCTTTCTCGGCCTACATCATGAATACCTGACTCTTTTGCCACAAATTGGTGGGTCCTTAGGTATGTTTTTGGAGACTCCACAAATGGATGCTCCTATAGTGGCCAAGGCAATGGGCCTTCCTTCTATCCGGATTCTCATTATTGACCCAGCTCAGCTACCTTCATAGATTCAGATTCCACTTCCTTTTGGGGACTGGTTGGCTCAAAGTGTCAAGGGTTTCGACCTTCCTAATTAGTGCTTTTCTTGTCATAAGGTTGGCCACCTTGCAAAAGCTTTCCCCTCTCGTTCCGGACTTTAGGCCCGACACCAGTCCTAGCAGGCAACTCAACAGTCTCTCCCCCAGGTGATTACATAAAGCTTTATGTTTCCATAGGGAACTGCTTCAATGTACTTCGAGAGGAGCCAATAGCTACCCCCCAACTAGAGACAGTTGTGGAGCTTCTAGCGTCGCCTGCCACCTCACCCTGATCCAGCGTGCATCAGTTTCCACACTAAAGCAGTCACACCAATGAGACTATGTGATTCCTAGTACTAAGCGCTCACTTGATAGTGACTTCACGATGAGCCATGCATCGCATGTAAGGAAGCCATTCCTTGGCCCCCTCTGATAGTTGATACTTCCCCTATGACCACTATTCCCCCTCGCCTTGTGCGTTTTGACTATAATGTACACGGGAAATGTTTCGATTATGAGTTCTAGCCGATTTAGTGCATAGCAGGCTTGGTCACCTTTTACTATTATGGTCCATGTGGTGGCCCTTGCCTCTCGTAGCTTGACGGCTCTCGACTGAGTAATTGCTTTCTCCTTCCCTTTGTGTGGAGTGTCACACTCTCACTAGACTTAGGGGGAAGTGTTGCACTTTGTTTGCACCCAAGTGATTGAGTTTTCACATCATCATGATGAGCTCACCTATATAGATCTATTAATCCCGATCATGTTGGCATCCTATCAAAGCTGCTTTGACTTAGATTACTCCCCATCTATACTAACCTCAAAGATGTCCCCGTTTGCCGCAACTTTAGCCTCTCTATTCACCCAGTGTCTATGAGAATAATCTCATGAGATGTTCAAGGGTTGGGTGGCCCTCACTTTATGTGGTATAGAGCTTGGTTGTGGTAGGATCTCTACGAGTGTCTGATTGGTGGACCTATTGATATTTTGATGCTTCAAGAGCATCATCTTTGATTGGCATTCTGGACTACTTGTAAAGGGTCATAGGGATGTCTTTTGATCTGTTGGCTATGGTCCCCATGGGTTCTAGGGTGGTTTATGTATCTCGATTGGGAACTCCTTACAAACGTGATTGTCGACAAGGCGATATTCTGCTTAGAAAGGCCATTTGGATGATTATTCAGTGGCAAGGTCTTAGGCTTTGGACTTCTTAATCTCTATGCTCCGAACCATGAGAGTGCACATGATGATTTTTGGTCTTAGATTTCTAATGTAGTGTCAAGTGTGGATATACAGTGTGTTGCTCGTGACTTCAACATGATTGAGGCACCAATTCACAGGCAAAGCCATAGCCAGGTCATGGTTCATGGGATTGAGCTTGTTGTTTGGAAGAGGTTATGCTTCACTAAGATTCCATTATCTATAACACCTTGAGGGCTTTGCTACACAAAGAGAGAGAGAGAGAGAGATAGTCCCACGTTTTCACATTCGAACCAGTGCATTGGTGGGATTCATCTTTCTCGCATTGAACGGATTTATGTGAGTGATGTCCTTGGTTGAGTATGGACGTATGACTTGTCATGTGCATTCCTAAACACCTAAAGCTTGATGAGAGTTGGTTGATCATATTGTTTAGATTTGGGGACGGATCAAGTGGGACATTGGTAGGCTCAATCGTTCTCTGAGGGGCTTCAGGAGATTAGTGTTTTCTTGCACGAGACAAGTCGCCTACAGCTTGCCGGCTTTCAAAGAATAAGTGGTGCCTCCATCATGGAGTTGCCTCTCTCCAACGTCACCTTGATAGTGAGTGGACAAAGGCCCAACTGTTGTGTGCCCAACAAGAGCTTCGTGATATTGAGGACGGATGCTCTACCTTCTTCTATCATAGAGAAGCTTCTCAATGGACTCGGGTTGGGGAGAGGGTTTTAGGCGAGTTCTTCTCAGTTACTCACCGATGGGACTCGCGAAGTGGGGTCCACCAGCTCTGTCCTATTGATGGTCTTATGAATTTAGAGGTTGTTGAGATGTGGGCAATTTCTTCCAAATTCTATCGTACCTTACTTTTTGAGAAGACTCCCTCTGAGGCTTGACATGAGGGCAAACACAGTGTCCTAAGCCATATGCACAAGACAGTGACTGATGAGATGTAGGATAGGCCCCTTGCCCATTTCTTGATTCATAAGCTTCTTGATGCTTTGCATGGGCCTTTCAGATTCAGTCGATTCCTCTAGTTAAGATCGTTCAATATTTTCAGCTTAAGCTCATCCACACTCTACAAGGATAGCAAGACCATCTACAGGATAACTCCGAGGGTATGACTCAGTGGCGGCTTGCTTTTCTTTAGCTAGAGGAAAGGCTCTTTCTTTACTTCCCAGGGTCACAATATCAAGTCGAACTACCAGCCGCCTGCTTGGCTCCCCCCCCCCCAAATCCCTCCCTCCCATGAATTATTCAATAGCTATTGAAAATTATTTCTCTATCCAAAGCCTTCCAAAAACTTGCTACTTTAATTTTGTGTTCTTAGTGCTAGTTGACATCGAAGATCATGTATAGTTGTTCCATACTTAAAAGCATTGTTTCAAGATACCCTAGTTGATGCTTGATGTGCTCGACATCTCACCCTCAGTAAGCACCAACATTTATTCCATGACACTATTTTGTAAGGTCCCCATTATGAGCAGACATGTGAGCATTGGACATTGGTAGGTCCCTAACTATGAGATCAAATGAGATAAAGAGTCAACCATAGATGGCTTAGGTGTTCTTTGTGAGCATAACATATTTGTTAGGTAAAGCATGTTGAAGTCCCCATTATGAGACATGTGAGAGCATTGGACATTCGTAGGTTCCTGATTATGAGATCAAATGAGGACAAGAGTCAACCATAGATGGCTTAGGTGTTCTTTGTGAGCATAACATATTTATTAGGTAAAGCATGAACTTTAACCATTTTCATGGCCTTTAGAGGCTCAAAAAAGGGCCTCATAATGATGTGGAGGTGTCTCCCTAAGTTTTTCAAGTGAAGGAATGGAGGGGATGAGCAAGTGGGGAGGCAACAACGACCCCACACTTAATTAGGGGTCTGGCAAGTGGTCCACCCCTCAAACACTAATAGCCAATTTAAGGTAAATATACATCAATCAAACACAACACTTTCGCAATCTCGTGGCAAGCGTTCACAAGCTCTTCACCTATTCACCCAAATCGCCACCTAACTCCAATTGTGGGAGCACAATAGTGGATGATGCCATTGTTGTAGTTTACTTATAGCTATAAAAAATTTTATTTCTTGCATTCTCTCATTTCTACGGGTCTTCAAGCTAGATTTTTTGTATGTCACATTTCCTTTCACTTGACCATGAAGATACATTCCATGCGATGTTGGCACCTTTCATAACTTCAATGGGCAAGACCATGATGCCAGCCAAAGATATCTAGTTTGTACACTAGGATTGGCATGCTTGTGTCATATAAGTCCATAATCTCATATTTGTACATGTATTTGGTTTCCACACGAATTCGTATATTGTTTCAATATTCATTTTAAAAATAGTTTATTTGCTGCGATTCCAATTCACCATCATACCACCTCAGTAGCTATCCTTGTACTTACATGACCTACACTTCAAGGATAGCCACATTGTCTACCCTGAGTCATTATCGTTCTATCTCCTTACTCAAACATTTGCAAGTGAATGGAGAAAAGAGTACGATTTAAAGAGATTGAGGAAACAAAGGATTTTTCTTCTATTTGCTGAAGAGACAGAGGGAGGGAGAGAGAGAGAGAGAGAGAGAGAGAGAGAGAGAGAGAGAGAGAGAGAGAGAGAGAGAGAGAGAGAGAGACTTTAGCATGTGTCGCATCATGCATGGCTGTGTGGGAAATCCCAAAGGAGGAGCTAATCATTTAACATTCCCAAAGAAGTCAAGGGAAAGCTAATCATTGACCCACCCATGCTCGTTCAAAAACAAAAGATTTTGTAGCTTTATCACATTAGAATACATTTCATTTGCATGGCCCTACATTCAAAAATGCTTATTAAAGTATTAACGAAAAATTCATCATCTTACAACATGAGAGCAAATGTCTATTGCATTCGAAGGGTACGGCTGATTATCCATATTCATGAACATATTGACCTGCCATCCCTTCATACGGGAAAGTCTCTGCAAGTTTCTAGATTGAAAGCATGTAGAAATGCTTTCGTATAAGCTATATACGCATCTGGTAATGGATCCTCTGATATTATCATGAAAGTGTTTCCTCATGAACCAAGAGATGGAACTGCTTCTCAAGTTGCATTCAAGAAAATAGCTAGTATGCAATACGAGAAGCATACATAACAGAAACTACTTTCACAATAAAAAGGCATCGAGTCCACACACAGCTGCATTTTCTGTTGTAATATCCATGATAAGGAAAAGTAACACCCATGGTCAGTCTCTGCAAGTTTCTAGATTGAAAGCATGTAGAAATGCTTTCGTATAGGCTATATATACGCATCTGGTAATTTCACAATAAAACGGCATTGAGTCCACACACAGCTTCATTTTCTGTTGTAATATCCATGATAAGGAAAAATAACACCCACGGTAAGTCGTAATATGGCCCACAGTATGGGAGAACTAAAATAATGTGCTGATATATCTGATATCGCTGTTCTCGCACACCACAAAAGTATCACTATCTGTTTAGTAAGCATCAACATCATATATCATATTTTCAAATGGTGCCTTCTACAAAGACCACGACAATCACATAGTTATGTTCTTACGCCTTTGTTCAGGGAGGCCCGGACAATTCCCCCTCCCGGGAGCCTACACATACACACACACACACAAATAAAACTAAAACTAATCAATGAGGAACACTCAAATGACTTTGAACAACACAGATGTAGAATAAATGAAAAAGGATCATAAACAGTTAGACGTCATTTTTACATTAGCTTGAAGCAGAAACTTGCACATATATTATAATGCAATCATATTGATACATTTACTATGAATCTTTTTATAAATTGTCGTAGTGTAAGAAAAAGGGGGGACAACACCATGTGGACAATCTCTTCCTATATGAAATAGATGTACGGCTTATTTGATACAT
Organism: Ceratopteris richardii; assembly: GCA_020310875.1. Lineage (NCBI taxonomy): Eukaryota > Viridiplantae > Streptophyta > Polypodiopsida > Polypodiales > Pteridaceae > Ceratopteris > Ceratopteris richardii. The sequence continues at coordinate 18,849,007 of CM035420.1, forward strand.
CACATCATATATGCAGCAACAAGTCAAGCCTTCATATAAATGCATCGAGCAGTCAGTGGATACCCACACTCCAGACGATTCCCTATGAGGAGCTATCCATTGCATTATCCATAATGTTGGCACTCCCAGCTTCTATCTCTTGCTGTTGTCTTCCTGCCCCGAATACAAAGTTGCTCGCATGGTCTGACCCGTTGCCTGAAGTGTTTGCAAGAAAAGATTGAGACAAGGGTGGGGGCAGAGTGGAGAATCCAGCTCCTGCAGCTGTCGATGTTGTTGAAGGAAAGCTGATATTAAATCCTGATTCCTTTTCACTCGAAACTGTTGCAGTGTGTGTATCATTAGGACCAAAAATCTTTGCTTCATATAAATGTAGTTGCTCTCCTACGGCTGCATGAATAGTGGAATCAATTTTAGCCATCAAGTTTCACAATCTAAGAAGAGTGCACTGACAGATCATGTGCTGTGATCAATCATTATGCAACCTTTAAATAAATGCTTCATAACTAATAGCCTTTGATCAACCATTATGTGATCCTTAAATAGGTGCTTCATAACTGCCAGAAAATACTTAAAAACATTTAAGGGACTACAACCACCCAGAACATTTTCACGCTATAGTCCAGCACAAAGTCATAAAGCATTCTATCAGAATGTGAATATTTGCAACAAGCAACACATGAGGATACTCTTCATAACCTTCAATAAACACTGAAATTGAGTCCACCTATTAAATTTCACAACCTAAAAAGAGTGCACTATAAGAATTATATGCTGTGACAGTTCAAGATATCTATTGGAAGCATGACTATATTGGACTGGTCTACTGTAAACCAAATGCAAAAATTTCAACAAGAGAATTCATGAAATTGCCTGGAGTGAGGTTAATGGATGGCCTCCTAGCTTTGACCCATTGATAGCTTTCAGCAAGCCTCCACCCCTTAGATCGCATCAAATAAGCAATCACAACTGCTGGAGACCTAAGCAACAAGTCCAATAAGTGAATAGACTTAAGGACACAACCATCAGCCCTTCACAAGCCTTATTTTATTTGATACCTGTTCTGCCCAGACATGCAGTGCACCAATATCCGTGCACTTTCTACTCTGCTTTGCTCTGTAAATAACATTGAAGACTCAATCAACCACAGTAACTGTAAATTTGTAGACATCTAATCATAATTGCCACATTTGCATATACACTACCATGAACATGCACAGAAAAATCCCACAGTAATGAACATGAACAAAGGTGACAGGTCATGGTTTGAGAATGGTCTCATAGGTGATTCTGCCCTTCCCTCCCCCGCTCCCTCCCCTCCCTCTGCTCCCTTCTGTATCTGCATGTTGTGAATCTCTATTTGGCAGAAGAAGGTGAAGACAAGGAGGCTTGAAGCATGTGCAGGGAGCAGCAGGTCATCAGCAAAGAGTATGGCAGGGAGTAGTTAGGTCGTCAGAGGGTGTCGACTCTCTGTCAATGCTAGGGTTTGGGATGCCACAGACAGCTGATAGAAGTACAGAAGAGGAGCTAAGGTTACAAACAAAAGACTTTTCAACTTGGAAAGAAAGCCCCGGGAGAAGAAGGGGGGGGTGGGGGGGGGGGGGGGGGGGGGGGGGGGGGGGGGGGGGGAACAGATACTTCCAGGACCGAGACATTTCAGAATTGACGAAGATAGTATTACAGCAGGAAACTCTAGAGAAACGTTAAAAGAAGCTTGTCACATCACAGATGGTTATCAGAGGTATACACAGCAGCATGGCACCTCCAGAGAGGAGATAAGTGGAAGAGATGATCAACCCAGCAGTCAAGGAAGCCAAAAAAGAAACCAACACGCTCTCAATCAAGAGATGAGAAGGGCCATAGAAAGATTAACATCCTTGAAAGACCAAATAAAGCACTGTTGGAAATGATCCTTCAACAAGAGGGTCTTTCATATTTGCAGCTCAAAGGCTGGTCAACAGAAGGTCAACTTTGGTCAAAATACACGATTTTTTTATGATGATATTGGAAAGTGGTAGTCAAGAGCTATCCAATGATATGTCACATCTCAAAATTGGAGCAGATTTGCTAGGTCAAAGGGCAGACCCCAAAGTCACCAGGGGACGGGAACGGGTCCCGGGAACGATGGTGTCCCCGGGACGGGGACGGAGCCTAAGGTGTCCCGGAGACGCGTCTCTAGGACGGCACTAGAAAAACGCTGATTTCTTAAGAAAATATCAAATGGAAGTAATGTATAATGAATGTGGTTACACATGAAATGACCAATAACAACAAAACTCTAAAAAAAGTGTTTTTCAAGTAGAAACATACGATAGCATATTGAAATTTGAGCGTTCAGAGTTACAACTTGCCATATATAATTATCACCAAAAAAAAAAAGATTCTACGTCATCATCTTCATATAAACATATCAAATACATAAAAGGAAGTAAGACTAAAGAGTCAATTATCATGTGATATATATGATATCGCACTATCATGCAAGCAAAAAGATGTTACATTATGGATTGACATAAAAAACTAGTGTGGATTCTAAAAAGTAGAATTAGAAAATCTAGAGAGTACAACATAGATGTAATAACTATGGAGAAAAGAGAAGAAAGTTGAAGAAAGGGCTAAGAGGGTTTCTGAATATGCAAGGTTGATGGTAGTTGAAACCTCCATAGACGTGAGATCCAAGGAGAAAAACTTAAAACTGAAGATAAGCTTGTGTTTTGAAGGAGCAATGGCCTCTATTTATGGTTGTTTATGGCCCTCAAGATGGTTCTAGAGACCCCCTAAGGTAAGCTCTAAAGATTCCAAGAGAGAGGCAAAACAAAATTGACATTTTTTGGCCAAAAAAGTTGTCCCACGACCCCAGCCGTCCCGGATTGCCGTCCCCAAACCGTCCCGTCACATGAATCCGTCCCCGGGACGCATCCCGGGGACGTTTTGCTGTATCAGAAAGTTGTTAGGGGACGCCGACCATGCCGGTTAGGCGTCCCCATATTTTGGCTTAAGGGGACGGCGTTCCGGTGTCCCTAGGACCCGGGGACGCGTCCCCATGTGACTTTGGCAGACCCTAATTTCAGGTCAAATTTGCATTTCACATATTCTAGATCGAATGGGTCATATTAAAAGATCAAAAGCATATTATTCAATGGCCAGGATTCAATCTCATCAAAATCAATAAAAAAGAACAATAAAAAATCAAAATCGTTTTAAAAGGGGAAAAAAAGCAATCCCACTTTCTCTGTCGGAAATTGCGGGCAGGTGATTTCTAGGCTTTTCATTTTTCACCAGCTTTTTAGTTAGACCTGAAGCCTATATAAAGGCTACATACTAAGCACTAAAAAAATATTGTACCATAGCATCTTTCAAGCTCTCCTAATAAGGGTTTGTGAAAAAGCATTCTTTACAAGTTTTTTTTTTGTAATCCTTCTCCTTTGCCTCTCTCTTGTGTACATGGTCTCTATTGCCTCTCTCTATATTCTCTCTCTATACTCTCTGTCTATATTGATTGTGGACCTTAAAAATCATCAACGGGTATCAGATCAAGTCTGTTTGAGAGTTTTCAATTTTAGAGATATGGCAATAGACAGATTCGAGGGTGATAATTTTTCGTAGTTGGCAAACAAGGCTGCAATATTATCTCATGATCATTGACCTATGGGATGAAATCGAGGTTGAAATTAAAAGACTAGGACTTGGAGGTATTGGACCATTCGCAATTGCTGCACAAACTACATTTGAACCTAGCTCAACAAGCTTAAGGTGCTGCCTCATCATCATCATCATCTGGTGGAGGAGGAAGTACACAAGCAAAAGGGGCTACACATGCAATAGGGACTACCACTTTACATATAGATCAAGCAGCAAATGCAGAAGCTTTATCTAAAAATAGAAAAAATTTCTCTACTAAATCTATGAGCCCAAGTAACGAATTCAACTTTCATCTTTCAGGCATTAAAAGCGAATGAGAAGCATGGATAAATTTAGAAAAACTATTTGGCACAAGGAAAAAGCAATCTATTATATCTGCTGGAAATCAATGTCACATCAGTCCAAAATCCATTTAAGACAGAAACCCTAATCTTAGTACTTAGTCATTTTTGGCACAAAATTTGACTAAAAAATTTTTATGAGCCTATCTTGTAGAGCTTGAAGAGAGCTTTCTAATGGCATATGACAAGCAGTCATCAGAGATCAGATTTGAGAGAAAACCCTAACCCTAATTTTCTGCTAATTTAGGGTTTTTACCTCATTTGATAGCTCTCAGCTTGGAGGTCATAAACGTTTCCAGACCATTCATCAGGTGGTCAGAAGTGTGAAAAAGCAAGCCAGATGCACTTTTTAACGATTAAATTAAAATAAAGCAAAAGCAATTTATAAAACAATGAGATTAAAATAAAGCGCTTTTTAGTGAGTTTTTCGCATGGAGCTTTAAAACCTATATAAGAGAGCATTGAGGTCACTTTTTAGAACATACTACACAAAGCCAACACCAGCTTTGGTCCCTCTCTTGAGGAGGTAGTGCTCTAGCACTCATGGGGCAGCCATGGTGCACTCTACGAGAAGCTATGGAGCCATGTTGAGGAGCAGCCATGGAGTTCTTCTTGGAAAAGAGTGTGCTCACACTCTTGCTTATGGAGAAGAATTACCTACCAGCACCTTGGTGGTGTGGATCAACCATCTATATGATGTATTTGAGGATTGTCTCCTACATGAAGATTATGGAGTACTTCAAAGACATTGGTGGAGTTTAATATAAGATTGCATCTTATGTTAATTATTCAGGTACATATTCTCTTTATGCACACAGGTACTACTTGGAGCTTATGGAGGCAGAAGCATCCATATCAAGAGGAGTCCTATTCGGCATACATAAAGGAGAATCAGTACATGCATGCTACATGCATTCAGATGAGGTGTCAAAGAAGGTGTTTCCATATGAGTATGAAGATTTCTGTCAGCAACATGTTAGCATTCTATGCTAATTCTGTAAGTATGTGATCTTTCACACACACATCTGATTTAGGGTCTTCCATAGCCTAAATTCAGATTAGGGTTTGCTGAATATCAGTTTTATATTGATCCTTCCTCTTTCTGTCACTCATATTCACTCTTCTACAACTTATCAGGTCATACATCTCACACATATTCAGATTTCTGTCCCTACATCTGAATATTCTTGTAAATTCTATACATACACTCTTCCATCTATTTCTGTTCACATAGAGTGGTTGAGGTTTGGACTCCCACATTGTAATTTGACATTTGTATATATGATGATGTGAGTAAGTATTGGCTTACGTAACACTTTGAACATGTTGTCTAATCTCTCTCTATCTTTGTCTCATCATTTGTCTGATTAAGTGTTGTATATTTGAAGATGTTGACATCATCATGTGGAAGAAAGATGCAAAAGAAGAAACTCCAACAATTCCAAAGGGAAAGTAAGACTTCCGTTTCTCTTATATTTTCCATATATCTTTCCTACTTTTATCCTCTACATCCAAAGACAAGTCTACGAGAACATCTTCTGTGAAGAAAATAGTTTAAAGAAGAAGCAGTTTCTTGTTTTGCATTATACTTGGTCATGTTTTAGTAGGTTTTCACAAAGAATTGCATTGAGAGAAAGAAAAGCAACATATATGTAAGACAACTTATATGTTTTGACTCATATGTGTATGATTTACATTTTAGTTGAAGCTTCTGGGCAGGCAGCCGCTTATATGTTCCCTCAAAGAATTCTTGGAGTGTTAATTCAGAGCTCCTTGGTATATGACAAGTTGCAAAGAGGTATTTTTCTTCTTTATCTAACTCTTGAGGTAAAAGAGTATTTAAAGCAGATGTTGGAGACTTGGAGGGAGCTTTTTTGAGTTTGGAAAAGTTACCTCATATTCAGTATACTCAGAAAATTCAGAATTTTTCAGGATGAAAATTCAGTAAATTCAGTATTTTCAGAATTTCAGTAATTTCAAGAAAAATTCAAAATTTCAGTATTTTCAAAAAATTCAGTATTTTCAGGAAAATTCAGATTTTGTGATGTACCAATCAGATGGAGAATCTACTTTCTATGTCTGTCTTGATTTTTGGATACATGCTTGTATTCAAAAAAGTGTTCCATCGAATCTTTTCACTTGATTGAAAAGTGGACTTAACCAAAAGAAAGTCAAGCAGATACTATCACATTTCACCCGGGAAGAATATGAAAAGATGAAGTATCAACTTGCAGCTTTTGGAGTTCTCAAGGTGAGAGTTTGTCCACTTGTGTTTCAAGTAGGAGTTGCGAATACCCCCTTTGGCTGAGTAGAAGGGCTGGAGGTGCATGGAGCAGCCCACGCAGCAGATAGACAGAGATGGAGAGAGAGAAATTCGAATTTGGAGAGGGGAAGCTTGTTTGGGGGCTTCACTAAAGAAAGAAGTGAGCCCTAAGTTTATTTGAGTTCACTTTTATAGGACCTAACCAAGTTCAGATTGAACTTGGCCAAAAGAATAAATAATGAGTACATTAAGCTTTATAAAAGGCCTATACAAATGTGTACAAGTAAGGGGGTCATTTAGGACCTTTACCCCAACAACCTCCCACTTAAAGGCAAAAATGACGCCTTTAAGCTACGTGACTCCCACCATCTGTATACATAGCTCATGTTGTGCTTTAGACAAGCACTTAGTGAGAACATCTGCAAGATTCTGTGATCTATGAACCTTAACAAGTGTGATAAGGCCATCCTCAAGCACTTTTCGAATGAAGTGATATCGCACATCAATATGCTTAGTGTGTGCATGAAACATGGCATTCTTTGCCAAACATATGGCACTCTCGCTATCACAGCCAAGCATAGGTGCCTTGTTTGACAAGCCAAACTCACTGCATAATCGTGCCAGCCATATGGCTTCCTTGGAAGCCTCAATGGCTGAAATGTATTCAGCCTCTGTAGTGGACAAAGCAACAATCTTTTGCAGCCTTGAGCACCATGAAACAGCAACTCCTGCAAGAGTGAATATATATCTACTTGTGGATTTACGTGTAACCACATCACCAGCCATGTCAGAGTCACAAAAGCCTTTCAGCTCCAATGGATCTTTGCCATAGCAAATGCATTTATTTTTGGTCCCCTTCAAGTACCTCAAAATGGACTTTACTGCTTTCCAATGAGCTTTGCCTGGATTAGCCATAAACCGGCTCACAACTCCCACTGAATGGGCAATGTCAGGCCTAGTTGCAACCATAGCATACATAAGTGAACCACAGGCTGAAGCATAAGGCACATTTTGCATGTCATTGATTGCTTCTTGTGTTTTGGGACAATCTTCCTTGGAAACTTTAACATATGGCTGCAATGGCACTCCAAGAGGCTTTGCATCAGCCATGTTAAATCTGTCCAGCACCTTTTCAATGTACTTTTCCTGCGACAAATACAATATGTGCTGGTCCCTTTGTCTTGCACTCCAAGGACATGCTCTGCTGCCCCAAGGTCTTTCATTGAAAGCAGATTTCAACTGCTGTTTAAGAGCATCAATGGTGTCTCTTTTCTTAGCAGCAATCAGCATATCGTCAACATATAAGACAAGAATAATAGGGCTCCCATCTACATCAGTTTTCGTATACAAACAGTGATCAGCATGGCTTCTTTTATACCCTTGTTTGAGCATGAAAGCATCAAACTTTTTGTACCATTGTCTAGAAGCTTGTTTCAGCCCATACAAGCTTCTATTGAGCTTACATACCAAATGTTCCTTTCCAGGAATAACAAACCCCTCTCGCCGTTTCATGTAAAGCTCTTCATCAACATCACCATGCAAGAAAGCTGTATGTACATCCATTTGGTCTAATTCCAAATCAAGAGCAGCTACTACTGCAAATAACACTCGTAAAGTGGTCATCTTCACCACATGAGAGAATATTTTTTGGAAATCTATGCCTTTGGTCTAGGCATATCCCTTTGCAACCAGCCTTGCTTTGTACTTGGGTTTTCCATCAACTGTTTTGATTTTATACACCCATTTGTTAGGAATGGCTTTCCTTTCTTTGGGTAATTCAACCAAATCCCAAGTATCATTAGCATGCAAAGCTTTAATCTCTTGCATAGCAAGCTCCCACTTGCTACTGTGTTCACATGCCTTTGCCTCTTTGTATGTGAGAGGCTCACCTTCATCTGCCAACAAAATGTAATGCAATGAAGGATCAAATCTACTCACATTCCTTCTTAGACGAGTAGATCTTCTCACCCAATGATCCACATTGTCAGGCAATGGGTCTACATCAGGTGGTATGATCAAATCATTATTATTAGGCTGCTGTCTATTGTTTCCAGCACCATTTTCAGCATTATTATTCGGCTGCATATGCCCTTCAGGAGCCTCATTTTGCTGTCCAACATCTTCTGGCTCAAAAACTACTAGATCGTCAACATTTTCAGTCCTTTGTGGTGCATCCTGAGGGTCAAAATTGGGCCTAACAAGTGGCTGGTCATGCTGAAATCTTACCCTTTTATGGTCATCTTTTGAGGCACAATTGTTTTGAAGCAGCCTTGCCTCATTAAAAACAACATCCCGGCTGCGTACGACCTTCTTGAGCTGAGGTATCCAAATCCTGTAGCCCATTTCACCTTCTTCACCATATCCCATGAAGAGGCCTTTAATGGACTTAGCATCAAGTTTGTTTCTCAGCTCAAGCCTTATATGCACAAACGCCTCGCAGCCAAAGACACGTAAGTGATCATATGAAGCAGGTTTGCCAGACCAAACCTCTTCAGGGATGTCACCTTTTAAAGACATGTGAGGAAATCTATTGCACACATGTACTGCAGTTTTGAGTGCCTCTCCCCAAAATCCATGAGGGAGATTAGCTGTGGACAGCATGCATCTCACCCTCTCACAAAGTGTCCTATTGTAACGTTTAGCCACACCATTAGAAGAGGGGCTGTATGGAACAGTAAGCTCCCTCTTAATGCCCAAATTTTCACAAAATTTTTTAAATTCAGCACTTGTGAACTCACCACCATTGTCCGTACGCAAGCATTTCAGCTTTCTACCTGTTTGGGTGGTCACAAATGCATGAAAACGCTTAAACGCAGCAAATGCTTCATCCTTTGATTTAAGCAATCGAACCCAAATTTTTCTAGAGAAATCATCAACAAAGGAAATGAAATTTAAAGTACCCCCCATAGATTTGGTGGGCATGCTACATACATCGGAATGAAAAAGATCAAGTACACAAGACTTACGAGACACACCACAGTAAAAGGAACGTTTCACTTGCTTTCTATATTGACATTCATTACAAAAATCAAGCTTTGTGCCTTTAGCATCAAGCTTCTTTAAGCTTCTCTTATGTCACAACTCCATATGGGAGTGAACTTCAACCAATGCAATAAACTTGCCTGATAAGGCCTTTCCATGCAAGCAATAGAGAGTTCCCTTCTTTGTGCCTTTCACAATCAGCCTTGAACCCTTAGTCATTTTCCATGATCCTTTCTCAAAGAGAATGCTATAACCATGCAAATCCATTTGACCCACAGAAAGCAAGCTCTTCTTGATCCCTAGTACATAACGCACATTATGCAAGACCAGCTCATTAGTGCCATTTGTAGTGAAATGCACTGTGCCAATACCCTCAATCAAACATGCATGATTGTTTCCAAGGTATACATGGCCATGGCTGCCTGCAATAAAAGTAGAAAAATACTCATTGATAGGAGTCACATGGAATGAAACACCAAAATCTACTATCCAAGTCTGGGCCAATGCATCATTGACGGCCAGCAAAGCATCTATGACATCACTCTTAGTGATTGACATGTCCTGTGCATGAACATTTAGAGAAGGATCAAATGCATGAGTGTCATCCGCGGATAAAGTAGCGCATAAAATGTCCTCTTCATCTCACAACTCCTCTATGACTACACTAGAAGCCACATTGGCCTTCTCCTTGTCCTTTTGGTTGTCCTGTGCATCAGTCTTGTCTTCTTTCCTGTCCTTCTTCTTATCTCCAGAATTCTTCTTCCTTTCAAGCTCTGCTTTGTAATAGCGGCAATCGGGTTTCTTGTGACCTTTCCTGCCACACTAATAGCATGTCACATCATTGCTTTTGCCTTTGCTGCTATTCCCCCTTTCCTTGCTTTTACTCTTATTCCTTTGTGCATAATTACTCTTCTTATCTGTCCTGCCTCTAACCATGTTGGCCGAGCTGCCTCCTTCTCCACATGCTTTTCTCCTGATCTCTTCATTAAGAATAGAACCCCTAACACCATCAAAAGTCAAGTTGGGGTTATTGGACAATGAGACTACCAATGTCTCCCAAGAGTCGGGCAATGTCATAAGCAAGAAAATGGTTTTAAGCTTATCATCGAAAAGAGGCATTCCTGAGTCCTGCAACTGACAAAGTACCTGTAAACGATGATAAGTGTTCATCTGCACTCTTGGACTCATCAAGCTGCATGCCAACAAGCTTCCGCATGAGGTGTACTTGGTTAACAGGGGTAGTGTTTTCATACGTCGCCTTGAGTTTTGCCCATAACTCAAAAGAAGTGGTCAAACCTTTGAGATCTACTAGAATCTCATCGGAAACAGCCATCTTAATGTATATAATGGCCTTCTTGTTCAAAGTAAACCATGCATCTTTCGACATGTCCTCTGGTTTCTCTGCCTCCAATGTCCTGTCACAATCCTTCAAGAAGAGGACTCCCTGAATTCTCTCCTTCCATAAGTCGAAACCTATTCCCTCAAACCGTCGAATCCCAAATAGATTCTTCACATCTGAGGAGGATGACACCATAGTTGCACAATGAAAAACCTGCGGGAATTTTGGGCAAATGCACAAAGATGATGCACTACAGCTCCAAATGGTCACAGGAGCAATTTGGGACAAGAATGGGGTGATTTTGGGCTCAGAACTGATCTCTAAATTTTCTGCGCAGAGAATTTCAGAAACTCAATTTATGCTCAAAAACAACTAATTTTGTTGTTTTTAACCTCAAAGAATGTACATAAGGCTAATACTCAGCCTTTCGATGCATGTAGGAGCAAAAGCCCCAATTTTTGCCACTGTTTTACAATAAATTATGGCAAAATACTCCACAACTTCTCATACATGAGTCAATTTTGCTGAAACTATAGAAATTACATCAAAATGTATCTCCCACTATGTATGCTCAGCAAGTTGAGAGTGAGAAGACCTGCAAAAACTGAGAAATTTGCTGGAAAATCTGATATTTTGCTGAAAAACACCTGTTCTTGCTGGAAACTTTGAGATTTTGCTGAAAAACACCTGTTCTTCGTGATAAAATCAAAGAAAAATCACTTCTTCGCGACGAAAAGCTGGAACATCACTGAAAATGATGGTACAGCGGATTTTGGACCTTTTCTTCGCGATGAAACTTGATGATTTTGCCAAATGGTGAGTGTATGCTGCTGTAGAGAACCTGTGCAACTGATTTGAGGCCCAATATAGGCTCTGATACCAGTTGTTGAGCTGAGGAGATGTGCTCAGATGATGCAACAGCTCTGGTGATACCCCCTTTGGCTGAGTAGAAGGGCTGGAGGTGCAAGGAGCAGCCCACGCAACAGATAGACAGAGATGGAGAGAGAGAAATTCGAATTTGGAGGGGGCAGCTTGTTTGGGGGCTTCACTAAAGAAAGAAGTGAGCCCTAAGTTTATTTGAGTTCACTTTTATAGGACCTGGCCAAGTTCACATTGAACTTGGCCAAAAGAATAAATAATGAGTACATTAAGCCTTATAAAAGGCCTATACAAATGTGTACAAGTAAGGGGGTCGTTTAGGACCTTTACCCCAACATTAGAGACATTCAGGTTGCAAATCAAACATTCAATCATGAAAGTTTGATGAGAGCAAATTCTATACATGTATTTTGTTGGAGAAAGAAAAGAAAGAAAGAAAGTCATATTAACGTCTTCTGGAGGCCAAACTTGGCCTATGAGACAAAACCATGTACAAGTGTAGTAACCCTGTGTAGAGGATGAAATGAAATAAAAGGTATATCCCGACACAAAGATATATATAAAGCTGGAAAAGGATGGGCAGATGTGGCTCTGACTCCGCAAATAGTGGCCACCTAATACATGGGGGACATGTGAGTAAATCACCCTAGCTACCGGTGAATGGGTGGAGGCGGGTGTTGTATGTGGTACATCGGGGGTGGTCTGAGTGCCTCCTGAAGGAAGACAACCCATGATGTGGTGGTGCACCTATGCTCCAGCATGTGGTCGTAGGCTGTCCTGATGCATGAGATATCCTCCTCATATAGTCGTGGTCGATGATATCTGCCCATGCGTGGTGGGCGCCGCGCTCTCTGTGCTGCTGCCTGGTGGAGCGTGAGCCCTATAGATGGACCTCTCTGATGTAGCTCAACTCGCTGAAAAAACTGGGTAATGGTCTGCTGTGTACTCACCCGTGGCTGATGTGTCGGCTGGAGTGACCGATCTCGCCTCTCGTATGCTGCTGTGAGGAAGCGTCCCAAGCGTCGCTGGTCTCCCATAGTCATGCATAACTGGAGTGACTCCTCTATCTGGAGAGATCTTGTAAGATCTTGATAGATCTTAATAGATCTTAAAGATATTGAGTATTTTTGAGTCAGATGTCTATCCTTTGTTTCTAAAGTTCTCCACATTGGAAAAAGTAAGTCAAAGATTCAAATTCTATCAGATTAGTATTGCAGAGAAATAAAAGAAGATACTTGTTATGTTTGAGAAGATTATGAATCCTAAAGCACTTTCAGCAAGGTTATTGTTATGTTAGGATCAGCTAACCTTATTCTATAATTTGGAAAGCTGAGGAGTGGAAGTGAAAGCTATTGGCACGTGTACAGTGCTAATAAAATGGGTTCACATATTTTGTTTCAAATACACGTATTAATGTTACGGAAGATCAGATTTATTGAAAGAAGGAAGAAGTTCCAGATTTCATAAAATCTGATATACTTTGAAGAATTCTGAATACTAGTGTTAAATCGTCCAGTGGGTGATGAAACATGAAGACTTATTTTCAGCCATATGTGAAAGAACGCAGAATCATACCTGTAGGTATTCCTATATCAGGTATTCCTATATTTCCTTTATCAGTTTCTCTTTATGTTCCAGCTTTGAAAGAAGAAGGAAGAAGGAGAATGTCCCGAGAAAGTTCTTGTTAGGTGTTCCTGTTCAAGAGAAAGTTTCAGAGTTCAATTGCAGAGAAGCTTGATATTTCAGAGAGGTTTGTTAGAGGTGCGCACATATATGATTATACCAGACTCTGAAGGAAAGAGGCATGAAAAACTTACAGATAGAACAAGGATGAAGACAAGATGACATCATAGATATGAAATTTTGGTGAGACTCATGAGTTGAGTTGAGCAGACTCGGAGATGAACCAACTAGTGTTCATAATACACTAAGTTGTGAGTTGTCAGACACAAGTCCCAAGATGGATTCAGTTTTAGATTTTGTTAGTGTATTTACATGACACAGCAGTAGTACATTGAGAAACCTTTCGTAAGGTAAGTGCAAATATGTGTATCCTAGTGTATCCTTACAAGTTTGAGAAGACTTATTTCAGGAGATAGCAGGTTCAGAGTCAAGTCATGCTACATATGTTCTCAAGCAGTCATTGCTTGATGTATGCTAATACTATTGGATATCTACTTTGCATATTTTCTCTGGTATTAAGGTTCATATTCAGCAAATTCAAATTTTTTGAAGTTTGAAGAAGTTCAAATTCAGTTTTGAAGAAGACTTTTGAAGATAAAGTTTGAAGGTCAATCTTGAAGGACAAATTTGAAGCTTATGTCAATTTGCAGATGAATGAAGTTACATATCCAGTTCAATTTGTACCAATATGACATTGCAGGGGAGGATTGTTAGAAATCAATGTCACATCAGTCCAAAATCCATTTAGGACATAAATCCTAATTTTGGTACTTAATCATTTTTGGCACAAAATTTGAGTAAATTTTTTATGAGCCTATCTTGTAGAGCTTGAAGAGAGCTTTCTAATGGTATATGACAAGCAGTCATCAAAGATCAGATTTGGGAGAAAACCCTAACCCTAATTTTTCACTAATTTAGGGTTTTTAGCTCATTTGATAGCTCTCAGCTTGGAGGTCATAAAAATGTTTTCAGATCATTCATCAAGTGGTCAAAAGTGTGAAAAAGCAAGCCAAAAGCACTTTTTAACGATTAAATAAAAATAAAGCAAAACCAATTCAAAAAGCGATGAGATTAAAATAAAGCGATTTTTAGTGAGTTTTTCGCATGGAGCTTTAAAACCTATATAACAGAGCATTGAGGTCACTTTTTAGAACATCCTACACAAAGCCAAACGCCAGCTTTGGTCCCTCTCTTGAGGAGGTAGTGCTCTAGCACTCATGGGGCAGCCATGGTGCACTCTGAGAGCAGCTATGAAGCTATGTTGAGGAGCAGCCATGGAGTTCTTCTTGGAGAAGAGTGTGCTCACACTCTTGCTTATGAAGAATACTTACCTATCAGTAGCTTGGTGGTGTGGCTCAACCATCTATATGATGTATTTGAAGATTGTCTTCTACATGAAGATTATGGAGTACTTCAAAGACATTGGATGGAGTTTAATATAAGATTGCATCTTATGTTAATTATTCAGGTACATATTCTCTTTCTGCACACAGGTACTACTTGGAGCTTAGGGAAGCAGTGACATCCATATGAGGAGTCGTCCTATTCGGCATACATAAAGGAGAATCAGTACATGCATTCAGATGAGGTGTTAGAGAAGGTGTTTCCATACGAGTATGAGGATTTCTGTCAGCAACATGTTAGCATTCTATGCTAATTTTGTAAGTATGTGATCTTTCACACATATATCTGATTAAGGGTCTTCCATAGCCTAAATTCAGATTAGGGTTTGCTGAATATCAGTTTTATACTGATCCTTCCTCTTTCTATCACTCTTATTCACTCTTCTACAACCTATCAAGTCATACATCTCATACATATTCAGATTTTTGTCCCTACATCTGAATATTCTCGTAAATTCTGTACATACACTCTTCCATCTATTTCTGTTCACATAGAGTGGTTGAGGTTTGGACTCCTACATTGTAATTTGGCATTTGTATATATATGATGGTGTGAGTAAGCAGTGGCTTACGTAACACTTTGAACATGTTGTCTAATCTCTCTCTACCTTTGTCTCATCATTTGTATGATTAAGTGTTCTATATTCATGTTTGTCAATATTGGAAGATACTGGAATCTGTGTGCTAGATCCTCAACGTATAGGACCTGTGGAATTCAGTTATGGGCCTACCTAATTTCCAATATTTGGTATCAAAGCTTCCAGATTTACCAACATTTGGTTTCAGAGCATCTTCTAACATTTGACATTTGACATTTGACATACACACTTAATCTATATGAGTAGAGATTTGAGAATTAAACAATTTAGTCACATGTTTATTTATCAAGTATGGAGTATGAAGTTGATGATCTATTAGCACCCAAATACTTTTGGAAGAGTAAAGATACTTTACAAAAGTATTGCATGAAGACCAAGACTTGATGAAGAGAAGGCTACTTCAAATTCAAGGAAAAACAATGGTTTGGAGAAGATGAAGGAACCAGATCAACATCAAATCACAGGTATTAGTTTCTACTATCAGATTGTCATTTGCAGCTCATATCTTAGAAGAGCAGTTATGAAGAGATTTGAAGGATACAAGAAGTGCTTTTAAACACTTTCATTACTTTGAAAGTTAAAAGCATTGGCTACATCAAAACAGGTATCTAGAGGTTGTTCTTGATAGTTTTGATAGAAGATCTCTTTCATGGCAAGAAAGCTCATGTAAGAAGACAAAATTTAAAGATCTGATCAAGTTTTGTTTTCACCAACACAAGGTTGAAAAGTTTTTTTTCAGATTTTGAACCTAGAGAGGTAATTCAACATTCAGCCAACTCAAGGAAAAGGTTAGTGAATTCAGTCATACCAGTCACATTTGAAGCAGAGTGTTGATTCCTCATATGCTAAGCGGAGATGAGCCGAGATTGTAGAAGCATGTTTTATCTTCTATGTTCACTTCCATTTATATACCATGTTTGTTTTGTCTCTTACTCTTAGCACTAGAGAAAGAAAAAATTTCATTTGAAGAAGTTCAGAGTGCTTGCTACTTCAAGATGAAGAGAACAAAAGGTATGAAAGAGAAGTTTGAAGATGTTGACATCATCAGGTGGAAGAAAGATGCAAAAGAAGAAACTCCAACAATTCCAAAGGGAAAATAAGACTTCCGTTTCTCTTATATTTTCCATATATCTTTCCTACTTTTATCCTCTACATCCAAAGACAAGTCTACGAGAACATCTTGTGTGAAGAAGATAGTTTAAAGATGAAGCAGTTTCTTGTTTTGCATTATACTTGGTCATGTTTTAGTAGATTTTCACAAAGAATTGCATTGAGAGAAAGAAAAGCAACATATATGTAAGATAGCTTATATCAACTTGCAGCTTTTGGAGTTCTCAATGTGAGAGTTTGTCCACTTGTGTTTCAAGCAGGAGTTGCAGATTCTTGGAAAGGATCTAGTTGAAAAAAAGTTTTACAACGTTATGTAAGAAGCATGGATACTTAAAGACATTCACGTTGCAAATCAAACATTCAATCATGAAGGTTTGATGAGAGCAAATTCTACACAGGTATTTTGTTGGAGAGATCTTGTAACATCTTGATAGATCTTGTATGATCTTAAAGATCTTGAGAATTTTTGAGTCATATGTCTATCCTTTGTTTCTAAAGTTCTTAACATTGGAAGAAGTCAAAAATTCAGATTCTATCAAAATAGTGTTGCGGAGAAATAGAAAAAGATACTTGTTATGTTGCAGAAGATTATGAATCCTAAAGCGCTTTCAGCAAGGTTATTGTTATGTTAGGATCAGCTAACCTTATTCTATAATTTGGAAAGCTGAGGAGTTGCACTGAAAGCTATTGGCATGTGTACAGTGCTAATAAAAAGGGTTCACATATTTTGTTTCAAATACAGGTATTAATGTTATGGAAGATCACATTTATTGAAAGAAGGAAGATTTTCCAGATTTCATAAAGTCTGACATACTTTGATGAATTCTCGATACTAGTGTTAAATCATCCAGGGGGGTGATGAAACATGAAGACTTATTTTCAGCCATATGTGAAAGAATGCATAATCATACCTATAGGTATTCCTATACCAAGTAGTCCTATATTTCCTTTGTCAGTTTCTCTTTATGTTCCAGCTTTGAAAGAAAAAGGAAGAAGGAGAATGTCCGGAGAAAGTTCCTGTTAGGTGTTCCTGTTCAGGAGAAACTTTCAGAGTTCAATTGCAGAGAAGCTTGATATTTCAAAGAGGTATCTTAGAGGTGCGCACGTATATGATTATACCAGACCCAGAAGAAAAGAGGTATGAAAAACTTACAGATAGAACAAGGATGAAGACAAGATGACATCATAGATATGAAATTTTGGTAAGACTCATGAGTTGAGTTGAGTACAGTCAGAGATGAACCAGCTAGTGTTCATAATACACTAAGTTGTGAGTTGTCAGTCACAAGTCCCAAGATGGATTCAGTTTCAGATTTTGTTAGTGTATTTATATGACATAGCAGAAGTACGTTGAGAAACCTTTCGTAAGATAAGTGCTAATATGTGTATCCTAGTGTATGCTTACAGGTTTAAGAAGACTTATTTCAAGAGAGAGCAAATTCAGAGTCAAGTCATGCTACATATGTTCTCAAGCAATGATTGCTTGATATATGCTATAATACTATTGGATATCTACTTTGCATATTTTCTCAGGTATTAAGGTTCATATCCAGCAAATTCAGATTTTTTGAAGTTTGAAGAAGTTCAAATTCAGTTTTGAAAAAGACTTTTGAAGCTAAAGTTTGACGGTCAATCTTGAAGGACAAATTTGAAGCTTATGTCAATTTGCAAATGAATGAAGTTACATATCCAGTTCAGTTTGTACCAATATGACATTGCAGGGGAGTATTGTTGGAAATAAATGTCACATCAGTCCAAAATCCATTTAGGACAAAAACCCTAATTTTAATACTTAGTCATTTTTGGCACAAAATTTGAGTAAAATGTTTATGAGCCTATCCGGTAGAGCTTGAAGAGAGCTTTCTAATGACAAGCAGTCATCAAAAAATTTTGGGAGAAAACCCTAACCCTAATTTTTTGCTCATTTAGGGCTTTTACCTCGTTTGATAGCTCTCAGCTTGGAGGTCATAAAAATGTTTTCAGATCATTCATCAGGTGGTCAAAGGTGTGAAAAAGCAAGCCAGAAGCACTTTTTAACAATTAAATTAAAATAAAGCAACACCAATTTAAAAAGCGAGGAGATTAAAATAAAGCGCCTGAGTTTTTCGCATGAAGCTTTAAAACCTATATAAGAGAGCATTGAGGTCACTTTTTAGAACATCCTACACAAAGCCAACACCACCTTTGGTCCCTCTCTTGAGGAGGTAGTGCTCTAGCACTCATCGGGCAGCCATGGTGCACTCTAGGAGCAGCTATGGAACTATGTTGAAGAATAGCCATGGAGTTCTTCTTGGAGAAGAGTGTGCTCACACTCTTGCTTATGGAGAAGACTTACCTATCATCAGTTTGGTGGTGTGGATCAACCATCTATGTGATGTATTTGCAGATTGTCTTCTACATGAAGATTATGGAGTACTTCAAAGACATTGGATGGAGTTTAACATAAGATCGCATCTTATGTTAATAATTCAGGTACATATTCTTTTTATGCACACAGGTACTACCGGAGCTTATGGAGTTAGCGGCATCCATATCAGGAAGAGTCCTATTCGGCACTCATAAAGGAGAATCAGTACATGCATGCTACATGCATTCAAATGAGGCGTTAGAGAAGGTGTTTCCATATGAGTATGAGGATTTCTGTCAACAACATGTTAGCATTCTATGCTAATTTTGTTGGTATGTGATCTTTCACACACACATCTGATTTAGGGTCTTCCATAGCCTAAATTCAGATTAGGGTTTGCTGAATATGAGTTTTATACTGATCCTTCCTCTTTCTGTCACTCATATTCACTCTTCTACAACCTATCAGGTCATACATCTCATACATATTCAGATTTCTGTCCCTACATCTGAATATTTTTGTAAATGTTGTACATACACTCTTCCATCTATTTCTGTTCACATAGAGTGGTTGAGATTTGGACTCCCACATTGTAATTTGAGATTTGTATTTATGATGGTGTGAGTAAGAAGTGGCTTACGTGACACTTTGAACATGTTGTATAATCTCTCTCTATCTTTGTCTCATCATTTGTATGATTAAGTGTTGTATATTCATATTTGTCAATATTGGAAGATACTGGAATCTGTGTTGTAGATCCTGGACCTATGGGACCTGTGGAATCTAGTAATGGGCCTACCTAATTTCCAACAATATCCTTCTTCCAATTAGAAATGAAGGACTCAACATCAGCGGCACAGCATTTAAACAAGTTTAAAAGCCACTTACCACAATTGGTTTTGGATAAACAATCTTATTTTAGAGGATATTGTAACTGCAGTTCTTTTGAAGAGTTTACCTCCTACATACAGTACGATTGTCACTATTCTACAAAACAAGACAAATCCAAAATTTGATAGTTTAATGACGAATCCAAAACTTGATAGCATAATGAAAACAATCCAAAAGGACGACAAGAGGTTATAGGAAAAAGTAAACCTCAAAGGAAGTTCATACACAACAAAATTGAAGAAATTCAAGAAAAGCAAGCATTGTGACATGACAAATCACACAGGTGAATTGTTTTATTCTCAACCCATGCAAAATTTGTGATGGAAAGACTTACAAAACCAAATTTTATTTTAATAAGAAAGATGACCAAGCAAAGTTACAAACAAGATATTCAAGGTGACATTGGATAAGTGGATGATGATCAGATGTAGGTATGTACGTATCAATGTATGTATGTGTGTGTGTGTGTGTGTGTGTGTGTGTGTGTCTATATATATATATATATATATATATATATATATATATATATATATATATATATATATATATATATATATATATATATATATATATATATATATATATATATATATATATATATATATATATATATATATATATATATATATATATATATATATATATATATATATATATATATATATATATATATATATATACACACCCACCTATGATAGGCCACCCACCCACCTACCTCTCTCTCTCTCTCCTCCCACCCACCCACCTCTCTCTCTCTCTCTCTCTCTCTCTCTCTCTCTCTCTCTCTCTCTCTCTCTCTCTCTCTCTCTCTCTCTCTCTCTCTCTCTACACACACACATATAGATGCATAGATAGATACACACACACATATATATGTGTGTGTGTGTGTATATGTGTGTGTGTGTATCTATCTATGCATCTATATGTGTGTGTATATGTATGTGTGTGTGTATCTATCTATGCATCTATATGTGTGTGTGGAGAGAGAGAGAGAGATACATAGGTATGTACACATATCTTGCCCTATCCATTCGCGGCTCACCATGCATACCCCACCCCGTCACCATACAGCCACGAGCCCGTACGACCATTCACTTTAGACATGAGCTAGCACATATCTATAGCTCCCATGTTCGAGAGCGCATCTACTCCCTTGATCCCTCTGCCTCCTTGGACACCCTCACCGCCCACTTCTCCTCGATCCTCCATACATCCGCTACTCTCAGCTTCCCATACACCACCCACAGCACTGCACATCCGACACGAATGGGGCATACACCCCAGAATAGATGGTACGATGAGGAGTGTAGGCGACTATACCGACATCTCAGAGCACAGAGTATCTTGGGATCCATCACAGAGAGGGAGGCACGACGACAGATGCGAGCCCTCACACGCCGGAAGCGGCGAGCTTTCGAGGAGCGACAGGAGGCAGAGTTGATCGACCTTCTCATGAGTAGGGATTGTGCCACCGCGTGGAGGGCACTACGTGAGCCACGTCCACCTACACCCATAGCAGATCCTTCGACTTGGCACACCTACGCCCAGAGGTTATATGACGTCCCAGGACCGCCACCATTACCGATTCCTTCCACACCGCGTCCGGTGATATCCACCCTCTTCACAGCAGGCATGGTACAACAGGCCATCCATAGGCTACAGCATGGCCGTTCAGCAGACCACACGGGGCTACATGGAGAGCACTTTATATACGCAGCAAATGTAGTTTCCCACTTGATCGCCCATCTCTTCAACCGTGCTTTGGTTGAGGGATTACCCGACTCATGGACTATGCATAGTACATACCATTACGCCTATCCATAAGTCCGGCGATATGATGGACCCAGGGAACTACAAGACTATTATGATAGGCCATATCCTGGCCAAGATCTATGGGGCAGTACTAGAGGCAGAGCTCAGTACACACACTGAGGCAGCGTGGATCAGAGCACCCGGCCAGGCACTCTTCCGCCGCACTTTCTCCACCATCGACCACATCTTCGTGCTTCGTTCCTTGATTGAGAGCGCGAAGGCGAGGAAGCAGAGACTATACTGTTGCTTTGTGGATTTCCGCAAGGCCTTCGACATGGTCCCTCGAGAGAGACTACTACGGAGGCTCCAGGAGTTACAGCTTCCATCAGACATGCTATGGGCCATCCACGCTTTGTATGCACGAGTCACAGGTAGAGTATGCTGCCCCGGCGGTCTTTCAGACAGCCTTGTTAGCACCATTGGTGTGAAACAAGGTTGCCCTCTCTCACCCACTCTCTTCGGTCTCTACATCGACGAGATCACGGAGTATATACAGCGAGCAGGAGGGCGAGGAAGAGACCTCGGAGGTACACCAGTACATATCCTATTATATGCTGATGACATTGTCCTGCTCTCAAAGTCACAGGAGGGGTTGCAGTCACATTTACAGGCGCTCGATACCTTTTGCATGGAGAGAGGACTCACAATGAACCTTGGCAAGACCAAGGTCATGATCTTCCATACCTCCAGGACAGTACGCCATCGCGCCTCTTTCACAGAAGCTGGAGGACAGATTGAGGTAGTGGACTCCTACGTCTACCTAGGTATCACCTTCTCGGGCAGCACAGGGGTATTCTCCATGGCACAGGCTGCGAGAGATAGATTGACGCGAGGTTATGCGGCACTTGAAGGATTGGAGAGACGTTGCTTTCAGACACATTTTCAGGAGCCCCGGACTAAGGGGTGGCTCTTTGACACTCTAGTGACACCCGCATTGATGTACGCAGCAGCAGTTTGGGCACCAGGGATCACAGAGGCGATGTGGACGCAGATTGAGAGGCCCCAGATCACCATGATATCACGCTTGCTGCGCAGCAAGCCCTCCGTTCCACATGACATTATACGAGCTGAGCTTGGCACACCACCAATGCTAGTGGAGGCCCTCTTCCAGTTGGTGACCTTTATTCTGAGAGTCAGAGAGCTCCCCACTAGCCGACTCACCAGGCTTGCATTTGAGAGCTCTAGACATTTGGCAGAGACAGGGCATGAGAGAGTATGGTATGCACAGACTTATTGATGGTTAGCAGACCATGGCATGAGCATTACGGATCTCCCCCCTTTTCAGTATGACCTCTCTTCCCCCCACATTACCCTCTCTCGTTCGGAGAGGAATAGGATCATCCGTCAGGACCTACTACAGATACACGTCAAGGAGACATGGATAGCACCACGGGAGCCTCTTCCCACAAAGAGGCAACACTACAGAGAGCACTTCCTGACTGTGACAGCGGATGGTTTCATTCAGAGACCACGATACATGGATACATATATGGCACAAGCTGAGAGAGTGGCCATTGGGAAGCTCAGAGTATCATCACACCAGCTCGAGATTGAGATTGGGCGAGCCACACATACCCCCAGGGATGAGCGATTATGCAGGATATGTAGAGAGGAGGTGGAGGACGAGGAGCACTACACATGTAGATGCCAGGCATATGAGGACATCAGAGACCGCTACCCACAGCTCTTCAGGGGGCCTAGAGAGATCAGGGCTTTATTGGGGACAGAGGACCAGCGCCCTCTAGGTCGTTTCCTAGTAGAGCTCAAGCACCGTCGAGCATCACTCCTCCAGCAACAGATGGAGATACACCTGACCCCCCCCCCCCTCAGACTTATATTACACATTTTTTCAGACCCACATACACTCGAGGGCCCAGCTCCATGCGGGGTGTCACATTACACAGAGCAGAGGAGCTTAGACGACAGCGTCGACGACCGAGACCCCTTGTCCGGAGAGCTCATCCACATCAGAGAGAGATTCAGGCGATTCACGCACGCCATGACATGGAGATACAGAGACGTCAGCAGCGCACCCCTATCGATTTGGACGCCCATAGCATTTTGAGGATCGCCATGATGCCTTACCCACCGATGCATTATATCCTACACCCACTCCAGGCATTTAGGGGGTTGTGATACCATCGAGCCTCCCCTCCCTATGCATATCATATTTGTATCTCACCCATTGAGCATATAGAGTGCATACCCATAGCACCCCACACCCTTGATACCAGCTACTATCCCACCTTTTATACCCGTTTGCAGTACTCACACTTTATTTTCGTTTTGGATCACAGTGGATTGGATCATATTGATGTATATGTTTTGTCTCATAGGCCGATTTTGGCCTCTAATAGACGTTAAAAAGTCTTTCTTTCTTTCTTTCTTTCTCTCTCTCTCTCTCTCTCTCTCTCTCTCTCTCTCTCTCTCTCTCTCTCTCTCTCTCTCTCTCTCTCTCTCTCTCTCTCTCTCTCTCTCTCTCTCTCTCTCTCTCTCTCTCTCTCTCTCTCTCTCTCTCTCTCTCTCTCTCTCTCTCTCTCTCTCTCTGCCTGAAACCCTAAGCGCAGTCCCTCTGCCCAAAACCCTAAGCATAGTCCCTGTGTCCGAAACCCTAAGCGCAGTCCCTCTGCCCGAGCTCTGGGTCTGCCCGAGCTCTGGGTCTGCCCGAAACCCTAAGCGTAGCAGTTTCCGCCAGTCTCCAAGAGACAACAGCAGGTAAGGCGGGAGGGTAGCAGCCCCCCTCTTTCTTCATCTCGAGGGGAGGGTGAGGGAGGGGACCCTCTCCTTGAGCTTTTCAACACCCTTCTCCTCGCTCCCTATCTACAGCAACAACATGGAAGGCAGGAAAAGCTTTGCCTCTGCCCTCTTGCACCAGCCGCTTTCTATACCAGCCCCAGTCAACAAACCAACAGCATGGGAGTCTTACTTACTCCAAGAAGTGAAGAAACTCCAAGGAGAAATGGCAGCAATGAAGCAAGAAATTAGTAAGAAAGATGAACAAATAGCCAGATTGCAACAAAAGCTTGATGAAACACAAGGAAACAGCCAGCAAACAGGAGCTGAATCAACAAATAAAGTCGACTTGGCAACACAATTATCCTAGGTAAAACTATCCAACTCTACACATTTTTCAAAAGAAGTAATGTCTGTGGTAAAGGAGAAGGAATTGGTGGACAGCAACAAGAAAGTTATCAGGATTGGAGGCCTCCCCCTAGGATGGGACAGGGAGGACATCGCACCCGAGTTAAAAGATGACTGCATCCTTGAAACAGAAGTACTAAAAGCACAACTAACCAAGGTGGTCCCCTTCATCAATCTAGGGTCTCCGGTCTTCATCACACCCAAAGGAACTCAGGCAAGGGTAAGCTATTTTGCCATGTCAGATAAGATAGCTGTCATGAAGCAAGCAAAGTCACTACAAGGTACTAAAGTATGGATAGCAGATGAACTCACCCCACTCCAACTTAAAATTCGACCAACAGAGTTAACTAAAGTCAGAGAAGCCAGGAAGAATGGAAAGTGGACAGTATACAGAGGCGGTCAAGCTATTAACAGAGATTTCCATACCCATACCAGAAAGAAACAGCTATCTCCCTCATTTGTAATATATATTGATGTAATTTTGAAACTCTTATGAGTCATAAGAGTGCTTTGGAAGCCACATCCCCCCCCTTTCATTTTTATTTTGATTTTTCCCTTTTATTATAGCCCCTTGAGGGCTTCCTCCCAAGTGGAATGTAATGTTTTGATGTACCTGATCGGTCCCATAGGTCGATTTCGGCCTCCCGTGGACGTTAATATCTCTCTCTCTCTCTCTCTCTCTCTCTCTCTCTCTCTCTCTCTCTCTCTCTCTCTCTCTCTCTCTCTCTCTCTCTCTCTCTCTCTCTCTCTCTCTCTCTCTCTCTCTCTCTCTCTCTCTCTCTCTCTCTCTCTCTCTCTCTCTCTCTCTCTATCTATATATATATATCTATATATATATATATATATATATATATATATTTACTTGGGAGTGACATTTACAGCAACTTCAGGGGTCTTCTCTATGTCTCAGGCAGCCCGTGACCGCATCACACGTGGATACGCAGCACTAGCTCTCATGGAGAGACAGTGCCACCAGGCATATTTTCAGGAGCCCCGCACAAAGGGGTGGCTCTCCGACACCTTGCTTACGCCAGCGCTCATGTATGGGGCAGCCATTTGGGGGCCGGGATTAGCTACATCAGTATGGACAGCGTTGGAGAGGCCACAGATTCTCATGATTGCCAGACTTATCCGCAGCAAGCCTTCAGTACCACATGATATCATTAGAGCAGAGCTCGCTGTGCCACCGATGCTAGTTGAGGCACTATTCCAGACATGTATGTATGTATGTATGTATGTATGTATGTATGTATGTATGTATGTATGTATGTATGTATGTATGTATGTATGTATGTATGTATGTATGTATGTATGTATGTATGTATGTATGTATGTATGTATGTATGTATGTATGTATGTATGTATATATATGTATGTATGTATGTATGTATGTATGTATGTATGTATGTATGTATGTATGTATGTACACACACACACACTCATATATACACACACAAACACACACACACACACAGATACATATACACACGCATGTGTATATATGTATGTATGTATGTATGTATGTATGTATGTATGTATGTATGTATGTATGTATGTATGTATGTATACGTACGTATGTATGTACATATGTATGTATGTATGTGTGTGTTCATGTATGTATGTGTCATGGACAAAGGAAACCATCCTGAAGCTCAGATTCCATGTGAATCCTATATCTCATGATTGGTTTAGAATTAGGAGAAACCAATGCTTCCATTGCGTCCGAAACGTGCCAAAACCCTAAGATCGACTGTCTATTTGCTAAATTCTAGCATCCGAAGGTCTTGTTCGGATTGCTGGCATCATTGATGCCATCATCACCTCGCGACAACCCTTGGGAACTGCCCTTGAAATCCTATATAAGGAGGTCTTGGCCACATACATACTTAGTCTTGTCAATGCCAGTCTTGGGAGCTCAAGGGTTCGTGATCACCAAGTAAGTACTTTCAAGTTCCAGTTCAAGTTCTAGTCTTGTCTCTTGCTCTAGTTTGGTCTAGTCTTGTATTGTGGACATCCTTTCTTCTCCCGATGTAATATCGTAGTACGAGATCTTGTCGAGTTATTTCTTGTATATAATTCATATCCCTGAAGGGAATTCTTGTTATCGAGATATCTTGTTACATACCTACGGTCCCAGGTTCTGGGATCTCGGGTATCATCTCTAGTCCAGTTTTCCATATCTATCGGTCTCGGGTTATGGGATGTCTTGTGTCGATTACATATTCTTATACTATTTTCGCTACGCGGGTGTTCTTTTAATCATAAGTGTATTTTCGAAATCTTGTCTATTGTAGTCAGAGAGCACAATCTAGTGCTCCCCTGACATTTTGGCAAGACTACGTTCATCAAGACCAAGCACCATGGAGATTATTCGAGAAAAAAAAAATTTGCACTTCAGTTCAATCAAGAACAAGTCCAAGAGATACAAGAAAACCGAGAAAGGTTTCAACAACAAAATATTCAAGATGTAATCACAGAACTTCAAAGGCAAATTCAGGAGTTGCAGATCATTCTTCATGTACCCCGATGACAACCAATATGAAGAAAAAGTCCAAAAGTGAGCATGCCTGAGAAATTTGATGGGACAAGATCTAAGTTTCGAGGATTTTTGCAACAAGTGAAGCTCTTCATAAGAAAATGCAACCTAAGAGGTACCCACATGATGCTCCTCGAGTGAGACTCATGGCAACTCTATTATGTGGTCCTTCTCTCTCATGGTTTGCACCTATCCTAGAGAAGAACCTGGATATTTTGTATGATTTCAAGGCCTTTGTTCAAGAGTTCACATCTTCTTTTGGAGATACCAATTGTTCAGGTGTTGCCGAGACAAAGTTAAGGAAGCTACATTAAGGAAATAGGCCAGCATCTACCTATGCATCAGAATTGAGACAAATCATTTGTGACCTCACATGGCATGAGGATTATTTTATCAACCAATTTCGATGGGGCTTATGTGATGATGTTAACAACCTCATGCTAACCATGCCCAAGGTAAATACTTTGAATGAATTCATGAATCAGGCAATAGAGTGTGATAATAGGTTGTTCGAGAGAAAACAAGAGAAGAAACCTTCTATTAGAGATCGAGAATACAAGTTTACTTCTCTCTCTCTCTCTCTCTCTCTCTCTCTCTCTCTCTCTCTCTCTCTCTCTCTCTCTCTCTCTCTCTCTCTCTCTCTCTCTCTCTCTCTCTCTCTCTCTCTCTACACCCCTACACGCATACCCGCAGCACGCATCCCACACACCACCATCCACTTCACACACGAGCTAGCTCACATATATGCGGCTCGAGTCGAGCAGGGTCTTCTCTTACTTCATCCTGACACTCCACTATCCCTACTCACCTCTCAGATAGCATCAGTTCTTCAGACATCAGCCATCAGCTCCTTCCCACACACCATCCATTCTCGTCACACACCTCCTCCCGGGACTATGCCACAACATCGTTGGTATGATGAGGATTGCAGAGATCTTTACCGCCGACTACGAGCTCAGCGAGCATTGGGAGAGATCACAGAGAGAGAGGCCAAGGGACAGATGAAGACTCTCACACGTCGAAAGAGGCGAGCCTTTGAGGAGGCACAGGAGCTTGAGCTATACCATCTCTTTATGAGTATGGACAGTGCTGCAGCATGGCGCAGCCTACGAGAGCCACGCCCGACCACACCTATTGGAGACCCACACACATGGCATGATTATGCTCAGAGGTTATATGAGGTACCTAGGCAGCCTCCCATTCCCCAGCCACTTGAGCCTCGCCCTACTAGTTCTTCTCTCTTCACAGCAAAGATGGTTGAGAGGGCCATACGACGACTTCGACATGGACGTTCGACAGACCACGCAGGATTGAAGAGCGAGCATCTCATATATGCAGCCTCCACTATAGCCCCGTTGATTGCACATGTCTTCAACCGGGCTATAGGAGAGGGCTTCCCAGAGGAGTGGACTAGGCACACCATTGTGACTAT